>JAGIQG010000014.1:5542941-6142941 GCA_024679065.1 Sphyrna mokarran | reverse complement strand
GAATTGGCTAGCTGATAGAAGACAGAGGGTGGTGGTTGATGGAAATTATTCATCATGGAGTTCGGTTACAAGTGGTATACCTCAGGAATCTGTTTTAGGACCTCTGCTGTTTGTAATTTTTATAAATGATCTTGATGAGGATATTGAAAGATGGATTACTAAATTTGTGGATGACACCAAAGTCAGAGGAGTGGTAGATAGTGAAGAGGGGTGTTATAGTTTGCAGAGAGACTTGGACAAGTTGTAGCGCTGGGCCGAGAGGTGGCAAATGGAGTTTAATGTGGAAAAGTGTGAGGTAATTCACTTTGGCAGGAATAACAAATGTGTAGAGTATAGGGCTAATGGTAGGACTTTTAATAGTGTTGACGAACAGAGGGATCTAGGTGTATATGTGCATAGATCCCTGAAAGTTGGCAATCAAGTCGATAAGGTTGTTAAGAAGGCATACGGAGTCTTGGCTTTTATTGGTAGGGGGATTGAATTTCAGAGCTGCAACGTCATGTTGCAACTGTACAAAACTCTGGTGCGGCCGCACTTGGAGTATTGTGTACAGTTCTGGTCCCCACATTATAAGAAAGATGTGGAGGCATTGGAGAGGGTGCAGAGGAGGTTTACCAGGATGTTGCCTGGTATGGAGGGCAGGTCTTATGAGGAGAGGCTGAGGGATCTGAGGTTGTTTTCGTTAGAAAGAAGGCGGCTAAGAGGAGACCTTATTGAAACATATAAGATGATTAGAGGTTTAGATAGGGTGGACAGTGATAGCCTTTTTCCTCAGATGGAGAAAGCTAGCACGAGGGGACATAGCTTTAAATTAAGGGGTGGCAGTTATAGGACGGATGTTAGAGGTAGGTTCTTTACCCGGAGGGTGGTAAGGGTATGGAATGCCCTGCCTGCTGCAGTTGTAGATGCGCCAAATTTGGGGGCATTTAAGAGGTCAGTGGATAGGTTTATGGATGAAAAGGGAATGGTTTAGGTTAGAGGGTCATTGCTTTTTCTTAATTGGTCGGCGCAACATCGAGGGCCGAAGTGCCTGTTCTGCGCTGTAATGTTCTATGTTCTAAGTTCGCCTCCTTCCACCTTTCCTCCAGTCCGTATTCCCAAATATGGTAAATGGCTATTCAACCAAACTTAAACATCTTTGGAAACTAAGGGGCAATTTAACATGGCCAATCCACCTAATCTGCAATCTTTGGACTGTGGGAGGAAACTGGAGCATCTGGAAGAAACCCACAGAGACATGGGGAGAATATGCAAACAACACATAGTCACCCAAGGCCAGAATCAAGCTTGGCTACCTGGCGCTGTGAGGCAGCAGTGCTAACAACTGTGCCACAATATCACCTTGTTCCACACATGTTGGCACAGTAGTTAGCACTGCTGCCTCACAGCACCAGGGACCTGGGTTTGATTCCTGGCTTGATTCACTATGCAGAGTCTACACGTACTCTTTGTGTCTGCATGGATTTCCTCCGAATGCTGATTAAGTATATTGGCCAAACTAAATTTGTGGGGTTGGGAGATAGGGAAGATGGGAGAGCCCAAGTGGGTTGCTCTTTCAGAGAATTGGTGCAGATTTGATGAGCCAAACGACCTCTTTCTGCACTGCAGGGATTCTATGATCCTGCGAACATCACTTTCTGCCGTCAGAATATCTTTTACTCCCGCTCTCTGCTTTCTGTCTTGAAGCCAGCTATCAATCCATTCTGCCACTTGTCCCTTGACTTCACATTTTCTGATGTTATTCATTGGACTATTGTAGGACATCATATCAAAGGACTTTGAAAATCTGGGTGAGTCACATCTAATGCATTGTAACCATCAACTCTCTTATCTTTTCAAAATTTTCAATAAGTTTCGTGAGACAAGACGTTCTCTTTTGAAATCCTTGCTAATTCTTCATTATTATATTTTTATTCTTTCCTTAAGTAGGAATTCCATTATTTGTCCCACCACCAATATGGAATTGACTGGTCTAGAATGCCCTAGGCATGTTCAGTCCAACTATTTAAATATAGCAATTACATTCTCTATCCACTAGTCTTTGAACATTACACTTTTTGAATGAATAATTGGAGTAAGTACTTTATTGTTTCCATAAATTATCTTTTTTAATTATTTTAATCCATCCAGATCAGTTTATCCTCTTTGAGTTTGATTAGTTTATTCAACTCATCCTTAGAAACACGACGAGGAAGACAGCCTTGACAATTCTGAAGACTAACCAGAGAAGGAAGGAAGAAGCTGTCATCGAGGCTCACCTTTGTAACAATGGATCAGAATGACTCAGAGCCTGTAGTTTTAACCAAACCATATTTGCCAGTAGTGTACTTGAATCCGGGGTATCCTCTTATTTTATGTGGGTAATTTAAGAGTTAATAGTGTTATTATGAATAAACTTGTTGAACCTTGACTTGTGTTTGTCCTTTGTCCATCTTGCAAATAAGGGCATCGGGCTAAAACCTTGGAGTAAACAAACTGATCGAAAGTATCTGAGAATTAACAGGTACAACAGAATCTTTTCCCACACATGTAGCAGGTGAATTTACTGACGTGCAGTGAGGTTGGATGAATACTTGAAAATCTTTCCACTGTAAGTGTAGAAGAACAGACTCTCCTCAGTGTGAGTTCATTGGTTGACCGGAGACAGAATGAGAGTAAATCCCTTCCCACACACGGAGCAGATGAATGGCCTTTTCCCAGTGTGTCTCTGTCAATAGTTTTCCAGCTTGGATGGTTAACTGAATCCTTTCCCAAAGACTTCACATTATCGTTGTTTGTCCATGCTGCCACTACCTTTTACTCTCTCCAGTTTGGGTGATCAGTTAAAGCCTCATTCACGTACAGAACGTGTACCTGGTTTCTACCCGTATGAATGTTGTGATTTTTTTTCATGCAGAATAACCAGTTAGAAATCATTGGTGAGTACAGTGGAACACTCTCACTTGGATATGTGTGTGGGACTTGATTTTTTTTTCATCACATTAAATTGGGAAATCTTTTTCCAGACGAAACAAGGAAATACTTCTTCCAGTGTTGAAAGTCAAAGGTCATGATGAATCAAGTAGCATTGTCCACCTTGAGATAAAGTTTAGTTTGAATATCTTGCCTGCAAATCTCTCTCTTCTAATACCCTGAAAAAAAAGTCCAGAAAATTAAACAATTAGACAATTCTAGATTCGATGGAACATTGTTTCCTCTCGTCTACTCAGTTAATACCCATCCTTCACCCTCTCTCTGTGCTCTGGACTGAAATCCAAATTCATCACATAATTTCATTTTTTCACTTCTAACCCCACCTCCAAGACACCACTCTGGTTGAATTCAGCTGTCTGACCTGTGTGCAGAGTGAAAATAAAATGAAAGAGTTAATAATTTTCTCTCCTGCTTACAGTACCATGAAGTCACTCCTACTCTTTCTTCCATTCTCACAATGGCCACGTGGCTTGCATGTTTATCATGAAACACCATGACGACCATTACCCTAGGCCTGTGCCTAGGAACATCTGCATTATTGTGTCACAAAACCAGGGTAAATGCTTTCTGCAGAGGCACAAAGGCAATGACAATCACAAAAGGTTGAGAGATAAGTGAGTTGGTGTCTTATAACTCATTTGCTGCTGGGCAGATATTCTCAATTAAATTTTAAAATACTAACTGAAATTTGGCGTTAGGGAGCAATTTAAAACATTATCAACTTCGGATTGATTCTTCCCCAGAATGTTAGGATTGATCCTTTCCCAAAAACGTTACGTTCATTTGTCAGTCAATAATAATAAAATTCTCATCAGAAATCGTTCTGTTTCTCTCTCCACAGACGCTATCAGACCTGCTGAGACTTTCCAGCATTTTATGTTTTCGTTTCAGCTTTGAGCATCGGCAGTGTTTTCTTTTAATGTCAGCCTGATAATCGCCTCCACAAAACCTTCCCCATCACCGTGGGGTAAACACAACCCCACATTCGGGGCCTCAGGCCTTCCAAGCAGCTGATAAAAACTCTCACTCCAGCCGCAGTGACCATCTCTTTCTGCGCTTCCTCCTCGCCCTGACTGACACTGAGCATGCTCACAGATGCCTCCGCGGCCGGCATCTTAGTAGAGGAAGGCGGGACTTGCTCAAGGAACCGAGGCGGCCATCTTGGTGAGGGAAGACGGAGTGGGCGGGGCTTTCTCCCGGCGACAGGCCCGGGTTACCCCGGCAACGGACGGCCGCCATCTTGTGGTGGTGATTTTCTCTCCGGGTCTTCAGTGAAGGAATGGACAGTAAGATGGAGCTCAGTTTGTAAACTGTTCACAGGACGGTCTGAAATCAGAATTACATCAGATATCTGTAAGAACAGTAATATTTAGAATCATAGAATTCCTACAGTGCAGGAGGAGGTCATTCGGCCTATGGAGCCGTAACCCCATGAATTTGCCCTGCTGGAGGCATTTTAGCACAGCTAATCAATCTAACCCGTACATCTTTGCAGTTTGGAAGGAAAGCAGAGTATCAGGAAGAAACCCACGCGGACACACGGAGAACGTGCAAACTTTGCAGTCCTCAAGGCCGAAATTGAACCCAGGTCCCTGGTGCAGTGAGGCAGCATGATACCCACTGTCCCACCGTGCTGCCCGGAATTAATTACGCTCATTATAGTTTAAAACAAAATCAGAGCGATGGAAACGTTCAGTTCTCAAAAAAGGATTATATTGGATTGGAAATTTAACCCTGTTGCTCTCTTCATAAAAGCTGACAAACCTTTTGAGAATTTCCAGTACTTTCTAGTCAATTAAAAAATTACAGGTGATTTGTATGGCAAGAATATTAAGAATTACAGAGTCAAGGCAGTTAGAACCATAGAACCCTGCACTTGCAGAAAGAGGACCTTCGACCCTTTGAGTCTGCACCGACCACAATCCCACCCAGACCCTACTTCCATATTCTTACATATTTTACCTATTAATCCCTCCAACCTATGCATCTCAAGACACTAAGGGGCAATTAGTGCGGGTTAAGCCTAACCCACATGTCTTTGGATTAAGGGAGGAAACCGGAGCACCCGGAGGAAACCCACATAGACACGAGGAGAACGAGCACTAAGTTGTATTTAACATACAAATCTGGCATCTGTATGTTGGAACTTAAATCTGAGGTTGGACTGATTGATTCTGGCATTGTTTTTAGTTATGTTTAGGTTTCCTGTCTGTAGACTATTGTCATGCTTGGATAATTTTCTCAAAGTGAGATGCAGACAGAAAAGTGGAGAAGAGGGTTGATGCAATGATGCAGCTTTATCTGATCCCGGTCTTTACTGAGATAGCGCCTGTGAGGGCTCTGTTGATGAGGATCACGGTTTGCATGTCATTGTGAGTAGGCAGAAGACTATAGAAATTCTACAATGCAGAAAGACACTATTTGACCTATCGAGTCTGCATCAACCACAGTCCTACCCAGGCTCTATCCCCATGTCCCTACATATTTACCTGCTAATCCCTCTAACCTACACATTTTGGGACACTAAGGGCAATTTTTAGCATGGCCAATCAACCTAATCCGCACACTTTTGGACTGTGGGAGGAAACAGAGCACCTGGAGGAAACCCATGCAAATACAAAGGAAGATGGTGAAGAATTTCTGAGGACAGCCAAATTGGGGAAGGACTTGGGATGAATCCCTGCACATCTGGCTGTGTAAAAGACTTTGTGTGGTCAAAAAGGAACACGGACATCAGTTTATGCTGTTCCTTGTATTTTCTTTCATTTTCTGCGCAGTGAAGGTCATGTCTTTGACCTCTCAATGAGAAAGCAATGACTCTGGAAGGAACTCTGTGGTCACTAACAGGTTATGATGAGTATTCTTGCAATAATCTTCCCTGTGGTAGGGAAGTCATCTTTGTAATTATTGGAATTAGACTTGTCTCTCTTCTTGAATATAATCAGTATTCGTGCGTTGTCGTAGCATACTTCCCTCTTCCCAGATTAGGAATATGAGTCTGTGCAGTAATGCCAGCAGTGTAACTCTACCTGAGTAATTTTCAATTCCAAATGTATTAATTAAATTTAAATTACATCAGTTACCATAGTGTGACTTCAGCCTGGGTCCCCACAGTGTTAGCCTGAAATTATGGATTGCTAGTCCAGCGATCCTATCAAAAAACAACTGTCTTCCCCTTATGATGACCACGATGTCAAACCTAAGCCTAACATTGTGGTTTGATAGACACTCTGAAATGCTCTCTGAGGAAGAGAGTCCCACAAAGTAACATAGTTTGATGCATAAAAACTTATCACCTCTGTTTTAAATGGAATACCCTTATTTTTAAAATATCTTCCCAAGTTCTTGTTTCTCCCACAATAGGAAATATCCTCTCAGCATCCACCCTGTCAAGTCCCCTCAGGTTCTGATATGTTTCAACAAGATCATCTATCATTCTTTGATACAAAACTAATGTGTCTACCTTTCCTCACAAGATAGTGCTTCACCCCAAGAATCAATCGAATGATATATTTTCTGGACTGCTCCTAATGTAATTATATCTTGACTATAGACCAGAAGTATAAACTATATTCCAATCGTAGCATGTAAAACTGTGGCAAAACATTACTGCTTTCAGATTTCATTCCCCATGCAATAAACACCGACATTTCATTTGCTTTCGATTCACTTGCATCCTCCCGTTTTCTGACTATTATAGGCCATTCCTCTCTCTGTACTACAGAGTTTTACAGTCTCTATTTAGTTAATTTTCATCTGTTGTGTTCTCCCTGCCAAAGTGAACAAATTCACATTTTCCTACATTATACTCCATCTGCCAAATGTTTGCCCACTCACTTAATCTGCATGTGTCCTTTTGCAAGCTCCTTATGACCTCTTCACAACTTACTTTCTTACCTTACGTTGTGTGATCAGCAAATTTAAATGCCACACATTCAATCCCTACCTCTGTTGCCTGTTATCTAACTCATCTTTTATTCATGCTAATATGTCACCCCCTGAGCTTTTATTTTTGTAAACTCTGATGTTGCACTATAATAAATACTTTTTGAAAATCCAAATACACCACATCTACTTTTTCCCTTTATTCATGATCTTGCTACTTCCTCAAAGTATGCTAATGAATTAGTCAAACACAATTTCCCTTGGCGAAAACCATATTGACATCACCTAATTGCATTACATTTTCAAAGTGTCCTGCTAGAACTTCCTCAGTAATAAATAAACATAGTTACTTGTGAACATGCTGATTTGCCTGCAGGAGAGATGACTGAATAAATCTCATCCCACATTTGGAGCTGGTAAACAGCCTCTCTCCAATAGGAATTCACTGGTGTACAGTGGAGTTGATTGCCTGAACCCAGTCCCGCAGTGAGAGCACGTGGACTGTCTCATGTCAATGTGAAAACTTTGATAGGCAGGTCCCCGGAACATCTGTGGTCTGGTTATTTAAAAAGCCATCACTGTGAACATTCTGGTGTGTCAGCAGTTTGGATAACTGAGTGAATCCCTTCTCACACTCCAAGCTAGTAAATGGCCTATCCTCACTCTAACTGCACTGATGATTTTCCAGCTTGGATGGGTAATTGATTCCCTTCCCATAATCCCTAAATTTCTATGCTGGAGTGAGTCCATTGTCTCACTTGACAGACCAGGTTATTGGCTGAAGCCTTGTCCATTGACAAAATACATGTATGGTTTCTCCCTACTGTGAACAGTGAATTTCAGTTCTATGTTCATAATCTGACATATAATAATATTGTAATGAATTGGATGACTTTGTTGGAAGATGATGTAATGCTGCTTTGAGTTTCATGACTGCAAATTCTCCTGTCCTAAGACCCTGTGAAATTGATTTTTTAAAAAATGAAAAAGGGAGAAAAAACAGGTTGTGAAATTGAGCTGAATGAAGCTGGTAATTTGTGGGGCTGGACAGAGTGAATCTGAAAACTGCAGGAACATTAAAAAATCCAACATGTTTACACAATTCCATCAGAAAAGGAAACCTGCCAAAACCACACAAGCCTTTGGACATTTTGGGAGAAAGACAGAAGTGGGAGAAGCAGGGGGATTTTATATTTTTTGTATTCAACTGGAACATTCACAGACTCTCCCAAATCCTCAACCTCTACCAGCTTGGACTGAGGTAGCAGGTGTTTCAAATACTATCACCTCCAACTCACACACATTCTAACTTGTCTGACATCAGTTCCTGTGTGAACATAAAGTTTTCCAATTAAATACTGGAAAAATTGAAGTCATAGTCTTCACTCCCCATTACAAACCTCACTCCTTAACTGCTGACTCCATCCTTCTCCTCAGCAACTGTCTGAGGCTGAGAAAATTTAGAATCTCAGTATCATATTTGAATAGAAAATGAGATTCCAACATATTTGCACTGTGACTACCTATTCCTATTTCAGCATCACCCGACTTTGCCCCTGCTTCAGTTAATTTATGTCTGAAACTTACATCCATGCAACTGTTACTTCTAAAAGTAATTGTTCTAATACACTCCTGGCTGGCCTCCCATATTCTACAATCCATCAACTAGAAATCATCAAAAAAATCTGCTGCCTATTATCCTCATTCACACTAAGTCCTATTCACCTTTCAGCCCTGTGTTTGCTTGACTCCTAGTTAAGTATTGGCTCAATTTTGAAATACAGATCCTTATTTTCAAATCCCTCCATTACCTCGCTTCTCCTCCAGTTTGAATCCGTCCAAGATCTCTTCAACTGAACAGCTGTCCCACATGTTCACAGGAGCCTGCAGCCTGAAACTGGAAGTGGGAGAAGGGAGAGTATAAGGAGTAAATATACACTAACACTGTCATCTAAAATCCAGTTATGTTACTAGGACACTGAGATAGAGATTATAAATGCTCAGCAACATTTCTCCAGTAATATATTACAAGAGGAAAACACATTTGGGTGGAATTTTCTAGCCATGCTTGCTCCAAAACTGGAAAATCCTGCCTGAGGTCAACAAACCTTTGCATGGTCCACCTGCTATGATTCCTGTGGCAGATGGGATGAGAAAATTCCCCTTTTAAGTTTCTTCTCTGCAAAGTTTCCTCTCTCCCTTTCCAGCCCCTGTATAAAAACTTTGGTCACATTCTGCCCCATGATGAAAAATGGGTTATAGCACCAGCATAAATATTGTTTTGTGATCCAATTAGGATTGTGGTCAAAAGAACCAGACAAATTTACAATTAACTATTGCACCAACTCCAATAGTTTGGTTCCCTGCCGTAGTGTGTATCCGGAATATGATTAACAGCAGCAATAATATAAAAAAACTGCCCCAATAATCAATCATGAGTCTCACTCATGGATCACCAGGTAGATGTTCTTTTTTTAAAAAAAAACACATGCCACAATGAAACAGCCTCTCACTAGTCAGAACATACCAGTCACGCAATAAATCCACTGAAATTTCAAATCCGGAGAGGTAAGAAAACTGACTTGTTGATTTATTATATTTGATTACTAAAAGAAGCACATGGGAAGATCGTCTGAATGGTCTCTCTCCAGTGTAATTTGCTGGTGTGCCTGTAAGCCTGACCGACTGAATCCCTTTCTACATGCAGCTGGAATGCAGTCTTGCTGTTCAAACGGGCAATGAAATACCATCTCACAGTCAGCATTAATTACAACATGTTTCATGTAAAGCCTCAGCCACAGTAAGAAAAATTCTGATTTCCTTTACAGATGTCTCCAAATTAGCATGGTTGATTTCCTCATACCTTTTTGTGTGTGTCTCCAATCTGATCCCCAGAACACTTCTATTATTACCATCCAAATGGAATTGCATATATTTTGCCAAGGAATATTTGTCCATTTCACTCTGTAACACCTGTGCGGTTTTAAAAGAACAGATCCTTTCGCTTAGTATGTGTTGAGCTTGGTAAATGGACTCAGAACGTAATATAAGTACAGCCTTACAAATGATTCATCAACTGTGTCATAGTTGTTAGTTAAATACTCTGAGGGCTGAATGGACTCTCAAATTCCTTCACTGCATATTGTTTTAAAGAAAAGGATCATACCCATCCAAACATCCTTTATCAATTCAATTATTTCTTGGATATATGTCTCAAATTGTTTGTTGATTGATGTATAAATTATTGAATTTATCCATCTGGATCAAAATCTCCAATTCACTTCATGCATTTTGGTCCAACCCCCTGTTCTATATTTCCTTTTTGGAAATCAGTTGTACAAATGTCAGGGTCTCAGATGGGATCCCTGCAAAATAATTTTTCTGTTCTATTAACAAACATTTTCAACTTCCAGTTTGTTATTTTGATGTTAAAGGATTAACAGTTACATTTGATTATATATAATTAGATAATCTAATAATGGGAGATGTTTATTTCTTTCTGCATTTAGTACTGAACAAACATCTATTCCATAACATTTTTTTTAACCTGGAACAGGTCACCATCCTGTTGCCAGAGCCTTAGTTTGAGAGGCACCGGTCCACTTCAAGGAATCTTTCCTTACTGCCTGCCATTCGTGTGTTGGAAAAACTTGGAAGATTCATAATCTGTTTGTACACGTTATGACTGCCTTGGCCATCAAATCCTGGGGAAGGGATTCAAATTAGGAGCTCAGAGGCAGGGATTCCACCCACTGAATGACAAGATGGTACCATTGAGGTAATATCACTGGATTAGTAATCCAGCGACCCAAGCTAATGCTCTGGGGATGCATACGGGGAAATCCCAACACAACAACTTGTGGAATCTATTGAATATAAAACTGAGTGATGGTGACATGTCATGCACATAATATCTAGAATGCTGAAACCAACGTTAAGAATAAACACAAAGATAAAATGGATGCAGGATCAGCTGAGTCTCAGTTATTTTTAATATTAAATTTGGTGTTTTATTGTAGATTGTAAAAATCAGTGCCTACAGTCACTTGTGAACGCGATGGTGTGTAAGCAAGTGAGATGATCGTGCAAATCTCTTCCCACACATGGAGCAGGTGAACGGCCTCTCTCCTGTGTGAACTTGCTGGTGCGTCAGCAGATTTGATGACTGAGAAAACCCTTTCCCACACACAGAACAGGTGAATATCTTCTCCCCTGTGTGAATCCGTTGATGTGTCACCAAGTTGGATGATGAAGTGAATCCCTTCCCACACATGGAGCAGGTGTAGGGCCTCTCCCCAGTGTGAATTCTCTGGTGTTGAATGAGGTGAGATGACTGTCTGAATCTCTTCTCACATTGAGAACAAGCAAATGGTCTCTCATCAGTGTGAACAAGTTTGTGTTTAATTAGATCTGGTGAGATTTTAAAGCATTTCCCACAGTCAGAGCACTTAAAAGGTCTCTCGTCAGTGTGAACTCGCTGATGTAACCGAAGGCTGGATAACAAAGTGAATCCTCTCCCACACACAGAGCAGGTATACGGTCTCTCCCCTGTGTGTGTGCGCCGATGAGCTTCCAACTGGGATGGGCAATTGAATCCTTTCCCACAATCCCCACATTTCCATGGTTTCTTTGTAGTGCGGGTGTCTTTTTGTCTTTCCATGTTGGATAATCAGTCAAAGCCTTGTCCATACAGCCAGCAAGTTTATAGTTTTTCGCTGTTGTGATAGCTTGATTTTTTTTTAGGCTGAATAACAGGCTTTTTTCACATTCAGTAACTGGAACATTTTCACTGGGTTGTGTGTGTGAGTATGTGTGTCTCAGGGTTTTTCTCAGACACAATGCTGTTTAAATTTTTTTCTCACAGACAGAACAGATACACATTTCTTTTTCCGCTTTCAAAAAATCCAACAATATTCAGGTCCTGATGAATCGAGTAACTGACAGATCTTGATGTGATGTTTGGTTTGAGATTCCCGACTGCAAATCATCTCTTTCTAATATCCTGTAAATGGAGTTTACAAGAGTTGTCACTGTAAATCCAGGATAGAAATTCATAACAGACAATTCTAGTTCCTCTGGAACATTCTTTCCTCTTATTCACACAAACATGTGGTCTCAAACTAAAAGAACCCCAAATCAGCAAAAATGGCTTAACGTGAGTTACGAAATGTTTCCTAACTAAAGCAGAATGTTTTTTTTACAAGAACTATAAGATACACTGTATCTCAACGTATTCACTAGTTGTGGAAGGTATTAACTGGACACCACAAGCCCTCTTGCCAGACCCATCGAGACACAGACAAAATCATGGAAGAGAGGCCAGCAGTTTCTAATGGGTTAAAAAGAAAATGCTGGAAAACCTCAGCAACATCTGTGGTGAAAGAAACAGATATATTGGGTGGGATTTTCCAGCCATGCTCACCCCAAAACTAGAAAATCCTGCTTGAGGTCAACAGGCCTTTGCATGGTCTGCCCTTCAAGACTCACATAGTGGGCAGGTCAGGAAATTCACTCCAATATTTCAACTCCAAAATGACTCTGGAGTCAGCATAGGGGCTTCTGCTTGATGAATGGCAGCGTGTTTGGGAGATTTTTTTTGAGAGCATTGCTGTATTCGTGATTCTGACTTGATGTGAGATGCCCAGAATGTACCACAAACAGTGAAAATGAAAGTCGTTGAACTTTCTTTCTTGATCACTGTAAATCATCAATGTTTCACAGCCAGACAAGGTGCTGAGGGACCCAGGTCTAGGAAACTAGTATCTTGGCACTGAGAGTCAGCTTGTTGTCACTGAATGATTCACGACTTGGCTAAAAGATGGAAGCTGTTTTCCCTCCACTTGTACTGAGTTCTACATCACAAGACAGATTTGACTATTAGAGACACTAGGTAGCATTTTAAAAGACAGTCAAAAACCAACTTATGTTAAATGCTCAGTCATTCCAAATCCCAGCAGGGAAACTTGGAATGCCAGTTCCAGTTGTTTCCACAATTTGGTATAATGTGAGGAAAGATGTGAAGAACAGGGAAGAATTTCCAGTCATGATAAATGTTTATAAAACAGTAAACCCACACCAGAAAAGCAACTGAAAACAAAACACTCAGCTACATTAAGTGCAATATACAATACATTTAAAATTGACCCAATTTCAATTTCCTCTATTTTCCTAACTTGAAAGCTAAATCTCCCCAAATAATATCTTATAGGTTATAAACTATAAGGAATATCCAGCTATAGTTACCACACCTATCAGTCACCTATATCTCTTGTGGGTTGTTTCTGGCTTAGAATAGAGAAAAATGGCTTTCAAACAATTTGTCCAGGCATTTTCTGTGTATGGTTGTAACCTTAGACCTGCTCTCTATGTAACATGAACTCTGCCACTGATATACTGCTTCTTGTTTCAATACTTGCTTATCCAAACTACTTGTTTCAGAGATCACTCTTAAAAACATTTCTAACGTGAAATCACCCTTCAAATGTGAAATTTACCTTCATCTTCTCTTTTGAACTTTTACTGGCTTTGCTTTAACTCCTGGAATCCTGTGCCCTATTGTTATCCACTTCTCTCTCAGCCTCCTGATGATGTGTTGTTGCAATAGTAATTCTGATCAGCACAGGAAGAACCACAGGTTCAGGTATTGAGACAAATAACTTTTATGGTATTGCCTTGCTAATCCGGATAACAAAAACCTCAGTTCCTTCACTTCAGCTAATCTGTTTTCCTATTCAATTCCTATTTAAAAATAAGTTACTCTCTTTTAATCGTACACTCAAAACACATTCCCAACTATTAGATGCTTTAATTTTAATTTTTCCAGCTTCTTGACAATAAATCATCCCAAAGCTATGGTTTTATTGTTGCTTATAGTACGGGAGAATGTTAGGAGCACGGGACAGACAGCCCCTATCTGTGTGGGTGAGCCAATCTGAATATTTGTAATTGAGTTTCCATGTGAGCACCACATGATATCATCAGCATTGAAGGTTTCTCTGATGAAGACAGCCTGTATTTCTGTCTTCCCCTTTAGTCTGGACAGATTGTAGAGTCTGCTGTCTGAGCTAGTTTGCAGGGAAACTTCTTGAACATTTGCAGGGAAGAACAAGATCAGGAATGTGGGAAATAAAATACCAAAGGGGGGAGGTGCAGCTAGAACACAATCCCTGTTTCACTCTGAAACTTAATAAGAAGTTTCACAACACCAGGTTAAAGTTCAACAGGTTTATTTGATAGCAAAGCCACTAGCTTTTGGAGCTGGTGGTGAGAGTCTTTTTACTGTGTTTACCCAGTCCAACGCTGGCATCGCCACATCACTCTGAAACTGTCAGAAGTGGAAATGTCAATTTGTACAGTATTGGGCAGGTTATCGTAAGAGTGGATGAGACCAAGAAGCTTTGGTTACAGTTATTTTGGCATTTCTGCTTGTATTGTGCTAAGTTTTGCATCATCATGTGCAGTTGAACAGCTTCTACCTTCCAGCAGAGATCTTGTATTAAGGTGAAATGTCACAAAATATGTACTTAAGAAGGAACACTGCAGCCCCAAAAAATGACATCTTCAGAATATTAAACTCCAACCAGTTATAGATCTTAACATCAGCAAAATCAAACCAAATATTGTCAGACTAACAATCTTGATGTGATTAACAGAGCAACACAGAAGAATTACAACCCCTGCAGTCACTTATGAACTCGCTCATGTTTCACTAAGTTGAAGACTCAAGAGAATCTCTTCCCCCACAAAAAGCAGTTGAATAGTCTCTCTCCAATGTGAACTCACTGGTGTGCAATGAGAGGGGATGACTGCCTGAAACTCCTTCGACAGAAAGTATAGCTGAATGGCTTCTCCACAGTGTGAACTTGTTGGTGTCTTGGCAGACTGTTGAGTGAGTAAAGCCCTTTGCACATGCAGCAAATAAATGGCTTCTCCCCAGTGTTATTTACTAGTGTCTCAGCAGATTGGCCGAGTAAGTAAATCTCTGCTCACACATACAGCAGTTGAATAGCTTCTCCGTAGTGTGAACTCACTGGTGTTCAATAAGGGCAGATCAATGCCTAATCCTTATTTTCACAAGAAGTATGGCTGAATGGTTTTGTTTCAATGACAGGACCTAGGGCTAGATGTATGAGTGAATTTCTTCCAACACACAGAGCAAGTGAACGGCTTCTCCCCAGTGTGAAGTTGCTGGTGTATTTTGAAATCTGATGAAGACCTGAACATCTTTACAAAGTAAGTGCAGCTGGATGACCTCACCTCAGGGTTAAATTCACTGGTGCAATGTAAGGCAAGATGTCTGTGTAAATCCCTTCCCAACACACAGAACAGATGAATAGTTTATCCCCAGCATGAAAACATTGATGGTTTTCCAAGACGGATGGTTAATTCATTCCTTTCCCACAGTTCACACATTTCCATGGTTTGTTCATGGTGCTAGTGTCCATGTACCTCTCCAGGCTGGATGATCGATTAAAGCTTTGTCCACACACAGAACACATGCGCCTTTCTCCTCACTGTTGATAGTAAGCTGTTTTCATGCTCGTAACTCATTAAAGCTCCTTTCACAGTCAGTGCATTGGAACACTCATTTTTCTTCTGGTGCTTTTCCAGTCTCAGAGTTTTAAATGTTTGCTCACAGACAGAACAAGCAAATATTCTCCTTGTACATTCAAAAGGTCGATGACAATCAGGTCCTGATTAATCAAGTGATTGTTGAATCGTGATGTGAAATTTGATTTGAGTTTCCTTTTTGTAAATCTTCTCTTTCTAATATCCTGCAAAAGGAGTTGACAAAACTCTTAACTATAAGCACCAGAACAGACAAGTCGAATTCCTGTGGAATATCTGTTGCGCTCCAGTTCCCCAAAGTTGTAAATCACTGTCCCACATACTCTCCCTCTTTCCTGCACTGATATGCAAACACATTTCACCATTTCTTTCCTCCTCTCTCAGTTTTCTCCTTCCCTCTCTGCCTGGGTTCAGTGCTTCAGCTCCTGTCCCCAAACTATCAATAAAATCAAACCTAATTAGAAGCTCCAGCGGATGTTTCTGGACCCTCCCCGCCCACCTCCCAAGAGTTTCCATCCTTCCCAAAGATCACATTCCGCATTGATTTGACCTAAGTTTAACCTCCCCCAATCACAGAATTCTACAGTGCAGAAGATTTGCCCCATTTAATCTGCACGAATCTGACGGTATCTTACCCAGGCCCTCTTCCCCCGCCCGATCCCTGAAACCCCAGACATTTCCCATGGCCAATCCACCTAACCTGCACATCTTTGGAATCGCTGAATCAAGATGAGAGCCGTTAACGTGGCCCTGTTCCCGGGAGGGAGAAGCCCCGCAGCTGCAAACAGGGGAGGTGACACTGATTCTGAAGAGTTTGCAAATCCTCCCATCCACCACCGATCGCCGCCTCCACTTCTCCGGCACAAACAAGCGTCTCTGACTCCAGGGCCATCGGTGGCAGTGCGCAGCCGCTAAAATCCCACACTCCGCCAGCGTACGGACGTCCGGCAGCTGCACTGCGCACGCTCCAGACTCGCCGAGACAGTGACAGCAGCTTGACAGCAGCTCAGCACCAATAGGAAGACAGGGCGTTGCTGGAGGATCCTCCAACGAATCGGAGTGAAAGGGAGGCGGGGCTAGATTTCCCTCTTGGGCTGAACGATCATTCTGAAAGCTCGAGGTGAAAGGTGGACAGTTCTCTTTGCGGCTTTAAACAGATCAAACCCTGTTGGTATGCAGCAAACATTTCAGTATTTGTTCGTGAAATATGGCAACATAAGAGATAAGTAATGCAAGGGCTGACTTAAGAAGCTAACGGGACAGACGGAATAAAAATAGTCTTCTCGGCCTCTGGCTAAGATCTAAGTACAGTAAAGTCTCACAACACCAATTTTAAATCCAACCAATTTATTTGATAGTAAATTCGCGAGCTTTCGACACTATGGCCTTCGTCAGGCAAATGCAGTGTTCTGGTCTGCAATAGCACTCATATCAACACAGACAATCACAGATTGCTGATTACAATGCAAATCCTTACATCTAACCTGCTATTCAAGTGTTAAAGTGGCTAACAATGTGTGTGAAGGGAATCCTGAGCATTGGTTAGAGAATTGTGTATTTTCTCCAGACAGCACAGTAAGTGAGGTTTTTTGCTAACCCAGGCAAGTTACGGGGGTTACAGATAGTGTGTCATGAAGCCAAGATCCCTGTTAAGACCGTCCTCATGTGTGCGGAGCTTGGCTATCAGTCTCTGCTCAGCGACTCTGCGCTGTCGTGTGTCACGAAGGCCCCCTTGAAGAACATTTACCCGCAGGTCGGAGGCCGAATGCCCATGACTGCTGAAGTGTTCGCCCACAAGAAGGGAACTGTTTTGCCTGGTGATTGTTGAGCAATGTTCATTCATCTGCTGTCGTAGTGTCTGCATGGTCTCCCCAATGTACCATGCTTCGGGACCTCCTTTCTTGCAACGTATTAGGTAGACAAAGTTGGCCAAGTTGCAAGAGTATGTACCGTGTACCTGGTGAATGGTATCCTCATGTTTGATGATGTCATCCATGTCTATAATACCACACAACCCTGCCACAGCAACCTCTGCAAGACATGCCAGATCATAGACATGGACGACATCATCAAACGTGAGGATACCATTCACCAGGTACACGGTACATACTCTTGCAACTCGGCCAACGTTGTCTACCTAATACGTTGCAAGAAAGGATGTCCCGAAGCATGGTACATTGGGGAGACCATGCAGACACTACGACAGCGGATGAATGAGCATCGCTCAACAATCACCAGGCAAAACAGTTCCCTTCCTGTGGGCGAACACTTCAGCAGTCATGGGCATTCGGCCTCCGACCTGCGGGTAAATGTTCTTCAAGGGGGCCTTCGTGACACACGACAGCGCAGAGTCGCTGAGCAGAGACTGATAGCCAAGTTCCGCACACATGAGGACGGTCTTAACAGGGATCTTGGCTTCATGACACACTATCTGTAACCCCCGTAACTTGCCTGGGTTAGCAAAAAACCTCACTTACTGTGCTGTCTGGAGAAAATACACAATTCTCTAACCAATGCTCAGGATTCCCTTCACATACATTGTTAGCCACTTTAACACTTGAGTAGCAGGTTAGATGTAAGGATTTGCATTGTAATCAGCAATCTGTGATTGTCTGTGTTGATATGAGTGCTATTGCAGACCAGAACACTGCATTTGCCTGACGAAGACCATAGTGTTGAAAGCTCGCAAATTTACTATCAAATAAATTGGTTGGATTTAAAATTAGTGTTGTGAAACTTTACTGAGTTTACCCCAGTCCAACGCCGGCATCTCTACATCATAAGATCTAAGTAGCCAATGAAGTTAAACTGAGGCTTCACCTGAAGCAATTTTTTAAAGCCATCTCAGCCTTCTGGTCAAGGGGGATTTTCATATTAGTTTCACTGCAGTGTTAATGCAAGCCTGTTTGTGACACAAATAAATAAACATTAAACTTTAAAGATGGTTAATGTCTGTTGTGGGGAAAATGCTTGAATCTATATCATCAAAAATGAAATAGCAAGACATCTGTCCCATTAGGCAGACACAGCGCAGATTCATAAAAGGCAGGTCATGTCTAACTAATTTGCTGAAATTCTTTGAGGACATTATGAGCGCAGTGGATAATGGGGAACCGGTGCATATGCTGCATCTGGATTTCCAGAAGACATTTAACAAGGTGCTGCATAAAAGGCTGTTGCATAAGATAAAAGTTCACAACATTACCATGCAATGTATTAGCGAGGATAGAGGATTGTTTAACTAACAGAAATCAATGAATGGAGATAAATGGGTGTTCTTCTGTTTAGCAATCAGTTACTAGTCATGTGTCTAGTGGCCTGAGCTTTGGTTTCTCCCTCTGCGTCTGGATCCTTAACTTCCTAACCCACAGACCACAATCAGTAAGGATAGGCAACAATGCATCCTCCACAATCACTCTCAACACTGGTGCCCCTTAAGGCTATGCTCTCAGCCCCACACTATATTCCTTATACACCTATCATTCTGTGGCCAAATTCCCCTCCAACTTGATTTTTAAGTTTTTGATGACACCACCGTAGTGGGTCGGATCTCAAACAATGAGACAGAGTACAGAAAAGAGATCGAGAATCTGATGAACTGGTGTGGTAACAATAATCTCTTGCTCAATGTCAACAAAACAAAGGAGATTTCATTGACATCAGGAAGAATAGTGGAGAACATGCCCGAGAACACATCAATGGGGATGAAGCAAAAATGATCAACAGCTTCAAGTTTTTGGGTGTCCAGATCAACAACTTGTCCTGGTACCCCTATACCGACACTACAGTTACCAAAGCCCATCAATGTCTCTACTTTTTCAGAAGATGAAGGATATTTGACAGGTCAGCTACGACTCTCACCAACTTTTACAGGTACACCATAGAAAGCTTTATTTCTGGTTGTGTCACAGCTTGGTATGGCACACGCTCTGCCCAAGACTACAAGAAATCACAAAAGTTCATGAGCCTAGCCCAATCCATCATGCAAACCAGCCTTCCATCCATTTACTCTGTCTATGCTTCTTGTTGCCTCAGCAAAGCAGCTAACATAACTAAGGACTCCATGCACCCTAGACATTCTTGCTTCCATCTTCTTCCATTGGGAAAAGGATACAAGAATCTGAGGTCACATCTTCTCTGCTGTCATCAGACTTTTGAATGGACCTACCTTGCATTAAGTTAATCTTTCCCTACAGCCCAACTATAATTGTAACAGTACGTTCTACACGTTCTCATTTTCCTTTTCTATGAATGGAGTGCTTATCTGTATAGCGCATCATAAACTATACTTTTTACTGTATACTAATACATGTGATAATAATAAATCAATCAAAGCAAAGTGTACAGAGGACATTGAAAGTCTGCAAAAGGATACAGTTTAAGTGAGTGGGCAAGAGTTTGGCAGATGGAGTACAATGTTGGTAAGTGTGAGATCATCCACTTGACTGGAATAACAGCAAATGGACTATTATTTAAATGGTAAAAAATTGCAGCAGAACTGGATGTCCTTGTGCGTGAATCACGAACCATTGGTTTGCAGGTGCAACAGGGAATTAAGGAGGCAGATGGAAATTTGTCCTTCATTGCTAGAGAGATGGAGTTTACAAATAGGGACGTAATGTTGCAGCTGGATGAAGCACTAGTGAGGTTATACCTAGAGTATTGTAGATAGTTTTGGTCTCCTTACTGGAGAAAAGATGTACTGGAGGGGGTGCAGAGGAGATTCAATTAAGTTTATTCTGGAGTTGAGACGGTTGGGTTATAATGACAGACTGTGTAAACTGGGACTATACTTACTGGAACTTAGAAGAATGGCGGGGGGTGGTAGAATCTTACAGAAACATCTAAAATTATGAAGGGAGTAGATAAAATAGAAGTAGGGAGCTTGGTTCCACTGGCAGGTGAAATTAAAACAAGAGGGCATAGTCTCAAAATAAGGGGGAGTAGATTTAGGACTGAGTTGAAGAGGAATGCCTTCACCCAAAAAGTTCTGAATCTGTGGAATTCCCCACCATTCGAAGTAGTTGAAGCTATTTTGGTGGATGTTCTTAAGGCAAAGATGGATAGATTCTTGAACAATAAAGGAATTAAGGGTTATAAGGAGCAGGCGGGTAAATGGAGCTGAGTCACAAAAAGATCAGCCATGATTTCACTGAAAGGTAGAACAGGCTCGAGTGGCCAGATGGCCTATTCCTGCTCCTAGTCCTTAATTCTTATGTTCTCAAGATGAAGCATTAGAACAACCTGGGAGGGGGTGTAATGCCTCATCTTGTCAGTTTGGATCTTCTTTGATCAAGCACAAGATGAGACGGAATGTCTTGTCTTATCAGCACGGACCTGGTTTGCCTCATGTGGAAATTCGGATTGGACTTAATTGGCTTTTTGATTCAGAGTAAAGTACCAAAAAAGTATCCCTCGCTTCTCAGCTTTTTGGCTAAGATCAAGCATCAGATCAAGGCCAAGCCCAACGTTTCATTTGTATTTTGTTTGTCGCTCTTGCAGGAACCATGAATTGGATTTTGGCCTCTTTTAAGGTCAAACCAAATAAGCAAACTCAAATTAAATAAGGCAAAATAAAAGGGGCAAAAGGAAGCAGAACAGGAATTGGATTTTGCTTCCTGGAGCAAGCAAAGAATGGATTTGGAATAATACAATTTGAGAACAAAGAACAAAACAGCACGGGAAACAGGCCCTTTGGCCTAACAAGCCCCCGCCGCCACCTCGATGTTTCCATGTCTACCCGTGATCCCTGTCTATGTTTATTGATCAATGCATTGAAACCAAATTTGAGACAATTTAGGGAGAATTTGTTCTGCCAATCAGCCTAAGAGCACATCTTTGGGATTTGGGAGGATATCGGAGCACCCAGAGAAAATCCACGCAAGCATGGGTAGAATGTGCAAACTCCCACAGACACAGGCCCAAATCCATGTATCTGGACAGCACAGCGATAGTCATTGAGTTGTCATGTTGCTCATCAAATGGTCCAGGTCAAGCGTATACTAACAATGTAAAACATCAGGATACTCTCGAAAAAAAAAATCCAAGAGCAGCCCTCTCACGACCCATTGCGCATATGTCCCTTGTTAGACAACAAGGCGGACCAAAGTACCTGTAGGATAATCAAATACATCAATATCATCGGCTATTTACACACTTCCCAGGGAAATCCCATGGCTCATGATGCCTATTTTAAATCAGTTTTCTATAATCCCTCCATTCCCATTCTGCTCGTGTGCCCATCTAAGGATCCCTTAAATAACTCCAGACTGCCTGCCTCCACCACTTTACTTGGCAGCGCGTTCCATACCCCCACCACCCTCTATGTGAAAAAACTCCCTCTAGCTTCCAAATTATACCTTACCCCCCTCACCCTAAACCCATGACCCCTCGTGCTATTTGAATACATCCTCGGAAAAAGCTTAACCCTCTTTACTCTGTCTATATCCCTCATAATCTTGTACACCTCTATTAGATCTCCTCTAAGTCTACATCTTTCTAAGGAAAATAGCCCCAATTTGCCTAACTTCTCCTCGTAACTCAGACTTTCCATGCCAGGCAGCATCCTGGTAAACCTCCTCTGCACTGTCTCCAGAGTCTCCATGTCCTTCCAGTAGTGAGGTGACCAGAACTGGATGCAGTATTCCAAATGAGGGCTAACAACGTTTTATACAATTGCAACATTAAAGGCTGTTGAGGGTGAATTGAGAGTGAATGCCATATGTCCATAACTAATGTTTTGAACTTGAATAAGAGCAACTGTAGAAATTTTTTATTAGTATCACAAGTAGATTTATATTAACAATGCAATGAAGTTACTGTGAAAATCCCTAATTGTCACACTGCAACAGCTGTTTGAGTGCACTGAAGGAGAATTTAGCATGGCCTAACCAGCATGCCTTTCATTCTGTGGGAGGAAATCAGAGCACCCAGAGGAAACCCATGCAGAAATGGGGTGAATGTACAGAATCCACACAGACAATGACCTAAACTAGGGATCAAACCCGGGTCACTGGCACAGTGCGACAGTAGTGCTAACCACTATGCCACCCATATTATAATATTAGGAGGCAGGAGTTGTCTAAGTGAACTAAGTAAACAAGCTATATTATCATAACCCCTTGACCATAACATTGACCGTGGACAATTCACCAAACCTGTACATCTTTGGACTATCGGATGCTGGAGTACCCAGAGGAAATCCATGTGGATACAGGGACAATGTGCAAAGATCCACACAGACTTCAAAGGCCAAATCAAAGCACATTTCTGGTGCTGTGAGGCAGCAGTGTTAAACATTGTGCCATTCCATTCCTATGAGGAGCATGTTTTCCTTATAGTTCCTGCAAAGCAGCAAATCCTTATCCCACATACCCTCCTTCCTTCCGTGCTGGAATACATACTGGATTGGCCTGATGTACAGTAGTTTACAAGCTTCATATTTCCAGAACATTGATTATCCCATTAATTGAACCTTTCTGTTCCACAGAACCTGTCTCCTACTAGTTCTGGAATATGGCAGAACAATGACTGGCGCTGCTGTCTCACAGTGCTAGGGAGCCAGGTTCAATTCTTGGGCTTGCATCAATAAATGTGCCAAGTTT
Organism: Sphyrna mokarran; assembly: GCA_024679065.1. Taxonomy (NCBI): domain Eukaryota; kingdom Metazoa; phylum Chordata; class Chondrichthyes; order Carcharhiniformes; family Carcharhinidae; genus Sphyrna; species Sphyrna mokarran. Next base: position 6,119,911 of record JAGIQG010000014.1, on the reverse strand, counting down.
GCACATTCTCCCTGTGTCTGCATGGGTTTCCTCCAGGTGCTCAGGTTTCCTCCCACATTCCAACAATGTGCATTGACCATGCTAAATTGTCTTTTAGTGTCTGTGGATGCAGAGGTTAGCAGGATTAGCGAGGTAATTTTGTGGTGTTATGAAGCTAGGGCCTAGGTAGGATTGTTGTCGATGCAGACTCAAAATGCTGAATGGTCTGTTTCTGCACTATAGGGATTTTATGAAGTCATGGGTTCTTTTCAGAGTGTAAAGGTATAACTAATGGAGTACTGCATGGATCAGTTCTCTGCCCACAACTGTTCACTATTTATATTAATGGTGTGGAGGAAGGAACAGAATGTAAGGTTTCCAAATTTACGAATGATACAAAGATAGATGGAAGGGTAGGTTGTAAAAAGCATATTGTGTTCCTGTACTGGAATCTAGATAGATTAGATGACTGGGTTAAAAAAAACCTGGCAAATGGAGTTTAATGTGGGGAAGTGTGAGGTAATGAACTGTGGTCAGAAAAATCAAAAAGCAGATTATTATCTAAATGGAGAGAGGTCGCAGGTGAATGAAGTACAGAGGGTACTAGGTGTTCTGGTCCATGAATCACAAAAAGCTCACAAGCAAGTCCAACAAGTAGTTAAGGAGGTACACTGCACTTTGATGTTTTTTGCAAAGGGGATGGAGTTTAAAAATAGGGAGGTTTTATTGCCATTGTACAGGGTGTTGGTGAGGCCTCACTTGGATGGAATGCTGCATTCAGTTTTGGTCCCCTTACCTTAGAAAGAATACAGTAACATTGAGGCAGCCCAAGGGAGATTCACCAGGCTAATTCCTGGAATGATTGGGTTGTCCTGTCAAGCCCTCTCAGGATCACATATGTTTGAATCAAGGCACCCTTTAGTCTTCTATTCTCTAAGGAATACAAACTCAGATTACGCAGTCTCTCTTGATAGGACAACCTAACTTGCCTGGTGAATCTCCTTTGGACTACCTCCAATGTTACCATATCCTTTTTAAGGTAAGGGATCAAAACTGAATGCAGCATTCCATCCAGGTGAGGCCTCACCAACACCCTGTACAATGACAATAAAACCTCCCTATTTTTAAACTTCATCCCTTTTGCAATAAACACCACAATGCAGTTTATCTTCTTAATTGCTTGCTGGGCCTGCTTTTTGTGATTCATGCACTAGAACACCTAGAACCCTCTGTACTTCCATTCATCAGCAATCTCTCTCATTTAGATAATAATCTGCTTTTTGATTCCTCTGACCACAGTTCACTAGTGGGAGAATATTGACCAAGGGAGGAACACGGCGACAAGAGTTGGTCATTTAAAACTGAGATGCACAGAAATTTATTCTTGCCGTGGGTGGTGAATCTCTGGAATTCTCTACCCCAAAGGGTGGTGGAAGCTGGATCATTAGCGAAGGTGGATAAATATTTGATAGATAATGGAATAGAAAGCTCTGGGGAAATGGCACAGAAAAGGAGCTGATGCTGGCATAGATCAGCCATGATCATACTGAATGGCAGGGCAGGCTTGAAGGGCCTGGTGGCAATGTAAGAACAATATTACAGAAAGTCAATTCAACATTACCCTGTAGGGACTACAAGCAGTAATGACCATCCAATTCCACCCCTTTGATTGAACCTTAAATTCATATTGAACAACATCTGGGACAGAAGCAAGAACAAAGCATGAATAATGAACAATTGTCATACCCCAGGCTTGGGTGAGAATAACATAAACCGTAGGGCTAAAATATTATATGTAAATATACAGATGATGGCAAAGCACACAATGATATCTTCATGCAATAGTGTTTATTTATGCTCCGAATCTCAAAAAATAACAAACTAATCCAACACAAAACAAGCACTTCAGCAATATGGTTTTACAGACATGAGATACTGTCTCAGTCCCAACTGTAAGAAACAGATTGCCCTTTGTACATCTTCCTTTCTATACATGGGAGAGTCCCAAACACAAAACAGAATACAATAAATAACATACACCTTCATAATCACATGTAAATTAACTATCCGGATCTCACACATAAAACACAGAATAAACCTAAATATAATGGTACCTTAAGTTAACAAAACACTTTTTAAAATACCCATGACCACTGAATCTCCCCACCACGGAGATCTGTGCATGTGTAACTTTCGGACAGGCACTGTATATATAACTAGATAAAAGCAAAATATTGCAAATGTTGGAATCTGACAGAAACACAGAAAATGCTCAGCAAGTTTGACAGCATCTGTGGAGAGAGAATACAGCCAATGTTTCGAGTCAGTGTGATCTTTTGTCAACCTGAGTCAGCTCTGACAAAGAATCATCCTGACTCAAAACATTGGTTCTATTCTCTCTCCACAGATATTGTCAGATCTGCTGATTTTTTTTTCCAGTATTTATTGAAAAGTCAGCCCCAGTTGCTACAGTTGGTTTGGGTCCTTATACGAGAAACACAGAAGTTACAGACGCAGACAGATAGACAGCACCATAATGAACAACACAAACAAGCCAAGTAAAATAAACAATGCCAAACATCAAGTAAACAAGTTCTACTGAGGTTATTGCATAGATGCTGAATATGATGGGAGATTATCGTAACAGTAGAAACATCGAAAATAGGTGCCAGTCAGTCCTTCGAGCTTGCGTCACCATTCAATGTGATCATGGTTGATCATGTACTTTCAGTATTTCACTTCCGCTTTCTCTCCATACTCCTTGATCCCTTTAGCCACAAGGCTGATGACCAGCTCCCTCTTGAGCATATGTAACAAACTGGCCCCAAACGTTTTCTGTGGTAGGGAATTCCACAGGTTCACAGCTCTCTGAGTGAAGAAGTTCTTCCTCACCTCAGTCTTATTCTTAAACTATGATGTAGAATTTGTTTCATATAGTCTGTGTGTGCACCGCGACATACGGAACCAAAAAGACATGCAATGGCCATGCTAAATTCTCCCCCAAAACAGGGGCCAGAGTATGGCGGCTAGGGGATTTTCACAGTAATTTCATTGCCATGTTAATGTAAGCCTATTTGGAACAATAATAAATAAACTTTAAAAAAAAACTTGACTTAAAAAAAACACATAATTGACACTGGAATTATGGAAAGATGGCTACAAACCTCCTGTAAATCTAATCTTCTGATACCTGATTTGTAGCCATCTTGCCATCCATTCTACCGCCTGTTCTTCACACTACACAGTTCAGTCACGTTCATTTTGTGTTTCATTTCGAAGAGTAACAAGCTGTTACAAAGTAGCATAACACAGAAGCATCAGCTACTCAGACCGGTAAATGATTGAAAGTGGATTCCACAGGGAGTGGGACCACAATCATTCACAATTATGTAAACCAGTTGGACTCAGAAATCAGAAGTCTAAGTTTAAATTTAGAGCAGAATGACTGAACATTACAGATAAGAATTTCCAATTCACAAAAATTTTGTAATATAGCTCATTAAATCTTTAATTCAGTCACAAACTAAACAATGATAGGAGGCAGTGCCTGATTTATGAATTACTGATTCAATTGGGAGAACTCAGTAAAGTTTTGCAACACCAATTTAAAATCCAACCAATTTATTTGATAGTAAATCCACGAGCTTTCAACACTATGTTGTGCCTTCGTCAGGCAAATGCAGTGTTCTGATCTGCAGAGGCACTCATATCCACACAGACAGTTACATACTGCTGATTAGAATGCGAATCCTTACATCTAACCTGCTATTCAAGTGTTAAAGTGGCTAACAATGTGTGTGAACGAAATCCTGAGCATTGGTTAGAGAATTGTGTATTTTCTCCAGACAGCACAGTAAGTGAGGTTTTTTGCTAATCCAGGCAAGTTACGGGGGTTACAGATAGTGTGACATGAAGCCAAGATCCCTGTTAAGACTGTCCTCATGTGTACAGAACTTGGCTATCAGTCTCTGCTCAGCAACTTCAAGGGGGCCTTCGTGACACACGACAGCGCAGAGTTGAGTCAGCGCAGAGTAACTTGCCTGGATTAGCAAAAAACCTCACTTTCTGTGCTGTCTGGAGAAAATACACAATTCTCTAACCAATGCTCAGGATTTCCTTCACACACATTGTTAGCCACTTTAACACTTGAATAGCAGGTTAGATGTAAGGATTCGCATTCTAATCAGCAGTATGTAACTGTCTGTGTGGATATGATTCCTCTGCAGATCAGAACACTGCATTTGCCTGACGAAGGCACAACATAGTGTCGAAAGCTTGTGGATTTACTATCAAATAAATTGGTTGGATTTTAAATTGGTGTTGCAAAACTTTACTGAGTTTACCCCAGTCCAACGCCAGCATCTCTACATCAATTGGGAGATACAGTTAATACTGAGGAAAACTGCTACAAAGCCCTAATATCAACACACACATCATTGAGACAGGGAATTCATTGAGACTTGTGCATATCCTTCTTTATCTGGAAGTCAAACGAGTGTAGTATAATTGTTCCAGTTGCAAAAAGGATCTTGTGAACTCCTCCATGTGTGATTTTAATACAGGCATTAAGCTATCTATTTTTAACTACATTTTTCTATGTTAAAGCTGCTATATCAGTACAAGTTATTGTAGACTTGAAGTGTAGACGCAAGACTGTCACAAAAACACCTCAAAAACTTCACAGGATGATCACAATGGCCATTTTAAATCAGAGACTGAATCTTGCCATTTGAGTTTCAGTCAGAAGACAGTACAGTTTAACACCAATCTCCGATTAATGTTTCCAGTTTGCCTGACTCAGGTTGTATAACCACAGTTATAAATAAGTTTCTGTTTTGTGCCTAGGAACACTGAAACATGCTGCTTACAAAACAGAAATCAGAAGGTTAGAGTTCAAGGGAGTTGTTATGTTTCCATCTATTTTCTCTGTGGCCTTGGACTCCACACAGGCCTGATCTCCATCATCTTAGGCGATACGTACTGAACAGAAGCGAGTGGGAAATATTTCTCACAAACCTGAAGATTAACCCAAATAGGGCAGTGAAGAGAGATGAGAAAGGATTCAGTGAACCATGAAGGACTGGGTCCAAGTTGAAGTTCTGTTTCTGTCATACGATTCTCCCTCAGATTGTTCTTTCTGAGTCCAGCCAGCTGATATTAAACACTCAGGTGGGAAAGACAAAAATCCGTAACAAGCAGAAAGCTTGAGATGTTATTCAAATATGCAGCAGTCCATTTACATAGTTTGTCAGCAGAAACAAACAATGAAAGTTTTCAATCCTGAAGATGATTCACGGCAACAGTGACACTAGAATCTAACCACTTCACTCACTTGTGAACTCACTGGTGTGTATGCCAGGTGAATGCCTCTCCTCAGAGCAGGTGAACGGTGTCTCCCCACTGTGAACTCGCTGGTGTGTCAGTAAATCCTTTTTACTTTTAAAGGTCTTCTCACAGTCATAACATTTAAAAGGTCTCTGATCAGTGTGCACAAGCTGATGTGTCTGAAGGTGAGTTGATCGAGTGAATCCCTTCCCACAAATAGAGCAGGTAAACGGCCTCTCCCCAGTGTGAACTCGCTGGTGTGTTAACAGGTCAGACGAATTAGTGAATCCTTTCCCACACATGGAGCAGCCGAATGGTCTCTCCCCAGTGTGAATTCGCTCGTGTGTCAGTAGTTTGGATGGCCGATTGAATCCCTTGCCACAGATGTAGCAGGTGTATGGACTTTCCCCAGTGTGAAGTCGCTGATGTTTCAGAAACCTGGGCAATCGATTAAATCCCTCACCACAGAAGGAACAGATGAACAGACTCTCCCTAGTGTGAATGCGCTGGTGGGTCAGCAGGTAGGATGACTGAGTGAATCCCTTCCCACAAACTGAGCAGGTGAATGGCCTCTCTTCACTGTGAGTTTGCTGATGTCTCTGAAAACTCGATGACTGGCTGATTGCCTTCCCACACACAGAGCAGATGACTGAGCTCTGCTCAGTGTGAATGTGCTGGTGTCTCAGAAGGTTGGATGAATTAGTGAATCCCTTCCCACACACGGTGCAAGTGAACGGCCTCTCCCCAGTGTGACTGCGTCGATGAATTTCCAGCTTTGATGGGGAACCAAATCCCTTCCCACATTCCCCACACTTCCATGGTTTTTCCATTGTGCTGGTGCCCTCATTTCTTTCCATGTTGGACAATCAGTTCAAATTTGTCCAGCCACTGCTTATTCCGCTGTGAATGATGCAATGCTTCTTCAGGCTGTGCAATTGGTTAAAACATTTCTCCTTCTATTAAAAGTTCAGTTATATCCAACTCCTGTGCACTAAATGAACTTGTCAGATTGTTTGTTTTGAGTTTCCCATTTGCAAATCCAACCATTCGAATACCATATTAACGGAGTTTATGAAGCCAGTACAGGAGAGAAATTCAAAACAGTCAGCTCCAGTTTCTCACCTTTTTAAGATCTTTTCTTCATTGCATGTGGATGCCACTGGCAAGGCCCAACATTTGTTGCCAATTTGCAAAGCCCTGGAAAAGATCCCTTTGTTAAATTGCTGCAATATACAAGGTGCCGGTGCTGTTCGGAAGTCGGTCCCAGGATTTTGTTCCAATGGTAGTGAAGGAATGTCAATGTGTTTCCAAGTCTGACTTTTGATGGAAGAAAGGCTATTGATAAAGCAATAGAAAATGGGCCTAGAATACAGCCCTGAGGAACTCCCCAAGCGATGTCCTGAAATTGAGATGACAAAGAACAAATTTAAAAACGACAATTCTTAAATGGCTTTGTTGATGGAATTGAATTTTGAGGATCTGAATGATTTTCCAGGGGTTTACACTGACTCCCCTGACTGACGGACTCAGGTTCCAGTCCTCAATCCCCCGCCTCAGACTGGGGACAGAACTCGCTGCTTCCTTTGTTCCTCCGGCCTCTGAGCTCCTCTTGCTGTTGGGACAATCAATGGCCCCTGTCCAACATGGTCCGGGGCTGGGGGTGACGATTCAGACGATGCTGCAGCCCCTCCCCCATCTGCGCCACCGCTGCTCGCTCTCTCCTCCCGGTCCCACCGAATCTGACTCTCAACAAAGGAACCTCCCAGAATGCCCCGCGGCTGACCCTAGGGAGCATGCGCATTCTCGGCGCCTGGGGAAATCAGCGAGTTGGATAGAGCGGTTTCCAGTTCACGCGGCATTGTGGGAGGCACTGCTACCATTATCTGGCGAATCGCCCAATGACTCCATCACAGCAGAACGGGGGCATTTAGCCCGTCCCATCTGCGACTTCTACTTCCTTCGTCACACCCGACCTCCTTCTCCCGCGTCTGTTTTTGTTTCTTTACTTTCAGCGAATTCTCTTTTGAAGGTCTTAATCGAATTTGAATCCATCACACCTTCAGGCAACTCATTTTAGATCCGAACCTAAAACGACTTCCCTCATAGAGTGATAGAAGTCTTGCAGTGCAGAAGAAAGCCATTTGGCCTAATGAGTCTGCACTGACAACAATCCCACCCAGATTCTATCTCTGTAACCCCGCATATTTGCTCTGCTAATCTTCCTGACATAAAGCAGAAATTTATCTCTACCAATGGTAATGCTAACACGCACATCTTTTGAATGTGGAAGGAAACCAATACACCCAGAGGAAACCCACACAGACACGAGAAAAACGTGCAAACTCCACACTGACAGTCAGCTGAGATTGGAACTGAACCACTGTGCCACCATGCCACCATTGCCAATTTTCCTACCATTATGGACTTCTTGCGGGCTATCCCCAGCATACCCCCTATTCTACCTTTTACTCTCGTTCTATGCTTTTAAAACTCTAGTTTAACTCTTATAAATTCTCTAACGATGCTCTGTTTCAATTTATCATTTCTCTACACCCTAGCTATGATTGTAACATGACATTTTGCCCCTCTCCTTTCCTTCTTTCTGAACGCAGCGTGCAAGAAACGAATCTTTTACTGTATAACAATGCATGTGACAATAATATATCAAATCAAATATTCATATTATTTTGTTCTTTTTTTAACTTACTTCATGGGATGTTGGTGTCATTGGCTAGGCCAATGTTTATTGCTCTTCCCCAGTTACTTTTGGAAAGTTGTTGGTGTGCTGCTTTCTTCCACAAGCACAGTCCACGTAGTGTAGGTACACCCGCAGAGCTGTTCTAGAGGAAGCTTCAGGATTTTGACCCCGTGACAGCGAAAGAATGGTAACGTATTTCCAAAATAGGATGATGTGTGACTTGGTTGGGAAATTCCATGTAGTGGTGTTCCTATGTATCTGTTTTTCCTATCCTTCTATGTCAGACTTAACCAACATGTGATCCTCAAGGAGGTAACAGAGCAAACTTGACAGGAAAGTAGCTGTCAGATTGAATGATGCCATTATATCATAAAATGAAATAGAAGGAGGAAAGTAAAGCGAGGCGAGTGGTTATGGATTGGGGAAAAATTTGGGAGGAGAGACCGGTAGCAACCAGAACAGAGATGATTGTAGTCGATTTGAAAAGAATTAATCTGATTTGCCATCAGCAAAATACTTCACAAAATAAGATTGATTCCTACAATTGCCCTGGCAGCCAAATAAGTAATTTGATCACTTCCCTAGATGTGAACAGAGGTTATTGCAGCCACAATGCAGAGAAACAAGCTCTGTACAATTATGGCACCACACATCAACTGCAATAGATCACAAGTGATTAGTCTCAATAAGAGGTTACTAGTGTCCTAAGGGGAATTAAATTTGTCGTCCTTAACTGTTCCAGCCTACATGTGACTTCAGAGCTACAGCAATGTGTTTACTCTCAACTGCCCTATGAATTGGCAGAACAAGCCATTCAGTTGAATCAATCATTATAAAATCCATTATAAAAGAAATTAAACTGGACTGACCACCTCAACTTCAGCACCGGAAAGGAAAACAGGAAATCAAATCAAATTGTCGACCCTGCATAGACCTCTTTATTAACATCTGGGAGCAAGTGCCAAAATTGGGAGAGATATCTCACAGACTAATCATCAACAGTTTGACATTGACACTCTTACAGAATCATAGCTTACAGAAATCACTCCAGACACCACCATTCCTATCCCTGGACTTGCCCTGCTCCACTGGCAGACAGATCCAGCAGCAGTGGTGGCAATTGAAATACAGACAGGAGAGATTTGCTCTGGGAGTCCTCAACTTTGACTCCAGGCGCCATGAAGTGTCATAAGTTCAGGTTAAACATGGCCAAGGAAACCTTTTACTGATTATAACATTCCGTCTTCCTTTGGCTAATGAATCAATACAAAACTTGGAAGAAGCACTGCGAGTGGCAAGGACACGAAATATACCTAAGTTGGGTACTCTAATGTCCACCACTAAGAGTGGCTCAGCAGCAGCATTACTGATGCAGGTGGTCGGGTCCTATAGGATATAACTGGGTCTGCAGCAGGTGATGAAGAACCAACAAGAAGGAAAAACATACTTGAACGATTTGTTGGCTGCAGATGCATCTGTCCATCATAGTATTGGTAAGAGTGACCACCACACAGTACTTGTGAAAATGAAGTCCTGCCTTTACAGTAAGAATAACCATCGTGTGTGTGGCACTAATACCATGCTAAATGGGGCAGTTGTCGACCAGATCTAGCAACTGAAGACTGGGCATCCATGAGGTGCTGCAGGCCATCAACAGCAGCAGAAGTGTAATTCAGCATAATCAGCAACATCATAGCATGACATCTCTCAACCAACCATTACCATCAAGCGAGGGGATTAACCTTAGTTCAATAGAAAACTCAGGAGGGTATGTCAAGAACAGCAGCAGGCATATCTAAAAGGAGATGTCAACCAGGAGAATCTACCAAATAGGATTACCTGCATGCTCAAGAGCATAACCAGCAAGGGATAGACAGAGCTAAGCGACATATTAGAAGTAAGCTGTATAGTCCTGCTACAGTAAGGAGTCTCACAACACCAGGTTAAAGCCCAACAAGTTTATTTAGTGGCACAAGCCACAAGCTTTTGGAGCACGGCGCCTTCATCAGGCCAGTGGGAGTACTGTTCACAAAAAGGGCATATATAGATAGAAACTCAGTTTACAAGAGAAAGGTTGGAATCTGAGTCTTTATAGGTAACCAAATCTTAAAGGTACAGACAATGTGAGTGGAGAAAGAGTCAGGAGCAGGTTAATCTCCACATCATAGTACTGCTATGTCCAGTCATGAATGGTTAAACAAGTTAAACGACTCACTGAAGGAGGACGGTTCACAAATGCCCCCATCCTCAATGATGGAGGAGACAGCACATCAGTACAAAAGTTAAGTTGAAGCTTTCACAGCAATCTTCAGCCATAAGTATTGAGTGGATGATCCATCTCGGCTTCCTCAAGTAGACTACCATATCTCAGATGCCAGTCTCCAACCAGTTCAATTCACTCCACATGATTTTAAGAAACAGTTGTAGGCACTGGATACTGCAAAGACGATGGGCTGTGATAACATTCCAGCAATAGTAGTGAAGACTTCTGCTCCAGAACTTCCAATTGTCCCAGCTAAGCTCTGAGTTACAACAGTGGCATCTATCCAATAATGTGGAAAATTGTCCAGGTATGTCTTGTACACAAAAAGCAGGACAAATCAATTCTGGCCATTTACCACCCAATCAGTGTACTCCTGATCATCAGTAAAATGATAAAAAATGGTCATCAACTGTGCTACCAAGCAGCACCAGCTCAGCAATAACCTACTGAATGATGCCCAGCTTGGTTTCACCAAGATCACTTCCCTCCTGCCCTCATTAAAGCCTTTGTTCAAACATGGATAAAACAGCTGAATTCCAGGGGTGAGGTGAGAGTCCTTCACATCAAGGACACATTTGATTGATTGTGACATTAAGAAGCCCTATCAAAATTGGAATCAATTGGTATCAAGGAGGCAAGCTCTCCACTGCTACAGTCATACCTGACACATAGGAAGATAGTTGTGGTTGTGGAAGGTTAGTCATCTCAACTTCAGGACATCATTGGAAGAGTTTGTCAGTGTAATGTCTTGGGCCTAACTATCTTCAGCTACTTCACCAGTGACCTTTGCAATGTTATAAATTCAGGAATAAGGATATTCGCTAATGATTGCACAATGTTCAGCATCACTCGCAACTCCTCAGATACTGAAGCAATCCATGTTCAAAGGCAATAAAGTCTGGACAATATCCAGGCTTGAACCGCCAACTGGCAAGTAACATTCGCATCACAAATCGAACAAGATTAATAAGAGACTTTCTAACAACCACCTCTTGACGTTCATGGTGCTACAATCGCTGAATCCACTCATGTCAACATCCTTGGGGTTACTATTGGCCATAAACTCAACTGGCCTCATCACATAAAGACAATGGACACAACAGTAGGTCAGAGGCTAGGAATTGTGCAGTGAATAACTCACCTTCTGACTCCCCAAAGTCTGTCAACCATTTATCTATAAGGCACAAGGTAGGAGTGTGATGGAATACATTCTCTACTTGCCTGGATAGGTGCAACTCCAACCACACTCAAGAAGCTTGACACCATCCAAAACAAAACAACCTGCTTGATGGCAAAACATTCACTATAAGGGGAAAGAAATCCCAATAGGTTAGTAAAGAGTTTTAAACCATTAGACATTAAAACACTGACAGGACTACCAGCATTTAAATAAATTACATTAAAACAGGTTTATAAGCTAACAAGCAAACAGTTTACGCACATGTGAAATACAGTAGGAGATTATAACAAATGGTTATGATTTAAAAACGCGTGCTGGTATGTTGAATGTATTTTTAAGAATCATTTCTTACTTTAGCCAAGGACAGATTGCTGCAATGCATCATGGTAAAGGAGCTGAAGACAAAGCTATATTCTCAGGGAAACCTTGGAAATATGCAAGTATTATCAAGAGTTTCTGAAGATAAGAACATTCAAAACACTTTATCAAACTTCATGAATAGGGTTTATTCACTGTGCAGATAAGATGGATACATGCATGTCCAAAAGTAGAATCATATGTTAGTCTGGTTTGACAGTGACCTATAAGAGAACTTATGGGAGCGTTCATTTTGAAGTTTATGGCTAATATCTGAGGTTACTAGATAACGGAAGAAGCTAGACAAACAAAAGAAGAGAAGCATCCAGATTCTGAGACCCTATGAAATATCATTTGCTTGAGGGTAAGATGCAACTGGAGAAAGTATATGATAGGTATTATTGTTGATTTATACATATTGAAGATATGTATAAAAGCTAATGAATGCCAGGGACAGTTGATAAGAAAATCTATATTTTGAATTGATAGATCAAAATTCATTGGAGAGGTTCTAGCTGTTCCATCTCGGGAACTGCCCCGATCTTTTGATAATTTTTCCTCGTGGCCGCTGGTCAAAATAAATGTTACATATTTAAACTGAGACACTGGCTTCATTAATCTTTTTAATGGTATTCTCAAATACCATCAGGAATATTATCTCAAATTCCTGATGGTACACGGCTATCTTGAAAATCCTACCAACAACCTTTACAAACACCCATTCCCTTCACCACCAACACTCAGTGGCAGCAGTGAGCGCTATCTGCAAGATACACTACAGCAATTTAACAAGGATCTCCAGACAGTACCTTCTAGACTCACTACCACTTCCATATAGAAGGAAAAAGCCAGCAAACGTATGGGAACACCACTACCTGCAAGTTCCCCTCCAAGCCACTCCCAGCCTGACTTGAAAATATATCGCTGTTCCTTCGTGGTTGCTGGGTCAAAATCCTAGAATGCCCTCTTAGAATGTGGGTCAACCTACAGCACATGGACTGCAATGTTTCAATAAGGCACCTCACCACTACGTTCACAAGAGCAAGTAGAGATAGGCAATAAATTCTGGCAGCCACTGACACCCATGTCCTAAAAATAAATACTTTTAAAATAAGAAAACAAATAAATACTGCCAAATGTGCAAAACTTTTCTCGAAGTGATTGCCATTTTTACCCAGTGTTTCAGACGTTCAGCTCCATTATCACAAAGAGTGCAATTCAATGTGGAGTCTGGAGATTACTAATTAAAAGGCAGGCGAAAATTAAATTACAACCCTGTCCTAACACTCCATTCTATTTCACTCTTCACCACGGCCCACAGAACTGGTCAGCATTCCTAGCATTTTAAACAGTTCCTGATTATTATTAAGTTAAGGTTGGTTACAAAGCTGCCTACCAAGTGTATGCATTAAATGAGTGCGATGAAAACGTCTCTCTCAATCTTTTGGCATCTGACACAGTGAAATCCACCTCAAGTACTCTGTATGGGTATTAATCGGACAGGAAAAATGCTGTAAGTCTGAACTAGAGTCCAAATAACATCGGGTATCCTCAATCTTAAAAAAGTACCGCAGCTGCTGGAAATCTGAACCATATGTAAAAATCAGAAAGTGATGGAGATCCCTGGGATGTTCGTCCACATATTTAGCAAAAGAAACAGAAATAATTCTTCAGATCTATGACATTTCCTCTAAATTGAGCTTGACGCATCCACAACGTGGCCACAGAACAATCAAAGCTTCACACGTTGTTGGAGTTCTGCCCTGACAACAGGAATGTGGTACAACGCAAAGCGATGAGAATGTCTTGCGAAGGAACCACATTAGACGCTGTCTCTGGAATCCTCCTCGGCAGCAGCAGCAACTTTCCAGACAGGTCACACAATATAGTTTGAATTTGGACAAGTTTCGAGCTCCATTTCATGAGAAGATAGCGTAATATTTCCTACTCTGCTTCCTCCTGTTACACATCTGTAAACCCCATGCATTTACCATGGCTAATCCATCCAACCTACATATTCCTGGACATAAAGGGACAACTTAATATGGCTAATCCATATAACCTGTACATCTTTGGATTGTGGGAGGAAACCAGAGTACCTGGAGGAAATCCATGCAGAAGCAGAGAGAATGTTCACACAGACATTCACCCAAGATTGGAATCAAGCCTGGCCCCTGGCGGTTTGAGGTAGCAATGTGGACCATTGTGCACTGTGCTGTATTCTATTAGATAAACCAAGCATTGCAAGTTCACGCTGCCAGAACATAGGATAGAAAATAATTAAAATATAGGCAGGTAAAGAAGCATCTGTACAGGGGGAAGTATAGACCTTTTATGGCGATAAAATTTTATCAAAATATTAATTCTCATGTCTCTGACTCTGTGTTTACTCTTGGTCATAAATCTTTTGCTATCTCGAAAAAAATTGAAGGTTCACCTGAATGTGGTGCTTTATCAACCTGTTGGTCTAAAAATTAAATCCTGATATTAGTGCCAAATGTGTGAGTTCTCGCAATAGAAACATGAATAGAAATAATTTTGATGGCAATGAACGTGGATTTTGAATGTACTGTCTAAAGGGCTGTGGTGAGTTCCTGCAAAGTACCTTGTAGATTGGACACACTGCCACACTGATGCTATTGTGCATTTTTGGTGCATGAACTAAATGCTTGTGGATGAGAATGCCAATCAAGCAGACTGTTTTGTCCTGAATAATATTGAGCTTCTTGAATGTTGTTGGAGCTACACATATCCAAGCAAGGATTCAATCACAATCCTCAGTTGTTCATTGTAGATGGCAAACAGGCTTTGCTGAGTCATGAGTTGGAAGAGTTGCTATAGGATTCCTAATCTCTGGGTTGGTAGCCAAAGCAGTTAGTACCCAGTCCTACCTATATCTGAGACGAGTCATCAGAACATCATATTCTGATTTGGCTATCTGCAACTAAAATTCACCAACGTTGTTTGCCTGGCTCTCTGTATTCACATGCATACAATGTAAACCTAATTTGGATTTAACTGGTGTACCGGATCTTTCCAAAAGCGAGAGATAATGAGAATTCTGTCCCAGATGAGCTCTGATCAGTTGCTGCACATCTTTTGATCTCAGTACAAGCCAATTGTGGTCGGGGCAAAAGGTGTCACAAGTAGCACATGAAGTTGGTCCCAGTCTCCTGATGCTTTGTTTTAGGGCTTGCGTTTGGTTTAAAGTTTAAGCTTATTAGTCACAAGTAAGGCCTACATTAATACTGCAATGAAGTTGCTGTGAAATTTCCATAGTCGCCACACCCGGCACATGTTGGGTCAGTGCACCTAACCAGCACGTCTTTCGACTGTCGTAGGAAACTGGAGCACCCAGAGGAAACTCATGCAGACATGGGGAGAACGTACAGACTCGACACAGGCAATGATCCAAGCCAGGAGTTCTGGTTCCTGGTTTGGAGCTTCTGAAACCGCAAGTCATTGTGATGGCGAACTCCCGTATATCTGCCAATTAGTTCCCTCCTAATTCCTTACTGTTTCTTATTCCAGTATCTCTTTCAATACTTTGTGTAACGTGTTTAAACTTTTCCAATGCTATCATCCATGCAAAGTTAGCTTATGTCATCCCCAATAGCATTAGTAGACGATCCCACAAGATCATTGGTCCTGCTTCATTTCAGGTACGACCTAACTGACCATGAATGTACCCCCGTCATCCCGCCCCCAAATCCCCCCCTCCCCCCGGCCTTCCGCCTCAACTAGTCCCAATGTCCCAGGAATTTAAAGCTTTGAGTCAGGCACATATCTGCAGTGTTTCTATTCTCACTAGCACATGACATCCAGAGTCATCCAAAATCACAGCATTTGCTGTTCTTTTCATGAGGTTTTTTCTTAGCTCCCGTATATCTGCCAATAGATTCTCAGAAAATATGCACACATCTGTTTTTTTTTATATGAAAATTGTAGCAGTGTTCAGTGTATTCAATTCCTGTATTCAATGTCCTGACAGATGAAACCAAGCATGCCGATTGCCTTCTTCACACTCTGTCCACCTGTAACTCCACTTTCCAGGAGCTATGAACATGTATCCCTAGATCTCTTCGTTCTGTAACTCTCCTCAATGTCTTACCATTAACAGAGTAAGTCCTGCCCTGATTCAATCCACAAAAATGCATATCTCGCATTTGTCTAAATTAAACTCCATTTGCCATTTATCAGCCAACTGCCCCAATTGATCAAGATCCCACTGCAATTGGAGATAACCTTCCTCACTGTCCACCATGCCACAAATCTTGGTGTCATCTGCAAACGTACTAAACATGCCCCTATATGTTCATCCAAATCATTAATATAAATGAGAAATAACAATGGGCTCAGCAGTGATCCTCAGGCACACCACTGGTCACAAGCCTCCAGTTTGAAAAAAACAACTCTCTACAGTCATTCTCTGGCTTCTGTCAAGAATCCAATTTTGTATCCATTTAGATACTTCACCTTGGATCCAGTGAAATTTAACTTTATGCAACAACCTACTGTGCAGTACCTTGTAAAAGGTACTTGCTAAAGTCCATGTAGACAAGATCAACTGCACTGCCCTCATCTACCTTCTTGGTTACTCCTTCAATTTAATTTGTGAGACATGATTTTTCACTCAAAAAGCCATGCTGACTGAACCTAATCAGTCCTTGCATCTCTAAATGCCTGTACATCCTGTCTCTCAAAATACCTTCCAACAATTTACCCACAATAGATGTAGGTGCACTGGCTGGTAGTTCCCAGGCTTTTCATTGCAGCCCTTTTAAAAAAAAGGCACCGTATTTGCCACTCTCCAGTCTTCAGACACCTCACCCGTGACTATTGATAAATCAAATATCTCGACAAGAGGACCCTCAATTTTCCCCCTAGCTTCCCACAACGTCATCGGATATAAGTCATCATATCCCACAGATTTATCTATGTTGATGTGCTTTATGATTTTTTCAGTACCTCCTTCTTTGTAATATGTATACCCCTCAAGACATCAATATTTAATTTCCCAAATTCACTAACATCCATGTTTTTCTCAACAATAAATACTGATGAGAAATATGCATTTAGGATCTCACCTATCTCTCGTGGATCCGCACATAGATTGCCCTGTTGATCCATAAGAGACCTTACTCTCTCCTTTGTTACTCTTTTCCCCTTTATGTATTTGTAGAAGATCTTTGGATTCTCCATGTGTTACAATACTTGCTACTGCTGGATGCTCGGTCTGTCACTGGGTACCTTTTTTACATAAAGTGAAGGAAACCGCCGCAGGTTCCCAAGACAGTCACCCAATTATATTCCTACTTTATTACAACATTCTAAAAAACTATGCCAGAAAGACTGAAAATCCCCATGATGCGTTACTGAAGCTGGGTGAGATGGCCTTCACAGGAATCTCTTAGAAGAAGACTCTGTTTAAAAATAGAGATTTGATCAAATACAATCTGCAACCTTCCCAGTTTCTGTCTGGGTTCCAGATGGAACTTTTGGAGAGAGGTGATTCTTCCCAGTACGTGTTTACACATTCCCACACCTTCAAGAGTTTGTAGCTGCATTCAAACAATTCCTGACTCCAGATTCTAAGGACATGCTGACATATTTCAATGAAGCCTACAGCAAGGAGGATAGACGATTTGAGATATTTCTATATTTTGTAACTGGTCTGTCTTCTCCACAGGCAATAGGATTCCATCCTCAAAATAAAAAATATTCAAAACTTTGGGAAATTTTTCTTGCTTCCTAAAATCTCAGATTTTACAGCAAAGTTGCGTAGTTTCAAAGCATTCCTCGTTTAGAAATGAAGGGAAATATTGAAGTGGAAATGTGAGAAGCATGAGAAGGATAAGAGAGAGAGCGCGGAACGAGAGAAATTGGGAAGGGTAAGGGGAGACTGAAAAGAAAGATTAGAATGGCAAGTCGAACAAAGGATAGATTAAAAAAAAACTGGAGGTACCGCCTGACATATATGGTTTGCCAAAGTTGTTCCAAAATACTGATACTAACGAACAACAAGAAGAGGAGGATTGGGGAAGACAGCCTGTCAATCCACCCATCCCCTCACCTCCCCCAGTTTCAAACCCAACCTGTCCACGTCCAACCAATTCCACCTCTCCCTCCTCTGCCTTATACCCTAAAGTCCGGAGCCCCTGTTCAACCTCCCGCTTCACCAATCCTTACCATACCTGAAGTCCCTGTTCAACAATGTACTTTAGCACATACGGTGGCTCTCAGGAAGCACCCACTTAGGGCCACTTTACGGACTCTGTAGACTTTGGAACTAGGTCCCGAAAAAAGAACAATAGACGACAAAGTCCTATTCACAGAGGTCTCCTGACGAGAGAAGAGTCTCTTTAAGACCAATCAACGCCGATGAGATAATTATGTAGTGATGTGGAACACAGTAAAGATTATGGTAGTCCCGAATGGCAACTGCTAATATTATCCTTCACCAGCCCCTCATCCACCACCTCATGTATCACATTCCTCCAGTTTAATTCCAGAGAAATCTATGTTCTGTAGGTATTTTTCATTATGTAAAATGGAAGCTATGTACTCTATGTACTTTATCTAACTAAGGTGAGTTGGAGAAGCCTTTGTGTCATTAACCACACACGCTTCCAATGGTACATACTGATATTTATTCATTACTATTATTTGCTTTGTACCCTCAATCGGTAATGCTAGATTATTTTTGAATATTTGTAACTTACAAAAAAAAGTGTGCCAACAGTTGCTTTTGTTTTAACATAAATCGTTAGAAGTCAGCTTCAGTCATTAAGGAATCAATCTTTAACCTTGTCATTGACCTTTCATATTTTCTTACATTGACTGAAACATTTTAACTGCAAAATCTTAAAATTACTCAAGTTTCCATTGTTTTCACTGTCACCTCAATAAAGCTTCTCAACATTTATTAAGACCTGTAGAAAAGTATTTTCACCATGAGCACAATTTTGACCATCTTCTGCTTCTCAGATCCAGTTTACGAAATTATATGTCAGTTAATATAAATTGATTTCTATTCCAAGCTTTGAGTTGAATGATACAATATGTATTTTTTTGTGTGTGTGTTTCAAAGTATCCATTGTGTTTTCAGCCATACTTTCTTCAGGTCTTGTTCAAAATGGCTCCAATAAAATACTTTCCGATTTAGATTTTCTCTCCAAGCTGTTAGTCCATTAGGAAAATGAAGAGACACAAGCCTTTGCACAAACCCTGGCCAGTATCTGTGTTAACACCACTGCTTTAACACCTTTGGGACACAGTGACTTCGACAAATTTGTGTCTTCTTTATTTTGCAGAATACTCTGTCTAATAGTTCAGTTGTGGACCATTCATGTAACTTTGATTCGCAGCATAAGGGTGCTTTTTCTCAGCACATATTTAAACGATTACTTTGAATGAGCTCAAAAGTCATATATCTCATTTGCAGCACAGACCACCATAAAGTATTTTTCTTGCGACTTGTCTCACTCTTGGCCAGCTTCATTATGGCTGCAAGACTGTTAAATATGAACATTCTTTTCTCTTTCTCCACCTCTATTTCCATTCTAGAACACAGAACATTACAGCGCGGTAAGACCATTCGGCCCTCGATGTTGCTCCGACCAGTGGAACCAATCTAATGACCCTCTAACCTAAACTATTCCAATATTATCCATATGCCTATCCAACAACCATTTGAATGCCCTTAAAGTTGGCGAGTCCACAACTGTTGCAGGCAGGACATTCCACACTCTTACTACCCTCTGAGTAAAGAATCAATCTTTGATGTCCGTCCTATAATTACCACTCCTCAATTTAAAGCTAGGTCCCCTCGTGTTAGCCATCACCATCTGAAGAAAAAAGCTCTCACTGTCCATTCTATCTAATCCTCTGACCATCTTGTATGCCTCAATTAGGTCACCTTCTCCTCTCTAATGAAAACAACCTCAAGTCCCACAGCCTTTCCTCATAAGACCTTCCCACCATACCAGGCAACATCCTGGTAAACCTCCTCTGCACCCTTTCCAATGCTTTATGTTTTTTTTATATTCTTGTGCTGTATTTTCTGAACTACCCTTATACATTACTAGATTGTCCTATTAATACATTTCATTTTAGTTCCGCCAAAGGATAGACCCCCCTGGAGCTTTGCCCCTTGTTATTGCTATGCAATGAACTATATTTTCAAGTTTGAAGATGTAGCAGCTAATCAAACTGGAATTCTATGTTTTTGATGTTGATTTTTGAAACGACATGGTCTCCCTTCTTACATCCCATCAGTCTCAGCAACTAACGCAGGCTCAGTTAAGTCGTTATGAAATTACACTTCTTAATAATCCCCTCTTGACATTCTCCTTCTGCTCCACTTTTAATCCTGCCACATTCCTGACCACTCCTCCAGACGTACCCCCAAAGCCTCCACAGAACTGTTTACTTAGAAATCATTTTCTAACCTCCCCTCGTCCGGATGTTACAGATGCACCCCCACCCCTCACCTTCCACTGACCTTACTTGTTTATTAACGGCAGTTCCTCCTCTCACCCTTGAGGACACCATTTTCTTGCTATGTGATTGTGGACACTACTTCAACACGGAAATCAGCTGCATTCTACCCTTCAGTCTCTGCACAAAAAGCTGAAGTCTTTGCTCTTACTCGTGTCTGTATCCTGGCCGCCGGAAAATCTGCAAATATCTACACCGATTCCCGCTAGCTTTCAGTGCCTCTCGTGATTTTGACCAACTGTGGACACAAAGGGGGTTCCTCACATCCTCCGGAAGACTGGTCCAAAATTCCCCTTATGTCCACAACATTGTCCAAGCCATCCTCCTCCCCAAACAACAGGCAATTATTCAATGTACCGTCCATGTTGCCGATGACAGGGCATTAACCAGGGGTAATGCCAGGGCTGACTGTGCCGCCAAAAAGGGTGCAACAGCCCAAACTTACATAATGCCCTTCATGGAGAAACAGACGATAAATCGCCCGTCTTCTTTGAACACACCAGGCATGCCAGACATAGTCACCAATCAGTGCCTACGGGGGTATGCCCCTGCTTCTCAAAAAGCTCTTTACAAGATGCATGGATGTTCGCATTCTGCATCATCAGGCCTCTGGGTTACTCCAGCTGTGGAGGTGCCACGTTGGACTGGAGTAAATACAATAAGAAGTCTCACAACACCAGGTTAAAGTCCATCCAGTTTATTTGAGAGTAAACCCACAAACTTTCGGAAATGCTGTTCCTTCGTCAGGTGTGTGGAAAGTTTTGATCAGAGAAGGGTATATAAAAGCACTGGCAGTTTATAGAATATTCATTAGAATGAGAGGCTTTACAGCTAACCTGTTATTCAAGTCTTAAAGGTGCAGACAGTGTGAGTGGAAATAGCATTAAGCATAAATTAAAGAGATATGTAATGTTCAGAAGGACAGTAAGTGAGATGTTGCAAGTTCAGGCAAGTCATGGGCGTTACAAGTAGTGCGACATGAACCCAAGATCCTGGTCGAGGCTGTCCTCATGTTTGCGGAACTTGGCTATCATTCTCTGCTCAGCGACTCTGCTGTCCTATGTAGTGAAGACCACCTTGGAGAACAGACTCTGATCGGCCTGTGACCTTCAGGTGAGCGTTCTCCAAGGCAGCCTTCACGACACAAGCGCAGAGTCGCCAAGCAGAGACTGATAGTCAAGTTCTGTACACATGAGGATGGCCTCAACCAGGTTCATGTTGTACCATCTGTAACACCCGTGACTTGCCTGAGCTTGCAACGTCTCACTTACTGTCCTGTCTGGAGACAATGCACATCTCTTTAACTTATGCTTAATGTTTTCTCCAGCTGGCCAAGTATAACAGATGCATTACCACCTTTATTGCTTGATTGTCTCCCGTCTGATACCCAACTAGAGAAGGAGGAAATAAGTGCAATATTGCTTCGTACCTGACTAGCCAAGGCTGCTCGGTCTCGCATAGCATCATGTTTAACATGCTAACAAAATAACATTGGCCAAACCGTGAAATGTTCACTCGGGAAAACACCCTTGCTGGGCGGCCCATTTGATTGTATTCAGCTGAATTTTATCAAATTACCGTGTGCTGTGCTATAAGTATTGTCTTGTAATTGTTGATGTGTTACATGGATAGAGGCTTTCCCAACTACAAATAATTAGGCCTCGACAGTAGTGAAGTTGTTATTGACAGAAATAACAAGGTTCGGTGTGTCCCGGCAGATTAGCTTGGACAAAGGCCCCCATTGCGTAAGGAAAATAAATAAGGAACTGTGTGGCATTCAGCAGCAGTTCTACTATGCCTAACTTCCTCAGGCAGCAGGGGTAGTGGAAAGTGCTAATGGGCTCTTTAACTAGCTAGCCAAACTAATATCTGAAATTGGGCTAAATTGGTTAAAATTCTTACCCTCAACACACTACCACATGAGAATGATACCCCACTCTACCACTGGACTATCGGCTATGGCGGTAATCTCGATAATCTATAATAAACCAAACAGGACATCCTGGAATGCAAATACAATTCCGCCCACGCAGATATATTTACACATTATAGGTGATGAAATGCAAAAGTACTTCTGACAGTTAATATCGTCTTTAAAGTTTTTTTCATTCACAGGTTCAGTGCGTTTTTGGATCAACTCCATGGACACTGGATCAAAATTCTGACCCACAGGACTACTTCCCTGGACCACGGATAGCAGGTCTCAATGAAGAACTGGGATCGACCAAGCTTGGGCCACGATGGAAAGGACGTTCCAAGTTCTCCTCCAGACTCCAGCTGCGGACAACTGCGTTGGACAGATCTGAGTGACTGTAAACGGTGGACACTACAACGGTCATGAGGTTGATCTTCACACTCTTCAGCCTTTTAGCTATTTTCCAGGCACCGGGACAACCGGATCAAAGGAAGGGAAGCCTGAAAGATGGACTGACTAATGGACGATTTCACTCTAACATTTTTTTGTACATGTCTATGAGTATGCCATAAAGTTTAAAGTAAGCAGATGTTGTGTCTGCAGATACGTACCACCACATGCCAAAGAAGGAATTCCTCTATTCCCTATTCCTCTCAAACCCCCAGCAAATGATAGAGTGGATTTTGTATCAAAACGGGACTACTAAGGACGGAAGAAGAAAAGGAGCCCGGGGAAACGGTGGGGAACATTGGCTAATTGACATCAGTGGTTATGCCTCTACACTGAGGAAGGAGGGATGTACTTCATTGACACTTAGGAACCATTACCAACGTAACTATGATAGATCAAACTCCCATCCTAGCTGAGAAAGGAACACTTGTAAATTGAGTCATTAACTGAAGATGGCTCTGCCTACATTATCATTAACTGAGCAGCAGCCTCCAATTAGACAGAATCATTACTGTGCCACTGAACATCTCATCTACAGAATCATTTCCATTTAACTTGCCGACATGGATTAATTGCCTGTGAACTGAGCCTCACACACGGAACTATTCTATGAACAGTCGACAAAACAAACCATTACCTGTAAGCTATTGACAGAAATTCCATTATCCCCAAAGACAAATAAACATGTCAGTACTAAGTCTCTGTCTCAAACTGAATCCCTCCAAGGGCTATGAACCCCTCCTACACAGCATTATCCTTTGTGAACTGACTCATTTCCAAACAGAATTATATGCATCCGCCCTTCAAAGCAGATTCGTTGTTTGAGCACGCCCTGTTCTCAAAGCATATGACATCAGACTCACTGTCATAATCGTGATTGTGTGCAATGAGATTCTGTGATCTTGCATATTGAGGAATCAGAGGTGATCATTTTCAAATGAATTGATGTCTTGGATGCTAAGCTGTAATTTTTCTTTGGCTAAAGACTTATGAAATAAGAAGTCCACCAAAGGGTCCATTATGTACTGTGGTTTGGAGAAACTACTTCAATCAGAGGTTACCGAATCGTTGGAATTCACTGGGTGATAATTTAGTATATCAACTATTATCAATAAATCTTGTACAACAAAGGATTAGGTAAATAGTGATAGGTTGAGAGAAAAAAAAAACAAGTTGATGCATTTAATATACCCTTAAAGGAGAAGCGGGGAAGTGGTGCAGTCTTCAGAGATCATCGGACCTCCTTTCTTAAAATAGGGTAATGCCTGCTTCTAATCTAAATAATTTTTACTTTTGTCATCAAATATCCAGCTATTGTGCAAGTAGCCATAGAATCCGTATGGAAGCCATTCCGCGCATCTGAGTCTCCAGCAGAGGATCAACACCCTCCACCCTTCGCCATAACCACGAATTTACCACAGTGATCCTCATTCGGTACCGGTAGTGGAGCACTACCGATTTGTTTGGCCAATCCACCTAACCTGCACATCTTTGGACTGTGGGAGGAAACATACACACACAGAGGGATGCACATACTACACAAGTTCATCAAAAGTGAAATCGAACTACGGCTCCCTGCCGCTGGGAGGCTAACCACTGAGCGATCGGGCCAACCTAGCGAATTGCACAATGTGCACTTATGGGCTTGAATATTTGTCTTAAAACTTACTCCAACAATATCACTGAGCTTCTGTTTACAAATCATAGCAGGAGTCTTGGTAGATCTCTCTTATATCTTACAATTCATAAATTTGCAACATGATTGCTCCTCTGGCTAATGTATGAGCGGGGTTAAAATGAGAAAATACGAACTGCTGAATAAGACATTATTTGAGTCACTTGTTCATTGTCTTCTCTTGAACAATGTGACTGTAAGCATTAAACTGCATTGTTGCAGAACTTGTTTTCTAAATGCAAATAGTTGGCAGGGAAATGTGTTGAAAACTTTACAAAATGATGGGAATAATCGCAAGGAAGAGGCGGTGTTAAAGAGATTTGCAAAGCAGCGACGAATGGTAAGGAAAGCTTTTGTTTTCTTTAAATTATTTAATTTCAACTTTACTTCATTTGGTGAGATAGTTCTAACATGCATTTTGTCCTCATTAAAGTGAGCACTTTTTCGCATGTTTTGGCCCAAATTACTTGTTTTTTGCAGGCTTCCCGACTCAATCAGGGACAGACAGTATTAAGGAGGATGATCACAACGACTACCGAGCCGATAGTTGCGAAGGACTAATGTGGGTTCAGTGATAATAATATTGATATCGCTACTGACTTTTGCTGTGTAATTATGTTATATATAGAACACTGCAGCACAAACAGGCCCTTCAGCCCACGAGTTGCGCCGATCACATCAATACCTACCAATCCACAGACCATAGAACTATCTATAAACTTCTATCCCATTAGTTTTCATATACTCATTCAGAAGTCTCTTAAAAGACCCCAACGAGTTCGCCTCTACCACCTCCAACGGCAGCTGATTCATTCACTCACCATCCTCTGAGTGAAAAACGTACCCCTGACATCCCCTTTGTATTTGCTTCCCTGCACCTTAAATCTGTGACCTCTCGTAGTGACCATTTCAGCTCGGGGAAATAGCCTCTGAGAATCCACCCTATCTATTCCTCGCAACATTTGTGGGCAGAAGGGCCTGTTTGTGCTGTAGTGTTCTATTTTATAAACCTCTATCAGGTCGCCTCTCAACCTTCGTCTCTCCAGGGAGAAGAGTCCCAGCTCCCTCAACATATCTTCATAAGGCCTGCCTCCCAATCCAGGCAGCATCCTTGTAAATCTCCTCTGCACTCTTTCAATAGCTTCTACATCCTTCCAGAACTGTACACAGTACTCCAAGTGGGGTCTGACAAGGGTCTTATGAAGCTGCATCATTAACTCCTGACTCCTAGACTCAATTCCTCGATTAATGAAGGCCAATACACCATACGCCTTCTTGACCACTTCCTCCAACTGCGAGGCCGATTTAAGAGTCCTATGCACCCGGACCCCAAGATCCTTCTGCTCTCCAACACAGCTAAGACTCCTACCCTTGATATTGTACTCCTTCCTCCCATTATTCTTGCCAAAATGGACCACTACACATTTATCCGCATTGAAGTCCATCTGCCACTTCTCCGCCCAGTCTTGCATCCTGCCTATGTCCCACTGCAACTTTTGGCATCCCTCCAGACCATCCACAACATCACTGATCTTTGTATTGTCGGCGAACTTACTAACCCATCCCTCCACTTCTTCATCCAGGTCATTTATGAAAATGACAAATACCAAGGGTCCCAGAACAGATCCCTGGGGCACTCCATTTGTGACCGAACTCCATGTAGAAAAATAACCATCCACAACCACTCTCTGCCTTCTGCTGGCAAGCCAGTTCTGGATCCACAAGGCCAAAGCCCCTTGGATCCCATGCCGTCTCACCTTCTCCAGAAGCCTTGCATGGGGGACCTTATCAAGTGCCTTGCTAAAGTCCATGTACACTACGTCCACTGCTCTTCCTTCGTCAATGTGTTCAGTCACATTTTTGAAGAACTCAACTAGGCTCATAAGGCACGACCTGCACTTGACAAAACCATGCTGACTATTTCTGATCATTCTAAACTTCTCCAAATGTTCATAAATCTTGTCCCTCAGAAGCATCTCCATCAGCTTACCAACCACTGAGGTCAGACTCACCAGTCGGTAATTTCCTGGACTATCCTTGTTCCCTTTCTTAAAAATAGGAACCACATCCGCTATCCTCCAATCCTCCGAAACCTCTCCCGTTTCCATGGAGGACGCAAAGATCATCGCCAGGGGCTCTACAATCACTTCCCTCACTTCCCACAATAACCTGGGGTACATCCCATCCGGTCCCGGCGATTTGTCTATCTTGATAGAATTTAACAGATCTAACACATCCTCTTTCCTAACATCTGCATACTCAATCTTTTCCATTTGCCTCAAACCTGTAGTACAACTCAATCTTTTCCGTTTGCCTCAAACCTGTAGTACAAATGTTCTTCAATTTCTAGTGTAAACACTGATCTGATTGCTGCTTGGGAGTGTGATGTGGTGGCCATTACAGAGACTTGGTTGTCTCAGGGACAGGACTGGGTACTTCAGGTGCCGGGATTCAGGTGCTTCAGGAGGGACAGGGTTGGGGGCAAAAGAGGAGGTAGTGTGGCACTGTTGATCAGGGACAGTGTCATGGCTGTAGAGAAGGTGGAAGATGGAGAGGGAATGTCTACGGAGTCTCTGTGGGTGGAAGTTAGGAACAGCAAATGGTCGATAAACTTGCTGGATGTATTCTATAGGCCGTCCAATAGCGACAGGGAACTTGAGGTGCAGATAGGGAAGCAGATCCTAGACAGATGTAGAAATAACAGGGTTGTCGTGATGGGAGATTTCAATTTCCCAAACATCGACCGGAATATCCCAAGGGTAAGGGGTTTGGATGGTGTGGAGTTTGTTAGGTGTGTTCAGGAAGGTTTCCTGACACAGTATGTGGAAAAGCCTACGAGAGGAGAGGCTGTACTTGACCTGGTGCTTGCTAATGAGCCAGGGCAGGTGTCGGATCTCACGGTAGGTGAGCATCTTGGGAATGGAGATCATAATTCTATCTCTTTCACGATAGCGATGGAAAGAGATAGGATCAGGCAGGCTAGGAAGGTGTATGTCTGGAGTAAGGGGAAATATGAAAACATTAGGCAGGTAATTGGATGTATAAACTGGAAGGAGGTGTTCTTGGGGAAGAGTACAGAAGGAAAGTGGCGGATTTTCAAGGAATGTTTGTCTGGGGCTCTGCAAGACAACGTTCCGAGGAGTCAAGGAGGTTCTGGTAGGACGCGGGAACCGTGGTGCACGAAGGTAGTGGTGAACCTAGTTAGGAAGAAAAAAAGGTATATAAAAGGTTCAGAGAGCTAGGGGATGTTAGGGATCTAGAGGAGTATAAGGTGTGTAGAAGGGAACTTAAAAAGGAAATTAGGAGAGCCAGAAGGGGTCATGAGAAGGCCTTGGCAGGTAAGATTAAGGAGAATCCCAAGGCCTTCTACAAATATGTGAAAAGTAAAAGGATGAGAAGAGAAGGGATAGGGCCTATAAAAGGTGAAGGGGGAAAAGTCTGTGTGAATCTGGAAGAAATGGCAGAGGTGCTTAACGAGTACTTTGTCTCGGTATTCACGGTGGAAAGTGAACTGGGAGATTGCACTGCAGGTTTGAGGCATACAGAAAAGATTGAGTATGTGGATGTTAGGAAAGAAGATGTGTTCGACCTGTTAAATTCTATCAAGATAGACAAGTCGCCGGGACCGGATGGGGTACCCCAGGTTATTGTGGGAGGTGAGGGAAGTGGTTGCAGAGCCCCTGGCGATGATATTTGTGTCGTCCATGGAAACGGGATAGGTTCCGGAGGATTGGATGATTGCGGATGTGGTTCCTATCTTTAAGAAAGGGAACAGGGATCATCCAGGAAACTACCGACCGGTGAGTCTGACTTCAGTGGTTGGTAAGCTGATGGAGAGGCTTCTGAGGGATAAGGTATATGAACATTTGGAGAAGTTTGGACTGATTAGAAATAGTCAGCATGGTTTTGTCAAGGGCGGAGAACGTAGTGTACGTGGACTTTAGCAAGGCGTTTGATAAGGTCCCCCATGCAAGGCTTCTGGAGAAGGTGAGACGGCATGGGATCCAAGGGGCTTTGGCCTTGTGGATCCAGAACTGGCTTGCGGGCGAAGCAGAGAGTGGTTATGGATGGGTCTTGTTCTGCATGTAGGTCGGTAACCAGTGGAGTGCCCCAGGGATCTGTTTTGGGACCCCTGCTGTTTGTCATTTTCAAATGACCCTCAAATGAGAGTCCGTGGACTCTCAGAGACTATTTCCCCGAGCTGAAATGGTCAGTACGAGAGGACACTGATTTAAGGTGCAAGGAAGCAAATACAAAGGAGATGTCAGGGGTAAGCTTTTCACTCAGAGGGTGGTGAGTGAATGGATTCGACTGCCGTCGGAGGTTGTTGAGGCAAACTCACTGGGGTCTTTTAAAAGACTTCTGGATGAGTATATGAAAAGAATAGGATAGAGGTTTATAGATAGGTCTGTGGATTGGTAGATGTGATCGGCGCAACTCGTGGGCCGAAGGGCCTGTTTGTGCTGTATTGTTCTATGTTCTATGATAGGAAGTTTACTGCAGTAAATTCTAAATTTACATGAGTCTGACTAAGAATATTGTCGACCAAAGTTTTAGAAATATTCAATCCCCTTTGTCTCTATCAATTTGAATACGATCAGCAGCCAGGCAGGCAAAGGAGATAAGCACATTTACACATATCGGACTCCTTCACTCTGGAATTGTAGAATGAGAGAGCACAGAAGGCGAACAGCCATTTGGGCGTGTTTGGCGATTCTTTGGTGCAATTATTCATCTAGACTCACAGTTCCTCTCTCTTCTCAAATCCATGTTCAGCTATGTCATTCAAGTATTTATCCAATTTTGGGATTTGTGTTGTATCTGTTTCTGCAAACTTCCAGAAGCCGCATTCAAATCGTTATGTTTCAATCCAATAGCGCAATCCAATTTCAAAATGAACTTCGTTGTTTTTTTATAGTCTTCTGGGGTCGACAACATGTAACTGAATTTAATTCTAAGTTCTATCCCCGACGCTTAACTTAAGCTGGCTTCACCTTGCCTTTATTCATTAAGTCAGGGAGACATTTAAATATGGAGGAGAGAAGGGAAATGTTGATGAAAGTGAGTATAGTATAGTATAGTATAGTTGGGGGCATTGACACTGCTGTCTGTGACCAAAATGGAGAGTTCCGAAGATTCCGTTGCCTACCGACTGCCAACGTTCAGGATATCTCATCTGGGTTACGAAGGAACTTGAAAGTGGGAGGTAAAGATCCAGTTGTGATCCATCAACAACATAGGTAGAACATGGGTAGAGAGACTGCTAAGGGAATATGAGTAACTCGGGGCTAAACTAACAAAGCAGAACCAAAAATGTAATGATCTCCACATTAGTCTCAGAACTCCGACCTAATTGGTACGGGATTAATAATATTTAAGGAGTAAATGTGTGGATCAAAGTTTGGTGAAGGATTCAATTCAAATGGCTTTGAACTCATAGGACATTGGTATTGGGGAAGGCGGGAGCCTTCAGGTGTCATGATCTTCACCTGAGTCATGTTGGGACCAGAATCGTGACACATCGCATAACTCGGGCTGTTGACAGGGCTTTAAACGAAATTGAAAGTGTGCAGATTTGATGGGCGAGGTCAAGGAAGTGAACAGTGTGCAGCAGCAACCCACACAGTAAGCTTCTCCATACCTTGAGGTAGGGCTGGATTTCCCGCTCTTACATAAGAACATAAGAAATAGGAGCTGGAGTAGGCCCCACCATTCAATAAGATCATGGCTGATCTGAGTGGGTCAGTTCCACTTTCCGGCTTTCTCCCGATAACTCTTAATTCCCTTGTCTGTCAGAAACCTATCTACCCCTGACTTAAATATATTCAGCGAGGTAGCCTCCACCACCTCAATGGGCAGAGAATTCGAGAGACTGAGCATCCTTTGAATGAAGAAGTTCCTCCTCAAGTCCGATCTAAACTGCACCCCGCCCCACCCATTATTTTGAGGCTGCGCCCTCCAGTCCTGCTATCCTTTCTGTGCGGAAAGAATCTCTCTACTTCTACGTTATCTATCCCCTTCATATTCTTATATGTCTCTATAAGATCTCACCTCAGCCTTCTAAACTCCAACGAGTACAGACCCAGTCTATTCAATCTCTCTTCATAGGCTAACCCCTCGGGTATCAGCCTGGTGAACCTTTTTTGCACTCCCTCCAAGGCCAATACATCCTTCTGCAAGTGTGGCGACCAAATTTGCACACTGTACTCCAGCTGTGGCCTCACCAGTACCATGTCCAGTTGCAGCAAGACCTCCCTGCTTTTATATTCTATCCCCCTCGCTATAAAGGCCAACATTCCATTCACTTTCTTGATCATCGGCTGCACCTGCAGACTGGGTTTTTGCGATTTGTGCACAAGTACCCCAAGGTCCCTCTGCATCGTAGCACACTGCAACTTTTTGCCTTTGAAATAATAATCCCTCCTACTATTATTTCTACCAGAATGGAAAACCTCACATTTGCTAACATTTTATTCCATCTGCTAGGTTTTCGCCCACTCACTCAGCCTATCTAGGTCTCTCTGCAGACTTTCTACACCCTCCATGCAATTTTCTTTTACACTCATCTTCGTGTCATCAACAAATTTTGTTACTCTACACAGCTCCCTCCTCCAGATCATCTATGTAAATGGTAAACAGTTGAGGCCCCAGCACCTATCCCCGCGGCAATTCACTTGTCTCCAACTGCCAACCAGAATAGCACCCATTGATTCCAACTCTTGCTTCCTATTAGATAACCAATCCTTTATCCACGCTAACTCCTTACCATCAACTCCATGCACCCTAAATTTTTGCAGCAACCCTTTTGCGAGACACCTTATCAAATACCTTTTGGAAATCTAAAAACACACCTCCACCTGTTCCCCTCTGTCTACCGCACTAGTCACATCTTCATAGAAATCCAATAAATTCGTTAAACATGACTTCCCCTTAACGGATCTGGGCTGCGTCTGCTTGATCAAACCATTCTTTTCTAGGTGCCTCGTTATTTCTTCTTTGATGATGGATTCTAGCATCTTTCCAACTACAGATGTTAAACTAACTCGCCTATAATTCCCTGCCTTTTGTCTGCTACCTTTTTTTAAACAGCGGCGTAACATTAGCTGTTTTCCAATCTTCCGGATCTTCTCCAGAGTCCAGCGAATTTTGATAAATAATTACTAAGGTATCTGCTTTCACCTCTGCCATTTCTTTCAGAACCCTGGGACACATTCTATCCGGCCCCGGGGACTTGTCTACCTTCAGTCCCGCTAGTCTATCAAGCACTACCTCTCTAGTGACAGTAATCACATTAAGGACCTCATCTCCTACCATCCTTCTAACTTTAACATTCGGTAAGCTATTTGTGTCCTACTCCATAAAGACCAACACTAAAAGCTTATTTAAAGTCTCAGCCATTTCCTCATCGCCCACTGCTAAATCCCCCTTCTCATCCTCCAAGGGTCCAACATTCACTCTAGCCGGTCTCTTCTTCTTTATATGTTTGTAAAAGCTTTTACTTTTTATATATATTTAGAGCTAGTTTAACTTCATACTCTATCTTTCCTTTCTCTAACACCTTCTTAGTCATTCTTTGTTTTTTTTTAATCTTTCCCAGTCTTCTACTCACCCATTATTTTTAGCCACTTGAAACGCATCAGCTTTTAATCTAATACGCTCCTTTATTTCCTTTGGTAACCACAGCTGGTTATCCCTTCTCCTACGGTCCTTTTTTTTAACCATTGGAATACATTTCTGCTGAGTACTGAAAAAGATCTCCTTAAAAATCCTCTACAGTTCCTCAGCCGTCCTACCAACCAATCTGCGCCCCCAATCTACATTTGCCAATTCCGCACTCGTACTATCATGCTCCCTTGTGTTCAAACAGAGGACACAGGTTCCGGACGTTACTTTCTCATCCTCCTCCTGCATCAGAAATTTGACCATACTATGATCACTCGTCCCAAGAGGATCCCTCACAAGAAGATCCCTAATTCTACCTGCCTCGTTACACAGTGCCAGATCTAAGATAGCTCGCTCCCTCGTAGCGAGGTTCCATTAGGTTCCGTTACATACTGTTCAAGGAAACTATCCCAACAGCATTCCAAGAACTCTTCTGCAGGCCCTTCGCGTCCGACTTGGATCATCCAATCAATATGCAGATTAAAATCCCCCATAATTGCCTCCATTCCGTTTCTGCACACATCAATTATTTGCTTGTTTATAGCCCGCCCCACCTCAAAATTATTATTTGGGGGCCTATAGACCACACCCACCAGCTTCTTCCTCCCCTTACCATTCCTTATCTTCACCCACAACGTTTTGCTCATTGGAGCCTATGTCTTCTCTTACTACTGCACTGATATTAGCCTTAATTAACAAAGCTACTCCACCCCCTTTTTCCTCCCATCTATCCTTCCTAAACACCTGATACCCCTGGACATTCAGTTCCCAGTCCTTGTCACCCTGTTACCCCGTTTCCGTAATGGCTACAAGATCATATCCATTTGTACTGATTTGCGCCGTCAGCTCATTCACTCTGTTCCGAATGCTTCGTGCGTTCAAGTAAAGTGTCTTTATACCAGCCTCTATCTGGACCTTATTTCTAGAAACGCTACTAACCTCTCTCGTGCCTCCTACTGTTTAATTGGTGGAACATCCTCAACATTAACCTGCACAAGCACCCTCTCCTTTACTTTAGATTTTGCAATTTCCCCCATCCTGCACCCTTGGTGGAGCATGGCCGGAAAATGCAGTTCTGTGTTTCCGTAACATGGCTTGCGTCTTGCACAGATGCAATGCAGTAGTTGATTTAAGTTAGTGCCATTTGCTTAGTAAAGAAAAAGTCCTTTTCAAAATATTCAGTAGTATGAATATCTACCTTGAAGCATCACAAATTAATATTTGATGTCATATTTAATTTTATATCAATACTTTATATTTTATAACAGCAGAGTCATAGGACTGGACACAAGAGTCATTGGAACTGTGGATACGGCTGCAGAGGCCAGTAGGAATTGTCAAACGAAGTGGCTGGCTGAAAAACAATGAATGAATGTTTTGTTTCGTAGGCCCAGATGTTCTGAATTCAAATCACCAAGTAGCTAAAAATTGGGATGGCATTCATTGAAAAACACTGACTAAATCGGAGTTCACACGACCAAAACACCTCTGTGTGCATCTGTGTATTAATTATATCTGAAAACCGAGTACTAAATTACATTTCAAAAGTGCGCGAAACAATCATGAACAAATTGTCTCAGCATCTTCATGAGCGGATGAAACTAATGTCAATCGTGAGTGGACTTTCCGTGATTTCCTTTTGTTCATATCTTTGTTGGAAAGGGGATCCATTCGTAAAATTTTGGAAACCCGTCAAAGCGAATTCAGATTCCTATGCGAAATATGAGTCTCTAGATCTAGGAGAAAAAAATTCGAGTTGCTGGAAGATATTAAGAGGTGACCCGCAAGCCATTGAAAGTGCTCTTGCAAAGACGGACATGAATCGAAACAAATATAATTTTTTCAATGAAACTGATTATTTAGCAATGACCCGAGACTGCGACAATTTCATTAAAATCCGCAAGTATATCACATTCCCCTTAAGTGCCGAAGAAAGAGACTTCCCTCTGGCTTATTCAATGGTGATTCATACCAATACTGAGATATTTGAGATGCTTCTAAGAAGCATTTATTATCCACAGAATGTTTACTGTATCCATGTGGACAAGAAATCTCCAAAGCCATTTCACTCAGCTGTCCAAGCCATCGCTTCCTGTTTTAGTAATATCTTTGTTGCACAAAAGTCAGAGTCGGTGATATATGCCTTATGGTCTCGAGTTCAGGCTGATCTGGATTGCATGGAAGAGTTGTTGCAGAGCTCAGTTCCCTGGAAGTATCTCATTAATGTTTGTGGACAAGATTTTCCAACCAAAACCAACTGAGAGATAGTCATGAGTCTTATGGCTATGAACGGCTCAAATGTTATGGACTCTGTACCTCCACCGGAATACAAAAAGGTAAATAGGTTAATAAAAGTGATGTGTCCAACCATCACTCTGGCTTTCCATCATTCATCCATCACTCTCCCGTTTGCCCTCTACTGTCATTCCCGCTCTCGGTCGCTCAATCATCATCTCACTCCACCCAATTTATCTCCAACCTGTTCATCTTACAACTTTATTCAAATAAGCAAAACAGAGTCGGATATATAATTCAAATTGAGCTGATCATATTCAAATTGCAATTACGTCACCTGGAGCAGCAACTATATTTATGACTCAATTATTGATTCGAATACCAGTTATACTGGTATAGGCTGGGCGGCACGGTAGCACAGTGGTTAGCACTGCTGCTTCACAGCTCCAGGGACCTGGGTTTGATTCTTTGCTTGGGTCACTGTCTGTGTGGAATTTTCACATTCACCTCGTGTCTGCATTGATTTCCTCCTGATACTCCAGTTTCCTCCCACAGTCCAAAGATGTGCGGGTTAGGTTGATTGGCCATGCTAAGAAATTGCCCCTTAGTGTCCACGGATGCATAGGTTAGAAGGATTAGTGGATATAATATGTAGGGGTATGGGGGTAGGGCCTGGGTGCGATTGCGTTCAGTGCAGGCTCGATGGGCCGAAGAGCCTATTTCTGCACTATGATTTCTACTGTCTCGGGTCACAAAGTAAAAAGATTATTTCAAAGTTACCATCTGAATGTTCCCCAGCAAGTTCTATATATTATCTGAACTTAAATTCCAATCATGTTCGTTTGAGGGTTTAAATACTTTGGCATTAGGAGATCGTTTGGTGAAGGAACAAGAAATGTTTAATAAATTGTAGAACAATGCCTATTAAGTTACACTTGACTAGCACACTATGACTCATCGTTGACAACAAACTCCGACACAGTATCCCTATAGTGCAGAAGGTGCTCATTCAGCCCGCCGAGACTGCGCCGACTCTGTGAAAGGGCATCTTCCTCAGGCCCACTACCTTCCCCTTCCTATCTTGTCCTTCTCCACCTCTCTCTCCCCTTCTCCTCCTCCTCCCATTCCTACTGCCCATCACTCCTCTACCCCCTCGCCATCCTTCCCGTTTCTCCTTTTCCTTTGAGCAGCGCAGACATGAATGACTTTCATGTTTTAGTATCTTCCTTGTCCAATTGTTCAGGCTGGGGAGAATATGCTGTCTTATCCCAGGACATTGTTGGAGGTTCGAGAGGAAATAGTGGGTCCCCTAACCAAGATATTTGAGACATCGATAGTCAGAAGGTTGGAGAGTGGCAAATGTTGTGCCTTTTTCTTAAAAAATAGGCTGCAGGAAATAGCATGGGAACTATGGACCAATAAGCCTCACAAGTGTGGTAGATAAACTGTTGGAAGTTATTTTGAGAAACAGGATCTATAGACATTTAGAGATGCTAAATCTCTAGCACCTAATTAGGGACAGTCAGCAAAGCTTTGTGAGTGAAAAATCACGTTTCACAAATTTAATTGAGTTTTTTTGAAGGGGTAACTAAGAAGGTAGACGAGGGCAGTGCAGTTGATATTGTCTACATGGATTTTCGCAAGGCTTTTGACAAGGTACTGCATTGTAGGTTGTTGCATAAAGTTAAATCTCACGGGATCCAGGCTGAGGTATCTAAATGTATACAAAATTGACTTCTTTCCAGAGGCCCGAGGGTGGTTGTAGAGAATTGTTTCTCAAACTGGGGCCAGTTTGTGACCAGTGGTGTGCCTCAGGGATTAGTGCTGGGCGCATTGTTAGTTGTCAATTATATTAATGATTTGGATGAGAATATGGGGGCATGGTTGGTAAGTTTGCAGATTACACCAAGATTAGTGGCATGGGCGACAATGAGGAAGGTTATCTCCAATTGCAGTAGGATCATAATCAATTGGACCATTCGGCTGATCAATGACAAATGGAGTTTAATTCAGACAAATGCAAGGTAATGCATTTTGGTAGATTGAATCAGGGCAGGACTTACTCTGTTAAAGGTAGGACATTGGAGAGAGTTACAGAACAAAGAGATCTAGGGGTACATGTTCATAACTCCTTGAAAACGGAGTCACAAGTGGACAGAGTGATGAAGAAGGCATTTGGCATGCTTGGTTTCATCAGTCAGAACATTGAATCTAGGAATTGGGACGTATTGTTGAAGTTTACAAGACGTTGGTAAGGCCACACTTGGAATACTGTATGCAATTCCGGTCATCTTATTATAGAAAGCATATTATTAAACTAGAAATAATTCAGAAAAGACTTAATAGAATGCTACCGGGACTTGATGGATTGAGATATAAGGAGAGTCTGAATAGATTAGGACTTTTTTTCCCATAGGAAAAAAATAGCATAGGAGGCTGAGGACTGACATTATAGAGGTCAATAAAATAATGAGGGGCATAGGCAAGGTAGATAGTCAATATCTTTTCCCAATGGTAGGGGAATCTAAAACTAGAGGCCATAGTTTTAAGGTGAAAGGGAAGAGATACAAAAGTATCCAGAAGAGTGTTCAGTGTCTCGACTGTCTGGGGACAAGCTGCCAGAGGTAGTAGTAGAGGTGGATACAATTTTATCTTTAAAGAGCATTTAGATAGTTAGATAAGTACGATGGGTATAGTGGGATATGGCGAAATGCGGACAATTGGAGTTAGTTTAGGGGTTCAAAAAATTGTGGCATGGACAAGTTGGGCTGAAGGGCCTATTTCCATGCTGTAAACCCCCATGACTATGACTCTTTAACACATTACACTATATATACAGAATATCAGTGGGAACAGTTTTTCTCTCTGTTTTAACTTGAGACGGGACTCCATGCGATTTTTAATTGATCTATAGGACATCATTAAAACGGATGCTTAACACTATATCTTTACTAAGACAACTGTTTTGCTGTAGTACATACTTGTATCTGTCAGTGCTTGATGTAAGAGAATTAAACTCACGTAATGTTGTAAAAGCTTACAGAGTTAATGAAATTACATAAAATCTACATTAAATATATACTAGTGCTTGAATGTGATTGGTGTGCTAAACAATGCAGTCAGGACATTTCATGTGTTGGTGCAGACTCTATTAGCCAAATGTAGTAATTTGTGATTCTGCGATTCTGTGATTCAATGCATTCAACTGACATACATTAATATTTAAATGAAACACAAAGTTAGAAAAGCTAATTGCAGGATAATGCTCAACTTTCGAAATCAAAGATAGTTACAGAGTGTGAAATAATTGACATTCTTTAAACATCACAAGTTACACTGCACTAATTTAACATGCAAGGCTGGGATGCTTTAATACCCATTTTTTTCTTTGCACAGTATGAGTTCGAATTTAGAGAATAGGGCAGATATTTTAATTGATAAGAAGGTGGCTATTTCCGCACCAGTAGCAATTCAACCTTTACATTTCATGTCATTACCTGAAGCTGTTTGTCCCTTTTCAATTTTGAGACCGAAGCTCAGGTCAAGTCATGTGATGAGCTTGTGCCCCAGAGTTCAGTATAAAACCATGTTGGGTTGACATACTTCGATTGTGTGTAATCTGAACTAAAACTAACCACTCATCGTCAATTTGCCTACATCTGAAGGAGACAGAAGGCCTACCAAGTGAGTATTTACATCCATCTGGACCTGAGTCATTGTTTCTCGCCACAGATGCTGCCTATCCTCCATTTTCCAGCATTTTTTTATAAATCACCTTCCAAACATCACGAGTTTTCTGTTTTTAAACATTTATCTTGTACTGCCTTGTTTTTTCTAAAACAAAACCCTTTCACATTTTGTTTTAAATTATCTTTGTTACTCGGTTTATTTTAAGCCATTTGTGGAATTACAATTTTTCAATTCTGAAGAGCAATTCTGAGGTAAATTCCTGATGTCATCTTTACCATTGTCCTTAAACAGTCATTGATAACAATGCAGGGTTTGTTATTACAAATGCTTCTTTTAAACCTCAGAACATAAAAACAATGCAAAATGCTTGTGTCCAAATATAGTAGTTATAATTGAAGTATTAATTGCTTTAATTCTGAAATCGTAGAAAAAAAAAGTTGATTTGGAAAATTGGAAACATTTCTCTTTATATTGTCCTTCAGAAACGATGGCGGCTTCATCATGACGTCCTTCAGGAAATTGTCATAACAGATCGGGAGAAGAGTCCCCCACCCATACGCAGTCCCATGTTTGTGGGGAGTGCATACATTCTCGTCACTAGAGAATTTGTGAGAAAGTTGTTTGTGAATTCTGAAATCCAGACGTTTTTCAAGTGGTCCGAGGACGCCTATAGCCCTGATGAACATATCTGGGCAACCCTGCAGAGAATGCCCGAAACACCTGGCTCCATACCATTTACTCCACGGCACTACAAAAATGACCCATGTGTTACCCGAACGGTGAAGTGGTCTTTTGAGGCTGGTGATGTAACAAAAGGAGCCCCATACCCGCCTTGCACTGGGAAGTACCGCCGCCTGCTCTGTGTTTATGGATCTGGAGACTTACATTGGATTATCCAACAGGAGCCTTTTTTCGCCAACAAGTTTGATCCGCAAGTGGACAACACAGCTGCGCAATGCATGGAAGAATATGTCCGATCTAAAGCTATTCAAACACGAGGATGACAGACAGTAATGGTATTACTTACTCTTAATTCATAGATTAGATTACTCTGCAATCCTGCATTAGATTAAATAAGTATTTTCTGCTTCCACCTTACGAAATCCACCTTGGGTTAGGTTGATTGGCTATGCTAAGAAATTGCCCCTTAGTGTGCAAGGATGGGTAGATTGGAGGGATTAGTGGGTATAATATATAGAGATATGGGGTAGGGCCTGGGTGGGATTGTGTTTGGTGCAGACTCGATGGGCCGAAGGGCCTCTTTCCACACTGTAAGGTTCTATAATTCTATAAAAAAATCCATTTTATAATTCTATAAAAATATCCATCTAATTTACCATCATTCAGTTGAACTCAAGACAGTTGTGATTCCTTTGGTTATGTGAACAATGACGTTAGTGATTTTTGTATTAGCACTCAAATTTATATCCTCTATCATCATTTAGTTTGTCATTATCGAGAATTCCTTCTCTTATTCTTCAATCCAAGTGGATGAATGTAGGTAGATCAGGGTACTCAATTTTAGCTTTAAAACCAATCACATACATGCGGCATTCGTTGGCAAAAGCAACAAGGTCAAGGGAAACATTTTAAGCTCTAACATTAGGCTTCCTACCACACGTTCTGTAACTTTACTTCCTAATTATATGTTAATTTAGTATTGAAGGCCTGTCATGAAACAAGTGCGTATTAAGTAACACAACTTCATTAAGTTGTAGTAAAGGAATCAATGCAATATATAATAATTGAAAAAAGCTGCATTTGTGATTTTAAAATAATAACACTACTAAACTAAATGTTTCTAAAATAATTCAAACCCGACAAAGATTGCTTATTCAAGCATTTTTATTTCGAATTTCTGAGTGAAATGAAAATCTCAGCAGGTTTGGCAGCGTCTGTAAGGAGAGAAAACAGCTGACGTTTCACAGTTTTGTCGAAGGGTCACTTGGACTCGAAATGTCAACTCTTTTTTCTCTTTACAGATGCTGCCAAACCTGTTGAGATTTTTCCAGCGTTTTCTTTGGTTTTGTTTCGAATTTTGATAAACTGCATTATATTCTGTCGAATTGTAACTGAAGGAAAGGGGCATTTTTCAATCTGGTCAGGGAATGATGGTCAAGGTTGTTCTTTCCAGAACCTTCACTTTAAGTTCCGGTGATTGTGGTGTGATTATTGAACATGTACTAAATTTAACTTATGAACAATAAAACTATACATGAAGCTATGAATAATGACAATATGAAGGTCGATCTTGCTGATCCTTCTGGTTATACGTTCAGCAAATAGAGCACCACTTCCCATAACATAGTTCTTTGAACCTCAGGTAGAGTTCCAACAGGATCATCCCAGTGCAGAAAAAGACCATTCGACCCATCACATCTATACTACTATCTGACAGACTATTTTATCCAGGCCCATCCCCTGCCCTGTCTCCATAACCTCGTGCATTTACCAGGATTAATCCACATAAGCTCGATGTCTTTGGACATTTAGGAGCAAAATAGCACGGCCAATCCATCTAATCTGCGCATCTCTGCACTGTGGGTGGCGGGGGGGGGGGGGGGGGGGAGCGGTGGTGAAAGCGATTATTTTGCATTTCCCTTGCGTTTTCGACAGCATACAGGCATTTAACGGTGAAGAGTTGAATGGTAACTTGCACACGTGTGAGTAAGAGAATTGAAACAAGTAATGAAACTTTAAAACATTTCAGCCGATATTCTAAACGCATTTCAAGTACCCATGACTACACACTTTGGCCAATGCAAGTTATTGAAAACCATGATGGGAAAGATAAAACGTTGGGCCTAAGGCCCAACGTCTAGTGGCCCAGACGCAGAATAGAATGT
Organism: Sphyrna mokarran; assembly: GCA_024679065.1. Classification (NCBI taxonomy): domain Eukaryota; kingdom Metazoa; phylum Chordata; class Chondrichthyes; order Carcharhiniformes; family Carcharhinidae; genus Sphyrna; species Sphyrna mokarran. The sequence continues at coordinate 6,079,137 of JAGIQG010000014.1, read as the reverse complement.
CCCTATACGCAGGAACACATGTCTATTCAGTTTGGCAGTCAGCTGGTAGGAACATCCACTTTGACCTTTATGATGGTGTCCAAAGGCAACGGGGAAGGAATTTCAGTCAAGAAAGGAGTTACGCCTGGTTTTTAAAGAACAAATAAGAAACCATCGCGCTGGAAAGCACAATGCAGTTGCTGAAGTATTTGACAACGATTTGTACTGACATGTAGGCACTCAATAAAATTAATTTTAACCAATGAAAGACGGGGAATCTAATTAAGGAAGTGTATAACCGTTCTGATTTTACTGATAACTTCAGAACTGTCCTTAAATAAGTGAGTATCGTCACATTACGACCCACAGTTAGGAAGGAGTGATGCGTCCAGTTGCCGGATCCAGAAGCTGATGGATACGAACCGCGCTCAATGCCGAGACACGCTAACAGAACTTCAACGATTGTCTGGTTAGTGGAACTATCTGTTTCGGAGGTCGCGCAGTTGGTTGAGAAAAATGCAATTGTGAGTGTTGGCGCACCGATTCAGAAAACCAGGGACGGAACCCAGGTTTGATCCGACTTAGCAGAGCTTATAGAAGCCATGGGCTTTGGACGTAAGACTAGAAAAAAAAGACAAAGGGCGGGAGAAATTTGCTCTCGGCATCCGTGGTAGAGCTTTAAGTCTTAATTTTTGAAGGATCATAGAATCTCCGCAATGCAGACGGAGGCCAGTCGGTCAATTGAGTCCGCGCCGACTACAATCCCACCCCGGCTTCACTCCCATAACCGCACATATTTACTCCGCTAACCCTGATACTATAGTCAAGTTATTATGGTCAATCAACCTAACCGACGTATCTTTAGACTGTGGGAGGAAACAGGACCACCCGGAGAAAACCCACGTAGTCACGGGGGGAATGTGCAGATTTTACATGCAGTGAACCGAGGCCGGAATAGAACCTAGGTCCCTGGCGCTGTAAGGCCGCACGATAGTCTGATTGAGAAATCCCAGTGAGAGAGTTACGGATTACTTTTTTTTTCAGTTGGGAGTTATTAGGGCATCGCGCATTAACTCGGCACCAATACGGACTATAGTAAGAATTCTCACAACACCAGGTTAATAATGTGGCATCGTGCCACGTACATCATTATTCATGATGTGCCTAACTGGGCAGTACCCTACAGGTTTGGGCAAATCACAAAGAGGATTGTGGGTATATGGATGTTCCTCCAATAACAATTACAGAGAATGTTCACCCTCCACACAGACAATATCCTCTCAAAGCAAGAGCAATCCATGCAGTGAAAAACATTGTTGTAGAGTTACATGCAGATAGTAACAAAAATATCTTCTAGAACCAACTTTTAACACTAAACGAGAATTATCAATTAACTATAGATTGTGCAACGTTAAATTGATGCGCAACTCGAGAGCACATTCTTGTTGCTAATCCAGCTAGCATTTTAAACACAATTGGAACAAAACAGGCAATATTCACATTGCTGGGCATAGCTAATGCTTTTTCGTCATCTCTGCAGCCAAAGAACATCAGTACAAGTTTACATTTACAGCAATACACCTGGACTCGCTTGCCAGAAGGATTCCACAACAGTCCAGTCATCTTCCACAAGTGTAAGGCCCAGATAGTGGAAATGCTGGACTGTGCATATCGCACCATTTTTCAATACCTGGCAGATACTTGGATTGCATCAGAAAACGCATTAGCACATTGTTTCAATTGTCCAGAGAGTGACCCAAACAATTTAAGCATCAGATCTTAAGCTAAATCCCAGCAAAGTTCCACTAGGACAGAAAGAGGTGACATATTTGGGGAATACCACAAGATAAGAAAGAAATTGCAGAAGATGGAAAGAAAGCGATGCTTTGTGTACAAAGACCACACACCGTCAATCGAGTGAGACGAGCGTTGGGATTTTTCAATTACTGGAGGAATTTTGTTGAAGATTATGCAATTTTTGTTAAATCATTACATGATCTGACTAAAGGAGGAAGAGCCAATAGTGATAGAATTGAATGGGGACTGAAAGAAGTATAGAATTTCTCTGACTTAAAAGAAGTCATGGTAAGGACACCAGCATTGGGGGTTGCCAAACCCTACTAAATCATTTCACATTTTCAGTCAAGAAAATGACAGACCGCAAGCTGCAGTAGCGACACAACGATATGGAAACAAGTTAAGGCGAGTGGGATATTACTCAGCCCAGCTAGATTCAGTAGCAAACAGTATGCTTCAATGTGTAAGAGAACTGGCGTGCACCTCCTGAACAATGAAAGTATCACCTTGATGGGAAAGATAATCCTCCACAGTCCCTACACAATTGTCCAAATTTTAGAGACTGACAGATTAAAAGGGGTGTCTGATGGTAAACGTACAAAATGGGAAATAAATCTTTTGCCAGGAGATAAATATGTAGAAATCAGCCGGGGTGTCAGAAAAAAAAATCCCGCAGGAGAATTTATAATACAGGAAACGGAACAGGGACGTGTAGCAGAAGCAGCTGTGATAGAAAGTGAAGGCCCAGCAGGACAACTACTCACAGGCGAAGGAGCAATTAATCTGTATGCAGATGAGGCAGGAAAGTATGTTGAACGTGGACATGGGCAGTGGTAAATGAGAAAAGAACAGTGAATAATGGGGATGGAATCCCAAAGAGCAATTCAACACAGGTACCCGAGCTGTTAGCTTCAACCAAAGCTTAGAATGGGGTGAAAGGAAAAGAGTAACTGTTTACAAAGACAGTCTGAATGTTTTTGCGGTTACCCATGACAAGTCGGGAAAGACGTGGTTTTATCCCTTCCATCACTGGTCATGTCCAACATGAGCATTTAATCAGAAATGAAATTCAAGCAGTTCAAAGTCCCTTGGAGGCATTTGTAATAAAAGCGCATCCCACAAGAAGGTTAGGAGCCAAGTTCAATACGGGAATGCCGGTGTTGACAAAGCAGCCAAAGGATTGTTCGAGCAGGAATTGGATGCAACCCAAAACAGCAGGAGGAGTAGTATTACAAGTTAGTGAAATTGCAGACAATGATGTGAAACAGATTCAAGAACAGGCCTCAGATGACAAAAAACAGAACGGGAGAAGGCAAGGGTGGGGGGGGGGTGCAAAGAAGACAGGATGGCGTTTGGAGAGGAAAGGGGAAATAATTGTTCCAGAAGCAAAACAAACTACCTTGTTACAGATATATCAAAGATTAGCTCACACAGGACGGACGGAATTGTCACCTTAATTGAGAAATACTAGTGGTGGAAGGGACTGGTAGAAATGATAGCCAAATTCTGTAGGAAATGCATTTAGTGTGTGCAAAGAGAACGAGCTCACCATTATAATATTAAAATGGGAAAGCAGCCAAGGCTCAAAGGATTATGGCAATATTTGCAAATGAATTTTATAGGGTCACTGCTTAGAGTACAAAGAGAAACTTCACTCGATGGGGAGAAGCTTTTCCACGTAGAGGTGACTCAGCTAAAATTTTAGTTATGCTATTGGCAAATGAGATAAGACCGAGATAGGGAATACCTCTTTAGTTTGACTCTGACCAGAGAAGTCACTTTCCAGGAGGAATGTTAAGAGAAATTTGTAGGATGGTGAAGATAAGACAGAAATTTCTATGGAATTCAGGAACGGTGGAACGAATGAACAGAACACTGACAAGTAGCTTAGCCAAAATCATAAAAGAAGCAGTTAGATAGAGGCTTTGCGTGCAATACTTATGACAGAGAGAGGCTCCTTCCCGAGGAACAGGGGGTTGACACCTTTTGAAGTGATAACTTGTAGAGCAATGGAAAATCCAGAAGGTATGATAACGGGAGGAGGAAAGTTCATAGTAGGCCGAGAAGAAGAATATAACTCTATGGGGGATTTAGTAGGCTGCCTGCATTCTCTGAAACAGCAGGTAATCAATCAAAAAACAACGAAGAAACGGAATAAAATTGGCAGAGTAGAATGCTCCAAAATTATCTACACTTGGAAATAAGGTAGTGGTGAAACTTATGATTGACAAGAATGGCCAGGAGTCAGATGGGAGGGTCCTTTTAGTATAGTAGACACATGATAGACGTGTACCCTGATTGATGAAAAATATGGTATGCAATGGAGATACTGGACACAGATAAAACTATATCCCAATGAGCAGCAGAGTAATGAGGAGATTGTCCCCGTGGAATGGATAATTTTATAAGAGAGGAAATGATCGTAGTTTTTATAACTGCATTACTGATAATATGGGATAATTCAGATTTGTAAATAGATATCAGATTAGGTAAGATTATAGTATAACAGAATATTGACAGAGAGGAAATGTGAATGATTTATTTTGCCGACTTTGTAAGATATTACCTAAGATAAAGTTACCCTCTTTTTTCTTTACAGATAATTGAGCTAGAAGCTATCCAGGAGTTTCAGATCGGGTGAAACGAAGAAAAACAGCCTGCAATCAATCAAACTTGTTTGTCAAGTTTCAAGACTCAGGATCAGGATTGATGTGGCAATGCAGAATTGTCTATGACCAGAAACTGGGAGGTACAAAACTTGATACTGAATCATCAGTTAAGAATTATCAGAATGATTGTAAATTTTCCTACTCCTTTATTGTTGAGTTTACTATGTTTAATGCAGACAGTCCATGGAAAACTGCATACTAATACTTAACTGCAGGTAGCATATACGTATACAAAAGCAACTAATATGCCCAGATCATGAGTATGCTCACATATTCTTATACATGATGGAGTGGGATACGCTTATACACAGTACCTCAGTCATGGGCAGATCTGATTCTGTGGGATCAGCTCACATAGTTGTTTACAGATCATAAACCAATAGCATTAAGTTTTCCCAGCGAATGTGATAATGTAGACTTATATGGAGTTAGATTTTGTACAGGTGGGTCAGGTCACATAAATAGATATGGGGTCACATGGGGTTTGGAGTTACAGATAGTTCTATGAACTAGTAGGTACTGATATGATTGGCACAACTTGTGGGCCGAAGGGCATGTTTGTGCTGTAGTGTTCTAAATAGGTACTCACTTGTTTTTAACACATTTAGCCCAGCACCCAGTCTTATTTTCAAAGAAGCATAATTGAAACAGCAAGGCATATTGTGTGTTGAGAATAAAAGGAACCCTGGAGGGAATTTCGATGCAAGCTTGCGTCAACATTCTGTAGATGTAACCAAACAAATTTGTCTGAATATACCCATTAATAATCGATCTTGCAATATTCCGTATTGCTTCAGAGGGTTATACACGTATCAAACGCTGAATGATACTTCAATTGTTCACCTTATTTATTAATGGCATGGGTATTGGCATATCAGATTACGTAACTAGATTTTCTCATGACACAAAGTTAGGCGGTGTTGTGGACATATGAATGATAGCATAAAATTGCAAAAGGATATTTATAGGCTCGATGTATGGACAAAACAGTAGTAGATGGATTTCGACTACCCTGATATGAGATTTTTCATTTTGGACGAAAATAAGGATAGATCAGAGAACTTTATAGCTGTTACGAAGTTAAATACAATAGGTGTCTCAAAAGACTTGCGCTTTCAGGTGCACAGAAATTTAAAATGTCACAAATAAGCGCAGAAAGCAATCAAGAAGGCTAATAGAATGGTGAATTTTATATCCAAGTGGCTTGGATGTAAGGATGTACAAGTTATGTTATAGTTATACAAAAGCCTGGTTACACGCCACTTGGAATACTGTGAACAATATGAGCATCACAACTTAGGAAGGATATATTGCCCTTCGAGACAGTGCAGCAAAGGTTTACAAGAATGATGCCTGGATTTCAGAGATTTAACAGTGAGGACAGATTATACTAATTAGACCTCTAAAATTGTCTCTAAAAATTAGAACATTAAGAGGTGATTTGATCGAAGATTTCGTGATACTAACAGAAAAAGAGGGCAGAGAAAGGTGTTACCTCAACTGGTTGGATATTCTAGAATATTGGAACATCGTCTAAAAATTCGGACAGATCGTTCAGGAGAGATGTTGGGAAGAACTTCTCCACATAAAGGGTGGCAGAGATTTGGAACTCTTTTCCACAAGCGGCAGTTGATGCTGGATCGGTTGCTAACTTAAATGAAGCTAAATGTATTTGTTATTAAGCAATAGTACTAACGATTTGAGGCCAAAGGCGACAGACTTGCCCGGGTCTCATCAAATGCCGGAACACGTTCGATGGACTGAATGATCTATTCCCGTTCCTATGTTCCCTTTCATACAATTGCAATAATGATTCTTCCCTCTGGAATACATCGATATAGAAGTTGCATTATTATGGAAGTTAATAATGAATAGCCGAGAGCGAGTGTTACTGTGCAAACAGTTATTTTTAAATAAATTTACATTAACCTAATCCAGTTCCGCTATACGATCCTTACTGAAGCTGATATACAGATAAACGCGGAAAATATTAATCCTTTTCATCAGAGTTCATTTCAGTTTATTTCATATCGTTTTTCAATATCTCCCTTCCAGTTGATTAGAAAGAAACACAAGCAGATACAGAGAATGAGTTACAATTCCGTTTTGGAGTCGAGATCATCCTTCGTTTGACTGGGCGTTTTTTTTTCATTTTTTCACTAACTTGAGAAAAAGTGTCCAGGGATATTTCAGGATATTCTTCAGTTCTTCTCTGAATTTGGACTGTGTAATTCCATAAATGCAGGCGTTTGTACACGAACTCAAGTACATGAGGAGATATCCTGCTTCCGTGGCGATATATTCAGGATTAGAGTAGTCACCTTGATAATAAACGGTGCTTGACAGCCTGGTGGCTGCAAAACTCCCAACTGCTGTTAACCACAAAAATATCAAACTGCCGGATATACTGAAAAGTAAAATGATGGACTTCCTACGGTTCTTCAATTCTGGATCACTCTGACTCCCAGTGTTCTTCTTACCCTGGAGACCCTTCCGGGCTTTGTTAGCCACTAAAATACGCCGTACGGTCAAACAATTAAACAGTGCCATGAAAGCAAAGGGAAGCGATGGGAGTGACAGAGATTGGACCCAACTGTAGGCTGCCCATCCGGGCAATGTGAAAACATCAGCTTTTGTCCGACAGCCCCATTCGGCATTGTTAATTATTTGCTCAGGTTCATATGAAAGCAAAATTGGAATACCCTTTAAATAAGTCAGAACAGACAGTGTTAATGTAACTGCGGTTGCGATTCTCTTGGTACAGTACTTCGTTTTAAACTTCCGACAGCAGATCGCCACAAAGCGGTCAAATGCAAATGATGCAGTGAACCACACTGACATATCCAAGTTGGTAAACGCTATGTACAGAATGAACTTACAGACGGCTGTGTAGGACAGAAACGAGTATGGAAATTGATAATTAAATATTAAATACACTGTAACATTAAACATCATGACCAGCAGATCTGCAACTGCCATGGCCACCATGTAGATAGAGATACACTTGGAAAGGCCGCAGTTTTCTCGGTAGAGGATCACAATTGTCAGCGCGTTTGCTGGAAGACATAAGAAAGAGGAGGAAAGTTAAAGGCCTGGCAAGGATTTATTCTACTGTATTTAAAAAAAATTCATGGGATGTGAATGTCGCGGGTTAAACCGGCATATATTGCGTCTCCATATCTATTTTTTAATTCATTCGTAGGACATGAGCATTGCTGACTGGCCAGGATATTGTCCATCCTCAGTTCTACTCGGAAGGTAGTTAAGAGTCAATCGCATTGTTGTGGCTCTAAAGCCACATGTGAACCAAACCATGTAAGGACGGCTGACTTGTTTCCCTAAAGGGCATTAATGAACCAGATGCGTTTTTCCGGTAAATTGACAATGGTTTCACGGTTGTCAGTAGATTCTTAATTCCAGATTTTTTTTAACATTGAATTCAAATTCCACCATTAGCTGTGGCCTGGAGTCGAACATGAGCTGAGTTTCTAAATTACTAGTTTAATGATAATATTATTAGGTCATTACGTTCCCGAGAAACTTGCACTTGAGGGAGTGGCGATGAGCTGGCCTCTTTAACCAGGAGGTGTAGGTTTACTGACAGTGCTGATGGAGAGGGAGTTTCAGCGGCATTGGAAGAACAGCGATATTGTTTCAAGTAAGGACGCAGAATACATTTCAGAGAAACTTCCAAGTGGTGTTCCCAGGTATCTACTACTCTTGTCTGAGGGGATGCTGGTCGTGTGTTCGGAAAGTGCTGCTTAAGGTTTTTTTATGAGTTCCTGCAGCGCATCTTGTGGAATGCTTGTGGAAGCGGTTGTAACTTAGTGGGCTGCTTTATTCTGGATTGTATCAAGCATCTCTTATGTGTGGGTCCCTGGCGCTGTGAGACAATAGTGATACCTCTGTGCCACCGAGCCGCCCCTTCAGAATTTATTAAATATGATTTGCTGGAGCGACATGTCAATGGAGAGCTTAATAAGAAATATAAAATTAAACAAATGATAAAATATAAACATATTGCCAGGGGAGCTAAAAGTGGCAACATTAATGGGCTGCAAGGTGAGGATGACTAATGGACAGGTACATATCTTCTCATAATCTTCCCTCATGCTCCAATTCATATACTCCTCATATATGAGTTAGAAGCCCAACATATAATGGCTTGGATATTGACACCTCTGTAATTTTCTATATCATACAGTGGCAAAATTGTATATGATGGTGTAATTTTTTTGGATTTAGAACATGCTAGTTGGAAAAGAGATTTATAAAATGTGAGCACCTGAAGTGTTAGATCGAGTGGGCAGGAAGCCAGTGTATTGGTTCAGTTTTGAAATTCCAATCCATAGGCACAACTGGATAGCTTAGATACAAATGATATTTTCCCCAGATGGAGGTACAAAATAGCCCGTTTTGTTCAGTGCCTGAATTGAATTCGATTTAATGTTGTGTATTCCAGCCCCCGTCGAATTTATACACCGCCATTTTGGCAATAGCACTAAAGATTGAAACCTTCATCTCAGCTTTACTCACGGCTTTTACAAATCCAGACTGGTAAATTATGCATTGATCTGAGGTCCTACTGAAGTACTCGTTCGAAATATTACTCCCATGTTGCCAAAAAGTCTTGTTTTCTTCTGCTGCAGCACAGCGGACACAGAAGGAACCAATGCTTAAAGTGAGAGAAAGGATAAATTGGAGCGCTGGAGGCGCCAATGGATTATCTCCTGAAATGAGGAGAAGGGGCAAATACTATGAAGAGTCCAGGGCAAAACATCATCTATCTCCTCCAGTAAGAGGAAGTGGGGATGACGTGTGGAGCGTAGAGGCTGCAGAATCAATAATCTCTTGAAGATGGACTTATGGAAGAAAATAGTGCAGACACATTATCGAGTGGCGATAGAGATTTCATGTCCTGAATTGCAGGGCGTCCGAAAAATCAGGGAACGTTAATGACATCATTATCACCTAAAGTGGAGAATATGCTGGAGGGTCAGGTGTGTGTACACTTGCATGAAGCACATTTAGCCTCTCATGAAAGGCACAATGGAAGGCAACAATGTATCTAACGGAGTTTGATGCACAACTCTCACCACCTAACATGGAGGGCGAGGCAGAATATTGAGCGAGCTCAATACAGTGGACATTGATGGTAATTCCAAGTGTTTAAGGAGAATTTGGCTGAGGTAAGCTCATATTTTCCCTGTTGGACTTCCTACACTGCGATCCACCAAGACAAGCTAACTTCAAGTATATAAATTTGAGAAGCTACCGTTCTCAAGTGAAGCTAAGCTGAATGTTTTAATCTATGTACATCTTTGGTTGAAGTTATACTCATCAGACAAATTTCAGTTGGCAATACAAAAAAAAAATCGCAGGAAGTCCCGACCAGGATCTATTCTATAACGTGTAAGGGAATTTCAGGGCAGCACATTGTTCTCTAAGAATCCCTTGGAGATAGTTTGCGTCAAGATTGTCAGTGCTTCAAAAAATATTCCGCAATGTTCTTTGAAATTTACTTGAGCCGAAGTTGTCTGCTCTCCAATTAATTAACCACGTCTTAGCTGTGCCGAATTGGAAACAGATTTAGCCAAAGATGCCGACTAGCTGTAATTCTTCTTTTAGCTACATATCATACTGTCTTCCAATTCTATCGGCTTCTCTTCAATGGCCTTGCATTAAATTCTTCCGGACAACGTCATGGATGTACCTGCAAGATTCGCACAATAAAGGGCAGCGCTGCGCAACCAGTCTCCCGTCGGCACTTAGAGGTGAGCAACCACTGCTGACCTTGCTAGCAATTCTTCAATTTCATAAAATAAGATGAATCAAGATCAGAGTCACAGTTACATTAGAGCCAACATGTAGTGAGAAACCTACTATACAGTACTACCAGAGGATTCAGTTCCTACTCGGCACTGAGTATAAGAATCAGGATGTCATGTTTCAGCTTTATAAAACTTTATTTCGGCCACACTTTGAGAATTGCGTTTAATCCTGGAGAATGTGGAGTTTTTGGAGAAGATGCAGACGAGGTTTACCAAGATGCTTTCTGGATTAGAAAGTATGGACTATAAAAGAGAAGCTGGAAAACTAGTGTTGTTTTCTCTGGAGTGGTGGAGGCTGAGGGAACAGCCTGATATATGAATTTTTGTAGATGCACCATATAAACTTTTCTTTCTGGTTGTATGGGAGGTTGGCATGACTCCTGCTCTGCTCACACAGGGAGTTTTATAGATGTGCCATAGGAAACACTGTTTCTGGTTGCGTAATAACCTGTTATGGCTCCTGTTGTGCCCAAGATCGCAATAAATTACAAAAGATTGTGAATTAGCCTAACACATCACACAGACCAGCCTCCCATCGGTGACTCTGCCTACACTTCTTGCTGCCTCAGCAAAGCAGCCAGCATAATTAAGGACCAACGTAATCCCGACATTCTCACTTCCGCTTTCTTCCATCAGGGAAAAAGATATAAAAGTCTGAGCACACGGAACAATCGACTAAAGAACAGTTTCTTTAAATGGACCTATCTCGCATTAATTTGATTTTTTTCTATACCCTAGCTTTAACGGTTAACAATACATTCTGCAGTCTCTCGTTTCCTTCTCTATGAACAGTATGCTTTGTATACGGCACAAGACACAATACTTTTCACTGTGTACTAATATATGTAACAATAATAAATCAAATCGAATAACAATAAGTCTGTAAAATAATGAGAGGCATCGATAAGATTGACTTTTTTTTCCCAGAGTTGAAGTGTCTGGCACTGGGGAACATGCACTTAACGTGAGAGGGGAAAATTTCAAACGAGATGTGAGGGAATTTTTTTTACACGGAGTGTGGTAGGCATCTGAGATGCTGGTGGAGATAGATACAATAGGGGCATTAAAAGGGTTTTTAGATTATCACATGAATATGCAAGAATGGAAGGATATAGAGCAAGAGCAGACAAAATAGATTGGTTTAATTTGGCACTATGTTCAGCATAACATTATGGGCTGAGGTGTCTGTTCCTGAGCTGCACTGTTCTGTGTCCAACGTCCCATTGACAATGATTGGCATGGTATCTCACCATGATGTGCATACAGTGATGATCGGAATAAAGTGAACGCTTACAGTCATATTCTCTGGCTCTGTGATTTTACAATGGTGGTATAATTGGAATTCTATTTTCATTTTGATGAAAAGCCGACCGATTATCAGTAAGAATTATTAAACACGATACACGTACTTACCAGGAACACCAAACATTGCTAGAAGTGGATAGTAAATGTCCTTTATCTGTAAGATTGTTTCTTGCCCCATGTTAAAAGAAACTGGCACTATGTACTCGCACTTGTAGTTTCCAAATTATCTTGAGTTTCATAGATGACCCCATCTTTATAAAGCGATGGGCAGTCAATTAAGAGAACCACGTTACATCATAATTGCCGTTAGGTGCTGTCAATACACAATTCACGGGAGGGTTTCTGCTTCATTACAGAAAGGTGCTATAATTGGAAGATTATGCACTCAGCCCATGAAGTCAAATCTACTAAAATGAGCCAACCCCAGAGGAAATACTCTCTGGGTAAAATTTCCAATTATTCAAGCAAAAATCTCTCCGGATTTTTAGGATTAAGTATGTTTTTAATTCACTACAAGGTGAGTACTAACTGCTAATTTTATCGATAATTGGCAGAATTTTACTCGTAGCTGCTCTGAAATAAAATAATTGGCGTTGACCTAATTCTAATGCTGGTGAAACCGATCTACTATTAACAGTGTTGATACAGCCCTAATATTACAGGTACTAAACTAACGAAGGCAAACATAACATTTGCTTTATTGTTTCACCCACATGTCACCTTACAGAGCCTCGCGAACAAGCGCACAATTTGGACATTACTACTTCCTTTCACTAGTTTAGAAATACTTTGCTTTTCCATTTCTTTTACTACTTATTCTTTTGTATTTATTCCCATTTTATTCAATCTGCCACATTCTTGTCCATACACTTTGTCAGTACAAGTACCGTTGAAATTTCCTTTCCTCCTCCCAACAGTTTACATTCCCAGCTAAATTTACCAGGTAAGGTGACGGCACAAATAGAAGTAAATATACACAATCTGGTTGCCTTTGCAGAGGCGCGGCTGCAGCATGACAAATACTTGGACCTGAGTATACTCAATGGCCCGTGACATCTCGAAATGGCAGGAAGCTCGGTGAATTTGAAGGGGTAGTTTTGTTGATTAAGAATGGCATTGGTAAAAGTGAGAGAAGGGGTGAACTTACTCCTGAAAATCAAAATGTAGGTTCAGTTTAGTTAGAAAAGAGAGGTAGTAAAAATTAAATGTCATTGTGGGTGTTGACTTTAGGTCCCCAGAATTACAAATGATTTAAAACTGTGACTGTAGGCAGATATAATGCGGATGTGTCAGAAACATAGTTATAACCGTGACGATTTTATCGCATATATTGATTTGACAAATCGATTGGCGAAGGCAATCTAGATGATGGGTTCATAGGTTTTTATTCCCTCTGAGAGCTGATTCGAACAATGTCAGCCAAAGATCGGGCTATACTAAATCCGGTTTGTTCTAACCCTTAATAGGTACGAATCTCAAGGCATGAAGATAGTGCTTCAAAAGGTAAGCTGGGGAAATAGGTCGTGATGGGTCACTACAGCTGCAACGATGGACTTTTAAGGAGATATTTCAGAAGGCATAGCAAAGATACATTTCGATGAGAAAGAAAGAATATAAGAATGAGCACGTCATCATTGATTAACTGAGCGCATTAAAAATAGTATGAAAATTAAAGAAGCGCATAATTCTGCTAAAGCGAGTAGCAGATCAGGAGATTGGCAGAAACAAAGAAAACAATGACTCAAACATTAATTAGCGGGAGGGAATAGAGTACAAGAGAAAACCAGCCATTAACATAAAAAAAGTTAAAAGTTTTGACGGGTTTTCTAGATGTAAAAGAGTAAGTGAAGAACATTTCCTCTGGGATTGCTGGTCCTCTAGTGAATGAGAATGGGAAAGTAACAATGGAAATTTGGGAAATGGTGAATAGTTGGAACAAAAATATTATTACTGACTTTAGCGTGGAAGATTTAAATTAGTCACCGAAGTAATTGCGAATTAGAAGCTAAAATAGCGGGAGGGACCAAGCACAGTTGCAATCATCAAGTAAAGGATACCAGAAAAAATTAGAACTGAAAGCTAACAAATCCACACTTTCAGATGGAAATCATCCTAGAGCCTTAACAGAAATAATTGTTGAGAGAGTAAATACTGTTGCTTTTTTTTCCAGTATTCACTAGGTTCAGTAAAGGCTTCTTCGTATACTAAAGGAATAACGTAAAATGTTTTCTGTCTATCAGAGGAAAGTTGCTGGAATGCCTTATTAAGTGTGTTATAATGTGCAGTTAAGTAAATCTCAATGCAATCGAACAGATTCAAGAGAGATTTGTGAAAAGGAAAGCATGCTTGATAGATGATTTGGAATTATTTGGGGAGGTAACAAATATGGGTGGATAAAAATGAACGTCTGGATATCGTTCCAAAATTCCATTTGACAAAAAGCCACATCAAAGGTTATCACCCCAAAACAAGAGCTTTTACATCTATAGAGGTGCCTAGAAGGCTAATATTATGAATAACATATTAATCATATAATATAATATTCGGCATATGAAGTAGGAGATAACATAAAATCACGAAGTATGATTGTTTCGCTGACAAGAAGCAGAGCGTAAGGATAAATTGATCTGTTTCTGTTTGGCAAAATAGCTGCGGTAAATCCTGGGGCGTCAAAAGTTTATAGTTTATGTCAATGACTTAGAACAGCAGACGCAATGCATCATGGCTCAATTTTGCCAAAGAGACCAGGATAGACAGGAAAATAAGTTGCAGAGTCGACATGAACAGTCGGCAAACACACGTTCATATATTGTGAGTAGCCAAAATTGGGCCGATGGCGTGTAATGTGGAAGAAATTAACTTTTCAACTTAGGTAAGATTAATAGAAAAACCGCAAATTGTTTCAATTGAGAATGATTGTGGATCAGCGAGGTACCCGGCGATACGGGCGATCTAGTAAGTGAATCACAAAAAAGTTGGTAAGTAGGAAAAAAGTGATTAGGAAGGCAGATGGAATGTTGTTACCTGTTGCCAGGGAACTGAAAAACTAAAACAAAGATGTATTGTCATAGTTAAACAGGGTGTTGGTATATTTGTGGTCTCCTTATTTTAAAAGGGATATAAATACGACTGAAGCACTTCAGAAAATGTTCACTGGATAGAGTCCTGGGATGGGGCAAGTGGGAGGAATATTCATAAGATGAAAGTATGTGAACCATACTATTGTCAGTTTAATTCGGCTATTCATATCCAAAGGCAAACACACAAACCTGTTTCACAGCGCATCACAGTTATATTAGGGAAATACTTAAAGGTATATAATATTTTGCCGCACAAAACATAATATTCCAGTCGTTCTTAGATGCAGAGACAGTTCTGGAAGTCTAGCTAATGTGAAATGCTACACGTTTGTAGCCAGTCAGTTTGAGCTCGTGGATGTGGAACCTTATAGAGACGATAATTCAGGACAAAATTAGCAGTCAACTGGACAACGGGAATTTATTAAAAACATAGAAGATAGAATCAGAAGGAGGTAATTTGGCCCTTTGAGCCTGTTCTACCATTCATCAAAATCATCACTGATCACCCAACTCAATAGCCTAATATTCTCTCCTAACCTTGGAACAAATTCGCCCCAAATAAGGAGGCCATTCGGCCCATCGAGCCTGCATCAACAACAATCCCATCCACCCCTATCCTTCTAACCCCACATATTTACCCGAAAAAAACCCCATGGATTTGTCAATGAGGATACATTTTTAAATAATCTTATTGAGTATTTTCATGCGGAGACTGAAGAACATAATTATAGTTATAGAACATAATTGGTTTGATAAAGTGTACATTAAAATCCAACATGTATTTGCTAAGATGCCACATCACAAATTTGTCAGCGAAATGAAGGCCCATGAAATAAAAGGGAGTGTCATAGCATAAATCCGAAATTGGATGAGTGACAGGTGTTTTAAATGTTTGTTTAAGACAGGCAGATGGTATAAAAAATTTTTCTCAGAGATCATTTATATGTGCAGGCTACAAATACAAAATTTTCGATGACACAAAACGTGTAACCATTATGAACAGTGGTGCGAAATGTTAGGGTAGGAAGCCAGACTAGATCACAACAAGTTATTTTTGGCAACCATGTGAGAAAAGAATATTTCATTCCAGGCATTCAAAGAACAAAGAACAAAACAGCAGGGGAAACAGGCCCTTTGGCCCAACGAGCCTGCACCGCCACCTCAATTTTCCCACTTCTACCTGTGATCCCTGTCTATGTTTACAGGTCTATGTAACCAAATCTGAGACAATTTAGGGAGAATTTGTTCAGCCAATCAGCCTAAGGGCACATCTTTCGGATGTGGGAGGAAACCGGAACACCTGGAGAAAATATGGCAAAGTAGAGATATTTTTATATGAAACAACATTCATTTATAACAACTTAGATATCAGGCCACCAATGGAAACGGATTACCAATCAACAGTTTAACATTATTTAAAATTGAAAGGAAAACAACGTAATTGCTAACTTATCACATTTCCAGTTCCAACTAAGCAACATTCAACTGCACAAGGAAAGATGCCATTTTCAAATACAGTTAGAAAACAAAGATCTTCTTGCTGTAATTTGGGTGGACAGTCTTAAAGTTTTCAGAGAGAGAGAAAGATGGGTGGCACACTGACACAGTGGTTTGCACATCTGCCTCATAGTGCCAGGGATCCAGGTTCAATTCTAGCTTTGGATGACTGTGTAGTGTTTTTACGAAGGGTCACGGGCTTAGGGCAAGGGGGGGCAAGGTATAATTTGGATGCTAGAGGGAGTTATTTCACAGAGAGGTTTGTAGAGGTATGGAACGCACTGCCAAGTAAGGTGGTGGAGGCAGGCACTCTGGAGTTATTTAAGAGATACTTAGATGGGCACATGAACAGAATGGGAATGGAGGGATATAGAAGGCTGATTTAAAATAGGGATCATGAGCACTGGGAGTTCCCTGGGAAGTGTATAAATTGTGAATGATATTGATGTATTTCTGTTTTATCCCACAGGTACTTCGGAACACCTTGTTGTCTAACAAGGGGCATACACGTGATAGGTCGTGGGAGGGCTGCTCTTGGATTTTTCGACAGTAGTCTAGTGCTTCACGTCATTAGTGTACGCTTGAACTGGACCAGTTGATAGGCAATACGACAGTTCAGTGACTATCACCGTGCTATGCAGATACATGGATTTGGGCTTGTGTCTGTGGGAGTTTGCACATTCTCCCCGTGCTTGCGTGGGTTTTCTCCGGGTGCTCCGATTTTCTCCCACACCCAAAAGATGTGCTCTTAGGTTGATTGGCAAAACAAATTCTCCATAAATTGTCTCGTAAATTTGGTTCCAATGCATAGGTCTAAAAACATAGACAGGGATCATGGGTAGAAGTGGCAACATCGAGGTGGCGGTGCTGGCTGGTTGGGTCGAAGGGCCTGTTTCCTGTGCTGTTTGGTTCTTTGCATGTGTTTACTCTGAATATTTGAGTTTCCTCCTACAGTCCAAAGATGTGCAGATTGTGTTGATTGACCATGCTAAATTTCCCGTTGATGTCCCAAGATGTATGGGTTAGGGAAGTAGCAGAGCAAATAGCGAGTTTACAGGGATAGGGCCTCGGTACAATGCTGTGATGGAGAGTCGTTGGAGGCTTGTTGGGCCGAATGATCTCCTTTCACACTGTAGGCAATTTATGAAAGCAAGCTTTTTTAAAAAGGCTGCCTAAATCCACCTCACTTCAAGCAAACTCCTGATGAACGGCAATTGGAATCAAAACCAGCTCCAAATCTCTGCCGTCGAACTCGATCAAACAACTCCCCACAGAAGCTCTTTTTCGTAAACAGAAGTTCATTATCTCTGCCCAAGTAAACAACATGAGTAGCTGAAATGAATAATTCTCCAACTGATAGAATCCTTGGGCTGTATGATTCTTAGACACACTGACTGCCTGTGCAATAAACTTGAACATTAAACATTTTCCTGAAACATAAAAAACTGTGTGTGTGTGTGTGTGTGCGTGCGTGCATGCACACTTATCAATGGCACACGATGCTTTCAAAAGGACAGAGACTATCCTCCTGAAATTTTGTAATGAGATGAATGAAATTGATGCCAAGAAGTATGAAGTGGTACATTTTGGTGGAAGAATGTGGGACACGATTTGAAAGAAAGGATGCAATTAGGAAGGGGATGGAGAACCAGGGGCACATTTGGGCATATTGAGACATTCATTGCATGTGACAAGATGATGTGTGTTCTTGTTAATACTTGATGACAAGATAATCAGGATCGTTAACGTGAAGTGGCAGAGAGTTATAAAGAAAGGCACATAATTCAAATCTAAGGAATGACGAACAAGTATAGGCAGTGGATTTGGGACACGCTAGTACAAGGTATCCATCTTTGGGTCTATGCTTTATGAAAAATTCAAAGACATTAGGGATGGTGCAGGGGTTTTTTTATATTTCGTAATTATTCTCAGTTGAGCAACTAAATTTCTTCTGAAAATGAAGTGCCTGGACTTCTCTCCATAGATAACCGACAGTGGAAAGTAGATTCAAAATCATAAGGGTGCAGGATAGATCATGAGAAATTGTTCCTATTGACCCGAACCTGAAAATATAGATTTAAGCAAATTGGCAAAGAACCAAAGAGAACTCGATGAGTAACTTCTTCACAGAAGGATTGGTTAAAATATGAATACCTTGCCCTGGCGAATGTAATAGGCAAATGTCGTTGTTGCTTTCAAAAGACAATTTGAAAGAAATGTTAATAAGGAAATATTGTAGGTTGCTGTGTAAATGTAGACAGTGGGTCTAATTGAGTTGACACAGCCGGCGTGGACTCATGTGCTTTCAGGAGTGTATGATTCCATCATTCACGAGCTGTTGACTCTTCCTGGAGTATGACAGCAGAGTCAAGTGATCGTAATGTTAATCCTCTGATGTCGGAATGGAAAATAGCGCAGACTCAGACCTAGATGCGAACAGTTCACTCGGGATAGGACATGAGACTGGGACGTCCAAAGCTGAGAGGCAGGCAGTAGCAGAAATTGTCCATGCAATGAACGTTTATGAAATAAAATCATCCACTCCCACCAGTAGTCTGACTCTGGATTCCTGCAGTGACTTCAGATCTCTCTTTCCACTTTTACTGAACTGATTCCCCCACAGCCTGAAACACATGGAGCAGAAAATAAGTCAGTTTCACAACAGTTTAAGTAATAAGCAGGCTTTGTCAATATTTTTAAATAGCTGCAGATACATGTAACTCATAAAACCGATGTTACAAACAACATTTACAGATACTAACCCCACTCGCTCCAGGCTCTTGCAGGTTAGAATGAGGCGGCGAAGAGCAGGGATGGATCCGTCTGTGAAGAAGTTTGATTCCAGGGATAGCACCATCAGTGACCGGTTTGTACTAAGAGCCGAGGCAAGAACCTCGGCACAAGCGTCTGTAAGAGCGTTTTCATCAAAGCTGGGATCAGACAAAGCGAAATAAAATGAATTATGTAAATGCTTGGCACCCCGTTAAATGTATGTTCCCTTAACCATTAAAACAAGTGAAAGCAGAGTGACTCATATACAAGATTCACTATAGTAACTCAATATGGGTGTTCTTTCAACACTTCAAAACTTACGCCATATTTCACCTAGAAAATTAAGGGCAATGAATGCATAGGAACAATACCACCTACAAGTTGCATTTTAAGCAAAGCACCGTCCTGCCTTGGAACGATAACGCTGTTCCATCAGTGGCGACGGGTCAAAATTATTTTGTGGCTCTACCTTGACCAAATGGGCTGCAGTTGTTTAAGTCAGTTGCTCACCCCCACCCTATTGAAGGGTGAGCAGGGATACATTCTGCTCTTGCCCTCGACGCTCACTTGACGTGGAGGAATGAAATAAATTGCGCAATATTTCCTCATTGTGCCATTATTGGCGCTGAAAATAATGCTGATGGTCTGTTCTTCGCACGTAAACAGAATACTGCTAAAATATCTCTGAAAGTGTATCAAATGTGACATCTGCTGACCATTTGTTGAGCTTTCCTACATTTCTCGTCTCTTCTGGGGTGCCAGTGATATGAATAATGTAGTCAGTGGAAGTGGGATGGGGAGGGCGGCGCTGGGGTGGGGGGAGGGCGGCATATTATTTCTCCAGGGATTATGGGATACATACAGTTCGTTGCTCGCTTAACTTTCGGATAATACTGTTACTGATTTCTCCTGCAAAACCCATTGGACACTAAGTAGGCTGTCAACATCGCTGCAATGTGATCTATAAACATGATCATGCCATCTCAAAATTACAGTGATGCCCACACTCAAGATTTCATCTGATGATATGAAATTTTCCTTAGCTTTATACATTTGCAACTCTTATCGACGGCTGTCACCAATAGGCATTTTCGAACGACCTATAAACTCTGCACTGACTGTATGAAAAAAGCATCTGAACCAGTTCTTTCCTCCTCCCTATCCCATGGCCAATCCACCCAACATGTGCATCATGGACTGTGGGCGAATACTGGAGCACCCGAGAGAAAACAGATGCAGAATGTACCAGCTCTAGACAACCAGTCACCCAAGGTGGGTTTTGAACCAAGTTCATTGGAGTTGTGCGGCCGCAATGCCACGGTCCCATCAAGAGGCAACTTAGATATTGGTTGTAGCGTGTAGCAGGGTACATAACGTGCTTATCCTGGTATTCATGTATCTAATGTGTCAGGAGTGTTTATTTTGAGGAAGCTCGTTAACATTCATGTTATTTTTCATCAAACCAATCTGGGTTTATTCAGGTTCTGAAACCAATCAATATATAGCTATCTATTGTAGGACGAACTTCAACTGTTCGGTCTGCTCTGCTGGGCTACTTGCTTATTCATTTTGCAACGTTGCAAGAGATACCTACCGGTTGTGTCATGTCAACCAGGCAACTTAAGACAAGTAGCGTTTGTTTTTTTTTAAAGCCTGTCTTCATTAGGAGACAACAATGCAATACCTGGCGGGGAATGTTTAGCTACTTATAGTACTGCAGGATGTCTCAGGTCAACTGACAATTAACACAATTAATCCTACATGCAGCTTTTAGTCACACATTCTCCTCTCCTCCGAGCTAAATAGCTTTTATTCCCATCCACGTTGAGCCTTTAATAATCCCAGCAAGGGAACTTGCTACATTTCAACTGCATAGACCTGCGAGAGGCAAATCCACATATGAACGATCAACTTAAAGGTAGACTCATAAGGAAAGGCTAGGAGAAGAGCATTCCTAAATAATACCAACAACTTTGCAGTTGCTGCTGTTGCTACCACATCAGCCTGCTGAGCTGTCGTGGGGAAACAAGTAGCCAAAAGTAGCGTGTACTATATTTACTGATAACATTATTAATTATAATAATAATGTATACGGTCAGTTATTCATTTGGTAAAAGCAATATGATTTGTGACTGGTACTTACCGCAGATCCTGTATTATGCATTTTGGATTCCTTAGAGCTTCAGATAATAGCTTTATTCCTGAATCTCGCAGTTTATTGTAACTCAAGTTCAGAACTGTTAGTGACATATTTACGCTGAGAGCAGAGGAGAGATCCATGGCACAAGAATCTGTGAGGCCGACCACAGTCAAACTAGATATTGGAAACGGAGAGAATTATTAAGACAGTCAGTCAGTAAAATCACATTGCTGAGTTATAGCTTTAATACCCTTCATAACGTACACCGATCATTAATTAATGATCAGCTTCATATAGCTGATCATTATGAATACACCAGCACAGTTTATTACTTACTGTAGTTCCTGTATTTTACACTTTGGGTTACTTAGAGCCACAGACAGAAATTTCACTCCGGAATCTTCCAGTTTATTAATACCCAGGTTCAGGGCAGTCAGTGATCGGTTTGTGCTGAGAGCGGAGGCGAGATCCTCAGCACCATAATTTGTGGCAGCAATAGATTTCAGTCTGTAGATCAGCGAATTGAAAGAAAATGGAAGAATGAGCAAAACAGTATTTGACAATGACACAATCGTTATTATAATAATGTAATGCTAGTTTATTAGCATCAGTAATATTTATAAGATATAGGTTTGATAATCACTTGACCAATTCTAACAATAAAACAACATTCTAAACAACAAATTGTAATAAGTAAAATCCCACTCAGTCTGTTACTTACTCCAGTTGTCTTATTTTACAGTCTGGGTTCCTGAGAGCCGCAGACAACACTTTCAACCCGGAATCTCCCAGTTCATTATTACTCAACCTAAACACGAAACAAAACAGTAAGGAATTGCATGCATCAATATCCACTCTCCTGTGAAAATCTCTGACTTAGTTGTCACAAGAAAATTGAAAGAAACATATAGAAATCAAAGCACTGAATGTTAAACGCAATGGTGATCTTATGGTCTTGTATCAAAGTTGTAGTTTGGGATCTAAAAGATCCATCTCGATTTAAACACCTCGCATGATTCGCCTCTTGGTTAGTCACAGGAGAATGAAAAATTAGCATAGTGCAAACTGATTGACTGTTCACACTCAGTCGTCTCAATTTATTGAGGAAGATTAATTTCTCTGTTGCCTATATTTACGAAGATATTAAATTATTTATGTAATATTTGACTGTGTCGTTCATATTAAACAGGATGCCTGTATAGATATTAAAATGCTCACAGTTTTTGAATGGAATCTTCATTTTTCGTAACAAAATGCCAGTGAAGCAAATTACCATGTTAAAATAGGATTAAAGCTAAATGAACATATAAATGGTTACCTCAAAAATTGACACTTGTACAGTACTGGTTCCAGCCGTTGGAGTACTTCATACTGAATGTAGCAGTTCTGCAGGTCAAAGGAGTCTATTGTATCACGTATTCCAATAACTGGAGCCAACACTGCAGAGTCAATGGGGGTGAGTCGTAAAGAATAATGTGGGTTTGAGTCCCCAAACTTAAGTTTTTGTATAGAACCCACTACGGCACGAGCCAGGGCATTGTTCTGAGATTCAAATAGATAATGCAACGCATTCAGGAGCTTCCTTTTCCCAATTTTACTCTCTGCACTTCCTATATGTGCCAGAAAATTCTCCTTCACCCAGTCGATCATTTCACACGTTGCTTTGTATAAAAAGGGGCCCAAAATTTCCTCCAGAGGCCAAGCTGACTGTGGGGAGGAGAGACCAGCAGCAAAACGGAGAACTACTTCAAATCGTCCATCTTCCTTGCTGTGGGATTCCTGGAGCAGTTTCTGGATGTCCCTGGGTTCTGCAGTCAGGAAATGTGCCAGTGCTGCAACAAACTCTTGGATGGTGATGTGTGGGAATGTGTAAACTACACTCTGAGAAGTATTGTCACTCTCCAAAAGTTCCACGAGGAACCCAGACAGGAACTGAGACGGTTCTAAATTATATTTGATGAAGTCTTTATCTCTGAACACAATTTTCTTCTCGGAGATTCCTCTGAAGGCCATCTTACCAAGTTGCAATAAGACATCACGGGGACATGCACTCTCTCGGCCGTGGTTTTTCAGAATATTGTAAATATAATAGGAATATAGTTGGGTGATGGTCTTGGGAACTTTCTTTTCGTCCCCGTCTTTCTGTGTAAAGAATGGGCCCAGTGATAGCCCGAGGATCCAGCAGTAGGAAGGGTTGTAGCACATGGTGTACAGAATCTCATTGTCCTCTATGTGTTTGATAACAACTTCTGCCACTGCCTGATGCTCAAAAAACTTGTTGAAATATTCTTTCCGTTCTTCACCAACAAATCCCAGGATTTCAGCCCACACACTGATCTCAGCATTTTCCAATAAATGTAATGCAGTGGGGCGGCTAGTCACAAGCACTGAACATCCTGGGAGCAGCTTGTGCTGTATTAAACTGTACACAATTTCTGACACATCAGTAACACATTCAGGATCTGTGCACATGGACTGAGGTTCTGTATTTCTCCTACTTTCAGCAAAATCAATACTGTCCTTGAATTCATCCAAACCATCAAATATAAACAACAATCCCTCTGGATTCTTCCAAAGTTCACCCAGAAAATTCCCGAAGTGGGGATATTGATCCAGTACCAGTTTCTTCAGGTTTGTTTTGCAACTAATCGCATTCAAATCCCTGAATTTAAAACTGAAAACAAATTGAAACTGCGGATATATTTTTCCAATGGACCAGTCATAAATAAGCTTTTGCATCATCATTGTTTTCCCTATTCCCGGTATTCCACTCAAAGCTGCTGAAATGCCAGAATTCGATCGCTGAAAGAAATGCTTCATTTTCTGGAGCAAACTCCCAGTCTGGGAAAAACTGCTCTGAAACAATTGATCAATTCGGATTTTTTCTAGTTCTCTCCGGAGATGCTTCTCTCTCCACTCTTCATGGTCTCGGCCTCGTGCCAGCAGTTCATCTTCTACCAGCGAGCGATCTCGAACAGTAGAAATGACTGTCAGTTCAACATATCGATCAACTAGCTTGAACGTTTTAACCTTCGCTTTCATTAAGATAGTGTTCATTTTCAATGTTTCAGTTTGGAGCCGGAGTGCCTCCTTGTGTTTCTGCTGAACACCTTCAATTAGAAAGGAAGTAGATTATTTTCACTGTTGCTTATGAATTTTAAAAATCACTTGAAATAAGACTTTTCACTACAGGGAGGTACTAAATAATATTTTAATAAATGCTTTTATTAGCCAGGAGGGTAGAATCTTTAAAAACAGTGGATGCGAAATATGGGTGCCAGACTTCGTGCAATTTAATCGGCTGATGTTACAAAATGAGGTTTGTTGGTTGGTATTATTTATATTCCAATTCCATCATTATAATTAATATTCAATAGCAAATGTTTCTAACCTTCACATGAATCAATTATTTGTCAAAAATGAAGAGGTGGATCAATGCCATATTTCCTTCGGAATATAATTACATAGAGTTAGATAGCTTATCCAACAGCAATTATGGCCAATTACTTTATTGAGCGCATTTTGGCACCCCCGATACTCCAGTTGAACATACTTCTATCTCCTCATTTTAACTCCTTTAGTGGAACCCTCTGTTTTTGTCTTTGAGTATCTCCCTAGCTTTGCAAAGAACGCAAGTACCACTTATTAATTTACTATTGTCAGGGAACGGATCGGAAACCCCAAATATGTTATGAAGCCCGAAAAGAATCCAACAGATTTTATTTTCCATTTTATCATTAGTGTGAGTGTAAGGTGTTTCACTCGTGGTGTGATTTTATTGGCATACTAGGAAGGTTTCGTCAAAATAAACTTTACTTAACATATACGAATGGATCAGCTTAACTTTTACCAATTAAAATACTTAAAGATGGCACGTGGCACAGAGGTTAACATTGCTGCTTCACACGGCCAACGACCTCAATTTGCAAGATTTGTTTGTCTACGTTAGTTGGAAAGCTTCATGCATTTAAGTACAAAGACTTTGGGCTTGCTTTTTTGCCATTGCTAATCATCGGAATTTTTCTTTGTACTTTACCGTTGTTTTTAAACCGGTCACCCTTGATTCACTATCTACAGTTTTTGTATTTTTGCTGTTTTCTTCTCTTTCATTTTCTCTTTCCCTTATCACCCTTCTTATTTTCTTATCACCCTGCCATTCTGGTTTCAACCCTCCCCAACCACACTTGCAAATACTCGCCCGAAGACATCAATCACGTTGTTGACCAGCTTTAACCCATTCAGATTGTAAAGCTCCCACCTCCCTCAGAACCGTTCCAAGTTCCACAGGAGTTGAAACCTTCCCTTTGCACCATCTTTTCAGTCCAGCATTCATCTCATACACTCTGGTATTTGTAATCTGAGTAGCATTGGTACTGGCACTAATCCCTTGATCATTCCCATTGAGAACCTACTTTTTAACATAGTTCCTAACTACCTAGATCTCATTTTTCGGATCTCATCCTCCCTTTTTAACATATGCCATTGGTACCGATGTGTACCACCAGTACTGGTGGATCATCCTCATCCTTCAGAATGTTCTTATCCAATAAGACACATCTTTGACTCTAGCATCTAGGAGGCAACATACCTCCTAGATATAGTGACTTGTCGGCGACAACAGAAACGCCTACCTATTCCTCTCACTATTGAATCACCTATTATTATTGGATTCCCATGTTTTGTCATTCTCTCCTGTCAGACAACGAACTGAACTGTTATTCCTTTCTCCTGCGAGGCCAACTTTCCAGCAGCATCCAAAATGGTACATCTGTTCTGCAGGAAATGCAGTAAAGTTTGACAACACCGATGATCATAGTACTAACTACCCAGTCCTCTTATCTACCTGGTGATCACCCATTCTCTTTTTGCCTGTGGTGTGGCCACTTCTCTGTACGTGTTATCAACGATGCATTCAGCTTCTCAGATGCTCCATACTGTCCTCTGGCTTTCAGGAGTTGCAGCTGCAGACACTTCATGCACACTTGCTGGCCCCAGCCACTGGAAACATTCCTGGTTTCAAACATGCAATAGGAAATCGCATTGGCACTGACACTAATCCCTTGATCATTAAAATTGAGATTCTATTTTTAATATGGCCCCTAACTACCTATATCGGATTCTTTTTCGGATATAATCCTCCCGTTTTAACATATGCCATTGGTACCGATGTGTACCACCAGTACTAGCTGTTCATCCTCATCCTTCAGCATGTCCTTATCCAATCAGACACAGCTTTGATTCTAGCATCTAGGAGGCAACACATCACCCTGGTGAATTGTTGCCGACGACAGAAACGCCTATCTATTTCTCTTGCCATTGAATCGCCTTTTACTATTGGATTTAAAGCCAGGGACTTTGAAGTATCCTGCCACAACTGGTCCTTTAAATTAAGCTTTAAAAAGAATTATTCTAAGTCCATTCCTTCTGGATCCTTGTTAGTATAAAACATACAACGTATAGGCCACAAAATAACTTGCAAACTGTAAGAGATAGATGTAGTAAATTCTTGCGTGACATTATCCACAACTTGTCAACCAAGAACCGTTGAAGAATCTATGACAAAGATTTAACCAGTTTGTTGAAACATTTCTTCTGATTTACACTTGATACGATTTTCTTGTATAATTTTGTTTTGGAAATCAAACCATTCTTACAATTGACTTGTAAATTAGGGGAAATGGGTTCCGTAATTAAGTACTAATCTCTGTGCCCACTTTCACTGTTTCACTGCCATCCCGGATAACATTGTGAAGTCTAAATGTCTGATTATGTGCTAATCCGTACACGTTTCCAGTTGCATCAATTTCTGACAGCTCTGTCTCTTCAAATTTGCTTATTTCCCGTATGGCTGCTTTTATCCGTAAAAATACGCTTTTATTTCCGTAATTTATTTCCGTAAAAATACGCTTGCGCAGAATATGACTGCTATGTTTCAGTGGCCTATAGGATTTATTTTTGAGCTCTGAGTTTTCACAGATTCTCAACCTTCTGTATTTTGGAGTTAACGATGTGTTATCAATCGAACAGTTCTGGATGTGGATTTGGGCCAATGTGATTAGGAATTCAATATTTAGAAGGGTACTGACAGTTAAGACAGGTTTGTATGCCATTCCAGAATGTATAGCAAACTACACAAATTATTTTTAGGATAGTTGATTGATAATACCACGAGACACTCAACTGTCAAAGAGAAAGGACAAAGAACAAAGAAAATTACAGCATAGGAACAGGCCCTTCGGCCCTCTAAGTCAGCACAAACCAATAATGTCATTCAGAAGTTCCACAAACGCTCCCACCACGGCTGATGGCAGATTTCCAATTCAATAAAATATATCTGGAATTAAGAATATACTGTGGACGATAAAAACATTGTCGGACAAAGCCATCTCGTTCGCTAATGTCCTTTAGGGAAGGAAATCTGCCGTCCTTCCTTGATCTGCCTGCATGTGATTCCAGACCCACAGCAATGTGGTTGACTCTCATTTTCCCTCGGGATGGCTCATACACGCTGGCCAGCCAGCGCCGCTCCTGCCCCACGAATGAATAAAATACAAAGGGGAACCTCACAGCTAAAACCGGAGCAATTATATAACGGCAAATCTAGAATGAACCTCTGAATTATCCGTGCTCTGGGATTTAACTGTGCACAAAACATTTGGTTTTGCAACAGGTCAATGCATATCAATTCAATCCCCTGAACATCAGAATCGAATATTATGTCCATATTTCGCAAAATGGACAAGTTTAGTCATTTAGATACCCCGTTCAAAATCTTGATCGCATCATTTACCTACCTTTTAATTGTTCTGGAACTTCAGATAGATTTTGTGTGAGATTTAAGTTTTCCAATGCATCAAAACCTGTTAAAATCAATTAGACCTCACGTTACCAGTTATAAACAATGGTACAGCAATGGCTAAACATCAAATGGAAAGCAATGGAATATCGCGGTACCTATTTCTTCCAGCTCGTTCAGTATTTTGTCCAACTTTGGCACTGCGTGGCGCATTTTCACAAAGGATTTCCACATCACCCTACTGGCCCCAGCGCCCTTCTCCATCACCAGCCTGAGTAGAAGTTTGGAACTTTCTGCCCTGTTTCCCTTCTCTGCGAGCTCAGTGATTTTCTAGGAAGAACCAGATTAATAAGGTCATAAGAAATCGGAGCAGGAGGAGGCCATCTCGTCCTTCGAGTCTGCCCCGCCATTCAATAAGATTGTGGCTGATTTGAAGTGGATCAGCTCCACTTCCCCGCTTTCTCCCCATAACCCTTAATTCTCTTGCCTATCAGAAATCTATCTACCCGTGACATAAATATATTCAGCAAGGTAGCCTCCACCACTACAACGGGCAGAGAATTTCAGAGATTCACCACGCTTTGTGTGAAGAAGTTCTTCCTCAACTCCGTTCTAAATGTATTAATGAGAGAGCAAATAAAGCACGTTAAGCACAAAAAGAAAAGGGTTTGTTCCTTGATCAGATTTCTCAAATGATCATGATTCTGTTGTGAACACATTGAAAGAACTGAATAATACGCTATCATTGCTGTGCTCGTTGCAGCACAATCAACAATTGCCGCTCGGTAGTATCCAAAGATCTCAGTTTAGAGTAAAATTATCCTAGTTTTGCCAACTGACTGAACCGCAGCACAAATCAATACTGCTACGTGATAGGCGTATAATTTAACCATATATCTAACATGATGCCCATTTTGAAATGCACACGGAGCTATGGTAAATCGTGTTCGCTGCCGTGTACTACTAATAAAATTGGTGATGAACAAGAGACAAACGTGAAGGAGTGAAGAACTCTGAAGTTTGATAAATCTGGAAAGGTTATAGAACTGGCAGGGCGAGCAGAAGTCATGGAAGAATTCGAAAACAAACATGCACCTGTTAAACTAGAGGAATTATACAACCAGAACAACCAATACAACTCAGAGACTAGAGAGATAATAAATGAACAGAACTTGGCGATTGTCCTGATGTAAGCAGCAGTGCCCCGGCTGAGCTTAACATATGGAGGGCGATTATTCTATTGGGGTCAATAGGGTAGTTGCAGGAGAAATGATTCCTCTGGTTGTGGTGTCTAGAAACAAAGGGCTCAGAGCTAGAGAAAGTGGTCATTCATAAAGAACTGATTCTATATGATTAATAGAACATAGAACAATACAGCATAGAACAGGCCCTTCGGCCTTCGATGTTGTGCCGACCAAAATAAAAAGCAATGCCCCTCCAAACTAAACCATTCCCTTCTCTTCCATATACTTATCAATTAACCTCTTAAACGCCACCAAACTTGGCGCATCTACAACAGCTGCAGGCAGGGCATTCCACTCCTAATCACTCTTTGAGTAAAGAACCTACCTCTGATATCCGTCCTATAACTCATACCCTTAATTAAGCTGTGTCCCCCGTGCTAGCTTTCTCCTCCTAGGAAAAAGGCTATCACTGTCCACCCTATCTAAACCTCTATCATCTTATATGCTTCAATAATCCCCTCTTACCCATATGGAGTCTTAGCTTTTATTGGTAGGGGGATTGAATTTAGGAGCCGCAGCATCATGTTGCAACTGTACAAAACTCTAGTGCGGCCGCACTTGGAGTATTGTGTGCAGTTCTGGTCCCCACATTATAAGAAAGATGTGGAGGCATTGGAGAGGGTACAGAGGAGGTTTACCAGGATGTTGCCTGGTATGGAGGGCAGGTCCTATGAAGAGAGGTTGAAGGATTTGAGGTTGTTTTCGTTAGAAAGGAGGCGGCTAAGAGGGGATCTTATTGAAGCATATAAGATGATTAGAGGTTTAGATAGGGTGGACAGTGATAGCCTTTTTCCTAGGATGGAGAAAGCTAGCACGAGATTCTATGATTCTGAGGTCAGGAGGACTTGCCTCACTCAGAAGATGGTGAATTTTTTGAATTCTCTGCCCCAGAGGCAATAGAGTCTCAGTTGTGTTGAAGCCTGAGCTCTGTAGATTGCTACATGTAAAAAAAAAACGTTAAGGGATATGTGGATAGTGCAAGAAAACGGTGCTTGAAGTAAAACATTCGCCATGATCGCATTAAATGG
Source organism: Sphyrna mokarran (assembly GCA_024679065.1). Classification (NCBI taxonomy): domain Eukaryota; kingdom Metazoa; phylum Chordata; class Chondrichthyes; order Carcharhiniformes; family Carcharhinidae; genus Sphyrna; species Sphyrna mokarran. The sequence continues at coordinate 6,048,999 of JAGIQG010000014.1, read as the reverse complement.
CTGACAGGACTCGAATGGCTCAATGGCTGATTCCTGCTCCGATTTCTTATGACGAGAATTAGGGCAGGAGAGTAATCAGATCTAGAATGAACGAAGGAGCAATAATGGATGACCCGAAGGAATTGTGAAGATGGTTGATTTTAAAATGGTCGAAATGACCTGTCTTAGTGATGGTATAGATATGTCACAGTCTCCTTTGTAGAACACACACTAATCACTGTTCCGTAGAATACATTAAACTAATTGTAAAACACGATGGTCAACTGCTCTATGCAGCGCATTTTAGTGAATGTAGAATACGATCCCAGCACATTGTATAGATATATAATACATTGCAATCGTTATAGACACAATTATCCACTTCCTACGGCAGTGCGTTGAACTATATGTAGAATATAACTTTCACGTCTCTGTGATTTTTTAGTTAAAAAAGCTGCAGAATACAAAAAAAAACTCTGTAAAATGCATTCAAGCAACTGGAATTCGCAGAGATTTGTGCTGTGCACTGTATACAAAACTAAGTATGTTGAACGATGAACGATGTTCTGTGCTGTAAAGTATTGCACGCAGATAATCCATGCTCCTCACTCTCCGTTGCTCGGCAGATTACGGTAATAACTTCGCTGAATCATAAACCAGTTGTAACAATAAGCACAATTCTTCACGCAGGCTGGCAGAACCTCAACAATAAGTTACTTATGCTTTCCGCTCTGTTCTGCATATTTTGTGTCTGAACTGCCATCAAGGAATTAATTTGACAATAGCATCTTTTCACGTTCTAATGCCTGCAGTTTTTTTCTAATTCAATCTAAACTTTATTTTTCTCTTAATTTTTTTGCATGCCACACGCATTTTGCTGGAGTCTTGATACGTTCAAGGATTGTTTACTGTTCTGGATTGAGCTCCACCTTATTGTTTTCCCTTCTAATAACGAATTTTGACATCAAATTGACATCACACTCCTAACTCCACAATCTTAATGTACTCTATTTCTTGATTCTGTTCATTCACTAACGGCCTCAGAGTAATCTGCAGGTTGCTTAGCGAATTGATTTTCCTCTGAAACTTGTTCTTCTTTCTCATCATTGGTGCTAGTCCAATTTTCTTTGACTCGTTTAAATCTCCAGAGTTTGCAGTAATGTTTGTACGAGGAGCACTAACCTCTAAGCTAGAGTGTCGGTGCTTATGGGATTGTTGCATATGTTCATGGTTTTTATTATGTAAGAGTTGTGGTATTTAGGATTACCTATCTTTCTACTTTACATTTTGTTTTTCTATAATTCCTGGATCCAATGCCTTGCCTTCGTCTTGAAACTGCTTTCACTCTTTATATTTTAATGTTGCTAAATCCGGAAACCCTCTCTTTATGACCTGGGTGCAACTCCTACCTGTGTGGAGCTTCACATTTTCCCCGTGTCTACGTTTCCCCCGGGTGCTCCTGTTTCCACCCGCAATCCAAAGATGTGCGTGTTAGGTGGACTGGCCATGGTAAATTGTGCCTTGTGCCCAACGATGGGGAGGTTAGATAGATTGGCCAGGATAAATTGCACCTTAATGTCGCAAAGCGTGTAAGTTAGGTGGATTGGCCACACTAAATTGCCTCTTAAAGTTCCAAAGATGTGGCCTTGGTAAATGTGTGGAGTTACAGGTATAGGACTGGGTGAGGTGTGGAGTGGTTGTGATGCTGAATCGCTGCGGCTCGATGGGCCAAATGACCTCCCTTTGCACTGTAGTGATTCTGTGCTGGTCGTTTCAAATCTGGCATTTTTGCATTTGTCCTAATGAGTGCAGGATATAAAGTGTCGTCAACATATCACTTGCTTGTTAATATTTATTTTCCCTCCTGCTTACCCGATGTTCTTGCCCATTGAATTGATCCTCATATGTCAACAATGAACTGACTCCATCCACACCCTTTTCAATCGCCTGTTCTAGTCTGTCGCTATAGAATTTTGTCAGCTGGAAAAGTTGGTAATCGTTGCACTTTTTCAGAATGTCATTGATTGAAGAGATCCGCTCTAAGAGAACAAAATAAAATGAACATATTCCTTAAGATTTTTTTTTCGAGGACCTGAGTCTTAATGCAGTCTTTTCATTTTTGTATTTCCATTGTAACATATTCATATTCTACAATGCACTTCTATAATTACCTAGTAAAATGTCAGTCAAATCTACATTAAAATACTTATTGGGAGATCTCAGAGGTTTATCTGCAGTTCCCAATTCCAAGCCTGTGGAATGTAGTTTGCCGAAGTCATACAATCAGCTTTGCCACGATGCAGTCCATTGACCTAGCATCGCACATCTATCGACATGGTGGCCCCTGCATTATATACAATGTTACTAATACGGCCAACTGATTAGCTGTTCCATGTCCTTCTATCGTTCTTTCCATGTCAAACAACAAAGAACAAAGAAGTCCTGCTGAAGACCTGAAGCCCACAGAACATGACTGAAAATGGACGTTACAAATGAGGGAGATAGTGATTTGTAACACGTGAGTTACGGGGCGTACACCAAAGGAAAATGAAAGTTACATTATGGACGATTGCTCATGTCTCTGCCAAATAGAACTCTCGGAGTTGGCTTTCTGTGCAAGTGCCAATGTAAGACACATGGATGAACTGAATTTGTGTGGGTGATGTTAGAACTAACAATTGAAACGTGCTTCTTTCTCTTGCATTATTTTTCTTACCGGTGACTTTGCTTGATCTTGATAGAAATCTCACGTTTTTGTTTCGAAACGGACCTTCAGCCATTGCCGTAATAGACTTCTTGTATTCTAATACGTTGACATAAATGTAATTGTTATATGATATTTAACTTAACGGTTAAAATGAGAAGTATTTTAATTCACCTGACCTCGTCAATGGAGAAACTGTTGGTTATTTTTCTTTATGCACTCATTCATAGAATGTGGGCATTCCTGGTTGGATCAGCATTTACTGCTCATCCCTGCCGGCAGTTAAGAGTCAACCACATTCTTGTGGATCTGGAATCACATGTAAGCCACCCTAGGGTAAGGAGGGCAGATTTACTCTTTAGTGAACTGGAAGTCTTTGATGACAATTCATTCATGGTCATCAGTAGACTTTCAATTCCATTTTTTAATGAATTCAAAATTTAATCACCTGCTGTGGTAGGATTTGGACCAAGGAACCTGGGTCCCTGGATTATTAGCCCAGGAATGATACCTGGAACGAGCGATGCCCAACGTTCTGACCCTTAGATGACTCACCTACTTCAGGAGCAGCCAAAAAAAAACGCAGAATAAAATCAGTTCAGCCCCCAATCCCACAAGCAGTTGGTCGGGTGAAGCCCTTAACAGCAGTGGGGTTCAGCGAAATTTTCTCCGTAAGTGCAGACTCGATATCCCCAGCCCTCCCCCCTACTCACTCAGCCCCCATTCTCAGCCCCTGGAGCAACTAATGTTCCCCACAGAGATATGGGCTTATATGATTGCAGGAACAAAAGTAACATTGTATCTAACCCATATAAGTGGAACTTATTCAAGGTACAGTTACTACGAGTTCTTGATAAATATGTACCTGTCGGGCAGGAAGGAAATGGTAGAGCCAGGGAATCGTGGTATACTAAGGAAGTTAGTTCACTAGTAAAGAGGAAAGATGAGGCTTATTTAAAGGTGAAACGTGAAGGCTTTGTTGGGGCACTGGACAGTTATAAATTATGATGTACAGATGCCGGCGTTGGATTGGGGTGGTAAGAACTCAGTAAGAATTTAGCAACACCAATTTATAATCCAACCGATTTATTTGATAGTAAAAAAGCGAGCTTTCGACTCTTGTGTCTTCTTCAGGCAAATGCAGTGTTCTGGTCTGCAATAGCACACATCAGCACAGACAGTCAGAGATTGCTGATTAGAATGCGAATCCTTACATCTAACCTACTATTCAAGTGTTAAAGTGGCTAACAATGTGTGTGAAGGGAATCCTGAGCATTGTTAGAGAATTGTGTATTTTCTCCAGACAGCACAGTAAGTGAGGTTTTTTGCTAACCCAGGCAAGTTACGGGGGTTACAGATAGTGTGTCATGAAGCCAAGATCCCTGTTAAGACCGTCCTCATGTGTGCGGAGCTTGGCTATCAGTCTCTGCTCAGCGACTCTGCGCTGTCGTGTATCACGAAAGCCCCCTTGAAGAACATTTACCCGCAGGTCGGAGGCCGAATGCCCATGACTGCTGAAGTGTTCGCCCACAGGAAGGGAACTGTTTTGCCTGGTGATTGTTGAGCGATGCTCATTCATCCGCTGTCGTAGTGTCTGCATGGTCTCCCCAATATACCATGCTTCGGGACATCCTTTCTTGCAACGTATTAGGTAGACAACGTTGGCCGAGTTGCAAGTGTATGTACCGTGTACCTGGTGAATGGTATCCTCACGTTTGATGATGTCGTCCATGTCTATGATCCGGCATGTCTTGCAGAGGTTGCAGTGGCAGGGTTGTGTGGTATTGTGGTCACTGTTCTCCTGAAGGTTGGGTAGTTTGCTGCGAACAATGATCTGTTTGAGGTTGTGCGGTTGTCTGAAAGCAAGAAGTGGGGGGGTGGGGATGGCCCTAGCGAGATGGAGACCATGCAGACACTACGACAGCGGATGAATGAGCATCGCTCAGCAATCACCAGGCAAAACAGTTCCCTTCCTGTGGGCGAACACTTCAGCAGTCATGGGCATTCGGCCTCCGACCTGCGGGTAAATGTTCTTCAAGTGGGCTTTCGTGATACACGACAGTGCAGAGTCGCTGAGCAGAGACTGATAGCCAAGCTCCGCACACATGAAGACGGTCTTAACAGGGATCTTGGCTTCATGACACACTATCTGTAACCCCCGTAACTTGTCTGGGTTAGCAAAAAACCTCACTTACTGTGCTGTCTGGAGAAAATACACAATTCTCTAACCAATGCTCAGGATTCCCTTCACACACATTGTTAGCCACTTTAACACTTGAATAGCAGGTTAGATGTAAGGATTCGCATTCTAATCAGCAATCTCTGACTGTCTGTGCTGATGTGTGCTATTGCAGACCAGAACACTGCATTTGCCTGAAGAAGACACAAGAGTCGAAAACTCGCTTTTTTACTATCAAATAAATCGGTTGGATTATAAATTGGTGTTGCTAAATTCTTACTCAGTTATAAATTAGCCAGGAGGAAGCTAAAGACGGAGATAAGAAGAGCTAGAAGAGAACATGAGAAGACTTTGGCGGACAGGATAAAGGAGAACCCTAAAGCTTTTTATAGATATGTTAAGAATAAAAGATTGGTTAGGTCAAGATTAGGGCCAGTCAAAGACAGTAGTGGGGAGTTGTGCGTGGAGCCTGTAGAGATTGATGAGGCACTGAATGAATATTTTTTGTTGGTCTTCACGCGGGAAAATATCAACGGAGTTGGAGAGAATACTGGGATAAACGGTTGTAGACTAGACGGGATAGAGGTACATAAGGAGGAAGTGTTAGCTATTCTTGAGAGTGTGAAAATAGATAAATGCCCTGGACTGGATGGGATTTATCCCAGGTTACTGTGGGAGGCTAGGGAGCAGATTGCAGAGCCTTTGGCTTTGATCTTCATGTCGTCGTTGGCTACAGGTGTACAGGAAGACTGGAGGATGGCAAATGTTGCCCTCTTGTTTAAGAAGGGGAGCAGAGAACATCCTGCAAATTATAGATCAGTGAGCCTTACATCTGTAGTGGGGAAAGTTTTGGAAAGAATTATAAGGGATAGGATTTATAGTCATTTAGAAAGAAATGAATTGATTAGGGATAGTCAGCATGGATTTATGAAGGGAAGGTCGTGCCTCACAAACCTTATTGAGTTTTTTGAAAAGGTGACTAAAGAGGTGGATAAGGGTAAGGCAGTTGATGTGGTGTACATGGATGTTAGCAAGGTGGTTGGTAAGGTTCCCCATGGAAGACTACTGCAAGAAATGCAGATGCATGAGATTGAGGGAGATTTAGCAATTTGGATTAGGAATTGGCTAGCTGATAGAAGACAGAGGGTGGTGGTTGATGGGATATATTCAACCTGGAGTTTAGTTACTATTGGTGTACCTCAGGGATCTGTTTTGGGGCCACTGTTGTTTGTTGTTTTTAAAAATGACCTGGATGAGGGTGTAGAGGGATGGGTTAGTAAATTTGCTGACACCAAAGTCAAGGAGTCATAGACAGTGGGGATGGATGTTACAGTTTGCAGAGGGACATAGATAAGTTGCAGAGCTGGGCCGAGAAGTGGCAAATGGAGTTTAATGTGGAAAAATGTGAGGTGATTCACTTTGGTAAGAGTAATATGTGTGCAGAATATAGGGCTAATGGTAGGACTCTTAGTAGTGTAGATGAGCAGAGAAATCTCGTTGTACAGGTGCATAGATCTCTGAAAGTTGGTACTCAAGTTGATAAGGTTGTTAAGAAGGCGTATAGTGTGTTAGCATTTATTGGTAGAGGGATTGAATTTCGGAGCCGAGATGTTATGTTGCAACTGTACAAAACTATGGTGCGGCCGCACTTAGAGTATTGTGTACAGTTTTGGTCGCCACACTATAAGAAAGATGTGGAGGCATTGGAAAGGGTGCAGAGGAGGTTTACCAGGATGTTGCCTGGTATGATGGTAGGTCTTATGAGGAAAGGCTAAGGGACTTGAAGTTATTTTCATTAGAGAGAAGAAGGCTAAAAGGTGACTTAATTGAGACATACGAGATGATCAGAGGGTTAGATAGGGTGGACAGTGAGAGCCTTTTTACTCGGATGGAGATCGATAGCACGACGGGATATAGCTTTAAATTAAGGGGTGGTAGTTTTCGGACAGATGCTAGAGGTAGGATCTTTACTCAGAGGGTAGTAAGGGTGTGGAATGCCCTGCCTACAGCAGTTGAGGACTTGTCAAGTTTAAGGGCGTTCAAATGGGCAGTGGATAAGCATATGGATAGCATTGGGATAGTTTAGGATAGAGGGTCATAAAATTGGTTCGACTGGTCGGCGCAACATCGAGGGCCCAAGGGCCTGTACTGCGCTTAATGTTGTATGTTCTCTGTTCTAACCCATAATTTATTAACGTCGGGGAGATTATTGACGGATGCAGGCACTGTTAATAGACTGTTTGGAAATATTGAGATATTACAATAGCCGCGAATATTTCACTTGGACTTATCAACAGCTGAAATTGAAAGTATCCTAATTTCTTCTAAAAACATTCCACGTCCCCTTGAGGCAAAATATTTCGTCTGAATAAGATAAACGACGCAATTAGAGGATAATTGCCAGACTGAACCCGACACTCGATTAGGCAATAAGGAAAATCATCTTCGTGCTTAAGGGAGTCGTAATTAGTTATGATTCATGGGTTATTGTCAAACTGAAACTGAACAAAAAGACTTAGAGGGGGGTAAACACAGGAACAATTGCTTTTTTTTTAGGAAAAAATGCTACATATTCAGGGTAGATGGATTGCAGCAATATTGAAAGAAAACGGAATCAAAACCAACTCTTCTTTGAAAACGGGAAGGATAGGGGACACAATGAAACAAAAGAGAAGTGCATTATTAATGTTAATTGATTTTTTTTCCCAAGCAAGAGCCAAGCCAACAGTAAATAGGTGAATTAAAGAGGAAAATAATAGAGGAAAAACAAACATGTGAGACTAGAGCGGCAAAAGGACCCCAACCTATTGCTTTCTCATTTCAGTATTAAGAATATTGAAAAGGGTGTTGAGGGGGGGTGCTATTGAAGATAAAAAGAGTAATGCAGGGCAAGGCTAGATTAAGTAATATGTTTTTGTACAGGTTTTGACTAAAGGCAAGTTGCTGCAGAAATCACAGAACAGCACTAATTTCTATGAGTTACAATAGTCATAGAGGTTTACAGCATAGAAGCAGGCCCTTCGGCCAACTTGTCCATGTTGCCCTTTTTTCAAACCTTTAAGCTAGTCCTTATTCCCGTATTTGGACCATATCTCTCTATACCCAAGTTACGTAACTGCCTGAACACTTTTTAAAAGATAAAATTGTACCCGCCTCTGATTCTGCCTCTGGCAGCTTGTTCCACGCTCTGTGTGAAAACATTGCTCCTTTGTATTTCCCCTTTCACCTTAAACATATGCCCTCTAGTTTTAGACTCCCCTACCTTTGGAGAAGATATTGATTATCTAGCTGATCTATGTCCCTCATTATTTAAATGACTTCTATAAGATCAGCCCTCAGCTTTCTACGCTCCAGAGAAAAAAGTTGCAGCCTGTCAAGTCTCTCCTTATAACTCAAACCATCAAATCTTGGTGGCATCCTAATAAATCTCTTCTGCACTCTTTCTAGTTTAATAATATCCTTTTTATAATAGGGTAAGCAGTGCTTCTTAAAATATTCCAAGTGTGGCCTTACAACTTCAATAAGATCTCCCAGCTCCTGTATTCAATGTTCTGATCAATGAAACCAAGCATGCTGAATGCCTTCTTCACCACTCTGTCCTCCTGCAACTCCACTTTCAAGAAGCTATGTACCTAAAGCCCGAGATTTCTTTGTTCTGTAACTCTCCCCACGCCCTATCATTAGCTGAGTAAATCCTGCCCTGGTTCAATCTACCTAAATACACCTTATATCACATTTATCTAAATTAAACTCCATCTGCCATTCGTCAGCCCACTGACCCAATTGATCAACCTCGTATTGCAATCCGAGATAACTGTTTTTGCTGTCCACTATACCATCAATTCTAGTGTCATCTGCAAATTTACTAACCTCCTCCTATATTCTCATCCAAATCAGTAATATAAATGACAAGTAACAGTGGACCCAACACAGATCTCTAAGACACACCACTGGTCAAGATCTGCAATTTGAAAAACAACTCTCTACAATCACTTTCTGGCATTTGTCCTCAAGCCAATTTTGTATCCATTTAGTACCACACACTGGATCCCATGAGATTTTACCTGATGGAACAATCTATCATCAATACCTTGTCAAAGGCCTTGTTAAAGTCAATACAGACAACATCAACTGCACTGCCCTTATCTACCTTCTTGATTATCGCTTCAAAAAGCTTAATCAAATTTGTGAGGCATGATATTCCACTCACAAAGGCATGCTGACTGTCCCAAATCAATCCTTGTATCTCTAAATGCCTGTAGATCCTATCTCTCAAAATTCTTCCCAACAACTTACCACCACAGGCGTGAGGTTCAGTGGCTGTCGCTCCCAGGCTTTTCCCTACAGCCATTTTTAAACAAAGGGACAACATTTGCCAACTCCACTTCAGGCACCTCACTTGTGTCTATCAATGATTCAAATATATCTGCTAGGGGATCCTAGACTAGCCTCCCACGATGTCTTGGAATACACTTCATCAGGTCCCTGGGATTTATCTACCTTGATGTGTTTTAAGACTTCAAGCACCTCTTCTCTGTAATATGGACATCCCTCAAGGTATCACTACTCATTAACTCGAGTTCCCGAATATCCGTGGTTTTCTCAACAGTAAATGCTGATGAGAAACATTCATTTTTGATCTCATCCATCTTTTGTGAATCCACAAATAGTTGACCTTGTTAATCCTTAAGAAGCCTTACTCACTCCTCTAGTTACTCCTTTGGCCTTTATGCAGTTGTAGAAACCCTTTGGGTTCTCCTTTGCCCTATTTGCCAAAACAATCTCGTGCCCCTCTTTTGCCCTCTTGATTTCACTCTTAACTCTGCTTCTGCACCTCCTATATATTTCAATGCTTTCTCTTGATACGGGCTGCCTTTGCATGTCATGTGCCTCCTTCTTCTTCTTAACCACGGTCTCAATATCCCGAATCATCCAGGATTCCCTACTTCTACCAGCCTTGCCCTTCATTCTAAGAGGAACGTGCTTACACTGAATCTTAGTTAACACACTTACGAAAGTCTCCCACCGATCAGACGCCCCTTTGCTTTACCACTGACTCCCTCAATTAACCCCTGAAAGTTCCTGAAAGCTTCCTGAAAGGGTTCCTGAAACCCCTGAAAGCTTGACACCATTAAAATTGGCCTTGCTCAATTTAGAATTGTAACTTTTAGGCCCGACCTATCATTCTCCATAGATATCTTAAAACTAATTATCTATTAGAACAATCCACCAGATAGCTGAAGAGGACAGCACCATTAAAAGCTGTCACAGCGAACTCATTCCAAAGCATTCATCGCTGGCTCACTGGGCATAATGCACGATTGACCAGCTTTAACTTACGAAAAAAAGATTGACACAGCTTACTTTTCGCCAATTATCTCCCAAGCAGCCACCTATAATGACCAGAAACTTGATAACGTGACTTATCAGAAGTGGCAGCGTTCATTCGACTCACGGCTCCCTGCCTTGATTGCAACTGATATTTTTAAATTCGGACTTATTCACAGATGCAAAAGAGGCAATTGCAACATTCCCTGACAAGATGGCAACATTGCACTAACTTTGCGTCTTGATCTCGTCCGGGCTTGGAGAGTAACTCACACCAGCTCTTCCACCGCCCCCTTACTAATTATACCATCCGGTAACCTCCTTCCAATTTTTCGTTTCAGAGAAGGAAATGGATTATGCTGAAGAATTGTAATGTCGAACCATGTATTCAACGAAATTCATTGGGTTGCATTTAAATGCTATTTGCAGCATTTTTGAGAGTCCAGTTGTATTTTGTGAATTAAACATAATAAGAATATAAGAACTAGGAGCAGGAGGAGGCCATCTAACCCTTCGAGTCTGCCCCGCCATTCAACAAGATCATGGCAGATCTGAAGTGGATCAGTTCCACTTTTCCGCTTTCTCCACATAACTCTTATTTCCCTTATCTATCAGAAACTTACCTACCCGTGACTTAAATATATTCGGCGAGATAGCCTCCACCACTTCAATGCGCAGAGAATTCCAGAGACTCACTACGCTTTGAGTGAAGAAGTTCCTCCTCAACTCCGGTCTAAACTGTCCCCCTCCCCTTATTTTGAAGCTGTGCCCTCGAGTTCTGCTATCTTTTCTGAGCGGGAAGAATCTCTCTTGTACCCTATCTATCCCCTTCATTACCTTGTATGTCTCTATAAGATCCCCCCCCCAGCCTTCTAAACTCCAATGAGTACAGACCCAGCCTATTCAATCTCTCCTTATAGGCTAAACTCTCATCTCCGGTATCAGCCTGGTGAACCTTCTCTGCACTCCGTACAAGCCCAATATGTCCTTTCGCAAATGCAGCGACGAAAACTGTACACTGTACTCCAGTTGCAATCTCACCAGTACCCTGTACAGTTATTGGCGCTGTTTTCCAGGAAGTTTTTTTTTTGTTAAAGTATTTTCACCTTATAGTTACATTGAACAAGAGCACACATAAAGGAGAGTGAGCCCATTCCAGTGAGCTAAAATATTGGAATTCTGCTCGGGTAGATTCATGGCCTTACCTTGTGCTGCGTCTCCGGATTTGCTTCCAGGAAGTCGATGAATTAGCGTTGCATATCTTGAACACGCCCTGGTTAAACATTAATTATAAAATGCACTCACAAAACCTGACCTTCGGACTCATGGTTTACAACCGCAGCTAGCTCTGATTGGAGAAACGAGTAATCGGAATCTGACGTTCTGTCATTCAATTGAAGAGAATTGCGATTAATTGCGGTGTCCAATGGCATAGGACATGAAATACTGACTCACCGCCCCTCCCCCCGCCCCATTCCTGCCCTCCACCCATCCCCACTCAACCCCAACCCTACATTTTCCTCCTATCTTTGTAGATCTATGTCGTCAAATTGGTTTTATTTTTCACAAGCATTTTTTTTTACGACTGGCCTATAAAATGAGGCAATGGATTTTACAAAAATCGCTGTCATGAAACAGCGGGGCAAAGGGCCCATTCTTGTGACTCATCGTTGAAGTAATAGAACTTGGAACAAATAGCTGCTTCGTGTACAAATGTGACTCTCCTCTTTGGTCGGACGGTTAATGAATTGAATGTATGGATTGTGCCGTGGTTTAGAATTGAGGAGCGTTAGGTGGGACCTGCACAGACCAGCAAATCATCAGATGAAGAAAACTGAAGATTAGCGAGGACGAAAAGCCAGAAATAATAATGGGATTCACCATCTTTCATTTGTTGACACAATGAAATACCCAACGAGAAAATCATCTCTATGTCAGAGAGTTGCGGATTAGAGCAGCGACCGGAAATAGGACGGAAATTGAAGAGAATGCTGGAGTTTTCTGACGGAAAGGGAATGGGGTCAGTAAATAAGCAGAAGATGGAAGGATGAATAGCTGAATCCTGAATGGCTGCCGTACATAAGCAAAATAAATGGTCCACATTACAGTAGGTTCACTAAACTGCAGCAATTATTTTTTTCCCAATGAGCACTTTCGAAATATGTGCCGTTGTATAGTGGTTAAATTCCTTGCCCACTACGCTGGGAGACTGGGTTCAATGCGCCGTCATTTTACTATGACTAAAGACGACCCGAAATTTTAAAAAAATGCAGTTTAGAATTAAAAATTCGTTGCGGTATTGAAGACAGAGTTCAGGTAAAAAGTTTGTGTTAACGAGCTCATTGTTTGACAGCAATGTTCATTCCGCAGGTTTTAAAGTTCAGAGACCACGCTGAGTTAGAACAAAGAAAAATACAGCGCAGTAGCAGGCGCTTCAGCTTCCAAAGCTGTGCCGAAATGATATCCTAACTGAACAAAAATAAAACCTTTCTGCCCTTACTCGGTCAGTATCCCTTGATTCCCTCAAAATTCATATTTTAAATGTTGCTTAATATGTCTGCTTTCATTAACTCCTCTCGCAATATGATCCAGGCACACACCAATCTCTACACAGAATTATCATTGAACCTTACAGTGCTGAAAGAGGCCTTTCAGCCCATCGAGTCTGCACCGAACACAATCCCACCCGGGCCCTACTCCCCATATCCCTACATATTATGCCTAGTAATCCCTATAACCCACACATCCCTGGACAACAAAGGCCAATTTAAGCACGACCAATCAATCTAACCCGCACATCTTTGGACTTGGGAGGAAATCCAAGCAGACACGAGGAGAACGTGCAAACTCCACACAGTCAGTGACCCGAGGCGGGAATCAAACCCAAGATCCTGGAGCTGCGAAGCAGCAGTGCTAACCATTGTGCTACCGCGCCGCAAAGCTCCCCTGCACATCTACCTTAAAATGTCTCTCTCTCACCTGCGCACCTGTGACCTTTGTAATTGACACTTGCACTCCTAGCGAAAAGGATCTACCTTGTCTATGCCTCTCATATTTTGTAGATCTCTATCAGGTCCGCCTCAGAATCCATCTTTCCAATGAAAACAATCACAGTTTATTCAACCTCTCCTCATAGCTGACCCCCTTGAGGCCAGGCAACCCCTGTTGAACCTTCTTTGCACTCTCTCCAAAGATCCCACGTTGTACTGCTAGATGGCCAGAACTGCACGCAAGACGCAAAATGTGGCGGAGCCACGGTTTTATAGAGCTACAATATGATTTCCCAACTCTTACTCAAAAAGAAAAACAGAAACGGGACTGCAATAGGAAAGCGGGGATGATATGTTGAAATTTTCTCAATGATTTATAAGAACCCAGATTCAATAGTATCACCCATTCCAAGCCCTCCCTTTCTCTGTACCCTCCTCAAGCACAATGAGTTTTCCACATTTTTGCTCTTCTGCAATCTTGTGCGCCCCCGATTTTAATCTCTGCAGCATTGACAGCCGTGTTTACAGTCGACAAAATGTTGGGCTCCCACCTTAAAACACTCCACTTAACTAACTCCATTTCTTCTTTTAGATGCTCCTTCAAATCCAACACGTTAATCAAGCTTTTGTCAATTGACCGAATATCTCCTTCTCTGGTTCAACATAAACTCTATCTTACTTTTAATACTAACGCAACTCATTAACTGCCTTGGAACTATATGCTGTATTCATGGCCAGTTTAGTGGTATAGTCACAAGCACCGAGCTGTTGTCCTGGGATCGATCCCCAGCCATCGCAGTCTGTTCATTTTTAAACCTCTCAAATAAAAGTCCTCAAGGTTGGAGCTAAATTTAATCCGTTTCGGTGAGATTTTGCTTCGAAAACATACGCGGGTGTAATTAAAATGAACAGATTTCCATTTATCTTGCATTAGGAATGCAACTCAGCCTTCCGTCCTCATTGCTGATAATAATGGTTTTCCCTGAACTGTAGCGTGGAGCTGAGATAATATTATTCGGATTCGTTATTCTTTGAACTTTTTCTTGCTGTTGCTACCCATTTCTTATTTAATATTTATTCCCTCACAAGGATTGCGTTTATAAAGTGACGAATTGCTCACGCCCGAAATCTGAAATATAAACAGTAGGCGCTGAAACACTCAGCAGATCTAGTGGCCTCTGTGGAGAGGGGAAGGGACGGTGAATATTGCAGATCTATACACGGTTTAAAGAATATCCCCGCTAACAGAAACTGACAGCACTGCCGGTTTTTCACATTCCTTTTCTACTTGAGAGTACTTTTTCTCTGTGTGCCCATTTCCTATTTGAGTCTTTTCTGTAAAAATGTTCGTGTTGCACTCAGATCTTTGTCTTTTGATGTTTCATATGAACTTGTGTAGACTACTGGGAATTCAAACCGAAATAGCGCTCAGAAATAAAATACTGCGGTTGCTGGAAATCTGAATGTAAATATAAAATGCTGGGAAAAAATAGTTAATTGCAAATAATTAATTGCAACTGTGGAGATAAACAGACTTCATGTTTTAGGAAATGGTTTTTCATTTCTTGACTGCTTTGCAATGCTGGATTGGCTAGGACATGAGCAAGGCTTTCACATTACAGATGTGGTTGAATACAATTCTGCTGTTAGAGTTGGCCGACGACACCTCATTGATGCACAATTTTAATGAGATATATTTTTCTGAATCTACACCAGTAAGGAACGGGGAAAGTTCCACTTGATGGGAGATATGGAGACATGAAACGTATTTTCTTTTTTCATCGGCTTTGCAGGTGGACTTGGAGACTTCTTGACGTAGATAATAGAGCGTTGGATTAGTTCATACTGATGGAAGTTAGCTGTAGTGGCCATGATAAATTGACCCTTAGAGTCTCGAGGTATGCAGATTAGGTGGGTTCACAATGGTAAATGCGCGGAGTTACAGAGCAAAGACTAGGCGGGGGGGGGGGGGGGGGGGGGGGGGGGGGGGGGGGGGGGGGGGGGGGGGGGGGGGGGCAGTGTTCTGTTGGAAGTCGGTGCAGACTGGACCGAATTGCCTCTTTTTGCACTGTAGTGATTCTATGGTTCTAAATTCCAGGGCTGTTCAGAGTGTCTGAGCTGGCGAAACTTAAGCAGCATTTGGAGTTGCTGCATTTGTATGAAGCTTAAATAATTCTCAAGAATCTAAATTTTAAAAAAGGCGATGGAATATCAATTGGGCATTTTCTTTATCGGCCATGATATTGCCCGCATTTCTTTTTTAGGCTGCAATTTCGATTTTCAATATTCTAGTGTGAAGAATTGGAAATAGGGAACTGGAGCATTAAGCAGGTCGTTTGTCCCATAGGTTAAGTGCAAACTGCAGAATGTCATAAGGGGATTAATGAGTGAAATAAAATAAAAGTGAAACGGGTCGTGATGAAAAAATCAGGACAGAGCTAATCTTACATTTACTGTTTAAAAGCCGATAGAGCGCTGGTGTCAGCAATGTCTTGCTCCTGCATTGTAAAACTCATCGATGGTGGACTGATTCGACATGCCGAAAACCCATAGTGAAATACGTGATTCATTTGTTCTGTTCAATTGATTCGCCATTTTTTGCCCTCACTTTCAAACTGGAAGTGCGATATTCACCTGTCAATTCTTTATTTAATTCCATGCAATACAATTCACAAACAAATCAATTGATCGTAATTGCAAGCATAACACGTCCGATGATTATGAAATTCAAATCTTTCAGTGCATACAGATTGTAATTGTATGTTTGTCCTGCAGAGGGAAGTCATCAGTAATTGTTTGAAAGTTGACTGCGGGTGAGAAACAAAGATAAAGAAAGAGATACGTGAACTGTGAAATGCAGGTTTGAAAAATATAAAAACGCAATACTGATGTTATGGAGTGATTATTCATAAATTTATTTTTGTTTATTCATCAGTGTTACAAGTAGGCTTACATTAATACTGCAATGAAGTTACTGTGAAAATTCCCTAGTCGCCACACTCCAGTGCTTATTCGGCTGCACTGAGGGATAAGTTAGCATGGCCGAAATACCGAATCCGCACATCTTTAGAACTGTGGGACAAAACCAGAGTATCCAGAGGAAAGCCCCGAAGACACCGTTGTAATTATGGATCATAATTATAATTAATTTCCACACCAAGCTGTGTTTGCAGATTTATAATTAGGAAGTCCAATATTAAAAATAAACAAAGGCACAATGACGAGCACAGGAAGCACTACTTCAAATTACCTTTAAATTTAAACACAACATTATGTAACAGAATGATCGTTACGTGTTTGTGATTATATTAAAATTGAAAATGTTGATTAAAGCTATTGTTTCAAACCTTTTATTTTAGCCTTGTATAGAAATTGGGTTTGCAAGCTGAACTGTATTTCACTCCAAGCATCTGGACGGGAATACAATTTATAAGCTAAAGCAGATTTTGAATTAGTTTCTTGTCCAATTTTCAGCAGTTGAGTTTGGAATGAAATAATTCAATTGAAGAATTCAATTCATGGGCATGCAATAATTTGAATTAATGTTAGAGAATGAAATAATTCAATTGAAGAATTCAATTCATGGGCATGCCATAATTTGAATTAATGTTATCTTTAAGTCGGCAGCCCAACTATTGAGAATGCTCTGGCTTTAAAACAACTGTTCCTAGGTTTGGGGCATTCGGATTCAGCCAGTACTTATTACGGACTCCTAATTGCTATTGAGAAGTGGCTAGTGAGCTGTCTTCTTGAATAGTGCAGTCCATGTGATGTAGAGACACCCTTCGTGCGTCAGGAAGACAGTTCGCGCATTTTGATCTCTGTGAAGCTTAAATTAGAGTTTTGTTTTATTTTTACACTTTGTGTCACATATCACGTGAGACTGCATTATTATTCAGCAGGTTGTCTTAATTAATAATTTTGATATATTTCGTGTTCTACTCTTCATATATTACGTATTCATTTATGTCACTTAATTGGCCACATTTCGTTTCATTAATCGCTTTGAATCGAACGTATTCCTCCATACAATGCACCGCTGTATTGTCCACTTCAGGGTCAAACTTATTGGCGAACAAGCGGTCCTGATGGACAATCCAGTTTAAGTCTCCTGACCCATAAACACAGAGTAGGTGGCGGTCCGTCCCAGTGCAAGGCGCGTATGGGGCTCCTTTCGCTACATCACCAGCGATAAAAGACCATTTCACTGCTCTAGTAGCAACTGGATCAGCCTGGTAGTTCCCTGGAATATATGGCTCATAGCCGGGTGTCTCGGGCATTCTCTGCAAGGTTGCCCAGATATGTTCGTCGGGGCTGTAGGTATCCTGGGACCAATTGAAAAACGCCTGGATTTCAGGGTTTACAAATAGAGCACTCACGAATTTTCTAGTGACAATAATGTATGCACCCCCGGAATATATGGGACCGCTTATGGGTGGAGGGCTCTTCTTTATATTTGTTCTTTCGACACCCTGATTGACATTATAATGGAATTCCCATCGTCTCTGAAAGTAAACATAGATAATTAACTTTTTTTCCTCATTTTAGAACAAAGAACAAAGAACAAAACAGCACGGGAAACAGGCCCTTCGGCCCAACGAGCCCGCGCCGCCACCCTGATGTTCCCATCTCTACCCGCGATCCCTGTCCATGTTTATAGATCTATGGATTAAAAACCAAATATGAGACAATTTAGGGAGAATTTGTTTTGCCAATTAGCCTAAGAGCACATCTTTGGGATGTGGGAGGAAATCGGAGCTCCCGGAGAAAACCCACGCAAGCGCGGGGAGAATGCGCAAACTCCCACAGACAAAGGCCCAAATCCATGTATCTGCACAGCACAGCGATAGTCACTGAGCTGTCGTGTTGCCCATAAGATGGTCCAGGTCAAGCGTACACTAACAACGAGAAGCAGTAGGATACTCTCGAGAAAGATCCAAGAGCAGTCCTCTCACCGCGTGTATGCCCCTCGTTAGACAACGAGGTGGACCAAAGCAGCTGTAGGATAAAAACAAATACATCAATATCATCATCTATTTACACACTTCCCAGAGACTCCCAAGGCTCACGATCCCTATTTTAAATCAGTTTTCTATACCCCTCCATTCCCATTCTGTTCATGTGCCCATCTAAGTATTTCTTAAATAAGTCCAGAGTACCTGCCTCCACCACTTTACTTGGCAGCACATTCCATACCCACCACCCTCTGAGTGAAAAAACTCCCTCTAGCATCCAAATTATACCTTACCCCTCTCACCCTAAGCCCGTGACCCCTCGTGCTATTTAAGTCCATCTTAGGAAAAAGCTTAACCCTGTTTACTCTATCTATCCCCTTCAAAATCTTGTACACCTCTATCAGATCTTCTCTAAGTCTAAGGAAAACGTCTTTCGAAGGAAAACAGTCCCAATTTGCCTAATCTCTTCTCATAATTCAGACCTTCCATAGGCAGCATCCTGGTAAACTCCTCTGCACTCTTTCCAGAGTCTCCACGTCCTTCCGGTAGTAAGGCGACCAGAACTGGACGCAGTATTCCAAATGAGGTCTAACCAGCGTTTTATACAACTGCAACATTAAAGGCCAGCTCTTGTACTTTATACCCCTTCCTATAAAGGCTAACATACTATATGCTTTCTTCACGACCTTCTCCTCTTGCTCTGCCACCTTCAGAGACTTGTTCACCTGCACCCTCAGGTCCCTCTGTGTTTCTATACTCTTAATAGGTCTACCCTTTATCATATACCTCCCTCCTACATTCTTTCTCCCGAAATGCATCACCTCACATTTATCAGGATTGAATTCTATCTGCCATCTGTCTGCCCAAGCTACCAGCCTATCTATGTCCTGCTGTATCGTCTGGCAATGCTCCTCACTATCCGCAAGTCCAGCCATCTTTATATTGTCTGTAAACTTGCTGATCACTCCACTTACTCCCTCCTCCAAGTCATTTATATATATTACAAATAGAAGAGGTCCCAGTACCGAGCCCTGCGGCACACCACTAGTGACCATCCTCCAGCTAGAGCAACACCCTTCCACTATTACTGTCTGTCTCCTATTACCAAGCCAGTTACTTATCCATCTAGCTACCTGTCCTTGTATCCCATTTGCCTTGACCTTCTCGACTAACCTCCCATGAGGGACTTTGTCAAACGTCTTACTAAAATCCAAATAGACAACATCAACGGCTCGCCCTTCGTCCACTGATTTCATCACATCCTCAAAAAAATTCTACCAGATTTGTAAGACACGACCTCCCCTTAACAAATCCATGCTGCGTATCCCTAATCAGATCGCAACGCTCTCAGTGCCTATACATCCTATCTCTAAGAATCCCCTCCAACAGCTTCCCTACCACTGACGTCAAACTCATCGGCCTATAATTTCCAGGGTTATCCCTACTACCCTTTTTTAAACAATGGTACAACATTAGCTATTCTCCAGTCCTCTGGGACCTCACCTGTGTCCAAGGAAGAGACAAAGATTTGCGTCAGAGGCCCAGCAATTTCACCTCGCACCTCCCTAAGCAGTCTAGGATAAATGCCATCAGGCCCAGGAGTTTTATCAGTTTTAGTGTTACCTAGAAGTTCTAACACTTCCTCCCTGGTATGGATATTTCACTCAACTGGTCCACAGCTCCCTCAGAGACAGGAGCTGTCAACAAACCCCTCTCCTTCGTGAATACCGATGCAAAGTATTCATTCAGGATCTCCGACATTCCCTCGGGCTCGAAGCACAGTTCCCCTCTTTTGTGCCTAAGAGGTCCGATCTTTCCTCTAACCACCCTTTTATTCCTAACATAGGAATAAAAAGCCTTTGGGTTTTCCTTAATCCTATCCGCCAAAATCATTTCATGCCCCCTTTTGCCCTTCTAACTCTCTGTTTGAGCTCCCTCCTACTCTCTCTATATTCCTTCAATGCTGTCTCGGTTCCCAGCTGCTTCGACCTGTTATAAATTGAATTTTTATTTTCCATCCACATCAGTAATAGCAACAATAAATATAACTTAGTTTCCATTCGATAGAATTTACTTGTTCCTGTGAAATGTGTCATTTTGTTAAGGAAATGTCGAAAAGTGGAATCATAGTGTAAACCACGCAGCTGTGGTACACGGTACTGTTAGAAATGAAGAACAATTATGCAAAAAGTGACACCATTAAGCACAGAATTGATTCTTATAATTAGATAATAAAATAAGCCATTATCCGTCACATTTCGAATGCCAGTGTTTGTAAATAATGTAATAGCCAGAACATTTTAACTTCCCAGCTCCTGGATTGCCCAGAAAGAGCAAATTTCCTGTTCTTTTGTTCGTATTAAATGAAACCAATTAAGTGTATGTTAAGCATTTGCACCAGGGAACAATATGTATTAACTCCAAATTTTCAGTAATGTTGGGAGAGTAGGTGAGATGTGAGGAGGAATCAATGATCTTTTGGTGTAAATCGAATAGGCCGAGTGAATGAGCATGTGCATAGCACATATAATATGATGTGAATGAATATGAGATTATCCACTTCAGTAGCAAAAATAGGAAGGCAGTTGTTATTTCGATAGGCGTAAATTAAGCGTAGATAATCAGTGAGACAATGGTGTCGTCATGCATCAGCTGCTGAGCGCAAGGAGCGTAATTTCAAATAAACCTGTTTCATTACAACCTGGTGTTGCGTGATTTTTTTTATCTTGTCCACCCCAATCCAACATCGGCATCTCTTCATCATGGCCACAATCCACACTAGTGGAGAGGTTCTCCAGGAAGATCATGCACGTGGACAAAGTCATCAAATTCCTACACTTCACCTGATGGAGGAGCTGTTTTCCTGATTTCAAAAAAAAAACTTGTTGGGCTATAACCTGGCGTCGAGTGACACCACCTCTCACCTTATCTACCCCAATCCAGCACCGGAATCTCCCCATCATGATCAAAATGAATGGCAGAGCAGGCTCGAAGGGCCAAATGACCTACTTCTACTTCTATTTTCTATGTACGTTTCTATGCATGAGTAATACAGTGATCTCGCATTCCACGTTTAAGTGATACCAAAGCAATGAAAGTACAGCAAGACTACATGAAGGAGATGGTTTCAAAATAACATGTGCTGAACCTGACATGGAAAGAAGACACAACTGAAAACAGATTAATTTTGCATCAGCTATGGGGAGAATGCTGAAACTTACTCTAAAAGAAGTCTAAACGTGTATCTGAAAAATCGTTTTACGGTTAAAAAAAACTGAACAAAAGATAAGCCACGTTTGACAAAGGTATCAGCATTTTGATGACATATCAAATAAACCTACAACAGACACACTCAGTTTAAGAGAGAAGGAGGGATGGGGACATGGGGATGGATGGAAAGAAGGAAGGAAGGGAGGGAGGAAGGAAAGAAGAATGGAAGGAAGGCAGGGAGGGAGAGTAGGAGGAAGGATGGGAGGTAAAGAGGGAGGGAGGGAGTGAGAGAGGGATTGGTGGACGGATGGTGGATAGACAGGTGGAATGAAGGACAGAATGAAGGAAAGGAGAGGGGAGGCAGGCAAGAAGGGAAGGAGGGAGGGATGGAAGGAGGGAGAGAGGGAGGGAGGGAGGGATGGATGGATGGATGGTAGATGGGCGGGTGGGCTGATGGACGGAATGAAGGAAGGAAGGAAGGAATGAACGAACGAACGAACGAACGAAGGATGGAAGGAACGAATAAACGAAGGAAAATTGTTAGATGCACGAAGTGACCCATTTACCTGTTTGTATTTAGGTGGAGCTACCGAGTCCAAAATATTTGAGCCATTCTTGGCTATGAGATTATTGACAATTTCCCGATTGGTTTTTGTTGGAAAGTCCTGTCCGCAAAGATTAATGAAATATTTCCAGGGGACAGTACTTTGCAGCAGCTCGTCCATACAATTCAGATCAGCCTGAACTCGGGACCATGAAGCATATACCACCAACTCTGATTTTCTTGCAACGAAGACATTGCTGAAACAGGATGCAATGGCCTGGACCGCTGAGTGAAATGGCTTTGGAGACTTCCTATCCACGTGGACACAGTAAATATTCTGTGGAGCGTAAATGCTTCTTAGGAGTCTCTCAAACATCTCAATGTTCGAATGAATCACTATTGAGTAGGCCAACGGGAAATCTCTTTCCTCAGTACTTAAGGGAAAAGTGAAATATTTGCGACTTTTAATGAAATGGTTGCAGTCTCTGGTCATCGTTAAATAATCTATTTCAGTGAAGGCTTTATACTTGGCTCCGATTGTAATGGCCTTTAAACGAGCTTCTCCAATGGCTTCTGGATCGCCACTAATTATTTTCCAACAACTCGAGTTGTTTGCTTCCTGGTCCAAGTATTTACATTGCATGTCATGCCGCGATTTTACTTTAAGTGGTATCGAAAATTGAACGAATATGTTTGTTGTCCAACAAAAGTATCCAAAAATAAAGCTCAGAGAGAGCCCGCATATGATATAATGCACTTTCAGTGTCGAGCCAACAGACTGCTTCAACATTTTTATTATCCTGCCACTGTTATTTCAAATATCCCGATTTCCAGATACAATTTATGGTCAGATATACTAATAAGGATGCACTTGGCTTTAAAGTTTCATAAGACAAGTTGAATATACTGAATCCGAAAATTGAAGAGAATAATGACGTGAAATCTGATGTTTCTGGTTAAGACAGGAACTACTTTTTCGTCAGAATTCAACCAGTCAAAGCTTCGTCCTACTCCTGGGGCCTGGCGCTTCTCTCTAACGAGTCTTTATATTTGGTTCAATTTCCTCTCACAGTCACAGTCCCTCTCGCCTTCGAATTTCTGGCTTACTTAATGATTTACAACTGTGATTCAATTCTTTCTTCTCAAAAACCTGGATAACAGTTGGTTTCCCCTTTATTTGAGTAGTGTCAATAAGTGCATACTTTCCACGTTGTTTATTGCCTTTTTCTGCAAGTTGGATGTTACTTTTGAATATTTCTCAGCGAAGCAAGAGAAAGTTGCAGTGGATTTTCTGAAAGATTCCAGATCCTATTGGATAACTAGGGAAAAATGGCAATAATTTAATAAAGGATAGAATTGCGTGTTTCAATCTCAATATGACAAATCAAATATAGAATTAATTTCATTAATTTAGCCTGGCTGTGACTTTGTACATCCCAACATAGCTTTAAATCTAATGAAGTCCATTTAATATATCGCCTGTTTTTACTGCAGTGCTCGTTACCGTCGCTAGGGGAGCACAATGCATCTCAGAACTGAACAAAGGATAGTGGTTCAGCCTCATATCATGGACGTCCGACAGTACAGCACACCTTCGGTTCTGCTCACATGAGTGAAGCCTACCCTCAATGCTGCCTTCCTGATGGTGAAGAAATGTTTCCATACTGTCAGCTGACAGAAATGCTTTTCATCAGTACTGTGATTCCAATGATATTGCATGTCTTCTCGACATATATTCTCAAACTACTGTACTGCCGCAACTTTGACCAAGTGGCACTTGATCAACCATTGCTTCAGACCCTTCCCGATGTGCTGCCCCTCTGGTGAGTGCTGTGGAGAGCTGTGGAGGCTCAGTCGTTTAGTATATTCAAGACTAAGATCAGTACTTTACGTACAACACAAATCTGTGATGATACTGTGCCTTTAAGAAATATATTTGTCATGTTTCTTGTATAGAACCTGTCTTAGCAGTTCTGCTTTCAATGGTTGTTGCTATTCTGTCTGCATCCGATTCACATACTGTAGCATCATAATAGCTCCTGATTAAATCTGGACTAACAATCTGTTGTTCCTACTGTTCCCCTGGGGATTTGCTGTGTAGGGTTTAATTCGATGTTTCGACAAGGAACAAATCATCTGACTGGTGGAACTAGGCTCATACAAAGAAATTAACTCAGTTGCTTTCTGGCAGTGGTCAAAAGATTTAGATCTGAATCTCAAAATTCTAGAGACTGGGATTGGACAGACTTAGTTTATATCTCTGAGATACAGTTTTTTTTTAGGATAAATCTTTTACAGAGAATCTGCTGTGTGAAAATCTTCTGGAGTTCATCCCAGAGCTGTAAAAGGGCTGAAAATCTAGCATTCAGCTGAGCATGTTTTTTTTTCATATTAAATGATTCTGAAGAAGGGATTTATGTCTCTGGGATGCTGCTAAATGTGAGGAACAGTGATTGATAGAGTAAGAATTATTTTGTCATGTCTAAGTATTTTAATTGGTAAAAAATTATGCCAATTAATTTATTACATTGTAAAAGTGCTATTAAAAAAAAAACTATTGTTTTGATAAATATCCTGGTGGATCAATTGAATCATAACAAGAGGGAACAGTTTTACACTCACCCTAACGCCAAAATCAAGGAAAAAAACCTTAATCTATTTGCCGTTTCTAAACTGATCCTTATCATATCCAGAAATAAGTGTATCATATCCCGATAAGATAGTAAGGATAATTTGCCTCAAGTTAAAATTTGCCTTTGCTATGTAAGGATTTCTCTTTCCCCCAATTGCTAACCCATGCAAATAGAAATTGATGTTGCAACCCAAATTTTGATTCATGAACTAACCCAAAACCATCTGCCATTTCAACCGTTACTACTTCAATCTTATTGTTTGGTACCGCAAATTATAATTTTCCTTCCAGTTCTTGAAGTTCTTATTCTCTCTCTTTATCGTTTCTTGTTCCTCTACCAGAGCTATTATTTTTCTTTCATCACCACTCTTTATTTCTCTTTCTATTGAATGTTCCCCTCTCTTTCCTTCTTTGTGGCCGCAACTTTCTTTCTCTCTCTCTGTAGTAATTGCCTTTCTATCTATCTTTGTTTATCTTTTTATTGCAATTCAAATTGTCTAATTTCCTTGGTGAAAGGAATTTTTTTTTCCACTTGCATTTGAATTTCAACCAGCTCAAATGGCACCCCAATGGACATATTTTGCTCTTGCACCTACGTTCTGCATTCTTACTCACATTCTGTCCCCGCACACTGACAATCTAACAAAAATCAAACCCTGTCTCTGCACAGGCATCTAGCCCTGACAAACACTCAGATTCCTCCTCTCCCCTCACACTAATTGAAACTCCCTCACCCACCTTACCGTCGCCAACACTCCACACGCACTCAACCCCTCAGGCTCTTGTCACCTACTTCACATTGTCTAATGCCCACAAACACTCTTCCATCACCGTCACAACCCCCAATCTCGCCCTCTCCCCCAACACACACACGCACACACTTTCAATCTCCCCTGCGAAATGTGAGACAGGGGTAATGGAATTCTACAATGTATTCCATTCTCCCTGCCTCACATTTCACTCCAATTTGGCACCTTTCCAAAGAACTTCCACTTTGCAAATCCCTTTCATCGGTTCCCCTCCCCACCTTCTCAATCAGCCAAGCGTCCGCAGTTCCTGCTCCACACGCACCACCACCACCCCCCCCCTCCCCGCTCCACGCCCAAACGTCCTGTCGTCTCCCCGCAATATGTCCATATTTGAGTCGCAAGTCTCAAACCATAAGTTTGGCACACAAATACAGCACATTCACCCAGCGCTTCAATGCAGATTAATAATTTGTCGGGCTCTGTGGCTTAGCCTCATTTTTTTCCAATCCCGTGATAACATAAATGAAGATAGAATATCATTCGAAAAATAGAATAATTAAACCAAGTTTAACTTGGAATGAAGTGCCATGATCCCAGTGCTAGGCAAGGGATTTACTGCTAAATGTGTTTTTCTATACTACTGAGCTGATGGTGCACTGCTGCATTCGATATCCCACTATGAAGAGCTCGGCACATTGAACACTTATACTAGCCAACTGTATCACAAGACCAAGTGACACCCCTCTGGGTGGACGCTGCTTTCAGGATAGATTCACCACTGAAAGAACCTGGAGACAAACGGGTCTTCCAAACATACTCCAAATAATCAGGGTTTTCATAGAGGTGGATGGCCGATGAAGAAGAAAGGGTGAAGGTCAGAGGAATGGTGGTGAGGGGAGGTGGAGAATGAGGGCGCAGGATGTGTGGATTGTGGGTTGGTGAGGCGTGAATGCGTGCAGAAGGGGGATGATGGAGTAAATGTGAGGTTTGGAGTGGAGGGGGATGAGAAAGAAGGGAAGGGCATTAGAGTGAGGGGATGTGAGTGAGAAAAGGGTCGGGATGAGAGAGCTTTTTGGCTGTGGAAGAGATTTGTGGATGAGAGAGGGGTATAAAGGCTTGAGGGAGAAAGTATGGGATGGGGGAAAGGGATGGAGAGAGGAGGGTTTTGGCTCAGGGCAAGGGTTGGCAGGTGAGAGAAGTGTACGGAGTGGTGAAGGAGGGATTTGAGATAAGAGGTTTAGGATAAGGAGGGATTTTTTTTGGGGAGGTGGGTGAGCACTTGATTTGATTTGATTTATTATTGACCCATCTATTGGGATACAGTGAAAAATATTATTTCTTCTGCACTGTTCAGATAAAACGTGCTATTCATTGGGAAGAAGAAAAGGAGAAGATTCAAAATATAGTGTTACAGATATAGCCAGGATGTAGTCAGTTTAATTCATGCAGCTCCATTCAAAAGTCTGGTGGCAGCAGGGAAGAGGTTGTTTTGACTCAGTTGTTAAATTATCTCAGTCTTTTGTATCTTTTTTTCGGACAGAAGAAGGTGTGCCCGAGTTGTGAGAGGTCCTTGAGTATGCTGGCTGCTCTTCTGAGGCAGCCAGGAGTGCAGAGAGGGTCAATGGATGGGAAGCTGATTTGCATGATTAACTGGGCTACATTACAACACTTTGTAGTTTTTTTGACTGGTCGGAGCAGGAGCCATTCCAAGCTGTTATACATCTGGAAAGGATGCTTTCTGTGGCATCTGTAAAAATTGGTGAGAGTCGTAATGGACAAACTGAGGAGAGATGGATGTGGAAGAGGTTTGTGGTCTGATGTACATGAGTTAGAGGATGAGGGTGAATGAATTATGGTTTAAGAGGGGGATGGTGGGGCGTTGGCTGGCAGGTGAGGCCGTGAGTCGCAGTGTGTGGCTAGGCGACGGTGGTGAAGTTGTGGGCAGGGGGCAGGAAATGAATCCGAGTATCAGGGTTTGAGGGTGGCTGTTAGGTGTTGCAAAATGCTGACGGGGAGGAGAAGGAGTGGAAATTGCGGAGGTGAATGAAGCTACTTGGGAGATGAATCACAGAAACCCTTCAGTGCAGGAAGAGACCATTCAGCCCATCGATCACAATCCTAGCCAGGCCCTATCTCCATATATTTATACACTAATCCCTCTGGCCTACACATCCCAGGACACTAAGGGGCAATTTAACACGGCCAATCAAACTAACCCGCACATCTTTAGAGAAAACCAGAGCACCTGGAGGAAGTCCATGCAGACACAGGGAGAATGTGCAAACCCAAGCCGGGAATCGAACCCAGGTTCTTGGAGCGGTGAAGCATTAGTGCTAACCATTGTACTACTATGCCACTCAAGGAAGGACAATCCTGGGGAGTGAAGGAGGGCGAATTAGGATTAAGAACATAGAACATAGAACATTACAGCACAGAACAGGCCCTTCGGCCTTCGATGTTGTGCCGACCAAAATAAAAAGCAATGCCCCTCCAAACTAAACCATTCCCTTCTCTTCCATATACTTATCAATTAACCTCTTAAACGCCACCAAACTTGGCGCATCTACAACAGCTGCAGGCAGGGCATTCCACTCCCTAATCACTCTTTGAGTAAAGAACCTACCTCTGATATCCGTCCTATAACTCATACCCTTAATTTAAAGCTGTGTCCCCTCGTGCTAGCTTTCTCCATCCTAGGAAAAAGGCTATCACTGTCCACCCTATCTAAACCTCTAATCATCTTATATGCTTCAATAAGATCCCCTCTTAGCCGCCTCCTTTCTAACGAAAACAACCTCAAATCCTTCAACCTCTCTTCATAGGACCTGCCCTCCATACCAGGCAACATCCTGGTAAACCTCCTCTGTACCCTCTCCAATGCCTCCACATCTTTCTTATAATGTGGGGACCAGAACTGCACACAATACTCCAAGTGCGGCCGCACTAGAGTTTTGTACAGTTGCAACATGATGCTGCGGCTCCTAAATTCAATCCCCCTGCCAATAAAATCTAAGACTCCATATGCCTTCTTAACAACTTTATCCACTTGACTGCCTACTTTCAGGGATCTATTGACACATACACCAAGATCCTTCTGTTCCTCAACACTATTAAGAGCCCTACCATTAGCCCTATACTCTACACATTAACTGGTTGAAATAATGATTCTTGCGGCCTGGACTGGAATTTACAACTGTGCACCACCAACCCCAGAATCCTGGGCCAAACTGCTGCTGCGCATGTCCGAATTATAATTCCCATCAGGTACTGCAGGCTAGGTCTCCACTGATTGCATACTGTCTTCACTACTGCACAATCGCATATCGTCACAAGCCTCATAGGTAATGTGGTTCCAACTGTGCATTGTGCCATTAAAGAGCTGCACCCTCCTCTCTGATTTGCTCAGCAGAGAGATTGATAAATACGTTTGGCAAGTAGTTTCAAAGTAGCTCGCTCCTTGGTTGACTTTGAGATACCCGCTCATCACTTTGGAACACCTGTGGTATGCGTGTCTTGTGCCTGGGCACTGTGCATTCCACCCCTTACAAGTTTGCACCCTCATGCCACTGGTTCAGTTCCACACCTATTCTCCTCTGATTAAGCCCCAAATCCACACCCTACTGAGCAAACCCGAAACTCACATCACACTGTACTAACCCAACATCTACAAAACACTGACCCAGCTCCATACCCATTTCCCAATGATGCAGCAACACAGCCACATCCCACTAAACCAACCACGAAGCCATATCCCATCAAACAAGGCTGGCACCGAGATTCCTTTGAAGAACGTGATGCCCTTAGCACACTCAACTAGTCCTATACGTACAGCTTACTATCAAAGCCTCGCAGTCCATTTATCCAACTCGACAACCAAATCCCACTGAAGGAACCCTAAACTGACAACAGAATATTACAGTCCGTTAACCACACCCCATTGTCGCAGCCTTGCACCACACTGATCGAGCCTCACTCATCCTGCTGATCCAGGCATCAGCACATACCCACTGATACGTCCCAGATTCATTGTCATAGCCCCAAATTCAGTAACCAACCAGATCAGCATGTCATTGACCCAGCTCCAAATCCACTGACACAATCCACTATCCACATCATACTGACACAGCCTCAGACCCACAATGCTTTGACCCAACACCACACCCGCACCCGCTGTCCATGCTCCGCACTCGCTGATCCCCTGTCCTCTCCCCCACTGCCTCCCCTACCCCTTCCCCAGATACTGAAATTGCGTCAGCAGTATGTGCATCTGTACTCTAGAAGCTGGTGATTGAGATATGGATAG
Organism: Sphyrna mokarran; assembly: GCA_024679065.1. NCBI lineage: Eukaryota > Metazoa > Chordata > Chondrichthyes > Carcharhiniformes > Carcharhinidae > Sphyrna > Sphyrna mokarran. The sequence continues at coordinate 6,019,426 of JAGIQG010000014.1, read as the reverse complement.
GAATTTAGTTTTGTTACTGAGCAAATTAAGAGTGGGTTTGATGCTGGGTGAAAAGAATGTGCCTTATCTGCTGAAATAGTTCTTTTGTTCCTGGATCAGAAGAGTGTGCGTATATCACTGGTTCAATGGGATGTGACCTGACACTATAGATTGTACTTCATCTGACTTCAATCTGGTTATATGAGGAAGCTACTGCTTCAATTTTACAGCTTCTATTCGTAAATCCCGTCAATAAAACTATATTCTCTCATATGAATCATTCCTTAGTCTTAAGTAAATGTTTGATATAAAATATGTAAATGTTCTGCCTCTCTGGGATAAAGTTCACTTTAAATTAATAATAAGCCAGGGTGGGTTATTAAAAACAAAACTGGTTCGAACTGGAAAATGTGAGCATATACTTAGGCCCCAGCTTGGAAATTTGAGCTCAGTTGTCAAGCTGATAATCATCATTGAGAAATTCGTTCTGCCTGCAGTAATATTATTCGGTACATACTCAAAAAATTGTCTATGGTATTTCTCAGTTTTAACTACACACATTTCAGAGACAGCTTAAAAAGGTAAAACTTGCTGGGATTATTTTAACCAAATGTTGGAAAACAGTGCTAAATCGTTGGATTGTTAATGAGAATGTTGTATTTGAATAGGACAGATTTAGTATTTTGGCCCTATTGCTGATTGTTACACGTTGAATTTATCTGAAAACACTAAAGACAATCTCACTATTTTAGCACTCGTCGATTAGGTAAAGTTCCTTTAGTTTTTTTTGTCCATCCTGGCAAGTGTTCCCATTCACCGTGTACAACATTCCGCCTGCCTCAAAACAACCCAAAATAAGATGGTATGCGGAGCGAGGATCAGAGTAAACAATTTACAGGATAGCACACTGGAATTCCTCAAGGATATCGTCCAGGGCCTACAACTTGGCCTAAAATTAGGAACGTATGGAATCATAGCTGTAATAAGATGTCAAGGCATTGGGCAGCTGTCACGAGGATTGCTGAAAATTATTCCAGAGCTGAAAAGCCTGGGCTGTGAAAGTAGACTGGAGAAGTTGGGAGTATTTCTCCGGAGAGGGTTGATGTTTTCAAAATATTCAAAATGTTAAGTGCCATGAACATGGTAGATGTGAAGGAGCTTCCTTAACTTGCTGTCGAGAACCAGGAGGCACAGATTTAATGTAAAGAGAACATAAAGCAAACGTGATGTGGAAATGTTTCTTGTATGTTTCGATGAGATTACCATGTTATTCTTCTAACTTCAGGGAACACGGATCCAGTCTCCTGACACTTTTCACCAGTCGGGTGAACATTAATTGAACTCTCTATAGTAACTTTATCATCCCATCGGCGAAAAGCAGCTAAGAATACTCCAGGTGCTGTGTCATCAAGATATCGTACATCGAGCAATATGTATTTCCTGCTGCACTCAAACATTCACTTTCCTAATTGTTTAATTTAATTTTATCTTAACGTTCAGTGACTCATAAACAAGGACATCCAGATCCAGTTGAAATTCTCAACTTCTACTTCGCATTTCTGTTCTTTTTTCTCTCTACCAAACAGGATAACTACTCATTTGTCAACATTATGATTCATCTGTCACCTGCTTGACCTCTCAGTTGGCATTCAAATGTCACCTGATGACTCTTTCCCATAGAAAGGTTCACATTACTATCAAATTGGAAATACTGCATTCGGTTCTTGCAACCAAATCATTGGTCGAGTTTACATATAGTTGCGGCCTAAGCACTGATCATTATGCTGTCCTTGCCGCGTTTAGAATGATCCATTCATTCTTACTCTCTGTTTCCTCTGCATCCGGTAATCCCCAATCCATGCCACTATATTAGCTTCAATCAGAGGTGCCCAAATACAGCTACAAACCTCTTATTTAGGACTTAGCGAAGGAGGAAAGGGACCTCACTTATTGTCAGTCCACCCTGCCACAATTGGTGCAGTTCTGAATGATTCTATGCCCTCCTCCAAATGTTCATTAGATCAAGAAGTGTCAATCACACCATGTCCCTTACTAAGCACTTGTTTTCCTTTGCTAAAACCTGTATTACGGAATACAGAACTGTCCCATTGGCGCATTGTTCCATTCTAAGCAAACATTCGGCTGGTTCGGATAACAATGATGATAGGGAATGCTTTAAGCTAAACAAGGGACATGTGCTAAACTAAAGAGAGCAGATCATAAGACCAAAAGATGTAGGAGCAGAAGTAAGCTGTTTGACCTATCAAATCTGCTCCTCCATTCAATGAAATCTTAACCGATCATCACATCAGCTTTGCAGATTGATGCCTTAACATTAAAAAAAACTTCAGTAGCATCGCCAATAAGTTTTTCCGACACTTGACTCGGCGAGTGAATCTCCAATGAAGCCCAATAAACTCGAAACAATGCAGGGCAAAATAGGCCATGCGATTTTAAGCTCATCTAACCTCTTAGCCATTCATGAACTTCGTCCTCATGCATTCCAGTGGATAATGGACAAGATGCAGCGTGGCAACTCATACATCGAGCGTCTTGATCTCTACCTTATAAGATAAATAGACGTCGAGGAAATACATCAATTCTATTTCACCCCGTAATTTAATTTGGAAGTGGCAATATATCTTTCTTCCTTCACTGTTGTTGAAGAAGTCCCTATCTAACAACATGCAAACCTTCCTTGATTCTCTTTCAACAGATGCTACTAGGTCCGCTGAGTTTTTCCAGCATTTGCAGTATTTTATTTTATTATTATGGGGGCATCGTTCTCATACGGACTACAACAATTCAATGAGCAGGCAATGAATGATGGTCTTAGTAATTGTGCCCACGTCACATGTGGGGAAATGGCATGGCCCTGCAAATCGTGATTGTATTATTTTGAAATAGGAATCAGTGGATTGCCTGCCCCCAAAATAGCTTATTAATTTTACATGAAAGGCGAAACAGCCTAATGTATTTACTGGGTATTAAAAACGGCTTTGAGTGGTAATCTAACTAGAATCCCTGTGGCTGTTCCTCGCTCTGACCCCAGTTCATTTACTGAGATAAAATCAAAGAACAAAGGACAATACAGCACGGGAAACAGGCCCTTGCCCAACGAGCCCGCGCAGCTATTTTAACATTGTGTGATCTCTTCCACCCATGACCCTTGTCTACCCTTATGCACTCGACATTGGAAACAAGATCATGCATCAAACAATCTAAATAAACACTCCACGTCAAAGACGCCATCCTTTCCCTCAGATTGTCAAACTACTAAACGTTTTTCTTCTGCTAAAACTATCTGGTTACATCAATTCTCTTGACTAATACTTATATCACATATCATATCCGAATATTCTTTGTATGGCAACTGGAATATCGTGTTTGAAAGAGAAGTATTATTTCATGTTTGGAGCTGGCAATAACATTTTCTGAAACTATTCAAATGCATGAAATATGTACAAGATTGATATGTTCTGGTAATATCTACACAGATATTTGGAATCAGAAATTTCATTCATTACGAGATAGTGAATTGGAATATCGAATAAAAATTCAAGGACATTCTGATAACCTCATTTATGTTTCTCATTGTGTATCCAATATCGCTTACTGAATTAAGATGAACAGTCTTCCAAAAAAACAACGGCATATATTTGAAAAATGTCGCTATTATATAGATGTTGTGAACTGAATGCTCAGGTCTTCATTTGAGGTTGGTTTTGCTTCGAAATTCGGAATTGAAAATACACCAATATCTAAGCTATCTTCGTGTTGCTTCCTTTAAATAATCTTATTTTAAAAAAAAACAAACGACGTTTTAAATGTTTACCTTGCAGCTGTAGACGACAAAACGCTGGTTGACTTTCTTAGGCAATTTCAAGAGTGATCTTTATAATGCTGGACTTTATCTTCCGCAGTTGTTCCTTATTCACAAGTGAAATTGTCGGAACCAGTATTTAATACGTTGTGCTGGTTGTGAAATCACTCCAGGGAACGGTCAGTTACACATCACAGCTGTGCAATAGTACAGCACCTTGTTATCTCCCCAGTTTGTTCAATGGTCAGAGCAGAAGCTGTGTCACAACTATCAGGTTTATTGTGTCGGCAAAGTAACAGATCCCAGGAAACAATTTACAGTTCCAACTGTAAAGGAAGCAAATTAACATTTTCGTACGTGTTTGCAAGCTCCTTTCTGTGGAAGAGTAGCAGAGTGATAATCTTGGAATCAGAAAATCATAGAGCAGAAGGAAGTTTCAGCCGTCACCTGAACTCCTCCGGACTACATCAACACTCCATGGGAGCATCCCACCCAAGTCTTATCTCCGTAACCTTACGTACCTACGCTGCGAATCCCCTTAAACTACATTTTCTGGGACACACGTGATGATTCCACACAGACTGTTTGCCAAGGACAGAATTGAGCCTGAGCCTTGGCTCTGTGGGAAAGCAGTAGTCACCGTGACGTCCCTTCTCATTGAAAGGTTCATTCAAGATCTTGGTAATATTCTGGAGGGGTGAGTTCAATACCCAGCAGAGCTGTTAGCAGTTTAAATACCAAGGATTAATTTTTTAAAAAATAAATTCTGGTAAGATTAATCCAGACGTGATCTAAGCGTTAACTGCAACATTACAACTTGAGTATTCTAATTTTTTCTTCGATTAAAAAAATCAATTTTATATTGTTTTTACATGCTTCAACCGTCTTTTCAGACATTGCATTTCAGATCATAACCACACATGCAAAAAAAAATGCATTTCTCCTTCACTCCTCTGATTCTTATGTCAACTGCCTTCGATTTGTGTCTTACGATTGGCAACCATTCCACAACTGGAAACAAGACCTCCTAATAAATTCGAACAAAACATCGTCAGATTTTGACTTAGCTCAATTTCCCACTATCCTTCCCTCCCTGCTCTACCGACGGATGGAGGGTGGTGATATATTGGGCAGAACGGTATCTGAAATTGTGGGGTCACACATCACTTCAGAGCAAACTTGACTTTCCATCTACTATCTCCATCAAGAATGTCGGGATCAGCAATAAATTTTAGAACGGCAAGAACCATTGAGCAGAAAACAGCAGTGCGCGAATAAAGTGAAGGAAAGACCATTCAACCCCGTCGTGCCTATACATTCAATGAGATTGTGACTGTTCTGTGACATAAATTCATATACCCCGTCTTTCTTTCGATAACCTTGCAAAACGAAGATCTATAAATATTAGATTTCAAATCAATACTTGATAAGGTAGAATTGCCACTCCGGAAATGAGTTCCTCTGCAAAAACGAATTTAGCAACATTTCTCAATGCTGTCTCTAAACTTTATTTTTGTCACGTTAACTTAGTCTTCTCTAGTATCACTTTTTTTCGATTTTGTATCATAAAATGTTCAATCAAATCGTCTATTGACTTTGTTGAACATCACTGAATGGTATCATATCTTGTGCAAACTCGCCTGACAATATGAATCCTAGACTTCAGGTATCCTTCTGTTAAATCTATGTTGCAATCTCGCCAATTCAAATACTACACTTGTCCCAATTAATTTCTCAGGGCCACATTTAACAATGCTTTCTTCTGCATTGCGCCAGAGACAAACTACTCCAGATAAATGCCCTTGAACATATTTCAAAAAAAGTTCCTCTTCTTTGCAATTTACAGTATAACTCTAGTCCCCGAAATTCCGTGCAATTCTGCAGCTTTTGTGCTGCTCCAAATTCCTTGCAACTCTGTTCCCTGCTACCTTTCTGATGATCTGGTAGCATATAGGATATAAGCAACATAATGTCTGTACTATTCGCTTAGCATGAGTAAATTGGCTAAAATAAGATTAATAATCGAATAAATATGATTAGACAGCTAAATAAATGTTTTAAGGATTAGACAGCTAAATAAATGTTTTAAGGATTAGAAATGGGTTTATATTACCTGATGCTGAAATCTGTATTGAGGTAAAGAAGGCTTTTGGTAGAGTGGCATTATTCGGGGTCAAGTGTTCCGCTGAATCAGGTAACAATAATGTGAAGGTGGAATTTCCAGTGTTGCACTGGGTAGGGACATTAAGTAGCCCTTACAAGTGCATCAGTTGGACTTTAACCTGGTGTTGTGAGATTACTTGCTCATTAACAATGGGAAGAGATAATGTTTTAAACTAAATATGAGGCATGGGGATTATGTGTTAAGTTAACGAGAGCAGACGATAAGACCAAATAATGTACGATCAAATGTAATCCAATTGGCCCATCAAGTCTGTTGCGCCAATCAATCAAATAACTCACGAATCCATAGCCCTGACTTATCACTGTAACCCTTGATTATCTGGTGATTTAAAATACGTGTGTTTCAGTTTTGAACATAATTAATGAGATAGTCTCTGCAGCTCACTCTGATAAAGAATTCAACAGATACTCTGCTCTCTGAGAGAAGAGAATTCTTTTTATCTCTGCCTTAAATGGGGGCCCCTTCCTCTGAGATCATTCACTCCTGCCCTACACTGTCCTCGAGGGAAAAGAACTCTGGTCGTTTACCCTCCGAAACCGTCTGAGGATCCTATAAGTTTCACTCATTCTCCTGAACTCAACCAGTACAGTCCCAATCTACGCAAACTTCCTTCTTCAGAAAATCCTTCCATATCTCAGATCAACGTAATTAAACTTCTCTGGACGGCTATAAATTCTCTAGGTACCGGAACAAATCTATTCACACTGTTCCTGATGTGATATAGGTAGTGACTTGTGTAATCTTATTAACTCTATTCCCTTTGAAATAAAGGCTAATTCTCCATTTGGTCTCTCTGTAATCTGCTGAATCTGTATGCTAATATTTTGTAATCCATTCATGAGGAACCCAAAGACCGTGTGTGCTGCAGTTTTCTGCATTCTTTCAGCTACTTTTCTTCTTCCTACCTAAGTGCATAATTTTACATTTTCCACATCGTATTTCATCTGCCAACGTTTTGCCCACTCACTCCGCCTGTCTATAACCCGCTGTAGATTATTTGTGTCATTTTTTTTACCAACTACGTATTTGCACACTTGCCAATTGAACGTTCGCTTCCCCTGGTCCAAGTCATTAATATTTTGTAAGCAAACCACAGCACTGCGACACTCCACAAGTTGTGGTTTGCCATCGAGAAAATCTCCTCTAATTGCGATTCTCTGTTTGCTATCAATTAACCAATCCCCCCTTCACGCGAATAGACTATTCCCAACACAATGGGCTTTCCTCTTATGAAGTATTCTTTTATGTGTACCATACAGATTTCCCCTTCGTGAGACAATAGTATTATCAATTATATTATGTATTGTTAAGTATTCTGTTATCTTGGGCTCTAACATTTTCTTAATGAAATATATCAAGTTAACTGGCCTATCGTTGCCTGTTTTATGTCTCCCTCGGGAATAAGGGCTGTTAAAGAATTTTGGAATATTGCTACCAATGCATCCATAATGGCTCTAGTTACTTCCTCTAATATCTTCAGATGCAACCCATCAGGGCCAAAGGAATTATCGACATTTAGTCCCATTAATTTGCTGAGTATTATTTTCTCTAGCAAATAATAAATTATTTCCTCTAATTCCCAGTCCCACCTTTGTCCCTTGATTGTTAATATTTAAAAAAATGTTATCAGTCTTTTCCATTATGAAGATCTTCCATTATGAAGATTAAGTACTTATTTTACTTCTCTGCCGTTTCCTGATTCCACATTGTTATTTCGCCAGTCTCAGTCTGTAAGGGTCTAATGTTCAATTAAGTCTCTCAATTTGTTATACATTTGAAGAAGCCCTCAATGTCCATTTTCATATTACTTCCTAGTTTGAAATCAACTTATCTTCTATATCTTCATTTTCTTAGTCATCTTTTGCACTTTTTAAAAACTTTCCCAATTCTCTTATTTGTAACATTTGCTACAACTTCTTCTTTCAGTTTACCACTATCTGAAACTTCTTGGTTAATTGTAGTTGATTTATCCCCTTCATAGAATCGTTCTTCCTCATTGCGTTATAGCTCTCAGTGAGGGTCATGAACTCTCCCTCACGGTATTATATCTTTGCATGAATCGTAAATTATTGTTATAAAAATGCGTCATTGCTGGTCAACAACCACTTTTCCTCCTTTCATAATGATTCCAATTTATATGTTCCTTCCTTCTTTATAGTTACTCGCATTTTAATCAGCACAGTTGCCTTTGACTCAAATTTATCACTCTAAAAGTGATGGCAAAATTCTATCATGTCGTGGTCACTGTTTTCTATGGGATAATTTACACTGAGGTTCTTCACTAAATTTACTTCATTACACTTTACCAAACCCAAAATAGTCTAATCCCTAATCCTTAGCATATTGTTCTAGGTAATTATCCCAAATGCATTCTATTTAATCTTAGTTAGCTCTACCACATCGATTTTCCCAATCGATATGAAGGTTAACGTCACCTATGATCCCAACAGAATAGCCCTTGTTGTTTATTATCTTCACTCATATGGGTGCTGCATCTTCTTATCCAAAAACGTTGCTCTCTATCATACTTATTCAAACTCATACTCACAAAGCTACTCATCCACCACACCACCAACCCCCTCCCCCGCCTTTTTTTCATGCCTTTCCTTAAAAAAGTCACATACCATAGACTATTTAGTTCCCTTTTTCGATCTGCTTGTAATGATGTCGCTGTGATGATTATAAGGTCATACCTTTAACCATAATTTGTGTCAATATTTAAAAGGCCATTGATTTTGCCTCTTAATCATTGTTCCCCATTTACTCCTTTTTCTGTTCAAAAGAAACATTTTTTATGCTCTGTTGCTTCTTGGTATTCTCTGCGTATCATTAGCTAAATGCCTTGCAATACTATCATATCCCTTTTGCTTTGCAACCTAAATAATTCTTATCTACTATAAGAAATCAGCTCATTCCAGACAACTGGGTGGTATGGTGGCACGGTGTTCAGCACGGCTGCATCATAGTGTCAGGGACTCGGATTCAATTCTGGCCTCGGGTCACTGTCTGTATGGATTTTGCACATTCTTCTCGTGTCTACGTGGGTTTCCTCCAGGTGGTCCGATCTCTTCCCACTCTTCAAAGAGGTTAGGTTGATTGGCCATGTTAAATTCACCCTTGAATCAGAAGGATTAGCTGGGTAAGTGCGTGAGGTTACAGGAATTGAAGTCAGTAAATACTTGATGAACTGAATGACATCTTTCTGAATTCTAGGGAATGTATGGTTCTGTAATTTATTCTTTCCTCTGTTTTGTTTGAAGTCCTTTCCACTTCAGTTTGCAAGAACATTGGTCTCAACAAATTTGAGATGTAGTCTATCCCAACAGTATAGCTCTACCTTTCCAGTACTAATGACAATCCTCAGGAACTAAAACCCACTCCTCTTACACATTAAATGAGTCACATATTAATCTCCCAGTTTTTATATATCCTATATCAATTCGCAAGCAGGTTATATTGCTTTTCCTTATGTGCTCCCCCACTTGAGTGTCATCTTATACCACAGTGCTAATGGCAAGTCCGCTCACCTATACCGAGCCTCCATTCTCAACCTTACAAGCTGAGAAAACCTCAGATCTATTGGTCAACTGCAGAGGCCAACAATCTTGCCCCTTCATTCCCCTTGCCTTCAGCTGCATGTCCTCCCTTCATTGACCACTTCACAAACAGGAAAAGTCTATTCTAATGGGTGTGACTGCCTCTAAGTAATGCATCCATGCGTTCAGGCAACTGTCCTTCATTCCCGGATGCATTGCAATGGCGGGAGATCTACCTCCAGCTCACCGACTCTGAATCAAAGCTCCTCTGGCTGCAGAACTTACTGCAGACTTGCTTGTACTGGACAACACCATTATCCATAACCTCCCACATGCTAACGCGTTGGCACATTACCAGTCCTGCCATATTTATGAACTTTAACTAATTACTTAATTATATATCCCCTTCTAAATACTTATTAATCTGATCTCAATCTCCAGCTCTGTTTGTCGGAAAATAGATATTGATCACTGATGTGGGAAATTTCTTACCAGTTATTACGGTCTTTAAACAAAATATAATGACGTTAACATGACAACCAGTAAAAAATTAAATGATTCTTGAAACTAGTTAATAAGCTAATAAGGAGAATCGATTACACACATGTGAAAGCAGTAAGAGAATTAAACAAGCAATCATTATTTTAACTTGTATGTACTAACATTTTAATAATTTTCAAGTATTCTATTAATCATTATTCACTCCAGCCGATACCGGGTTATCACAAGGCATAATGATAATGGCGAACAGTTCAAAGCTGAAGGCACAGGAACCCAAAGTTAGCAAAATTCACATCAGAAGGTTTCTTATCTGGGAACACACATTGCAGCCGAGACTTAAGATAGGAATGTCCTTGGAAACAGGATCACATGTCCATCCAGCTTAGCAATGATCTGATGCAAACGTCTACTTTGACATTTGCAATAAGTCTGAAGGGCAACCACATAGCAAGGAAGTGACTTTAGCCAAGATGCGAATTAACATCCGATTAAATGGATAAGTAAGATATCATATATCCAGCATATTTTATGGCTTGCTTGTCTTACTTCTGAGCTTCTGGGGATTCCGTGAATGTCTATATAAGTTGTGCATGTTTATTGACGAATTTTTCTTTTAATCCACAGGTTATTCGGTCCGCTTTGTTGTCAAACAAGGGGCATACGCACGGTGGGTCGTGCGAGGGCTGCTCTTGGATGTTGCTTCGACAGTTGCCTAATGCTTCACGTCGTCAACTGTTGGACCAACTGACAGGCAACATAACAGCTCAGTGACCATCCCTGTTTGCTGTGCAGATACATGGATTTGGGCCAGTGTCTGTGGGAGTTTGCACATTCTCCCCGAGCTTGCGTGAGTTTTCTCTAGGTGCTCCGGTTTCCTCCCACACCCCAAAAACTTGCTCTTAGGCTGATTGGTGTTAACAAATTGTCCCTAAATTAGTCGTCGCTCAATCTGGGTATGCTTCCTTTATTGTGGAGTCCAATAGGCGTAGACAAAGGTCATATGTAGAAGAGAGCACTCACAATGTTAAAATGACGGCATAAGTTCGTTGGGGCGAAGGGTCTGTTTCCTATGCTGTTTTGTTCTTTGTTCTTTATTATGCTGGGTGATAAAATGCAAATAGGTGAGGTAAATGCCTGGATTACTAATGTATGTATATTAAATGTAATTGAGTTCAAACTAAGATAGAGCTGGAATGATTGATAAGAAAAAAAAACTATAATTGAATGTTTTGATGGAAACATCAGATTCATCAGAGAGGCTTTGTCATTCTATTTCAGAGCTACTTATCACTTTGGGTGATCTCCTTGCAGCTACTTGTTTTGTTTTTAAGTAAGTCCTATGTCTTTATATAGAGATATCTACATTGTGATTTTTTTTTATTGTTTTTATTGTCCATAGTTAAGACAGTATCTTGATTTACTCTGCATCAATCTTTTTCCAATGAGGATGATATAGAGTGTTTGGACTCCGGTGACAAGACTTGCCTCTTCAGGGTGAGTATTTTTTACTTTTTCTAACTAACTGGGTTAGTTAGGAAGAGAAACATGACAAGTTGTTGGATCCATAAATTGGCAAATCAATCGGGATCACGAAGGCAGTATTGTTGGTGAAAGAAACCACTGTTAATGGGGGAATGGGGAAATGATAATGTAATTTCGACAGCAGCACATTAGCAGAGCCTGAATATACGCAGCAAGGGGAAGACATAAATTTTGCATAACCTGAAAGACCAGGGATGGCATCTTGATACTGTTCAACAGCAAAATAAATTGAAAGCTAGACATTCAGAGCTTAAGGTTAAAACCATTTGAAAGGATGGATGACGGTTGTCTGAGACGCTCAAAAGTCTCCTTGAGGGTGGGAGGGTGATGGATCGTTGAAATTATCGGAGAGGAAATCTCAGTGGAATTCCCAAGCGTAGGAGAAGTTTGAAAGCCGGAGTCTTGCTTTCGGATAAATTCCATGGGCTTAGATGCAGGAAAATTCCCAGACACGGTCTGTGGAATTGAGGAAAGTGGGTAAGTAACAGAGATCAAAAGCTTGCCCTGAGAGAAACAAAGAGAGGGATTGCACATGTCTAAACACTCTCGTATGGGCTACTAAAACATGAAAGTAAAGAGTTTACTTGTGTAAAGGATAATTATTTACTACAAACAGTAGTATAAGAAAATAACAAATTAATCAGGAAATTGATTGAGAATGAATATGATTCAGATTCTTCTGCATCTGAGCAAACGTTTTGGTGAAAATGTCAGAATAATAAAAAAAAACAGAAATGGCGATTGTAATCCTTGATTACTTCATGAGAAATTGCCTTCAAAATGAATCGGCTTTCATACAGCCAGTCCTCTTAAAAACAGTTCAAGAGCAGGTCCTCTTAAAAGCATTCAAAAAAATAGCCCAGAGGGAAGATGGTAACAAATTCATTGTATCCTTCAATTCCAGAGTGTTCAAGGTGAGGAGGAAGAAGATGGGAAGACTCAGTAGGAAAGATAAATCAGGGAACTCGAGATTCGCTTAGCGATAGTAAAATAGAACTTCCTGTTCCAGTAGCACCACTCCGCATTAAAATAGCATCTGGTAATGACTGACTTCTGCATCGACCAAAGACGTGTCATTATTGTGACTGAGAAACAGATGCTAATGAAGAAATTAGCTCTGTTAAAGCGCTACCACCAAAATTCAGCTTTTTGCGAATATATGGATCAGTTACCAGAGATCTACCATTTGACTTTGGATGATATAAGAGTTTTAATAAAGGAAAAATTGGCTGGATCGACATGACTTATGTTACCCGAGGTTTTGAAGAAGTGAGATTGGATTGGTGGTATAAGAAAGTGAGGACAAGAGATATGAACAATTTAAATGGATGAAAGGGTGAGCCATGGGTAGGGGACACGCTAATTGGGTTAAGGTAACTGCAGTAAAGCAAGATGCCGATGAGACTATGGAAGACTGTGCAGAAAGGATATTAGGGCTTATGTAGACAATAGAGGGATCGAAAGCCCCACTGGGAATGATGATATATTTTTGGTTATGCTCAAACTTGGGTTTAGTCCAGCCCTGAATCCAATTATAGAACATAGAAAAAAAAAACTATAGCACAAACAGGCCCTTGGGCCTACAAGTTCCACCGAACATATCTTACCTATAACCCTCAGTACTGCTAAATCCCATGTGTACTCATCCAGAAGTCTCTTAAAAGACCTATTGAGTTCACCTCCACCACCACTGATGGCGACTGCCATCCTGTAGTGGAATATAATGTAGCAGATTCTTCTTGTAATGAAAGATAAGTGTGAATGTTTCCCGTCATTACTTTCTCCCAACTGAGATTTTACGAAAGTGAGATTAGTGCTGTGTCAAAACCAGAGATTGGCATATAAGTTCTTGAAGTTTCTTCATTTTGAGAATGGTCAATGGCCAAGGATATTTTCAAACAAGAGGGTAAAACATTCGATGGAGATTTGATTTTGGAAAAGGATATTTAAAACTCTCTCTTCTCTCTATCTTGAATGGTGTTACATTTCATTTGATAAAGTACAAGGAGAGTTTACTATTTGAATAAACAGCTGATTTGATTCTGCATCGTTCCAAGGTTAGGGAGAGTATTGTAGATATAATTGAACATATAAATTTAAAATTTAGACTGGGAAAATGTAAGTTAATTCTTCTTTTGTGTTAAGTTGGATTGAAATCTTTTTGTTAAGTTCTAAAATATATGTTCTGAATTTTAAAAACGGAGATGAAAAGATAAGTTTTAGAATTAGGTTCTGAGAAAATGGAGATTTTGTATGATAGCCAAAAACAAAATGATGACTTTGTTCATCTAAGAAACTGTTCATCTAAAAAAGTTCATCTACTTTTTTTGGAAACAAGCAGATTCTATCCCAGATAGGATGAATCGTTGTGTTTTTAAGACTTGCAGTAGTTTTAGTCAATATTAGAGTTATAAAATCTAGCTGTAGGGGGAAGAGAGTTTCGTGGGAAAACACACAAGATAGAATGGGCGGAGCAGTGTGAAGTTTACATTCGCCCCTATTGGATAACTTGTGAGAACAGACCAGTAAAAATAGGACTATTTAACAATGGTAGTGACCTAACAGCATGTTAGTTGGATTGTGTATAGAGTGGTTGTTTAAAGTTACTAAACCAGTCACAAGATGGATAGAAGTAGTCCAGAGCATAGGAAACGCTCAGGTGCCAATTTTAAATATGGGAGGTTGAAAACTGTATCAGATGCAATGTTGACTTAAAAGAAAATAATCCATTCGAACGTTGGAGAAAGTGAACAGGGTAAAAAATAGACATAATGACATATGAAAATCTGCAATATTATTTCCTGAGTTTGGGATAATTCTAACATAAGAAAATATGCTGCAAGCAAGCTATATTAATACAACATTTAAGATAAAGAACAGGCAACCAAAACAAGGTACTACTTTGAAATTAAATGGAAAGATTTGTTTGAAAAATGTTATTATGTTTTAGAATTCAGTAAGAAAGAAATTCTAGATGACAAGAAGAAGGTTGTGTATTATGTACAGAAGCTCTCACCAGAAAAGTATTGTAGGCTTTTATATTATTGCAGGAATTTAGTGAAATATTATGTTGCGCTTGCAGAGAGAGAGAGAGAGAGAGAGGAATAGAATGGAAGGCTTGGGGTTAGAGAGAGAGAACTAAGTGTTTACAGATTTAAAATTGGACTATGATTTCAACCCCAGCATTAGGGTTACCGTATTTCATAGTTTCACATTTTCTGCCAGATAAATGATAGAATGCAATCCGTGGAAGTGCCACAGCGACATGGAGATAAATTAAATTCGTTGGGGAACTACGTCTGCCGACTAGACTTAGTTGTTTGAAGTATGCATCGATGTGTGAGGGCACTAGCATGTGTTTCCTGGACAACAAGTGTGTCAGAACCTCTCACCTTATGGAAAAAATAATTGTTCTCAGCAGCAATTATGCAGGTTTTCGAAGAAGAGATTGAAAGAGGTTTCTCCTCGGAGATTTCAAAGTGAGAGGCAAATTTCTAACCAGGAGGCAAGCATGTAGAAATCAATAGAGGCATAAGGTGGGGGGGGGGGCGGGGAGGCTAACAATGTTAAGAACGGAATATGAATGCATTGTAGATGTCAATGAAGAGTGAGGGGGTGATCAACCTACATGTGGACGGGGCCAGAAAATACATCAATGGGGAACTCCGCTCCTTGTGGACAGTAGTAAATGCTAAAGAAACAACGAATGCAGGAGAACAGATACCAGGAATTAAATCAGCACAGGCAGCAGAGTTTATAGATTTAGACTGTTTAAAATGAACAAGAATCGGAACCACAAGGCATATTGTGTGTTGAGAATAAAATAAGTCCTGGGTATCAGCAAGTGTCAATACTCAATAGATGTAACCAACCAAATCTGCCTGAATCCGCTCAATAATGATCGATCTTGCAATATCCCATACTGTTTAAAAAGGGAACACACGTATCTAACTCTCAATGGTATTTATTAGGTATGTGGAAATAAGACCTATCCGTGGTTGATTTTCTGTTGGAAGTGTTCATGTTACCTAGGCTAAGTAGTATATATATATGAATATATATCACGGTTACCAACTTCCAGCTGGGAAACACCGAGATGCCTTGTGGGACTAGACAATTTCCTTGGTATAATGGATATAACTAGGGACAATGGCCCCACGTTCATACATAAGTCTATCAATCGAGATTGAAGCTATTGGTCTCAATTTTGGAATGAATTGCCATTCTACTACTGTTCTTATGGAGATCAGTGATTAGATTATTGCAGTGTACACTGTTGTGCTACAGGATCAGATGGCATTAGATTTCACCTTGGTAGCTGGGGATGGAACATATTCTTTGACTGGACCAAGATGATGCATATACATACCAAACACTTCAGAGAACATAACTAATTTGGGTACACACATTGAAAAGGAGGTTGACAAACTTAAAAAAACAACATCTTTTTTTTTCTGTCTCTCTGGAATTGGGCGACTGGTTGAATGGGGAAACTAGGGACTAGTGTAGTCTAGGGGAAACTAGGGATAGTGCTATTCTTAATTTTCATTCTGATGATCATTGTGATTATGTAGATGTTCAAGTGTTGTTGTTCCTTAGCAATAAAGTCAATGACAAAAACAGCAGTAGCGGCATCAATCCAGGAGAACAAAGATGACAATTTGCCAAACGCTATTCTAGCGTATCAGAATATGTACGTTCAGGCATTTCCTTAGTGCCATACATGGAATGACGTTACTGTTCCTTGTGATTTTTAGCATCATAGAGGATTAGGACTCAGACACAATTACATACAATCAATATAGATTTAATGATGACAATCAATGTGAGTGGGGAGAAATTTAGAAACCAATTACCTTTTAGGATTTAGGTTAGTGTTTATTGGCCTAGTATTGTGTTCGCCAATGACCAAGTGTGGGGATTGTGGAAGCAGATTCTTAATAACCTAATGGGATATATAGACAGAATGCAATCTTTCAGAAGACAAGAAAGCGGTAAAGATTTAAATGATTCATAAGAAGCTAAAACAAAGAGTTTCACGCATTTGAGAATGCAGTAAGTGAATCAAAGCTAGTAGTTAAGATTTTAAAACATAGATACTGATATTTAAAAGGCATTTTAATATACTGTTCATTTTGGTTAAGCAAAATTACTGAAAAGCATGGTGCTAAAAATCAATAGTCTAAGGACAAAGGTCTGGAAACATGTTAGTAGACATATCAGGAATTCCTATGAGGGTACATATTCTGCAACATTAACTAATGGGTACATTCACTGCCCAACTCAAGGATAGGTATGCCTCTGGATGCAGGAACATATGTCTATTCAACTTGGCAGTGAATTGGTGGGAATATTCATTTGACAATGCAGTAGTGTCTGCCATTATGATGCAACAGGGATATAGTTGGGGCAGGGGCAGCCATGTCCATACTAGCCAAACAAATAAGATTTAAGTGTCATATCGTTGGCAGAGGTACTTGACAGAGGTTGCACTGATGTATCACTGTTAAATGAAATTGATTGTAAGCTATTGAAAGGATGAATTATTGCTTAGAAAAAAAGGACAATTAATCTGTATCTGACTTTGTACATCAGATCTTTTGGAGAGGTTCTGTCGTTCTATTTCCTGAGCTATTTAACCGTTCATGCGTCTGAAAATTGTTTTATTTGTTATATACCTATATGTCGAATAAAATTTGATATATCTTTGCACAGAGATGTTGACAAAATTGGGAAAAAGAACAATATGGGGAAATTTTACTCTACAATATCGTCAGGTTTGGGCTGAACACAAACACAATGGTGGCTGATTAGAATTCCCTCCAGTAATTTCGAGGGAAGTCCATCCTCCACACAAGTAATATCATCTCAGATCAGAAGCAATGAAAGCAATTAAAAACATCATTGCAGATTTAAGAATACTATAGGTAGTTACAAAATCTTCTTCAGGGACCAATTCACCTGTTTAGCCAGTAAGGAAAGTGCTCCAGAAGCACTCACCTTGATAGGAAAAAGTCTTACACTGCCTATACACAATTATGCAGCTTTTGAAGCAGTGAGATTGAAAGGGGTTTCTGATGCAAGGCGTTCAAAATGGGAGAAATCAGCAGAAATGTAAAGGAAAGTCCTGCAGGAGGGTTCACAGCGCTAGGAACAGAATATGAATGTGCTACAGAAGTTAATGAGGGAATGAGTGAAGGGGTGATCAACCAATATGTTGATGGGGTTAGGAAGTATGACAATGGTGAACTCGTACAACACTAACAATGATATATGATGAAGGAACAGTGATTGCAGGAGAACAGATTCCAGAAAGATAGCAGAGTTGTCAGTTTTAAAAGAAACATTAGAATGAGGCACAAGAAAAAGAGTTAGCATCTAAAATCGGTATACTTTTGGGGTAGTTCATGACTGCATGACAGTTTGGAAAAGGTGAGGATTTAATTCCTCAAGCGGAGAACACATGCAGCATGAAAGCCTAATTAAAGGTCTAATCCAAGCAGCCCATGATCTTAATTAGCAGTAATCAAAATACAGGCACATAAGAAAATTAAGAGCCAAGCAGATAGGGGAGCTAAAGATTTGTCAGAACCAAATGTGGAAAGAACACAAAGAGCAGATGTGGCAGCATGACAAATTAGTGACAATCCAGACATTGATGTGAGGGAAGCTTCAGAGAAGGAAAAATAAGTGGGAGAAACAAGAGAGACAAAAAGGTCAAGGTGGTGTATGGATGAGAGAAGTGACAATAATAGCACCCGAAGTAATACAACAAACCTTGTTAAAGTTGTACCATGGAGTCACCCACATAGACAAAATAGTCAATTTGATTGTAAATAGTTGATAATGGAAAGAAATGAGTGAAATGGTAGCCAAATTCTAACAAATATGTACAGAGTGCATCCAACTGGAAAGAGGTCGTCACTGCAAAGTTAAAAGGAGGAACCAATCAAGACATACAGGATCATGGGAAAACTTATAAAAGGATTTCGTAGGACCAGTACCTAAAGCCAAAGGGAAGAGCTATTGTTTACTTATTATTGAACAGTTTACTCGATGGCTTGAAGCATTTTCATGTAAAGATGCCACCGCTAAAACTGGAGCTTTGATATTGGCCAATGAGATAATATGTAGATGGGATATGCTTCTTCAGTTAGACTCAGACCAACGAACTAATTTCATAGGAAGAGTTTTAAGAGAAGTTTGCAGAATGTTGGAGATAAGCAAAGGTTTTGCATATCATACCAGCTACAGAGCTCAGGAATGGTAGAACAAATGAATCAAACACTGAAGAATAGTTTAGCTGAAACGATTTTAAAAGCAGGAAATCATTGGATACTCCCTTATCTGTGATATTATTAAGACAGAGAGCCACTTCGCTCTGAAGAACAGGATTATCCCTTTTGAACTGATGACCGGAAGGGCATCCTCCCAGAAGATGTGATTATAGGAGATGGGGAACTTGAAATAGGCAGAGTATTTCAGTGTATGAGATATGTATTAGACCGTTTACATTCTTACAAAAGACAGAAAATCACTTAACAGCAGCATAGACATTGGGTGAATTTGACAGGGGAAAATGTTCCTAGCCCCAGGGATAAAGTAATGTTACAACTCATGACAGACAAAAATGTTTAGGAGTTCTTTTTAGGGAAGAGCCTTTTAATGGAATTGATGAGAAATACATTACTCAATGGTGACATTGGACACGGCTGAAACCATATCCAAATGGGCAATCCAGCTGTAACAAAATTGTTCCGGGGTAGAACAATGGATCATTCTTGTTTAAATAGCTACATTACTATATAATACTTTTTACTCTGGATTTTCAGGGCATGTTACTAGATTTAGCCAAATCGTGGCACTAAGAAGTTAAATTAATATTAGTTGAGGGAGGAATACCTTTATATACGGTGCCTTTATCATGGGCAAATGTAATTGTGTGGGATCTGCATGCACAGTTTTTCAGAGATCATGAGATCTCTGGTTTTCTTAGAGAATGTGATAGAATAGATTTTTATAGAAATGGATCCTTCAATGGTGAGCCAGATCATATGAACAGGAATTCACCCGTCTTTAACACATTCAGTCCAGCACCCAGCCTCATTTCAAATGAAGCAGAATCGGAGTCACAAAGTATATTTTGTGTTGAGAATAAGAGGCCCTGGAGAGAACTCGACACTTATGTAACCAACCAAATTTGTCTGGATCCACCCAATAATATTCGATCTTACAATATTCCATAATATTTCAGGGGTGGGGGAGGGAGTACATATTTATTTTAGCCTTAAAAGAATTTAGTGGATTTGTGGAAATAAAACATATCCGTAGTTGCCTTTCAGATGGAAGGGGTCATGTTAACTTGGATATGTAGTCCCACATATTTACCATCTGTAGTTGAGGATTCTGATTAATTTTAAATGCCCAATATGAGGATAATTAGCAGCTAATGTTCTAAGATGTGGTTTGAGAAGAAACAAAATATGTAAGTAACATCTTAATAACGCCCCTAAGAAATGAATTGTAACATGCCAGTAAAGTGAAAGATACATTCATGAAAGATATCAGTACAATTATGTAACAAAGTAAATGACCTAAGCCGAGTGATAATACTGAAAGATAAAGCTACCTTTTGGACTTGAAGCTGGTTTAAACTGATTAGAGAAATGCTGAAGCATACAAGCCACTTTTGGGAGAGACCTTCCATAACATGGACAGATAAATGACAGATCAATATATGAAGGTGTCAAAATATGATTAATTGAAGGACATGCTGTTGTTAGATTCACAGAACAGTGACTGAATGAAATTGCTTTTAATAAGAGCTGGGCTGATTAACTTAATAACGAAAACCATAATCAATTCTACTCTTTGGCATGAAATTTCAGACCTTTTGTGAAAGCCTGCTAGCTCATTAACTGTGAAGGTGAATCCATTGGTCTCCCATTTTGGCCAAAAACAAGTTTGTCTTGCCTTAATTATGTGTTTGTCTGAAATTTGTTAATTTGTAATGTATTTGATTCTAAAGTGCAAATATTTTAATCTCATTGAACTGAATAAACTTGTTTTTGTCCTTGTGAAATGAAATCTTAATGAAAAGATTCAAATTAATCAGATTTAAATTTAAAGATGAAAATAAAGACTTAAATTAATCTTTGAATTAATCAGGTCACCTAGAAGAATTTCCCACATCATGATCCTTAGAAAACTATGTAATCTTGTGGAATTAGACAAATTCTTTGATAAAATATTTTCCCCCAGCCCTCCCCTCCACCCCCACCCCTCCCCCCGTATGTGTACGTATGATTATCGAGATTGAAGCCATTAGTTCAATTTTGGAACAGATTGTCAATGATACCACTACAGCCCTTACTGAGACCAGTAATCCTGATGAGATGGTTGCAATGAGCATGGTAGTATTACAAAACTGGATGGTATTACACTTCATATTGGCAGCAAAGAATGGAACATTTTGATTTGATTTGATTTACTATTGTCACATGTATTAGTATAGCATGAAAAGTATAGTTTGTGGTATGTTATACTGACAAATCATACCATATATAGAGAAGGAAAGGGATGTTACAATCATAGCTAGAGAGTGGAAAAAAATAACAATGAGAGGTAGGTCCATTCAAAAGTCTGATGGTGGCAGGGAAAAAGCTGTTCTTGCAGTTGTTACGTGACTTCAGAGTTTTGTATATTTTCCTTGATGGAAGAAGGTGGGAGAAACTATGTCTGGGGTGTTGGATTCCTTGACTATGCTAGCTGCTTTTCTAGGACAGCAGAAAGTGTAAATAATGCCAAGGAATGGTTTGATTAAACAACTAGGCCTTGTTCACAGCCGTTTGTAATTTATTATCAACTAGGCTTCGTTCATAGCCATTTGTAATTTGTTGCATTCTTGTACAGAACAGGAGCCATGCCAAGCTGCAAACAATGCTTACCTTGGTGCATCTGTAGCAGTTTGTGACATGCTAGATTTCGTTTGAAGCTTGAAAAAAATGTAGAGGTGTTGGTGGGCTTTCTTAACTACAGCATATTCATGAGAGTCCAGGACAGGTTGGTGATCTGGACACTTAAAAGCATGAAGCTCTCGACCATGTCTACTACGTCCCCATTGATGTAGACAGGGGTACACCCTCCATTGCACTTTCTGAAGTCAATGACTATCTTCTTGGACTAGGCTTGCAAAATCCTACTAACTGTCCTGATTTGAGGTAATTCACATCTCTTTAACCTCTGTTCATATCCGTGTCTCCATTCGTACTGTCTGTACCTGTACAGATTTGATTACCTGTAAAGATTCGCATTCCAACCATTGTGTTGCAATTGCGTCTTTGGCTATATATGATTTATTTATGAAACCTAACTCTCCACTCACCAGATGAAGGAGCAGTGCTCCAAAAGCTTGTGATTCTGTGGGGTTTCAACCTGGAGTTGTGAGGCTTCTTACTGTTCCCACCCCAGTCAAATGCCGGCATCTCCACATCATGTTCTGACTGATGACAGTATTAACTTAGTCTGTAACCTGTCCTAAACCTCTGTCAGCTTATTTATTATTCGAATTGTCATATTCCCCGTTATTCCTTTAAATCATCCCTCAGAGCATAAGAACAAGGAGCAGGAGTATCCTCTCTGGCCCCTCAAGCCTACTCCACCATTCCATAAGATCATGGCTAATCTTTTCGTGGACTCAGCTGCTGGTATAATTTAATCATAGCCGCTCATTTCATGAACACAGGGTTAAAAACCACAAACAGAACGGTCATTTTCGCATGGAGTTTCAATAAAGTCAGCTTTCAAAATGACACCGAGTTGCAGTTAATAAGTGGGAGCCGGGCTGAGTCACGCCCCTCATTGACTCTGATTGGTTGGAGGACCAGCAGCTCCCCGCTCAGTCCTCCAGCCCCGCCTTCTATTTCTATTGGTCGGTAGACGCCGCCAATCACGCGGGGCACAGCGAGTTGGAGCATGCGCGCTGCGCATATGAAACTAGTGTCAGGAGGATGCGTGAAAGCTGGGAACGGGTGAGAAACTGAGGTAGGTTGGAAGGTCTCGAGTCTTCGTCAATACCCTGCATTGTATTGACTTTCTTTTTAGCCAAGTAAGTCAATACAGAATCAATTTATCATTTCATAATGACCTGTGAAGGCCCCCGAGTGAAAAACTCCGGGGTTTGATGGGCGTCAGCACGCAGGAGCAGACTGAGTGAGATTCTGGATTAGCCCCTCATGTTTTGGAGGTAAAATGTTGTCATGGATATGAGTTTGGATAGGCAACAGGAGAGAATATGTCTATATGCGTAATCGTGTTGTGGATGAAGTATTGTTATGGATAAGTAATTGGATGGTTAACAGGAAACAGTAGGTATAAATGGGTAGTTATGTCCATTTGGATAAAATGTATCCAAAGTAAAGGGAGTAAAATGTTGACAAAGATAGGAGACTGGATAGTCTCTGAAAAGAGAGGGTGGTGTAAATGGCTCATGGAGTCAGCATTAAAATGTTCAAAGGGATATGATTTTGCTAAGCTAACATGAAACAAAGTAGATATAAAAGGGTAATTGTGTCGGGGATAAAATATTGTCATGGATAGGAGATTGGTTGGTTAACGGGAAATGGAGTAAGTTTCATGGACGATCTTCTGTATAATGAAGTCACGGTGTATGGGCAAATTATTGAGGTAGGAAATTTGGTTATAAACAGATTGACCATGATCCTGCTAAATATGGAGCTAATTCATATTAATTCTAATTCATATAAAATGGTGGAGATTTTGTGATGGATTTGGATTGCATCACAAGAAAGAGTATTTCAGACAGGAATTCAAATCTTTAAGGAATGTGAGAGGAAAATAATGTTCCATGAATTCTATTCGTTGATCTGAAATTTCTATTGTATATTTATAAATATAACTTTGATTAACTCCTCCTACAGCTATAAAAAAGGAAGGATTCATAGATGCTAAACTGAAGTCCAACATCATGGTCAAGTCACCTGATAATTCAAGTCCAAATATTATCTGATTTTGAATGCGGAGGAAGAAGTGTTTAGCTATCTATCTGTAGAAGACCATTTCAAACTTCAGTGTGATTGGAAAAACCTTGAGGTACACACCCCTGAGTGAAAGTTCAAGTGACTAACTGTAGAAAGAGCTTTACTAAATTACACAGCCTGAAAAAAAAATTAATACCATTCACAGCAGAGAGAAACCATATACATGTGGATGTGGCTTCAAATGATTGTCCAATCTGGAGAGACACAAGAACACCGACATCACGGAAAAACCTTGGAAGTGTGAAGACTGTGGGAAGGGATTCAATTATCCGTCCCTACTGGAAATTCATCGACGAATTCACACTCGGCAGAAACCATGGAAATGTGAGGATTGTGGTAAAAGGTTTAATTACCCAGAGCAACTGGAAAATCATCGACGCAATCACACTGGGGAGAAACCATGGAAATGTGAGGATTGTGGCAAAGGATTCAATTATCCATCACTGCTGAAAAATCATCAACGCTGTCACACTGCAGCTGATGCCAGAGAGAAACCATGGAAATGTGAAGATTGTGGTAAAGGATTTGATTATCCATCTTTGCTGAAAAACCATCGACGCAGTCACACTGGGGAGAGGCCATGGAAATGTGGGGACTGTGGTAAGAGATTCAATTATCGGCATCTGCTGGAAGTCCATCGACGTAGTCATACTGGGGAGAAGCCGTTTATCTGTTCTGTGTGTGGGAAGGGATTCATTAAGTCATCCTGCCTCATGATACACCAGCGAATTCACACTGAGGAGAAGCCTTTCGGCTGCACTTCTTGTGGGAAGAGATTCAGGCAATCATCGAAGCTCAATGCACATCAGCAAGTTCACACTGAGGAGAGACTGTTCATCTGCTCTGTGTGCGGTAAGGGATTCAGTCGGTCTGCCTACCTCATGATACACGAGCGGGTTCACACTCAGGAGAAGCCCTTTAGCTGCACTTCCTGTGGGAAGAGGTTCAGACAGTCAGCTAACCTAGTTACACACCAGCGAATTCACACTGGGGAAAGACCATTCAGTTGCACCTACTGTGGAAAGGGCTTCAGGAGGTCGTCCAGCCTGAGCACACATCAGCGAGTTCATACTGGGGAGAGACCATACATCTGCTCGGTATGTGGGAAAGGTTTCAGTCAGTCAGCCAGCTTAGTGTCACACAAGCGAATTCACAGTGAGGAGAAGCCCTTCAGCTGCACATCCTGTGGAAAGAGGTTCAGGCATTCTTCCACCCTCAGTGCACATCAACGCACTCATACCGGGGAACGGCCATTCCCCTGTTCTGTGTGTGGGAAGAGATTCACTCAGTCCCGATATCTACTAAAACACCAGCAAAAGCACAAGTGACTGCAGGGGTGCCCTCTGCTGTTTAACACACTCAGGGCTGATTGACCAACAACATTTTTTTCTGCTAATAACAGAAATAACAATAAAATTTAACTTCAATCCTAAATTGAACTTTGCTGTAAAATATATAATTCAGTGTTGGAAAGGTTACACTAATTAGCAACTCCAATAAGAAATTGCTGAGTAACCCTTGCTGACAATACTTATTGGCTTACACATTCTTCACATGACACTGCCATTATGAAATTCAACTGTCAAGGACTGTGAAACAAAATAGCAAAAATATTTGACAGCCACATCAACAAAAGCTTTGTCAATAATAACTTCAATAATCGACACTGATATTGATGAAGTTTAGAAGTTGCTGAGTTAAGTCATTTCTGACACAGCAGCAGCAACGTTTGGAAATGGTGGGAAGTACAACAAAACCTGGTTGGAGACCCACTCAGCAGAGATGACATGTTGCATTTGAACCAAAAAACAAAGTCTACCTGATGTGCAACGTAACCCCAACAGATGGAACATTGCATAGCTTGGAGTCATATAAAAGACAGGAAGGTACTGTACAAATAAAAACTGGATCAATAAATCTAAACTGCCTGTGACAACAGAATCTCAGGTGTGATGTGTACTGGAATCAAGCCGGCATTTTGTCTACCAATGTTTTTCTCCCTGAAGTTGGCAGATGCTGAAGTTTAGTTTTTATTCCTTCATGGGACATGTGTGTCACTGGCTGGCCAGCATTTGCCCATCCCTAGTTGCCTAAGGGCATTGAGAGTCAACCACTTTACTGTGGATCTGGAGTCACATGTAAGCCAGACCAGATAAGGATGTCAGATTTCCTTCCCTAAACAACATTAGTGAACCAGATTTTTTTTTCAACAATTGATGATGGTTTCATGGTCATTCGTAGATTCTTAATTCCAGCTTTTTTTTTAATTGAATTAGAATTCATCTGCCATGGTCCCCAGAATATTAGCTGAGTTTTTGGATTAATAGTTTGGCCACCAGGTCACTGCCTCCCTACAATGTTGAAGAATTCACCAGTGTAATTACTCACCAACAGAAGTGGATGTCCCAAAAAGGTTGAACATTACTGTGAGCTGCAGTTACAGGGGACAGACATCTCACAGATGCTCTCTCACAGCTTCCTGTCATCGTTGTGTTACATAAGGAAATCTAATCATGCGAGCTTGAAAGGCCATGGATTGTTTAGCAAACAGGACTCCCAGCATGGATGGAATTTCAGCTGATTTGCTCAAGCAGACCTTCAGGATATCCTACTCCTCTGGGCGATAGGATCCATTTCACTGGGCGTGCATGATGCAAAGATCATCAACGTATTATAAACCAAGGTGACAAAGGAGATTGCAACAGTTACAGGGGCAACTCACACTTGAGCATCACAGGGAAGAGCTTCACTGTGGCAATGCTAAATGAGTTCATCCACTTGTGCTGACAGATCTACAGTGGACATGACTTTCTGATACACCAGCTGAAACAGAGTAGAACAGTTGTTATTTAATCTAAATGCTGCCTACTTCTCCAGAGGAAAGTATAACTATTGGATGAAAGCCAATATTTGTGTATTTATATGATTGTTAATGATACTGAAAAGTTTGATTCCCTGAATGTAAGCTTCAGCATTGAACTTGTGATTCAGAAATTACAACCTACTGGAAGCTCCATCCAATTTAACTCTTCCATTGAGAAGATTAAAACTTATCTGTAAAAGCTCACCATTTTTTTTGTTTTATTACGGTCATTTGGAAAGACACCTGAAGGGAGTGAAATAAAAACAAAAACAAAAATTGGATCAAGTGGAGAAAAATGTCATAAGAATTGTAAAAACAACAATGTTTAAAATGGTTTTTAAGAATTGGGGAACCTTTGAAATCCAGACATGAACTTTTGTTTGAAAAATATGTATTTACAACATGTTGATAATTTCAAATTGAGTGAGATCATCTGCAGTGAGTGGGGGTTGGGGGGGAGGGTGATGATCAGTGGTCAAAGAAATGATGCAGAGTGAGGGGGGATGACCCACTGTGGGGAGAATGATGTTGGGGGGGGGGGCGGTGGGATTAATCTGTTTATAGTTAATATGTTTACTGGAAATGTCATCATGTATATTCTTAAGGGTTGCTCAAAGGTTCATGTTGCTAATTCTGACAATTTTGTTAGCCCTAATTATAGACAGAATGTAATTAAGGCATTGGGCAAACAAGCTGATAGCTGGGTCAACAAGAGGTCAATTTGTCATAAGTCAATAGGAACATTCCCTTCCTAAGGTTGGGAGATCTGTAAAAAAAAGGTCCAATAATCTTGTAAAATCTTCAGAAATTTATTGATTATAGGAATCGCTCTCTCTGGGTTGACAAACATTTCTGCCAATGACAAATCTATAACACAGACTCTGAGACAAGTAAAAGCTTATCGGCTGATGGATTTCATGATCCTGCATGTAAACCAGTTATCTGAATAAAGGTTAAACAGAATGTCCCAACAAGTAATAAACTTGGAAATTAATTCAGAGATTCTTGATGGAAATAGGAAGGATTACTTTGCCTGTTCCTTGCTAATGAACAATTGAATAAGTGATAGTGATTGACACAAGACTCCCAAAATGAGGTATCTGCAGGGCTTCTGAGACAGAAAAATCATTTCAAAGAGCTTCTCACAGTGATTCATGCTGGCTTCAGCCAAACATGTTGGCCTAAGGAGACTGACAAAAGTTAAAGCTGCCACGCCCAGCCTCGGAGGTAATCTTTATATTTCCATTTGTCCGATCTGGGTTCAGAAAACCATTCCAAGGAGACAGAAAACTCCACCCAGGGAGATTGAGATCCCTTCTTTCTGTCCAGTTATCCAATCAGGTACCGGTGAATTGTGTGTGCATGTTCCGAGTCATATGTCTTTTCTCCCTATTTAGCTGACATCCGATAATCAAAACTACAGCTTAATAAAATTCTTTCAAATTATCAATGAATTGAAATCTCATTTTGCTTAATCTGTGACTCCCACACTAAAATCTAATACTTGTCTATGGATAAATTGTAGACATGAAAATAAAAATAATGTTGAGGTGTTAGTTGTGGTTCAATTGGCACATTTCTATGTCTGTGTCAGGAGATTGTGTGTTTAAATCCACATCCAGAAATATGAGTGTTTCATCCAGGTTGATACTCTGATGCAGTATTGAGGGAGCAGTGCACTGTCATAGGTCCCATCTTCCAGCTGAAACTTTCAACTTTAGCCCCAATCTTCCCACAGTTGGGTGTAAAGGTTCCTGTGAGTTATTGCAAAAAGCAGAGAAGTTTTGTGTGTCCTGCTCAATATTTATCCCTAAACAAACATCCCTGAACAGGTTCTCTGATCACAATCACATTTCTATTTATGGGAACTTGCTGCATTATTTCATGACTGCATTTTCTACATTACAAAAGTGACTAACTTCAAACGAGTCTCATTAGCAGTGACTTTGGGACATCCTGAAAGGCTCCATATAAATACAAGTCTTCCATTCACAAAGGAGAAAAGAAACAAAAATGGAACAATCAGTATTAGGATATCAGTCAGTCTCCTCTCAGACACAAACTGATTTCATCAACTGTCAGAAATGAACATGGTTCAGTCCTGAATGTGATTAACAGCAAGAAGAGCAGCACAGTGAAACTCATGCAGCCACTCATGAAGTCACTGGTCCCTCATCAAGGTAGATGTTAGGTTAAATCACGTTTCACACACTGAGCACATAATCATTCTCTGTGTGAGTGCACTGGTGTTTCAGCAGATCAATTAAACATTTAACTTTTTTCAGTGTGAACAAACTGATACGAAATGAGTGCACTTAAACGAGTGAATCCCGTGCCACGCAGACAGCAACTGAATAGCCTATTTTTATTAATTAAAGAATGTGAGTTTTACTGGCAAGGCCAGTATTTATTACTCATCCCTAATTGTCTTGGGAAGGTGGTAGTGATCTGCCTTCATGAACCGCTTTTGTCCATGTGCAGCAGGTACACCTAGCGGGCTGCAGCAAGAAAACATTTCCAAGATGTTGACCCAGTGAAGGAACAGTGATATATTTTCAAATCCGGATTGAAGGGGAACTTCCAAGGGTATTTTGATGTATCTTCCACGCTTGTTCTTTTAGTTAGTCATGGGTTTGGGAGATGCTGTCAAAGCCTTGGTAAGTTCCTGCATTGTGTCTTGTCAACGGAGCACTCTGCTGCTAGTGTGTGTTGGTGGAGGGAGTGAGTGTTTGTGTAAGGGACACAGTCAAGTGGGCTGCTTTGCCCTAGATGGTAACAAGAAAGTAGAGAATATTCCATCACACTTCTGACATATGCCTTGTAGATGATAGAAAAGCTTTGGGAGTGAGGACATTACTCAGCACAGAATTCAAATGCTCTGACCTGCTCATGTATACAGATTTTTTAGCACAGCAGGGTGGGAGACTCTCACATCAGCTGATTCAGGGGGTTCGTTCATGCATTCCCATCACGATAGCATCTCCTATTACCAGATTTCCAGCCGCATCAACTCCATGCCGGACATCGCCGGAAATCATTTACATGCTCATTTGAATTTCATTTATATAAGATCAGCAAGCCCGGCACTAAAATCTCCAGCCCCGCTAAGCATCACATCCTCATCAGGATGGCTCAGTCCAGCAGGGTTTTACAATAGCTTCCTAATAACACAAAACAAGCACCCCGACTCTCCTGGAGTGAAACAGAGAGGCAGTCAAGGCCCTGCAGAGAGGCAGTTAGCAAGGGGGCAACCTGGCAATGCCTTTCTAGGACCACTGAAGCTCCCCAAGGGATAAAGTGCCAATGCTCAAGGGACACCTTGGCACTATCCAATGACCATGGGGCATTGCCAAGCGGTGCTGCCTTTGGAGGAGTGGGATCTGTGGGGTGGAGCCTAATGGGGAGATTGATGTGGGTGGGGGTTCCCACTGCCTCTCTGTAGAGAGGATTGATATGGGTAGGAGGGAAGCCAGTTACTGCAGAGTTGGAAGCGGGGGATTCAGGGCTGACCTAGGTCAGGGTGAGGGGGGAGGGGTAGCAAACAGGTCGTGGGGAAGCTTGGAGGGTCAGCAATGTGGGCATTGCGGGGCTGGCCAGCATTTGGGCAACCAGCAGTGTGGCCCCACTGCACATGTGCTGATCCCGATGCTGTCAGATTTCTGAATGGGAATAGTCCCGGCCCACAGCTTTATTATGATATGCACACTCATGACCTTTAAAGTGCACCATGTGGGAGATTCTTCTCTGAACTCCCACTTAAAAAAAAGTGTGAATTACACAGTGTTTTCACGCAAATTAGACCCTTAGAATTTTCTTGAGAGAATTCCAGCCATTATTTTTTACAACTACTCCCGTTCAGCCTCTGGTGAGTCGTAACCCATAGGATATTGGTAACCTGTCCTGAGTATGAGTTGGTTTATGGCTCAGCAGATTCCCTGTGCTTTTTAAACATTTCCCACAGTCAGAGCATTGAAACTGTCTCTTATCAGTGTGAAGAAGTTGATTTTTAATGAGCTGCGATGACTGAGTGAATTCTTTCCACACACACGGAGCTGGCGAATAGCCTCTTCCCAGTGTAAATACGCTGCTGTTTCATCAGTTCATTTTTGTTTGTAAATGTCTTCTCACAGTTTGAACATTTACATGATCTCTTGGCGGAATGAATAGTTTTGAACGTCTAAGATACCACGGAAAGCAGTTCAGGCCAAAACACCTTTTCATGGAGATAGATATAGCTCTTGGGACAAAAAAGATCAAAGGGTATGGGGGCGGGGAAGGCAGGATCAGGTCTTCAATTGGATGACCAGCCATGATTATTACGAATGGTAGAGCAGTCTTGAAATGCCAAATGGCCTACTTCTTCTCCTATTTCTATGTTTCTATGATAGACTAGCACGTAAATCCCTTCCTACATGCAGAGCAGGTGAATGGACCCTCCTGAGTGTGAATACTTTGGTGTTGACTGAGTGAGACAAAGCAATGACTTCCTTCCCACGCAGAGTAACTGAACAGTTTTTCTCCAGTGTGAACATGCTTGTGTTCAGTGGGGATGGAAAACTGCTTGAACCTCTTGCCACACTGAAAGAAGATGAATGATCTCCCCAGTGTGAACGCGTAGATGTTCAGTAAGGTGAGAAGCACAAGTGAATCCCTTCCCACACATGGAGCAGGTGAAGGGTCTCTCCCCAGTGTGTACACGTAGATGTTCAGTGAGGTGGAAAGCACCAGTGAATCCCCTCCCACATACGGGGCAAGTGAAGGGCCTCTCCCCAGTGTGAAGACGCTTGTGTTCAGTGAGGTGCGAAGCACAAGTGAATGCCTTCCCACACATGGAGCAGGTGAATGGCCTCTCCCCAGTGTGAAGACGTAGATGTTCTGTGAGGTGTGAAGCACAAGTGAATTCCTTCCCACAAACCGGGCAGGTAAAGGGCCTTTCCCCAGTGTGAACACGTAAATGTTCGGTGAGGTGGGATAATTGCCTGAAATTTTTCTCGCACTGAGAACAACTGAATGGTCTCTCCTCAATGTGAACTTGTTGGTGTTGAATTAAACCCTCATTGCTCTTGAAACACTTCCCACAGACAAAGCATTTAAAAGGTCTCTCCTCAGAGTGGACTTGTTGGTGTTGAGTTAAACCCTCGTTGCTCTTAAAACATTTCCCACAGAGAGAGCATTTAAAAGGTCTCTCTTCAGAGTGAACTTGTTGATGTTGAATCAAACCCTCACAGTTCTTAAAGCTCTTCTCACACTGAGAGCAACTGAATGGTCTCTCCTCAGAGTGAACTTGTTGATGTTGAATTAAACCTGCGTTGCTTTTAAAACACTTTGCACAGAGAGAACACTTAAAAGGTCTCTCTTCACTGTGGACTTGCTGGTGTTGAATCAAACCTCCAGAACTCTTAAAGCTCTCCCTACAGACAGAGCATTTAAAAGGTCTTTCCTCAGTGTGGACTTGCTGGTGTTGAATTAAACCCCCAGAACTCTTAAAACTCTCCCTGCACACATAGCACTTGAAAGGTCTGTCCTCAGTGTGAACGTGCTGGTGTTGAATTAAACCCCCAGAACTCTTAAAACCCTTCCCACAGACAGAGCATTGAAAAGGTCTCTCCTCAGAATGAACTTGCTGGTGTTGAATGAAACCCTCATTACTCTTAAAGCTTTTTTCACAATCAGAACATTTGAAAGGTCTCTCCTCAGTGTGAACTTGCTGGTGTTGAATTAGCCCCCCATTGCTCTTAAAGCTTTTCTCACAGTCAGAGCATTTGAAAGGCCTCTCCTCAGTGTGAACTTGTTGGTGTGACACTAGGTTAAATGACCGAGCAAATCCTTTACCACACACAGAGCAGGTAAATGGTTTCTCTACAGTGTGAGTGCGTCGATGCATTTTCAGTCGAGATGGGGACCTGAATCCCTTTCCACAGTCCCAACATTTCCATGGTTTCTCCATGGTGAGGGTGTTCTTTTGTTTCTCCAGGATTGACGTTCAATTAAATACTTGTCCACACAAAAACGTCGGTATGATTTCACCAGGCTGTGAATGGTTTCAGGCTAACTGGTAGAAGTGCTTTCCAAAGTCACTGCTCTGGAACAGTCTCTATCGGGGTATGTGTGTATGTGTGTGTGTGTCGGACTTTTTCAATCACATAGATGCTGGAAAACCTTTTGCAGATAAAAAACTCTCCTTCCACATTTAAAGGTGGATGATGACATTGTGGTGCTGATGGACCAAGAAACACTGTCAGATCTTGATGTGCTTTTCGTTTGAGTTTGCAATCTGGAATTCCTCTCATTCCACAACCTGGAAAGGAAATTTACAGAAATTTTCACTGTCAGTTCAGGATGGAAATTCAGAACAGATAGTTCTAGCTCCTATGGAATATAGTTTCCCTCTTTTAACTGAAAATGAGATATTGAACAGGTATTTTGTGTTGATCTTCATAGTGGAACACAAATAACAATGACAGGAATGCTATGGCAGGTGAGAACCTAGAAACTATCATTATCACAAAAGAGGTAGTGTTGATCAAGTTAATGGGGCTAAAGGTAGACAAGTCTCCCGGTCCTGATGGAATGCACCCCAAGGTACTAAAAGAGATGGCGAGAGAAATAGCAAATGCACGAGCAGTGATTTACCAAAATTCACTGGACTCTGGATCGGTTCCCGCAGATTGGAAAACAGCAAATGTGCTGCCACTGTTTTAAAAATAGAGGTACACAAAAGGCAGGTAATTTTAGGCCAATTGGCTTAACTTCAGTAGTATGGAAAATGCAAAAACAAGGAGTTGTTTTGCAGGTACAGCAGGAAATTAAAAAGACAAATGGATTTTTTTCCTTTATTGTTAGAGGAATGGAGTTGGAAATCAATGAGATTATATTGCAGCTGTATAAGGTACTGTTGAGGCCAAACCTGGAGTACTGTGCACAGTTTTGGTCTCCTTACTTGAGAAAGGATATATTGGCACAGGAGGGGGTTCAGAGGAGATTCACTAGATTGATTCCGGAGTTGAGAGGGTTGGTTTCTGAGCGGACTGGGCTATACTCATTGGAATTCAGAAGAATGGGGAGAGATCTTATAGAACCATATATGATTATTAAGGGAATAGATAAGATAGAAGCAGGGAAATTGTTTCCACTGGGAGGCGTGGCCTCAAAATAAGGGGAAGCAGTTTTAGGACTGAGTTGAGGAGGAACTTCTTCGCACAAAGAGTTGTGAATCTATGAAATTCCCTGCCCAGTGAATCAGTTGAGGCTACCTCATTGCATGTTTTTAAGGCAAGGATAGATACATTTTCGAACAGTAAAGGAATTAAGGGTTATAGTGAACAGGTGGGTAAGTGGAGCTGAGTCCACGAAAAGATCAGCAATGGTCTTATTGAATGGCTGTGCAAGTTCAAGAAGCTGGATAGCTGACTCCTGCTCCTAGTTCTTATGTTCTAACATGCATGGGGTTCATGGTGACATGGCCACTTGGATTCAGAATTGGCTTGCACGTAGTAGACTGCAGTAGTGGAAGTGTGTTTTTCTGTTTGGAGGTCTATGGCTCGTGGTGTTCTGTAGGCATCCTTTGCTGTTTCTAATATATATAATTTACCTGGGATGAAAACATAGATGGATGATTTAGTAAGTTTGCAGATGATACAAGGATAGGTGTAGTTATGGACAGTGTAGAAGGTTGTCAAAGGATACAGCAGGATATAGATCAGATGCAGATATAGATGGAGAAATGGCAGATGGAGTTTAATCTGTGCAAATGTGAGGTGTTGCAGTTTGGGAGATCAAATGTCAGGAACCTAAACAGCATTGATGTACTGAAGGATCTTGCGGTTCCTGAAATAGAAGTAAATGGGGTAGTAAAGAGGACGTATGCCATGCTTGTCTTTATTGGTTGAGCAGTGGGTCAAGATGTCATGTTGCAGTTTTATAAAACTTTGGTTCGGCCACACTTAGATTATTGCATTCAATTCTGGTCCCCACATTGTAGGAAGGATGTGGAGGCTTTGTAGGAAGTGCGGAAGAAATTTACTAGGATGCTGAATGGATTAGAGGAACGTGACATAAGGAGAGGCTGGACAAACTACGATTGTTTTCTCTGGATCAGTGGAGGCTGAGGGGATACCTGATTGAAGTATATAAAATTATGAGAGGCATAGATAGGGTTTACAGTCAGAATTTCTTTCCCAGAGTTGAAAGGTCTAGTTCTAGGGGACATGCACTTAGGGCAAGTGGGGGAAGGTTCAATGGAGATGTGAGGGACCAGTTTTTTGACACAAAGAGTAGTAAACATCTGGAATGCACTGCCAGGGATGGTGGTGGAGACAGATACAATGGAGACATTTAAGGAGCTTTTAGATAAGCACATGAATAGGCAAGAAATAGAGGGATATGATGTGAACCAGTGGATCCACTCTGTCTGCCGCTCCCTCTGAAAATCCAAGGATGGAAGGTCAGAGGCTTTAGGGGAGTAACAACATAAAACAGTACAGCAGAGGAACAGGCCCTCTGGCCCACAAGGTTGTGCTAAAGATGACGCCAAGAAATACCAAGAGCTGCACAAAGCCCACTATCAATGACAGGCAGAAGGGATTAATTCAATTTGGCGTCATCGTTGGCACAAGGGCCTGTTCCTGTGCTGTATTATTTGATGTTCAAACGCCCCTATAGCCTGACCTTGCACCTGAGGATTTTCAGAGGGAGCTACAGGCAGAGTGGATCCATTGGTTGACATCATTCAAAATTCCAGAGACACACAAGACTCTGAAACCCCGCTCACTCCCTCTTCCCTCACCAAGATGGCCACCCACGTGACCTGCTCACTGAATTAGCCGAGCCTTCCTCTCGCAAGATGGTGGCTAGTTGCGTGGGTAACCCTGGCCCATAACACCAGGTTAAAGTCCAACAGGTTTATTTGGTAGCACAAGCCACTAGCTTTCGGAGTGCTGCCCTCATCAGATAAATGGGAGTTCTGTTCACAAACAGGGCATATAAAGACACAAACTCAATTTACGAAATAATGGTTGGAATGTGAGTCTTTACAGATAATCAAGTCTTAAAGATACAGGCAATGTGAATGGAGACAGGGAATAAGCACAGGTTAAAGAGATGTGTATTATCTCCAGTCTGGACAGTTAGTGAGATTTTGAGACACCAGGCAAGTCATGGCATTTACAGATAGTGTGACATGAACCCAAGATCCCGGTTGAGGTTGTCCTTATGTGTGTGGAACTTGGTTATCAGTCTGTACTCAGCGACTCTGTGTTGTTGTGTGTCATGAAGGCTGCTTTGGAGAACACTTACCCGAAGGTCAGAGACCGAATGCCTATGCCACTGAAGAGTTCCCCAACAGTAAGCAAACACTCTTGCCCGGTGATAGTTGAATGGTGTTCATTCATCCGTTGTCGTAGCGTCTGTGTGGTCTCCCCAATGTACTATGCCTCGGGACATTGTTTCCCGCAGCGTATCAGGTAGACAATGTTGGCCGAGTTGCAAGAGTATGTACTGTGTACCTTCTGGATGGTGGTCTCACGTGAGATGATGGCATCCGTGTCGATGATCCGGCACTTCTTATAGAAGTTGCTGTGGCAGGGTTGTATGGTGTTGTGGTCACTGTTCTCCTGAAGGCTGGGTAGTCTGCTGCAGACAATTGTTTGCCTGAGGTTGTGTGGTTGTTTGAAGGCAAGATGTGGGGGTGTAGGGATGACATTGGCGAGACTTTCGTCTGCATCAATGACATGTCGAAAGCTGCGGAGAAGACGTTGGAGCCTCTCCACTCCGGTGAAGTACTCGACGACGAGGGGTACCCTGTCCATCATGTCCCCTATTTGTCTTCTGAGGAGGTCGGTGCATTTTTTTGCTGTGACGCATTGGAACTGTCGATCAATAAGTCGAGTGCCATATTCTGTTCTTAAGAGGGTATCTTTCAGTGTTTGGAGGTGTCTGTTGCAATCCTCCTCATCTGAGCAGATTCTGTGCATACAGAGGGCTTGTCAGTAGGGGATGGCTTCTTTAATGTGGTTCAAACAAGACCTTTTCACTGCACAGGATCTTCAACCAATGCTATACACTTGATACATCAATGACATTTTCTTCCTTTGGACTCATGGTGAACAATCACTGAAACAACTATATGATGACACCAACAAATTCCATCCCACCATCAGACTCACCACGGACTACTCTCCGGAATCGTTTGTATTCTTGAACATATGCATCTCCATCAAGGGTGGTTGCTTCAGCGTTTCATTGTACCGGAAGCCCATGGATAAACTCATGATACTCCACTTCTCCAGCTTCCACTCTAAACATGTTAAAAGAAGCCATACCCTATAGATAAGCTCTCCATATACACAGGATCTGCTCAGATGAGGAAGATTGTAACAGACATCTCTAGACACTGAAAGATGCACTCATAAGAGGAGAATATGGCACTCAGATCATCAACCTTCTCAGAAGACAAACACGGGACACAGTGGACAGGGCACTCTTCATTATCCAGTTCTTCCCCAGAGCGGAGAAGCTACGACATCTTCTCTGGAGCTTTCAACATGTCATTGATGAAGACGAACATCTCACCAAGGCCATTCCCACACCCCCACATCTTGCTTTCAGGTGAACAGTGATCCAGCCTTCAGGTGGACAGTGACCATGACACCACACAACTCTGCCACAGCAACCTCTGCAAGATGTGCCAGATCATCAACATGGATGTTATCATCTCATTTGAGAACACCATCTACCAGGTACACAGTCCATACGCTTGGACCTCAGCCAATGTTGCCTACCTGATACGCTGCAGAAAAGGATGTCCCGAGGCATGGTACATTGGGGAGACCACGCAGATGCTCCGACAACAGATGAATGAACACTGCTTGACAATCGGCAGTCAAGAGTGTTCTCTTCTTGTTGGGGAACACTTCAGGAGTCATGGACATTCAGCCTCTGGTCTTTGGGTAAGTATGCGCCAAAGTGGCTTTCGTGACACACAACAATGCAGAGTCACTGAGCAGAGACTGATAGCCAAGTTCTGCACACATGAAGACAGCCTCAACCGGGATCTTGGGTTCATGTCTCACTATCTGTAACCCCCACGACTTGCCTGGGCTTGCAAAATCTCACTAACTCGTCCTGGCTGGAGACAGTACACATCTCTTTAGCCTGAGCTTAACGCTCCCTCCGCTCACATTGTCTGTAACCTTGGGACTTGATTACAAGACTTGCAATCCAATCATTATTTTGTTAATTGAGTTTGTGTCTCTAATATGCCCTGTTTGTGAAATGAAAAAGGAGCAGTGCTCGGGATAACTAGTGCTGTCGAATAGACCTGTTGGATTTTAACCTGGTGTTGTGAGACTTCTTGCTGTGTTCATCCCAGTCCAGCGCCAGCATCTCCACATCAGCCCCCGGCCCATCAGGGAGAAGAAGCCCCGCCTCCCTGGTTCGCCCTGATTCCCAACCGCAAAATGGCGGACAATGAGTCCGCTCCCCGGGACCTGTCACCGCGGGGTAAACACGGTGCCTATAGCCTCTCATTTGGAGCCTCGGCTTACCCCAAAAGTTTGTAAAGTTCCCAGGACGCCCGCGGTTTCCATCCCTACCCCCGGGCTCACAATCAGCTCCCGCCTCCTGCACCGTCCGCTCGCCTCCAATTTCCAACATCAATGACACTGCGCATGCTCAGAACACACGCCGCGTCCGCACCTGCGCACTGGCGTCCTGTACCCACTGATCGAGGACTTTCTTCAGCGCCTAGTATTCTGGGTAAATCTTCCACCATTGGTAGCATAAAACTATCGGCTTCCCAATCGATATCAGGGCCGCAGCATGAACAGGTAAATCGTGTATAAACCCGAATAAGGTGACCTTCATCGCTGATGTGCAATTCCCTATCCATTCCCGCTATCATTCGGAAGCATGCCCAATAAGATGATCCACAAGGAACAGCCTTTGTACCACTGATGTTCATAACGTAGCGTCGCAATCTAGCCTAGGGAATAAATAATTGTCAAATTTTACGGCTGATACCATAAGATTCAAAATGGCGCCGGAGCGTGCCGACTTCTTGTGAACTGTCCCTAGTATGCTCTCTAGATTCATCTTTTGTTCTTTTTCTATGCTTTGAAAACTGAACTATAACTCTTTGAAATCTTCTAATAATGTTTTATTTAAATTTCTTCTTCACCCATGCTATGGGTGAAATGATATGAAAAATCAATTTTTGAAATCTTAAATGAAGCTCCAATCTTTCAGACTCACAATTCTGATATCATCTTTGCAAATATTTTCCACAATTTCACCCAGTCTTCATTGTCCTTTTTATACTACAGAAACCAGAACTATACAAATTATGTAATTTCACTACTTCTAAATTCTTGTTAACTTTCTTCTTATATTTTTGTACTTTTCCTACCAAAGAACACCATTATGACTCAAGCTATGACTGTAACACTGTATTCTGCATCCAGTCATTTCCTTCTCCCATACGTGCTCTACGAACAGTATGTTTTATCTATATAACGTGCAAAAAATCATTTTTTTTCACTGTATTCCAATATGTGTGACAATAATAAATCAGATTGTAGTATATAGCTAATGAATGATGCGAAGGAATGATACTAATCGTCAAGCATTGTCTCTTGAGATTAATCCAGAGACCCAGAGCAATGTCCCGGGGACCCAGGTTCCAATATCACCTTGGAAGATGGTGACGTTTTTATTCAATACCAGTCTTATGATGACTATGCTGATGTCATATAGGCGATAAAATTAGAGATGCAAACGATATATATTTTTGAAATACAACAAGACTGTATATCTGATCAGTAATTTGGCAAACGATAACATGCAAAATGGTGTTCTTTGGTAGGAAAAGTACAAAAATATAAGAAGAAAGTTAACAAGAATTTAGAAGTAGTGAAATTACACAATTTGTATAGTTCTGGTTTCTGTAGTATAAAAAGGACAATGAAGACTGGGTGAAATTGTGGAAAATATTTGCAAAGATGATATCAGAATTGTGAGTTTGTTGTTACTCTGAAAGATTGGAGCTTCATTTAAGATTTCAAAAATTGATTTTTCTTATCATTTCCACTAATGAGAAAATCAAGAGGTAGGATTATATGATTGTAATCAATAAATCCAACAGGGAACTAAGGAGAAAATTCTGTACTCTGAGACTTGCTAGATGGCTGCAACTTTAGTCTAACATCCAATACTGGATAAGCAGAACTTGCTTCCAATTAAATATTGAGAAGAGGGAAACAACTGTCTTAAACCCTGCTACAGATTCGATTCCTTATTGTAATAGTGTGGCATTTCAGTCTTCATCAAGGCACTTAAGGCTCAATTAGGAACAAGAAGGTACTTATTAATAAAGAAAAATTTAGTACAGTAAGGTATAGACAGCCTGGCTACTCCAGTCCTTACAGGCTTACTGCGTGGCTTTTGGATGTATTCTGCCCCAGAAAGACTCCACCGTCTGGGGTGATCACCAGCTCTCAGTCCCCATTGATCTCTCGCGTCAGGTAACCCACTTTTGCTGTGCTGTCTTAAAGAGACAGACAGAACAACTACTACATCCCTCTTCCTGGTTTTTGTACAGTCTTCAAAATCAATTTATCCAAACCCACATACGAAGTAAAACATTATACACACAAGTTAGACATTTGTAAATCGATGCAGTGATTGTTCAATTGAGGCTCGTTTTTATAATAAAACTTCTATTAGTAGACTCAACTATGGACTGTTGTAAATATAGTCTTGCATGGCCTCTTCAACTATTCATATATAGTCTTATGTGGTTCTTTCCTAATGCTGTACTGAACTGTGCAGTGACCATGGGCTGCAAACTTCACTGTGTGGACGGTGCCACTCTCTAATCCTTAATCCTTTTCTCTGTTGAGCATCTTACTCTACGATGCAAGCATGTGCCATTATCATATGCAATACAGTCAAATGCCTTGGCAGATCACTCACAATCTCGGTCCGCCACTAAATGGTTGTGGTATTCTATTTCTGGTACTTAGATCATAAAAACACTACAGTACAGAAGGAGGCTATTCGAGTCTGCAGCACAACAAACTCACCCAGGTCCTTTCCCTGAAACCCACATATTTATCGCGTTAATCACTCTGGCCTACACATTCCAGGACACTAACGGCCAATGCACCCAACCTGCACATTTTTGGACTGTGGAAGAAAATTGCAAAAACTGGAAGAAACCCAAGCAGATACAGGGAGAACGTGCAGACTCCACACAGACAATAACCCAAACCTAGAATGGAACCTAGGTTCCTGCAGCAGCAGTGCTACTCACTGTACCATCGTGCCTCCCCACCATATGCCATCATTCCTTTTCTTAGATTAGGGTCGCAAACACTTACCTCATTTGTTAACTTCTGTAGCTCTCAGTTAAGTTTATCCAACTCTTTTGTCTTCACTATTACTACTTCTGCGTGGCTTGTCTTATTTTCTGACCGATTAAAACTTGATTGTTCACTGATAGTTTATGGTTAAAACTTCGAAGGAATTTCTCATTGCACTACAAAATGATGGCTGAAACAAAATCTTGCTGCCTTTAGCCCTTCACTTAGTGATTTAGGATCTTTTGTTGCACTCTTCCCGTGTTCTCTCCATGCACTTACCCTCACACCTTCCCTCCTCCACTACATGCCAGTATTGCCCCCTTTTCGGGGTTTTTAGTGCTCCAAAATATCTCAGGTTGTTCAATGCTCCCCCCCCACACACACACACACACACCGACCCCCCGGGTCTTTTATGCCCTACTTAGAGACTGGTGTTGCCTCTTCCCTTCGGGCTAATTACCTCCTCTGAGTTTCAGCATTGCCTCCTCCTTGAGGACTTAATTTCCTCTGCTGATGATTCGCATTGCTCACGTTTCCAACTTTGAGTCTCCCTCCATCTGGCGTTGTTTCTGATTTTCCTGCTCTTTATTCTTTGTTACTTCTGTGGATGTTGCATTAAATGTTGGAATGCATTATTGCTTTAAGATTGACAACTACCACAACTGCTAGCTCTCTCATTTTCGCTCTGCTTCCCCTATACAGTTTTGATAGAAAGTACAGCTCCTCTTTCTCCAAATCTCTTTTAAACTATTTACTTTTTTTAAGCTGTTTGAAATCTACTACACTAATTTCTACAGTTTTCCAATTTTTGTTTCTTGTTGACTGTTTTCTCCTCCTTCTTCAAATGTCCATCTTTTCATCACTTTCAGCAGAAAGTATCCAGTTGGAACCATTATCTTCTTTTACAAACCTCTAAACTTATTTTCTTTTTCAAAAAGCAGGCAAACGATGTTTCTTGTTCCAAAACTTTATCTTTACTGCTTGCAGTCTCTCAGTCACTTCCGAACCCCCTGCAGTGTCTGTTCAAATCAGGAAACCTGTAATCGCAGCTTCTCATGTTTCAGGGACAAAGCCCTGCAACTCCCAAAGATTTTCCTTCCATCATTTTCTCTTTTTTCCTCTCTGAACTAATGTATATCATTTCAAATCAAGATTCAGTTGATGCATTCCAGCTATCATTTCTTTCAATAACATATCCACCACCTTCCCCATCATAGGATCATAGCTTGTTGGTCTCCAAACTTGAGAATTTGTCATTGACAAATTTGCAACTAGTGAAGAAGAAAGAATATTACCAAAACTAGTCAATAGCATCTGCATAACAGGTAAAACTAACTGTGATAATGCGTCAGCATGAGCATGGCACTCTAATTGAAGATGCTTTATACACAGGAGTGTACAGAGATGATCTGTGAAATCTCTGAAATTGATTAGCAGCTAATGACAGCATGTCTTTTTAGAGCACAAACATAATACTTTAAGGTCAATGATCAGTCAATAATGTGAAATGCCGAAATATAAATAACGATGAAACATTTGTCTGCCAACAATTACATTCAATGTTTCTTTTTGCGAGCTGAGGGTAGTTAGATTCAGCATGTGTCAGATTACACAAAGCAAAAGCTATTGGAAATTCTTCTCCCAAATGCATAATATGTGAAACCATGCACCTACTCCATAATGTAAAGCCCCACAAGCAAACAGTAATGGTAGTTTTGGATGAAACAAATCAATACTTCAGACTTCAGTAAAGCATCTTTGACATTCTAATATATTTTCTCACAGTCTATTGTCCAATCCCATGGCTGTTTCCCACATAGTAAATTATGCAATATCTTCAATATTGTAGCTATTTTCTGAACAAATTTGCCAGAATAATTTGCTAATCCTGGAATGAACCTCAGTTGTGTCACATTCATTAGATATGGTGCTTTTAAAATATTTTAGATGCTTTATGTAGCTCTTTGTTATTAGTAACATGACTCAAATACAGAATTGATGTCTGGAAACAGTCTGACTTTTCTTTCTTGTTATGCAAAGCATGTGCTTGAAAACATTCCAATTTGCTTCTAAATGATTCAACTTCTTCAGTTCACTGGACCCTGTAATAAGAACATCACTCAAATAACATTGTACACCAGAGACAGACGACTTAAAAGGTGATCCATCAATCTTTGGGATAGGACAGTTGTGGATCTTATTCCAATAGGCAAGCTTTTATGATGAAAAAGATCTTTATGAATAATGATGGTAAACAATGGTTGAGTTTCACTTGCTACAGTCATCAGCAGATGTGTATTTCTAAACATTCAATTTTGCTGAATTTATATCCACCTGATAACCCAGTGGACAGATCTTCAGTATCTAAAGGAAGTGGCTATTGATCAGCACACAACATTGAATTTATGATTGTTTAAAATCACCACAAATACAAACTGAATCATCTGGTTTTATGATGGGTATGATGGAGGTAGTCCAATCAATCATTGTAACCAGCTCTAACTGCCACAACAAATGTCTACAACAGATATATATTTGTTACCAAATATTAACCATATTAAGTAAGTTTTTTTCTTTCCAATTTACAGCAATCAACTTGGCAACTCAAAAGAAAAACCTCTGATGTTCAGCCAACAGGTTCACAGCATTTCAGTTAAAATGGATGTTGAAAGCAGTCATTTAAAGACAATGTCCCATCAAGAATTCATGGCTCCTTTTCTGCGTCGTCATCACTGCCATCAATTCTGCTGTCCAGTAGCAAGTCTTACTAATTCTTCTTCAATCTTGTATATGGCACCACTCTCACTTTTTGGTTGGCTATTCGCCTTTGTCTTGAGTTTCACTTGAACTCCCTTCATTGTGACAGGTTCCTCTTCTTGCATTTATCTAGAAGGTACTGTAGGTCTCATTTGGCATTGACCAATCTGTTGGCAGCACTCCACTTAAGCTTCACCTTCTCCAAATATGATCTTCCAATTAGGTCTGGAAAATGACCATGGAT
Organism: Sphyrna mokarran; assembly: GCA_024679065.1. NCBI lineage: Eukaryota > Metazoa > Chordata > Chondrichthyes > Carcharhiniformes > Carcharhinidae > Sphyrna > Sphyrna mokarran. The sequence goes on along the minus strand of JAGIQG010000014.1, from coordinate 5,975,580 downwards.
CACATGAAAAAGCAACTTCACTGTTGATGGTGTAGCCCAGTCAATCATTGTAACCGACTCTAACACGTCACAGCAAATGTCTACAACAAATATATATATGCATTACCAAATATTAACATTAATTAAGTTTTTTTCCAATTTACAGCAATCAGCTTGGCAACTAAAAAAATGCACATCTGATATTCTGCCACCAGGTTCCACATCATTTCAGTTAAAATGAATATTGAAAACAATAATTTAAAAACAAGGTCTCATCAAGAATTGATCATGATGCAACATTTTAATGCCATAATTGTCACCATATCTTCCATTTATGTACTTAAAATAACATCAACCGATTTTAAAGGAAGATGTTTCCACTTCTGTGGTATGTAGTCTCAGAAATTAAAGATAAAACAGCACAAATATCAATCTAAGCTGTACCCTTAACGTTGCAATCATCCAGAATCTATGTGATTCAACCTGTACGGATGACACATTTAGTCGAAGCTCTTCATCATATTTTTTATATTTTCTTCTTCATAGTCATAATTATTTTCTTCTATGTTTTCAATTCTTATTATAGAATACAACTTGTTCTTCTTAAAAGTAACCAAATTATTCTTGTGAATATTCTTGAGCTCTAGCCCAACAAGTTTTAAAAATGTGACCCATTTTATTACAATTCTTACATTGACTATCCTTGCTGTAACATTTGCTCACCGAATGGCGCATTTTGGCACATCTCTGATAGATACATTACTGTTTTAGCTTCTTATGTGCAGTTCCCCAATTGTGCATCTTCATTCTTGCACCAAATTGTGAAGCTTCTTTAGGAACCAGTTCCATTGACATTGCAATTTCTACTCTGATTAAAGTCAAAGCATGTTCAATAAGCAATCTTCCTTGCATAGCCTCATTTTGCAGACCACAAAATCGACACTCTCGAAGAGTATCTTCCAATGAGTCGCCAAACTCATAACGTTGTGCCAGCCAATTGTACCCGAGATGGCCAAAAGCTTAGGCAATATATGTCTCACAAGGCAGCTTTCTCTGTGTAAAGATGTAATTTTATTCAAACCAGCGGCTGCAAGGAGTTCATCATAGGGTTAAGTAGCTCTGATGTAAAGCAACAAAACGTCTCTGATGAATCTAACATATACAATCAAAAATCGATCAAATATAGATTTTCCTTATCATTCATTCCTACCTTTCAGTAACTTTAAATCAATCATCTTCAAGATACAAATCAACAATAATACTTGTCAAATATTTTGGTCAATTGCATTCCACTCCTCAGAATAATTGCACTTTATTAATCCATAAATCTGGAAGCTGATTTCTGTCTTGGCTGACTCACACCTTGTTTGCCTAGTAGTCTAAGATGTTCAGCTAAGAATTAAAATGAATGTTCTTACAGGTTCCCTTAAAGGTCAGTCTAACCAGACTAGTTCATGATACCACGTATGGGCAGTTGTCCATTTTGAATGGGCAGTAAATAAATTCTATTCATGAAATATGATTAAGTGTTCGAAATGTTCTTTCTAGCTTAAATTTTAACTGACAAAATTTGTATATTTCGAAGGCCCAAATATTGTCTTGAAAGATGGCTTTAGCCTAATAATTTTTACCATGATGCCAGCACTAAATTTCTTTTCACTAGCATGAACAATATTCCTTAAAATCAACAATACATTTAAAATATCAGCATATGTGTCTTATAATCATCATCACTCATTTAAATAAATTATTACATACTATATGTGCAAATTGTTTCTTATTAACTTATTTTAGAAATTATTGAACTGAATGCTGTTAGTCTGTCAGTGCCTTAATGTTTACTGGTTTAAAAATCTTATCACCCTATTAGGGGTTCCACCTGTCATGTCTTTTTAAGGTTGCCACAAACTGAGCAATGTAATTACCTTTACTTGATTCCCTCCATGCAGTGTGATCTGTTCTACTAAAATCAATGGTTTTCTAGAGTAATGCTGTTAAAGAATCTTTGTCAAGTCATCATAAGTTTTGATCCATGACTTTGATCCATGATGAAAACTGATACAAGTGATGATTATGATTCTATGATTCTTCTATGAACTAACTTGCTTGCAATTATATTCATTCACACAATGTACTGAAAATGGTTGGCACAGGGAATCCATGATTCATGTTCTTCGTTGAATGGATCCATGGATCCTAATAGACTTCCTACATCTCTTGTAGACAACAGTAACTTGAGACTGCCCAGTGTATTTTTTTTATTGTCTTCCCAGTACTTCCCTTTTTACCCTGGGGATCAATGAATTGGTGTTTTCTTTTTAAATAACCCCAGTTGTAGCAAAATATCCCCTTTGCCAGATACTGCATAGAATCTTACCCTTTGATCAGAATGCATCTTATTTAAAAACTACACGGAGAACTTCCATGCTTTTTCAATTGAGTAATGAGTGTCCTGCTCTGCCAGTATGCACTGCACTGCGTGCATGGAACCTGCTTAAAGGACTCCACACAATTTTTTTTTGATAATAAATTATTTATATTTATTTTATTTTCTTTCCTCACTTGGTGTTCCTTATTGACATCCCAGTCTGTAATCCTGTTGTTGATTTTCCCCAGCCTACTAACATTTGAAGTGTAAGTACATGGTGTTTCTTTCTCTACTTTGGACCTCTTCTTGGTGCTCTCAATGAAAAACAATCCCATTGTCATTGGCGACTTTCTTTTACTATGTTAACTGTAGTAGGGTTTGTGGGTATCACAAAAAGAAACATACGTGGTTTGCTCACGTAGATTCAAAACAACAACATTATTTTGGGAGTTGTTATTTCTGCAGAGTATAAAATGAAAACAAGCAGGAGCCCGTCAAATACTGAATGACATCATCATGAGGCTGGCACTTAAAACAATAATGCAACCATTTAAATATATAGCAAATTATGAACTCACATGTTGTCACCCTCTTTCACTATGTGTGTGTCTCAGATTCCAGGGTTTTGTTGCAGTTTTCCTCAGTATTAACTGTATCTCCCAGTTTAATCATCATTAATGATAAAATGGATGAATGAGATGAAACAAATTGAAATAAAACAAACGGAAATAGAGTGAAGGTGAAGGAGAGATTTCATGCTCTGAAGTTGTTGAACTCAATGTTTAATTCAGAAGCCTGTAAAGGGTCCAATCAGAAGATGAGGTTCTGTTTATTCAGTTTGTGTTGGGGTTCAGTAGAACATTGCAAAAGACCAAAAATGGACAGGATGAAGAGGAGGGCAGAGGACGTGGAAAAGTGGCAAACAACAGGAGGTCTGGGTCCTGCTTGCGGATGGGCTGAAGGTGTTCAGCAATCACCCACTGTCTCTGATGTATAATAGACCACATTGGGAGTTATGCAGATACAATTGACCAAATTGAAGGATTTGCAGGTGAAACTTCACCTGAAAGGAGTGTTTCGGACTGAGACAGAGGACAGAGAGGAAATAAAAGGGAAAATGTTATAACTTCTACGATTGCATGGGAAAGTGCTATGGGCAGGGGTTGAGGTGTTAGGTGTGATCGAGTGGACTTGGGTGTCCTGGAGAGAATTGTCCTTGCGAAATGTGAGTGGGGGTAATGAAGATGTGTTGGGAAATGGCATTATGTTGGAGTTGGCAGAAATGGTGGAGAATGATCCTTTGAATGTGAGATGAAAAGTGAGACTAGGGAGGCCCTAATCTTGTTCTGGGAAGAAGTAGAGCGGGTAGGAGCATTGGCCAGGGGGTGGGTTGGGTGCTATTCAGAGCCCTGTCAACCACAATGAGTCGAAAACTATGATTGAGAAGTAGTGGCAACACTAATTTTGGGAAGTCATCAGAACAGCTGTGGCAGAGATGAAGGAACTGAGAGAATGGATGGAGTCCTTACAGGATGTGAGGCGTGCATCCTGGTGGGGCATGGAAGTGTAGAGAAATTGGACATCCATGGTGAAGAGGAGGCGGTTTGAGCTGGGGAACTGGAAGTCGTTATATGGAATAGGGTGTCGAAGGAATTGAGGGTGTAGATGGGAAAGGACTGAACAAGAGAGAATGGAGTCAAGAAAGGGAAATAAGTTTGGTAAGGCAGGACAGGCTGACACTATGGGTCTACCAAGGAAGGAAATAGAAGCAGGCTTTCCAGGCTTGGGAGACTATGAGCTTGGAGCTGTGGGAGGGGCGGGGGGGAGATCTCCAGAAGAGGTTAGGTCATTGACAGAGTTGGAATCAGTGGCTTGATGTTAGGTTGTTGGGTCGTGGTCCCGAGAGAGGTAGGAGAAAGCATTCGAGAGTTGGTCCTCAGCCTCCGTGAGGTAGGGGTCTTTACGGCAGCCAACAACAGCACCGTGCTTGTCGGCAGATTTGATGACAAGGTCAGTGTTGGACTAAGAAAATAAAATGCAGGACTGTCAGAAGGAGACAAATTAGAGTGGTTGAAAGGAGCCAAGAAATTGAGACAGCCGGTGTCACGCTGACAGTTTGTGATAAAAAGATCAAGAGCAGGTAAGGAATGGTGAGGGAATCCAGGTGGTGGGGAATTTTGGAGTGGATGAAGAGCAGGAGGGAGAATAGCACCTTTGCCCGCAGAAGTGAGCACAGAGACAAAGACAGCAAGAGTTCAGCATCATATCGAGCCCAAAATCCATTGAGGTCAGGACATACGGGTGCACCATGAGTACACCATGCTCAGCCTCAGAGAGGGGAAGGTTAGAGGGTATGGTAAATAAGCAGTAGGGGCTGGGGATAGGAGGGATGGGTCTGGGAGGAATGTTGGTATTAGTGAGTTGCTGAGCTTGCGTCCCTTAACACCTAAAAGGAAGAAAAAAGTTTCTTGTTAATGCGTCAGATGAGACCAACTATGGAGTGAAACTGGGACCCAGGACAGCTCTGACAGGCCGACTGCGCTGAAGGGGGGGGAGACATCCAGAGTGCGCATGTGCCCCTTGTTCACTCCAATTGGTTGGACCTGCTGCCGGGTCCCTTCTTTCTATTGGTTCTACCAGCTGTCAATCATCCGCCACCGTATTGTATTCTAGCGCATGCGCAATGCGGCCACTGGAGCAGGCGCAGTCTGAGTCCGGCGCCTGCGCACTGTCATTGATATCCCGGGAGCGGAGGAGATGCTTCTTTGTGCAGAGGCGGCGGTAGGCGATGGGTGGGAAGATATGGAAACATTCTGTGGACTTTCCAGAATCATTGTCAGCTCTCTAGTTGGCAGCTGTAGGGCTTCTCCCTCCTGGCAACAGGCCAGGTTAACGATCACCATCCTGGTTCAGTCAGTGGAGGATGCTTCACATCAGAGGATGGCGCATGGGGGGCTTACACTTTGGGCTCAAATGAATGGGGAGTCTGGGAGAGAAGGAAGGAAACTTTGGGAGGTGGACGCTGAGGATTCAGAAACACCCGCTGGAGGCCCTAATCCTCAAATCAGACCTGCTGATTTTGTCAGTCTGCAGGCAGGAGCCGGAGAACTGATCTGATATTTGATTTATTATTGTCATGTTTATCAGTGATGTTTATTAGTGATGTTTATTGTTTCTTGCACACTATGCAGTCAGAGCATACCATACATGTAGAGAAAGATCAACTTAATACAAGGTAGACCCTTTCAAAAGTCCGGTGGCAGCAGGGAAGAAGCTATTCTTGACTCAATTGGTAGATGACCTCAGACTTTTGTACCTTTTTCCCAATGGAAGGAGGTGAAAGAGAATATGCCCAGGATGAGTGGGGTCCTTGATTATGGTGGCTGGTTTTCTGAAGCAGCGGGAAGTGTAGACAGACTCAATGAATGGGAAGCTGGTGTACATGATGAACTCTTCACGACCCATTGTAGTGAACCCAGGCAGAGGAGAAAACAGGAAGCGGAGGAAAAAGATGCTACAGGTGTGCTAGGGGTTTGCATATGAGAGGAGGGAAAATGTGTGGGACAGGATTTTACAGCTTTGGGGAATAAGAAAGAAACATTTCCTGTAGTAACTAGACTTGTCTGTTATGTTTTTTAATTCTATGCTTGCAATTAAGAATTTTGTCAACTCCTTTTTGCAGGAAGGGCAAGATTCATAGCTGCAAAACTCAAATCAAACTTCTGTGTGTGTGGCAACACTGATCAACATTTCTGGAGAGAAGCAAGGACAGTAGCACCATGGAGAAACCGTGGAAATGTGAGGACTGTGGGAAAGGATTCAGTTATCCATCCCTGCTGGAAATCCATCGACGTGTTCATACTGGGGAGAAACCGTTCAGCTGCTCTGTATGTGGGAAGGGATTTACTCAGTCAACCAAACTCATATCACACCAGCGAATTCACACTGAGGAGAGGCCATTCATCTGCCCTGTATGTGGAAAGGGATTTACTCAGACATCCTGCCTCATGTTACACCAGCGAATTCACACTGAGGAGAGGCCATTCAGCTGCACTCACTGTGAAAAAAGGTTCAGGTCTTCATCTGACCTCAATATACACCAGCGACTTCACACTGGGGAGAAGCCATTCACTTGCTCTGTGTGCGGGAAGGGATTCACTCATTCATCTGGCCTTAGGTCACACCAGAGAATTCACTCTGAAGTGAAGCCATTCAGCTGCACTTCCTGTGGAAAGAGATTCAGGCATTCCTCCGCCCTTGTTGAACACCAGCGAGTTCACACTGGACAGAAGCCATTCACCTGCTCTGTGTGTGGGCAGGGATTTACTCAGTCTTCCAGTCTGCTGAGACACCAACGAGTTCACACTGGGGAGAGACCATTCAGTTGCAATTCCTGTGGAAAGAGTTTTGGGCAGTCATCCACCCTCATTGCACACCAGCGAATTCACACTGGAGAGAGACCATTCACCTGCTCTGTGTGTGGGAAGGGATTCACTGTAGCATCGGCCCTTGAGTCACACCAACAAATTCACACTCAGGAGAAGCCATTCAGCTGTACTGACTGTGGAAAGAGCTTCAGGTGCTCATCTGCTCTACTGGCACACCAGCGAGTTCACACTGGAGAGAGACCATTCAGCTGCTCTGTGTGTGGGAAGAGATTTACTCGCTCCTTCAACTTAGTGACACATGAGCGAGTTCACAAGTGACTGTAGGGATTAGATTCTGCTGTTATTGCAATATTTCATTTGTTTCTGGTGATGTGAAGAACTGTATAACTGGCTGGAGCTCAAGATTCTGCAGATTTCACTGATTTTTGTGTCTGCAGCGTCCCTTTTTAGACACACTATCTTGGATTTTTTTTCTCCTTAATTTAAAATTTCTATTGCAAAGTAGGATCTGTTCCAAAAGTCATCACAATGTATAAAACAAAAGTGACAGAAGAGATGCCACAAAAGCTTTGTCCAATAAAGCTCCTCTGTCTCATCTGCCCGCACAGTAACCTGCGTAGTCCTAGCCCCACCACATTTCAGTATTTTCTTCTCCGTGTTCCACAATTTGGCCTTTCCTGTAGATATGGAAGGAATTTCCCTGACAACTTGGACAGACAGCAACCTCCACAATCTGTCCAGACTGAAAGGAAAGACAGAAATACAGAATGTCTTCATCAGAGAACTCCTCTAGCTGATGATCTCATGTTGTAAGAGAAATTCAACTATAAATACTCAAGATTGTCTCTCTCATACTTAAAACTTGTTCTCCCTTTCTATAAGCATCAAGGGAACCTTAGTTGTGGGTGGAATGTTGAAAATTAAGGAATAATTGGGAATGGGTTTTGTTGCGTGTAGGACTAAAACAGAGCAAACTATTTTTAAATGGGAATTGGTTTGGAATACAGATTGGCAGAGGTGAAACCCAGCAATACCTACTTCTCTTACATAAGTATCTGTTTACGGTAACAATGAAGCATTGAGTTTCAGGAATTAAAGCAAAAATGGTAGAGGTTCAAAAGAGAAGATGATAGTGAATTTCATACTTAATGGGGTGAGCTCATTTAAGCAATGTCATTAAAGAGAGAAATTTCTTAAGTAGGTAATTCAGATAAGGGAAGATCCAACCAAAACACGATATATCAATGGCAGAGTTTATTCTATACAGAGAACTGGTCCAAAATTAGAGTCATATACAAAATGTATCTGAAGAAATTGAGTTTAAACACCTTTTTTTTTCTCTTTTATTAAGCCAGAAGCACTCCCACAAAAGATATTCATTCCAAGTGTGCTAAATATTGCTGAACTTTACTTATATAGTTTAAAAACTATAGGATGTTGTTTGGGAAGGATCAGCTCTGAGGTTAAGAAAATAGAGGGATTTGAACTGGGTCAATTTAAAGGCATTGCGTGTTACTATTAATGTAGTTAAATGTACATTTTTAGTTGCCTTTCTTGTGTGGTCTGCTGTTTAATAAACATTTATTTTGTTTAATTATTACGTGATTGGAACATTCTTCCCTGTTCTTCACAACTTTTATCACATAATGAAAACCACAGTTAGGAATCAGCATTTGAAGTTTCCCTTCTGGATTTGGAATGCCTAAACATTTAACGTTAGCTGGATTTTTAACTGTGACTTCGAAAATTCTGCTGCTTTATGTTTACAATGACAGTCAATCTTCCACCTAATGCAAAACTCAGTACAAAATTAGGAAAAGCAATTTCCTCCTTTAGCCAACTCATGAATCATGCTTGGAATAGTATCAAGCTGACTTTCAGCACCAAAGTGCTGGTTTAGGCCACAGAACAGCAAAAATGAAAGCTTCCTTCTTGACATCTATAGTATCTATGTTTCACAGTCTTCATTTTTGCTGTTCTGTAGCATCTCATAAAAAAATCAGAATTACAAATGCAGCAATGGCCTTAAAAGACAAACGTGCCAAATATGCTGGCAATCAAATCAAGGAATCATCTCAGAATAAAGGGGTGCCAATTTAAGATTGAGATGAAGAATTTCTTCCCTGAGGGCTGTGAGTCTTTGAAACTTCTTGGCACAGAGAGCTGTGGGGGCAGAGTCCGTGTGTAGATTTAAGGGTTAAAGGAAAAGGAAGGTAGATGTGCGGAATGTTGGATCAGCCATGATCTATTAAATGAGAGGCTGAATGGGCTATTCCTGTTCCTATTTCTTATGATCTTATAGGCATCTTTGCTACATCCAAGAGTCATATTGGACTCCAAACTTTTACCTTGTTCTTCTCTGCACAAATGCTGCTGGACCTGCTGAGTTTTTTCAGCATTTTCTGTTAGCCCATAAGTAATTACAGAAATAGCGGATGCATTGGTTGTAATTTAGAATTCTGGAGAGGTACCAGAGGATTGGAAAATTGGCAATGTAATACCCCTGTTCAAAGAGGAAGGAAGATTAAAAAAGCATGTAACCCTCGGCTGATTATCTATATATATATTGCTGCAAAAATGTTGGAATCAATTGTCAAGGAATAAGTTGTGACACATTTGGAAAATCATAATCTGATCAAGGAGAACCAGCGTGCCTTCATGAAAGGGAAATCGTATGACTATTAGATTATTTCAAGGAAGTCACATACAGAGTGGCTGTAGGGGAGCCAGTAGATGTGTTGTATTTGGACTTATAGAAGACATAAGATACCTCAGAAAAGGTTAAGCCACAGGGTAAGAGCTCATGGTTTTGCAGGTACTATATTAGAATGAATAGAAAATCTAGTGGGAAAGAAACACCTAGTGGGGTTAAGGGTTTTTTTTTTCAGGTTGGCAACATGTAATCAGTGGAGTTCCACAGGGACTCTACAAAGGCTGGGACCGCGGAAGGATTAATAATCATTCCAGTGTAAAAATCACATAAGTTGCTAAACTCAGTCATACAATAAAACTATGAAAAAACCAAAGGTCTTGATTAAAGCAGATCCAGATAATAGTCAAGGACCATAAAATTCCCAATTACAAGGGAGGCTTCAGTCATACAATATACAATAGACTTCAATTGATTTGTGTGCAGCTGCTGCTTATCAGTACCTGTAATAACATGGAACAGTAGACTGGGAGGTTGATATACTATTGGTCAGACCAATAGCTATCATAGTCAGGTCTGGAGAGTGGTAGATAGCAAAAAAAAACACACACTTGCTTTGTGATATAATTAGGTAGACACGCACAAATTGTAAATGGAAACTATACCCTTATACATTATATAATTCAAATAGTTAATTATGAATGGATATAGATAACTTCTATACAAATGTACATCTCTAGTATGTTCTAATTACTTGTAATATAATCTAGAAGTATATCTGTTTGGGTCTGTATCCAGTGTTCTGGATTGTGCCAGCAGCTGGCTGACTGGAGTCCTTGCTACAGCTCATAATAAACAACTGATTTTGAAACTCCAAAATTCTTTGTCTGGTCGCTTGAGCACAAACTCAGTAAGCCACTGACTATCCCAGCACCACAACAGATCATTACTGTTTATAATGTGTATTAGTGGCTTGGAGGAAGGAAGCAAATGTACTGTAGCCAGATTTGCAGACAGCTTAACAATAGATGGAAAGGCAAGTTACAAGCCAGTTACAAACAGTTTACAGTAAGATATTAATATGTTAAGTAAGTGGACAAAAATGTTAGCAAATGGAGTATAATGTGGTAAAATGTGAAGTTCACTTTGGAAGGGAGAACAAAATAACACTGTTACTTAAATGGAGAAAAACAGCAGAAAGCTTTGACATAAAGGGACTTGATGGTATTTGTGCCTGAAACACAGAGCTAGCACCCAGGTACTGCAAGTAAACAGGAAAGCTAATGGAATGTTGACCCTGATTTCAAGGGATTGGAATATAAAAGTAAAAGAATTATTCCATCATTATATATATTATTGGAGAGACCACATCTGGAGTACTGTGAGCTGTTTTGGTCCCGCTAATTAAGGAAAAATATTTCAGTAGGATGATCCCTAGTATGGAGTAATAGCCCTATGAGGAGAGGTTAAAAAGATTAGGGACTTGATTCATTGGAATTTGGAAGAATGAGATGTGATCTCATTGAAACATGTAGGATTCTGAAGGAGCTTGATAGGGTAAATGCTGAGAAGTGTATTCGCTTATGGGACAGTCTAGGATCAGTAGATATAGAACATAGGACAGCACAACACAGAATATGCCCTTCGGCCCTCCATGTTGTGCTGAGCTATGTCTAAAACCAAAATCAAGTTATCCCACTCCCTATAATTCTAGTGTGCTCCATGTGCCTGTCCAATAACCACTTGAAAGATCCTAAAGTATCTGACTCCACTATCACAGAAGGCAGTCTATTCCACATCCCAACCACTCTCGAGTGAAGAATCTATTTCAGACATCCCTCCTATATCTCCCACTATGAACCTTATAGTTATGCCTCCTAGTAACAGTTCATCCACCTGAGGAAAGAGTCTCTGCACATCCACCCTACCTATCCCCCTCACCATCTTAAGGATCAACCCGCAACCTTAACACCATATTCTAACCATCTGAGCTAACCTTCCACTGCCTAATCTCAGAATCTTATTTTAAGACTGAGATGAGGAGGATTTTCTTCTTTTTGAGGGCTGTGGGCTTTTGGTACTCCTTCCCACACAGCTATGGGGGTAAAGACATTGTGTATATTTAATGCTCAGATAGATTATTCATTAGTGATGGATCAAAGGTTACGGGGAAAGGGCAGGGAAATGGATGCAAGAAATATTGATCAGCTATGATCCTATTGAATGGCAGTGGTTCAAACTTGAACAGCCAAAGGGCCTCCTCTTGTTACTATTTGTTAGGTTCTGAAGAGACTGCTGGCCTCTCTTAAGTGGTCTGTCCATGTCTGAGTGGTTCCGGTAAAAGAACATGTAGTATCTGGTTAATATCTTCCACCAGCAGTGAGTGCCTCAGGATACAGAGTGTTTCATCGACCCTGATAAAAACATTCTGGTTAGAAAGGATCTCTTAACTCATGTTGAGACTTTGTTGCTGACATGGGACTCTTGTAATTTGATTGGACAAAATGTTTGTGAAAATAAGAGAGAAAAGAACATTCCAGAGAAACTAGAATTGTCTGATCTGAATTTCTATTCTGGACTTACAATGATGACTCTTATAAACGCCAATTACAGAATATTAGAGATGATTTGTTGACAGGAAACTCAAACCAAGCATTACATCAAGATCTGTCAGTCATTTGATTCACCATGACCTGAATTTCATTAGACTTTGAAGGTGGAAATGGAAATGTTTGTCTGTTCTATCTGTGAGAGAATATTTTAAACATCGTTGTGACTGGAAAAAAAATCCAAGACACACACAACACACCTGGTAAGAGTTTTCCAGAGACTAATTGTGAAAAGAGCTTTGATCCGTTACACAGCTTGAAAAAAAGTCACACCATTCATAGCAGAGAAAAACATAACAGATGTTCTGTGTGTATGCAGTTGAGGCTTCAACAGATTCTTCAACTTGGAGAGCCAAAAGGATTTCTGCAGTACAGAGAAATCATGGAAATGTGGTGGTTGTGGGAAAGGATTCATTTGCCCATCTCAGCTGGAAGTTCATCAGTGCATTCACACTGAAGTGAGAGCGTATACCTGCACCATGTGAGGGAGGGGATTCACTCTGTTGTCTCACCTTCAGTTACAACAGCGAGTTTAAATTGATGAGAGACCTTTTAAGTGTTGGGAAACACTTTAAAATCTCACAGGATCTAATTAAACACAAACTTGTTCACACTGACGAGAGACTATTTAACTGTGAGAAAGTCATCTCACCTCATTCAACACCAGCAAGTTCATACTATAGAGAGGCGATTCACCACTGTATGTGGGAAGAGATTAGCATGATCACCTCACTTACTTACAAATAAGCGAGTTCACAAGTAACTGCAGTTGTTGAATTTTAAAATTTAAAATTAAATACTAAATTTAATGCCAAAAGTTTTAACTGTTACTCCACTGATCCTACAATCATGTTTATCTCTGTGTTTATTCTTAATGTTGATTTCAGCATTCTGGATATCATTATAATTAGGTTGGCATTACTGAGACTAGTTATGGTGGATTTCCACACACATCCCCAGAGCATTAATCTAGTCCTCTGGATTCTTAATTCAATGACTTTATCACAATAGTACCATCTCCCCCAGGAGATTACTCCAAAGATGTGCAAGTCAGATTGATTGGCTATGCTAAATCGTTCTTTATTGTTAGGGGATTAGCAAGTTAAATACATGGGGTTACAGGGATAGGACCTGAGTGGAATTAATATCAGTGGAAACTTGATGGGCCAAATGGCCTCCTTCTGTACTTCAGTGATTCTATGGCTTCATGATCTCATCATGTGGGTATTGTTCCAGCTCCTACACTGCAGTTTGGAGTCCCACCTGAGGACATGGGGGTCAAGGAAAGTGTGCTTATAATGTGGCCAAATAGGTTGAGTATCAACCTGCAAAATCCTTCCAAAACACACAAATGGCAGGTAGTAAGAGCAGGAGAACTCTTTGATGAGGAGTGCTACTGTTCAAGTTATAAGCCTTGGGTAACTAATTATGGAACAGATCTGTTAGGCATGAAAAGAGATAAGAACCCCCCCCCCCCATTGTTAGATAAATGCAAATTACTGTGGATGTTGGAATCTGAAACCGAAAGAGAAAATGCTGGAAAATCTCTGCAGGTCTAACAGCATTTGTAAGGAGAGAAAAGAGCTGACATTTCAAATGAGGTGTGAGTGAAACATTGCTTAACCTGGAATGAGTGTTTTGGGCCTTGGATGGTAATCCTTTTCAGAAATGGAGACAGAAAGATCAAGGCAGGGAAGGAACTGTCTGAGGTAGACCAGGTAAAGGTGATAGGGGGATGGAAACTAAAAGCAAAGTTGATGAATTTTTCCAGATCCGGGCAAGAGCGTGAAGCAGCACCAAAATACTCATCAATTTATCATTAAAGGAACCCATTAGGCTTGGAACAAAGGACATTCCATATACCCTATAAAAGGACACGCACAGTTAGGATCCATGTGGGTAGTCATTGTTACACTTTTGATTTGGAAAAAGTGGGGTGAGTGGAAGAAGTTGTTGAGAGATAGAATGAGTTCAGCCAGGCAGAGAAGAGTGGTGGTGGATGGAAATTGTTCAGGCCTCTTTTCAAGAAAGCGGAGCTCTCAAGCCATCCTAGTGTGGAATGGAGGTGTAGAGAGACTGCATATCCATGGTGAATAGGAAGTAGTTAGGGCCTGCGAACTGGAAGATGTCAATATGATGCAGAGCATCAGACAGATCCTGGATATAGATGGGCTGGTAATGGACCAGATGAGTAAGAATCGAGTCAAGATAAGAGGAAATAGCTTTGGTGGAGCAGGAGCATGCTGATACAATGAGCGTATGAGGATAGTTCCTTTTTGTGGACTTCAGGAAGTAGGTAGAAGTGGACTATCTGGAATTGGGAAACTATAAGGTTGGAAGCTGTGGGGGGAAGGCACTTGAAGGAAATGAGGCTGGAAATTAGTGTTGGAGATATTGACTTAATGATCAGTGGTGTGGTCATGGTCCAAGGGGAGGTAGGTGCTCAGCCTGTGAGGTCAATGTTAGTATGCTAGTCAATAACGACATCCCTTTGTCAGCAGGTTTGATGACAAAGTCAGAGTTGGACATGAGGGAGTGAAGAGCAGAAAGATCAGGAGATTGAGATGATTGTGGGGGCTGGGGGAAGCTCTTGCCCAAAGAAGTGGGCACAGAGATAAAGGTGACAAAAAAAGAGTTCAACATCACATCGAGATGGGGACGTTAGGGAACACAGTTGAGTCTTTGCTGAAGAGGCTCAGCCTCAGAGAGAGGAAAGATGGAAGGTATGGTGAACATCTAGTCCCGGCTGTAGCTAGAAAGATGGTGTTTGACGGATTGGGACTGGTGGAGACTTAGGGTGTGAAATGGTTTTGGTGAGTTGTTGAAGCTTGTGTTCCTTAACACAAAAAATAAAATGCTAGAAAAAATAAAAGTTTCTTGTTATGCTGTTGAATGATGCAAAGGATTAAATGAAACTGAGGACTGGGTCAACTCTGAGAGAAAGGGTATGTAGAAAAGAGCTGATGTAAAAATACGTTAGCTGTTTCCTGTCCTTACAAAACCTGCTGAGATTTTCCAGCATTTTCTCTTTTGGTTCCGCATTATTAGATTTTCAATTATCACTACAATAGATGATCAAATGAATCCATTAATCATTTAATTAGCATGGTAGCATAATTGTTAGCACTGCTAACTCTCAGGGCCAGACATCCAGGTTCCATTCCGGCCTTGGGTGAATGTGGAATTAATACATTCTCAAAGCGTCTGCATGAGTTTTGTCCAGGTTCTTCAGTTTCTTCCCACAGTCCAAAGGTTTGCAGGTTAGGCTGATTGGACATGCTAAATTGCTCCTTAGTGTCCAAAAACGTGTAGTTAGAGAGATTAGTAGGGTTAATACATGGGATTACAGAGACATGGCCAGGGTAAAATGCTCTGTTGGAGTGTTGATGCAGACTCAATGGACCAAATGGCCTCTTTCTGCACTGCAGAGATTATATGATGCCAAAATGACCTACTGAATGTGGTTTATTAACAGAAAAGAGAATTCTGCAGGGATCAACTAGGACCCTGATGTTTGCACAATTTATTTAAAAGTCAGAATAGGCAGCTACCCATGTATAATTTACTGATTGGACTAAACTGTAGTTAGGTAGTCTGCATGAAGGGGATTAGAGGGTCTTCTCCAGATGGATAAATTCATCATTCAGAAGTGTGACACCTCTATTTGAAGTCTGTACAATTTTTTTGTAACTTGACCAAAACACACAGGATTGGCATAATCCAAGATTTATATTTACATGTTCTGTGCGTCAAGTCAATCTTTTTGCAAGCCATTTCCAAATGCAGGCAGAGCTCAGGTTGCACCATTAGATAGACCATGATTGTGAGAACCTTTGGCTTTGCCTTGTGAAACTAACTTAAACTGCCAACAAACTAGTGGGATGGGGGAGTTCCTATCCCTGTAAGTATAACACAACCTGAAACTGAAGCAACAAAACGTGATTTTGGAAAACAGGAATAGTCACTGTGAAATATATACAAGAAAGGATTGAATTAATAAAAGATGTTTGGCTAGGTATAATCCCATTGTTGCAAAACAATATGCAGATACATTTCCAAGAGCTCATTCTGCCCTCAGAGCATTTAACTGATAACTGTGACCTGGAGTTAGTGAATCATCTGTAATACTGTATTTATGTTGGGGTTTTAGTCCATCTACAATGCCCACCTCGTACTGAGCCAGAGGATCTGCAGCTTCACAAGAATGGAACATTTATCTTTGTAAAATATGTGTTTTTCCCCTTTTGGATAACAATTATGGCAGTATTCTGGGGAACAGACTGGAGACATAATACAGAGGTGTGGGAAAATCAATAGTGCTAACAAGAGGATTGATAACATACTTTTGAAGGGGTTTAGAATGTTTTACTGTGGCAGAGGCTCTGAATAAAACATTCTGTAGTTAATGTCACTATGGGATGGTATTCAGTTGCCTGTCTTGAGCAGTGAATGCATGGGTACAATCGCAACGCAGAAAGATAGTTTACCAGCTTTACTGGGGATGATGCACAGTCATCCAAGAATAGGCAGCAGGAGAGAATGTTGTGAGCTTCTGTTCTGGACTGACAGTGGTGGATTTTGGAAACTCATTTTACAGGGAGTTAGAATTTGAAGAAAGGAAACTAAAATGTTTTCCTCTGTGATATATTACTGGAGATATGATAGTGAGTGTTTATAATTCCTGTCTCACTATACTGATAATTTAAGTGGATTATAGATTGTAGTATTGTTCTTTTTCCTGCTCCCATTTCTTGATTACAGGCTCCTCTGAGGACGTGAGACAGTTGATGGACTCAGAAATCCTGAGAGGTTCAGGCTGGACGAGATTCTCCAGATTGGGAGAGGTGTGATAATGGAATGATTTGAAAACAAAGATCAGCATTTTAAAATTGAGGTGCTTAACCAAGAGCCTATGTGGGTCAGTGAGCACAGTGGTGAGAGGAGAATGAGATTTGAATTGAGTCAGAACAAGAGCAGCAGAGTTTTCAATGATATTTGGGTTATGGAGTGTATATATGGAAGGCCAACCAAGAGTGTATCAGGATAATTATGTTTAAAGGTAATAGTTGCATGGAATTACGTTTCAGAAACAGATGAGCTGAGACAGAGGAAAGTCAGGTGACGCGTAAATGGAAATAGGTGGTCTCTTAGTGCAGATAGTAATCAGAACTCATCTGGTGAAATATGACACAAGGTTCTGAACTGTCTTATCTAGCCTCACAGTTGGTGAGAAGAGGGTTGGGACTGGTGGTCAGGGAGCGAAGTTTGCAAGGGAGAGGAAAGGCAATGACTTCAGTCTTTCCGATATTTAATTGGAGTGAGATTCTGTTCACCTGTGTGAGTTGGAGGACATATTGGAGGTGAAGCTGATGGTGCAGCTGCAAAATAGTCCTTCTCGCTGGTGGAGGTTGAGGGTTTGGGAGATTCTGTCAAATTCTGGTCGAGTTTTACAAATATAAAATCCCTGTCCTTGACGCCCTCTGTCTCTCTCTCTCTCCCCCAAAACGTCCAGACTCATAACACATTCCCGTGTCTGAAGGACATTAGTGAACAATTTGGAAGTTTTAACATTCCAGCACTTTTTGCAGTCACTTTGCCTGATGCTACAAATTACCAGCTTCATTCAGATCAATTTCACAACCTGCCTTTATGTTTGTGTGGGTTCTCTCTTTCTCCCGTTTTTCTGTTTTATATAAATTCCACTGGGTATTAAAAAGGGAGAATTTGCAGTCAAGAAACTCAAAGCCAACACTGCATCAGATCAATTTGGCAGATGGAGTATAATGTAGAAAATTCATTTGACTGATTCCTGGGATGAAGTGGTTTTCTTATGAGGAAAGATCTGTTGGATCTGTATGGAGGAATGAGAGCTGACCTTATTGAAACATACCAGGTTACAAATCTGATCACATCACGACTGAAATATATTAGTTTGTAAATATAGAGCTAAAAATCATTATCCACAGTGGAGAGAAACCACACACGTTCCGACTGTGGATGAGACTTCAGCCAATCCTCTGGTCTGCCGAAACACAAGTGGCCTCACTCCAGGGAAAAAACATGGAAATGTAGGCACTGTGGGAAGAGATCTAATACTCATCCCAACTGGAAAATCATCAATGCAGCCAGAGTGGGGAGAGGTCATTCATCGGGCTGGACTTTGGGAAGGGATTTACTAAGTCATCCGAACCGCTGATATATCAGAACGTTCAAAGGGCAGACCTTTTAAATGCCCAGAGGGCAGGAAGTGCTACTAAAGGAATCTGACTTCCCATCAATGTGTTCAAACTGACGAGACTGTCCAGGTGCTCTCACTGTGGGGCAAATGATCAATTCACACTGGAGAAAAGGGGTTCACCTGTTCCAAGCAGATATATTCAGTCATCCACCTGTAGAAACACCAAGTTCACAAGCAACTACTTAACATTAATATTAAGGGGGCTATTGCAGGGCACTTAAAAAAATGAATGCAATCAGACAAAGTCCAAATGGTTTTGTGTAAGGAAAATCGTGTTTGACTAATTTATTCGAGTTTGAGAAAGTAACACGCACATGGATAAAGGGAAAACTATAGGTGTGGTGTACACAGATTTCCAAATAGCATTTGCTATAAGGCGACATCAAAGTTTACTCCACAAAAATAAAAGCTTATGGAACAGGCGGTAACATATTAATAGAAATAAAAGACGGGGAAACTAACAGGGAGCAAAAAAGATAGACAGAATAAATGGGTTATTTCTGGTTTACAACAATAACTATGGGAGTGCCACAGGAAACAGTACTAACACATCAATCATTCAAAATCTAATTGAATGGCTTTGAGGAAGGGACCAAAAGTATGGTTGCTAAATTTGCTGATGACACAAAGATACTAATGACACAAAGATAATTAGGAGAGTAAGTTGAAGGAGGAAGTAAGGAGCATGCAAAGGAACATGGACAGGTTGAATGGGCAAAAATTTGGCAGACTGAATTATAACGTGGAAAAATCAGTTGACTGATTCCTGGGATGATGAGGAACGGTAGGCACATTGATGGGAGATTGAGAGGTGATCTTACTGAAACATTTAAGGTCCTCAGGTGCTCATAGTGTGGATGTTGAGATAATGTTTCTCCTTTTGGGAGAAATGAAAATTAGGGAAGTTAGGTGAAAATAAGGGTCTCAAATTTAATAGGAGATGAGAAGAACTTCTTGATCTCAGAGTGCCTTAGTCTGAGGAATTCTCCTTTCTCAAACAGCACTGAATATTTTTAACCTGAATTAGATGGATTATTGATTAGCAAGGGGGTTATACAGTAATATTGAGACCACAATCCTACTGAAACCACTGTCCTATGATTACTGAAAGGACCCGCATCCATTAGAGTTGAGAAGGATAAGATGAGATCTGATTGAAATGTATAAAATTCTAACAGCGCTGGCCAGACTGGATGTGGCAAGGATGTTTTCCCCGACTGGGGAATCTAAAAGCAGGGGTGCACAGTCTCAGGATATGGGATAGATCATTTAGGACAGAATAAGGTAAAAATTCTTCACTCAATCCAGTGAAATTCTCTACTACTGAAGGCTATGGACACCAAGTCACTGAATACATTCAAGAGAGATTGATGTTTTAAAGATTTTGATGGCATCAAAGGTTATGGGGAGAAAGCCAGAATATGGCATTGACATCAAGGTGGAGATGTGGGTCACACTGAATGGTGGGGACGGCTTGAAAGACCAAATGGCCTATTCCTGCTCCTAGTTTCAATGTTTTTATCAGATCAGCCATGATCTTATCAATTAGCAGAGTTAGCTCGAGGAGTTCAATGACCAACTCCTGATCTTAATTTGTTTGTTTATGTAAGTACCTCAATTATTTTGAGATTACAAACTTAAACCTGCTGTTTCACTTTGTCAGGAACAGATAATATTTATACATCATTCTTACTGACAATATATTTCCAGCATTCACTGTTGTTCTTGTGACTCTAAACTCAGTTTTAAAGGAACTTCTGTTGTGTCTAGGAGCTCTGATTCATGTAATGGGCTGGGGCACATTTCTAATATGGCTGGGGATTAACCCATATGTTCAGTTTTGGATGTAATGAACTGCAATAATAACAGCATTGAACCGTCACTTGTGAACTTGCTGATGTCTCAGCAAATGGGATTAATCACTGAATCCTTTTCCACACATGGAGCAGGTGAATAGCCTCTCCCCTGTGTGAACTCACTGGTGTTACAGCAGGCTGAGTGTCTAACTGAATCATTCCCACACACGGAGCAAATGAATGACCTCTCGCCATTGTGAGTGCCCTGGTGTCTCAGCAAATCATTGCTGCTTTTAAAGCTCTCCTCACAGTCAGAACATTGAAAAGTTCCCGTCTCAGTGTGAACACGCTGGTGTCTCAGTAGATTAGATGAATGAGTGAATCCCCTCCCACACTCCGAACAGATGAATGGCCTCTCCCCAGTGTGAACACGCTGGTGTATCGTGAGGTCAGATGACGTCCTGAATCCAATCCCACAGTAAGAGCATCTGAATGGTCTCTCGTCAGTGTGAACACGTTGATGGCGAATCAGTTCCCGGGAACTTTTATAGCACTTTTCACAATTGGGGCATTTATAAGGTTTCTCATCAGTGTGAACTCCCTGGTGTTTCAGCAAAGTGGAGGAATCAGCAAATCCCTTCCCACACTTGGAGCAGGTGAACGGCCTCTCTCCAGTGTGAACGCGTTGGTGTGTCAGTAGATTAGAAGAACTGGTGAATCCTTTCCCACAGTGGGAGCAGGTGAATGGTTTCTCTCCAGTATGAATCCGCTGGTGTTTCAGCAATGTGGGGGATCTGGTGAATCCCTTTCCACATTCAGAGCATGTGAATGGCTTCTCGCCACTGTGATTTCTCCGGTGTGTACGTAAGCTGGATAACTGAGTAAATCCCTTCCCACACTCAGTGCAGTTGAATGGTCTCTCCCCAGTGTGAATACGTCGATGAATTTCTAGATCAGATGGGTAATTGAAACCCTTCCCACAGTCTGCACATTTCCACGGTTTCTCCATGGGTGTTCCTGCGCAGGTTGTACAATTAATTAAAGCTTCGTAGTCACACAGAAAACATATGCAACAGTTTCTCTTCACTATGAGTGATGTGATGGATTTCAGATTAGGTAACTGATTAAAGATCTTTACGCAGTCAGTCACTAGAACACTCTCCTTTGAGTGCATGCATCTCTGTGTTTTTCCAGTCACACTTTTGTTTGAAATCTTTTCCTGCAGACAGAACAGACAGACCTTTCTCCTTCCACATTCAAACGCTGATGTATTCAGGTCATGATGAACGAAGAGACTCTGTTCAGTCTTGATGTGTTCTTGGTTTGAATTTCTTGACTGCTAATCCTCATCTAACAATGTCTGTAAAAGTAATTTAGAGGAGTTATCATTGTAAGTACAAGATATAAATTCACAGCAAATAATTCTAGTTGCTACAAAACATTTTTTTCTTCAAAGCTTTAATCTCTAACCCACATACTCTCTCTTTTCTCTGTGAAAGATCTAGTAAGTTCCTCCTCCACTGCTTCCAGTTTTGTCCCTCCTCTTATCTGGCTGGATTCATTTCTTCACTTTGTGTGCACACCAAGAATAATATCAGTGAGTCAATCATATTGTCTCCTTGTCACTGGGACTATGAAGCCCTAATTACCCACTATCCCCTCACAAAGATGAACGTGCATATTTCTTGCCGACAACCTCCACCTTCCTTGCTCAAATGGTAACCTGTGGCCTGAATAGCTTGGAGCTATCACCATGAAGTGAAGCCCATTAGCTAATCTGCCCTGACTCCATTTCACTTAGGTAGTCCTTGAGCAAACTATCCATAAATGTGGAGATAATCCACAGAACAGAAGGGAAAGTTACACAACTTTAAAACAAAACAAGAATAAAACAATTTAACCTGACGCCTAAAGTTCCAATAAGAAGATGCCTAATTTGTAACCTGGCTCAAATTTACAGAAATGAATGAGTTACTTTCTAGGAAGCGTTTTAAATTATATGCGGCACAGTGGTTAGTACTACTACCTCACAGTTGCTGGCATTGGACTGGGGTAAGAAGTGTCACAACTTTAATCTGCTGTTATGAGACTTCTTACTGTGCCTCACAGTGCCAGAGATCCGGGTTCAATTTAGTTCTTTGTGGAGTTTGCACATTCTCCCTGTATCTGTGTGAGTTTCCTCCAGATGCTCCAGTTTCCCCCTACTCCAAACATGTGTGTGTTATGTTGATTGGCCATAATAAATTGTCATAATAATAATAATAATAAAAAAAGTAAAATAATAATGGCCATAATAATAATTGTTTGAGGAGGATTTGCAGGGTAAGTACGTGCGGTTATGGGTATAGGGTTTTGGTTAATGCAGGCTCAATAGACTGAATGGTCTCCCTCTGCACTATAGGAATTCTATGCATAATCACAATCTGCAATGTTAAGTAAAACATTGAACTGAGTAAACAACTTACATGAATTCATGATCTGATTCCTTATTGTCGTATGTACCAAGATACAATAAAGCTCTTTCCACAGTGAGATACAGTGAAAAGTATTGAGCGTGAACAAGGCTGGGCTTGACAACATTCAGGTCCCCAGAAATGTTTTGAAGTTATTTATTAGTGTCACAAGTAGGCTCAGATGAAGTTACTGTGAAAATGAAGGTTGGCGCAGAGTCTCACAAAGTGTAAGCCAGCCACTTTACTCTTACCTTGTTATGCAACTTTTTTTTTAATGCTATAGATGCTGTAAATCTGAAATAAAAGCAGAAACCTCAGCAGGTTTGGCAACTTCCGTGGAGAGAAACAGAGCTAACATTTCCAATCCAATATCATTACTTTTAGGAATCGACCGCTTCCATTATTCTAATTCAATTTTAAAGTATAATTGGCGTAAATATTATTATTCTTACAGATATTTGATGTAATTCTGATTTCCTCTGTACAGTTTACAAACTGAGCTCCATCTTACCGTCCATTCCATCACTTAAAACCCAGAGAGAAAAATCACAAGATGGCGGCCGCCGGTTGCCTGGGTAACGTGGGCCGGTCGCCGGGCAGGAAACACCGCCCATCCCTTTTCCTTTACCAAGATGGCCACCTCCGCTCCTCTCCCCCATGAACAAACCCAGCTTTCCTTCTCCAAAATGGCGCACGGTTAGCAGTCTCCCAGTGCGCAGGTGTGGGTGTGTGGGGTGAGCATGCTCAGTATCAGTCACGGCGAAGGGGAGCGCAGAAAAGGATGGTCAGTGCGGTTGGACTGGGAGTTTTATTCAGTTGCTGGGGTAGGCCTGAGATCTCGAATAGGAGGCTGTGTTTACCCCGGGTGATGGGGAAGGTTTTCTGGAGGCGATAATCAGGCTGGTTTCGTTAGTGAAGCTTTTAAATCCAAAGTTTGGTCTCGGATCCCACGAGATCAAAATATTTTACTTAATTATTTACCTAGTAAGAGATTAATTGATTTGTTTAAAAAAGCATCTGTTAAAAGACGAAAATGGCAATAACCTGATGTAATTCTGATCATAATTTTAACATTACTGACTGACAAAATAACAAAATTTTGGGGAAGAATCAATCCTAACGTTTTAATTTATTCCCTATTGTCAGATTTCAGTTACTATTTTAAAATTTAATTGAAAATGTTTGTCCAGCAGCAAATGGTAAAATTAGTGGTACAAGGCTGCATTTAGAATCATGTCTCATCTTTTGTGACTGTCACTATCTTTGTGTCTCTGCAGGAAGTATTTGCCCTGGTTTTGTGTCACAAATAAATGCAGCTTTTTCCCAAAACTGCCCAGAGTAACAATCACTATAATATTTAAGCAACGAGCAGAGCAGAGTGATCATTGTGGGAATGTAACAAAAAATGGGTGTGACTTCATGGTTTTGCAGGTAGGAGAGAATTATTGACTCATTCATTTCATTCTCACTCTACACACAGGCTGGAGAAGTGAATTCAGCCGAAGTGGTGGCGATGGAGCTTCAGGGGAATTAGGAGTGGATGAGTTCATCACCACTAAATAGTGGTGATGGTGTGATGAGTTCAGATTTCAGCCCCAGTGCGGAGGGAGACTGTGTGTGATGGGGATTTATTGGATAAGTGAGTAGAAAAAATGTCCCATGGAAAGTATAATTGTTCTGAATTAGTTTTGTGAACTCCTTTTCTAGGGTATTAGAAGAGGTGGACTTACAGACTGGAAGCTGAAACTAAACATCATATCAAAATTGAACATTGCCACTCGATTCATCATGACCTAAACATCATTGGCTTTTGACAGTAGAAGGAGAAATATTTCCGTGTTCTGTTTGTGCAAAAAAATCATAATTCAGTGTGGCTAGGAAAAATACCAAGACCAAAACACATACATAAGTGAAAGTGTTCTACAGTATTTACTGTGGAAAGAGCTTTAACCAGTTATTCTGTATGAATAGTAATCACGACATCCACTGTAGGGAGAAGCCAGATACATATTCTGTGTGTGGATGAGGCTTTAATTGATCATCCAGACTGGAGAGAGTCAAGGACACTGGCAGCATGGAAAAACCGTGGAAATGTGGAGACTGTGGGAAAGGATTCAATTATCCATCCCAACTGGAAAACCATCGACGCAGTCACACTGGGGAAAGGCCATTCATCTGCTCCATGTGCGGGAAGGGATTTACTCAGTCGTTCTGTCTCCAGTCACATCAAAGGGCTCACACTGAGGAGAGACCATTCAGTTGCAGCTATTGTGGGAAGAGGTTCAGGTGTTCATCCAACCTCACTGCACATCAGCGAATTCATACTGGAGAGAGACCATTCACCTGCTCCATTTGTGGGAAAGGATTCACTCAGTCAACTACTCTGCTAACACATCAGAGAGTTCACACAGGGGAGAGACCATTCACCTGTGCCGTGTGTGAGAAAGGATTTATTAATTCATCCCAGTTGTTAAAACACCAGCGGGTTCACACTGGAGAGAGACCGTTCACCTGCTCCAAGTGTGGGAAGGGATTTGCTCAGTTAAACAATCTGCTGAGACATCAGCGAAGCCACACTGGAGAGAGGCCATTCATATGCTCTGTGTGTGGGAATGGATTTACTCACTCATGTAACCTGCTGACACACCAACGAATTCACACTGGGGAGAGACCGTACACTTGCTCTGTGTGTGGAAAGGGATTCACTCGGTCGTCTCACCTGGTGACACACCAGCGAATTCACACTGGGGAAAAGCCATTCACCTGTTCCATCTGTGGGAAGGGATTCACTCAGTCACAACATTTGCTGACACATCAGCGGATTCATAAGTGATTGCAGCCATTACATTTCCCTGTTATTGCTGCTATTATTCGTATCCAGGAAAGATAGTCTGACAGTACTTAGTTTATTTCTTCTATTATTAACTGTCTAGAGTTTAATATTCCAGATACATTGCTATTTTAAGAATGGCCATGTTGCTTTTTAGAAGCACCATCTGTGATCCTTCCTGTTAATTCAAGAACTCCCAAAGAAACTTGTTGACAAAATTCTGAATTTTATTTCAATCCCAAATTGATCTTTGGTACACCGTTCAGTCTCTAAAAATTGATTAACATTTCCAACCAGAAAGTGCTGATTAATTCTTGTTTGCCATTCTTAGTGACTTGTATATTCTTTACAGTGACACCTTCATTATAAATTCAAACAAAATAATGAAATATTTTACAACTAAAAAAAAATGCAGACAGAATTGGGATTTGGATCAAAGATATAAACAGGAAAATACCACTGGTAATGATAGAGATGACAGAAGTATTAACTAATTATTTTGCTTCATTGTTTGGTGGGGATAGAACAGGTCAAACTGACATTGAAAGATAAGATGAGTAGTGAGATAAGTGTATATTAAGGATGTATTGAACAAACTAATCAAACTCAGGATAGAGTGGTCTGGAAGGATTGAAATCATTTTAAAAAAAATAATAATTTAGGGAAAATCTAGAAGAGAAATTACCACATGTTCAATGATTCATTAAAAATGTATAGAGACTGAAGACTGGCAGAAAGCAAATGTAATTTCTATATTTAAATAGAAAATGCCCTGGCAATACCAAATCACAGTAAGTAGTCTCACAACACCAGGTTAAAGTCCAACATGTTTATTTGGTAGCCTGTTGTACTTTAACATGGTGTTGTGAGATTACTTACTATGTTATCCCGTTCCAAAGCCGGCATCTCTACATCAATACAAAGTCAGTCAGTTTCACGTCGGCTGTGGGACAACAATGGAATTCTTATTAAAGGAGAGAATAGAAGAAAATATAATAACAGCATGGATTTCAAAAGGGAAAATCTTGCCTGACCAGCCTTTTGAGAAAATAGAGAAAGTAGTTGGTGATAGTGCATTAGATGGGATTTACCTGGATTTTCACAATGCTTTGATAGAATGCCAGCAATAAATTAATAACTTCAGAGAATGTGGAGTCAGTGGCAGACAGGATTAAAAAAAAACATTTCATGGAATGCGTGTGTCACTTGCTTAGTTAGTATTTACTATCCATTCCTAATTGCCCTTGATGGGACATTTAAGAGTCAACTACATTGACATGGATCGGAAGTCGGATTAGACCAGATCGCCAGGGGCGATTGTATCTGGGCCTCGTGATTGGGTCAAACCAGATGGAGAGGCCGTGCAGGAAGCTGAGCCAATTGGGAGCAAGGGTGTGCATCTTAGGATATGGATAGGAATCTCAGTTGGAGCTAGGGAGGAAGAAAGAATAGACTTGACTATTACTTCCGCCAGACCCTTATTTTGTGTGTATGTATGTACACATTTTATTTATAGTTAGTGAATTGTTTCTTGTTGAAGACACAATCAATCATCTTTGAATACACCACACTGATGATGAGGAAGAAATATGTCAGTCGTTGGGTGATCACAATGCCTAGTTAACAGGGGACTGGAATGATTTTCAAAGCTAGAAGAAACAGGTACAGACACCCTGAAAATGCCTTTAAGTGGGACGTTTGAGCCATTTGATATTTGAGAACTGGAGCAACGTATAGAAAGGACGTGTTATTTCTTTATAGCTATATATGGAAACTTGCCAGTGCAGAAATTACACAGCTTTCATTCCAGTTGGAAGGGTCATGTACAGGCATGGTACTGAATGAAGAAGGCAAGACAGAATGCACTAAAAAACACAATTAGTTTAACGCAGTTAATGCAACTGGCTGAGGAGCTCAACAATGGATTCAAATCCTATACTTTAAACCAGGTCCAGCTCAAACTACAGAAGTAGCAGATCTCTTAAAATAGAGTTCGACATCAGACCTGAGCCACTGACTTAAGGGAACAAACATTTAGATACCTCCAGAAAGGTCTACAACTCTTGAGCTTGAATAATTCAGAAGCCATTTGGTCTACATATAAGGAAAGATGCTGCAGAGAGTAGGGTCATTTCAGTAAATAGAACAAAGAACAAAACAGCACAGGAAACAGGCCCTTTGGCCCAACGAGCCCATGCCACCTTGATGTTCCCACTTCTACCCATGATCCCTAGATCTATGTTTATAGATGTATGCATTAGAACCAAATTTGAGACAGTTTAGGAAGAATTTGTTCTGCCAGTCAGCCTAACAGCACATCTTTGAGATGTGGAAGGAAATATATGCTATTAGAAATCAAACAGCACAATTACCTGCTCTCGTGATTGAGGATCACACATTTTGTTACATAGGTTAAGATTGTATGAAGCAGATACAATTGGACTGACTCGAGGTATTGAATATTCAGAATGAAAGTTTTCAAGAACTGCTGTGCAGATATTCTGATATTTTCCAGAAGGAACTGGGACCAGTAAAAGAGGTTAATGCCAAAATTTATTTGAACCCCAAGGCAGCACCCAAATTCTTTCAATCTACCAATGCTGTATGCACTCTGTCATAAAATAGAAGTAGAGATAAGAAGATTAGAGAATTTGGGCTTATTTAAACCCAAATCCTGTACAGTTCTGTGAATGGGTTGCACCCATAGTCCCTATTTTGAAGCCAGATCACACTGTGGGAATTAGAAATTAATTGTAAACTGAGGACCTTGAGATAGATATCCCATTCTGAGAATTGAGGACTTTTGTGTAAAATTAGCAGGGGGCCTTAAGTACACCAAATTAGATCTCAGTCAGCACTAGCAGCAGCTGGAGTTGTTGATTCCCAGAAGTTGGTTACCATCAATATCCACTGTTGGAGAGTGAGAGAATAAAAATGACAATGATTGAGGTTTAAATATGATTGTGGAGTAAGAATCTATAATTAGTAAGAAAATTATTCTTACTAGATTGATTTATTATAGAAAAGATTGATTTATTATAGAAAACCAGCTTCCTCAAAGTTGCAAAGGTTAGCACCTTAGCAGAATTTTGTACTTCAAGAACTGTACAGATAGATCTTTTAGCGATAACAATGACAAAGTTTTGGAGTCAGACAGCAAGAGATAGCAGAGGGTAAGCTTACCATGATAAGTTAGAAGTCTCTGCAAATATGGACAAGGTTAAATGTGCCTGTTTGGTAAAATCTTATGTGTGCTGTTAGATTGAAATTTAAACAATGTCTGTGTGTATGTGAAGCAAGGTATAAATGTATACAGCCTTCATGTAAACATTAGAGTCAGTTTCTGAATCTCAAGTAGCGCTCTCCCTGCATATATGTTTGAATAAAGGAAGATGATCCTAACCTGTTCTGAGTCTCCTGTGACACTGATAAGTTTTAATCACAAGTAAGCTTACATTACCATTTCAATGAAGCTACTGTGAAAATCCCCAAGTTGCCACACTCTGGTGTCTGTATGGGTACGCTCATGGAGAATTTAGTATGGCCGACGCATCTAACCAGCATGTCTTTTCAACTATGGGAAGAAACCGGAGCACCTGAAAGAAATCCATGGGGAGAACGTACAGACTCCACACACTAGTGACCCAAGTTGGGAATCAAACCTGGGTCCCTGGCATTCTGTGGTATCAATGCAGTAACCCAGGTTCAATTACAGCCTTGGGTGACTCTTTGTGTGGAGTTTGCATGTACTCCCCATGTCTGCATGGATTTCCTCCAGCTGTTCCAATTTAAAGTTTTTTTTTAATGTCACAAGTAGGCTTACATTAACATGCAATGAAGTTACTATAAAAATCCCCTAATGCCACATTCCGGCGCCTGTTTGGGTACACTAGGGAGAATCTAGCATAGCCAATGTAGCTAACCAGCACATCTTTTGGACTTATAGGAGGAAACCGGAGCACCCGGAAGAAATCCACGCAGACATAGGAAAAACAGGCAGACTGCATTGATAGTGACCCAAGCCAGAAGTGAACCTGGGTGCCTCGTACTGTAAGGCAGCAGTGCTAACCATTGTCGTTGTACCGCTGTGGGTGTTTTCTTTCATGGTCCAACATATGCAGATTAGATGGACTAGCCATGCTAAACGATAGCCTGTTAGTGTCAGAGGGGTTTGCAGGGTAAGTGCATGGGGTTACAGGTATAGGAAGTGGGTGGGATTGTTGTTGCTACAGGCCTGATGGGCCAAGTCCCCTCCTTTCTATGATTCTATAGCTCTAAACAAAAACATAGTGGCACAATGATTAGCAGTGCTGCCTCACAGCACCAGGAACCTGAGTTCAATTCCAGCTTTGGATAGCTGTTTGCATGGAGTTTGCACATTCCATCTCTGTTTGGGTTTCCTCTAGGTGCTTTGATTTCCTCCCGCAGTCTAAACGTGCAGGTTAGGTGCACATTGCCGCTTATCATAGGCTAGGAGGATTAATGGATCAAATGCATGAGGTTAGGAAATAGGGTGGGACACGGACTTGGGTAAGATGGTCTGTTAGAGAGTCAGTGTAGACTCAATAGGCCAAATGGCCTCCTTTTGCTCTGTAGTGATTCTTTGAGGAAAGGAGGACAGCCCAATAATTACATAGAATCACTGCAGTGCAGAGGGAGGCATGGTTAATAAGTTTGCAGATGACACTAAGATTGGTGGCATAATGGACAGTGGAGAAAGTTATCTCCCATTGCACAGGATCTTGATCAATTGGGCCAGTGGGCTGACGAATGGCAGATGGACTTTAATTTAGACACGTGAGGTGATGCATTTTGGTAAATTGAACCAGGGCAAGACTTAATTATTGTTAGGGCGTTGGGAAGAATTATAGACAAAGATCTAGAGGTACATGTTCATAGCTCCTTGAAAGTGGAGCCATAAGTGGACAGAGTGGTGAAAAAGGCATTCAGCATGCTTGGTTTCATTGGTTAGAACATTGAATACAGTAATTGGGATGTCTTGTTGAAGTTGTACAAGAAATTGGTAAGGCCACACTTGAAATACTGTGTACAATTCTGATCACCTTATTATTGAAAGGATACTATTAAACTAGAAAGAGTGCAGAAAAGATTTACTAGAATGCTACTGGGGCTTGATGGATTGAGTTATAAGGAGAGGCTGGGTAGACTGGGACTTTTTTCTTTGGAGCATAGGAGGCTGAGAGATGATCTTATAGAGGTGTATAAAATAATGAGGGGCATAATCAAGGTAGATAGTCAATATCTTTTCCCAAAAGTAGGGGAGTTTAAAACTAGAGGGCATAGGTTTAAGATGAGAGGAGAGAGATACAGAAGTGTCCAGAGGGACAATTTTTTCACACAAAGGTGTGAGTATCTGGAACAAGCTGCCAGAGTAGCAGTAGAAGCAGATACAATTTTGTCTTTTAAAAAGTATTTAGGTAGTAAGATGGGCGTAGAGGGATATGGACCAAATGCGGGCAATTGAGATTAGCTTACTGGTTTTAAAGAAAAAAGGGCGGCATGGATAAGTTGGGTCGAAGCATCTGTTTCCACGATGTAAACCTCTGTGACTCTGAGGCCATTTAGTCCATCGAGCCTACACCAACAAATATTCCACTGAGATCCTATCTCCATAACCTCACATATTTACTCTCCTAGTTCCTCTGATACCTGGTAATACTGTGATACCAGGTTGTAGACTGGGTAGGATTGAGGTTCATAAGGAGGAGGTGTTAGCGAATCTTGAGGGTATGAAAATTGATAAGTCCCCTGGGCCAGATGGGATTTACCCTAGGATTCTCTGGGAGGCTAGAGAGGAGATTGCAGAGCCTTTGGCTTTGATCTTCATGTCGTCGTTAGCTACAGGTATAGTGCCGGAAGACTGGAGGATGGCAAATGTTGTCCCTTTGTTCAAAAAGGGGAGTAGGGACCATCCTGGAAATTATAGACCGGTGAGCCTGACTTCTGTTGTGGGCAAGGTCTTGGAAAGAATTATAAGGGATAGGATTTATAAGCATCTAGAGAGAAATAAATTGATTAGGGATAGTCAGCACGGTTTTGTGAAGGGTAGGTCGTGCCTCACAAACCTTATTGAGTTTTTTGAGGAGGTGACCAAAGAGGTAGATAAGGGTAAGGCAGTTGATGTAGTGTATATGGATTTTAGCAAAGCGTTTGATAAGGTTCCCCATGGTAGGCTACTGCAGAAAGTGCGGATGCATGGGATTGAAGGTGATTTAGCAGTTTGGATTAGGAATTGGCTAGCTGATAGAAGACAGAGGGTGGTGGTTGATGGGAAATATTCAACCTGGAGTGCAGTTACAAGTGGTGTACCTCAAGGATCTGTTTTAGGGCCACTGCTGTTTGTCATTTTTATAAATGACCTAGATGAGGGTGTAGAGGGTTGGATTAGTAAATTTGCTGACGATACCAAAGTGGGGGGAGTTGTAGACAGCGAGGATGGATGTTACAGTTTGCAGAGGGACATAGATAGGTTGCAGAGCTGGGCCGTGAGGTGGCAAATGGAATTCAATACGGATAAGTGTGAGGTGATTCACTTTGGTAGGAATAACAGGCATATGAAATATAGGGCTAATGGAAGGACCCTTAATAGTGTTGTCGAGCAGAGGGATCTTGGGGTACAAGTACATAGCTCTTTGAAAGTTGGCACCCAGGTTGATAAAGTTGTTAAGAAGGCGTACGGTGTGTTAGCTTTTATTGGTAGAGGGATTG
This sequence comes from Sphyrna mokarran, assembly GCA_024679065.1. Lineage (NCBI taxonomy): Eukaryota > Metazoa > Chordata > Chondrichthyes > Carcharhiniformes > Carcharhinidae > Sphyrna > Sphyrna mokarran. The sequence goes on along the minus strand of JAGIQG010000014.1, from coordinate 5,943,540 downwards.
AATTTAGGAGCCGTGAGGTTATGTTACAACTGTACAAAACTCTGGTGCGGCCGCACTTGGAGTATTGCGTACAGTTCTGGTCGCCGCATTATAAGAAAGATGTGGAAGCATTGGAAAGGGTGCAGAGGAGGTTTACCAGGATGTTGCCTGGTATGGTGGGAAGGCCTTATGAGGAAAGGCTGAGGGACCTGAGGTTATTTTCATTGGAGAGAAGAAGGTTACGCGGTGACCTAATTGAGGCGTATAAGATGATCAAGGGATTGGATAGGGTGGATAGTGAGAGCCTTTTTCCTCGGATGGTGATGACCAACACAAGGGGACATAACTTTAAATTAAGAGGTGGTAGTTATAGGACGGATGTCAGAGGCAGGTTCTTTACACAGAGGGTGGTGAGGGCGTGGAATGCCCTGCCTGCAGCAGTTGTGGACTCGCCTACTTTGGGGGCATTCAAATGTTCGGTGGATAGGCATATGGATGATATTGGAATAGTTTAGGTTAGAGGGTCCACTGGCCGGCGCAACATCAAGGGCCGAAGGGCCTGCACTGCGCTGTAATGTTCTATGTTCTGTGATATGAAGGGATAATTTATCATGCCAATTAACCTAACCTGCATCGCACATCTTTGGAGTGTGAGAGGAAATCGGAGTATATGGAGAAAACCCATGGGGAGAACATGTGAACTCCACACAGATAACGACTCAAGGCTGGAGTCAAACCTGGCGCTATGAGGTAGTAGTGCTAACCACCGTGCCACCAAAGTATCAATACCCTTATAGTGGGCATTGATATTAGTGATGAGGAAAACACTAAGGAGGAGCTATGTAATCCTGGCATGAGAGCCCTCTCACCTCCATATACTATCTACCACTCTGCTAGAGGAGACAAAGATAAGTCCATGGGTCCCATGACAGTGACCACAAGGAAAACTGCTGAAAGTTAAATGCGTAGGCTTAAGGGCAAGAAAACAGACCTTGAGGGACTAACACAGATGGTGGCAAACAATGCTGCGTAAGAAACTACCCAGATTTAAATCCTGACATAAAAACTCAAGAGTTTTGGACTACATTACACAAAATTCAGGTGTTTCTCTCAATGCACCTCAACGACATACACAACCTTGTAAAGACAAAAAGTCCTGGGATTTCTGGGTATAATTGCCCACTGCAATGAGAACTTAGGACTGCATTAACAGGGGAGGGTGGAATTCTCAGAAGGTAAAATACTTACTAGACACATTCAAGAGATCAGTGAGGAGGGTTTTGGGCGCAGAGGAAACTGGGTATGTATAAAGTCAGTTGTTCAGAAGAATGGAGAATCAGTAATAGAAAGTAGGAAGTGTATGTACAGTTCTCAGGACAGCCTGTAAGGGATGGTGAAATCTTTGTGAAAGTGTTGAAGGAAGAATTTGGTTTGAAACATCAAAGATTATTAGAATGGGTCTCGCATTGGGTTTTCCTGCATACATATTATGCAATAGAGCACAGAACTGGAGTCACAGGGTAATAGAGTCGTGCCACTTGTAATTTCTGGGAGAAATGTTTCAGATGTGGTAGCCAGTGATTGATGAATAGCAACTCACTCCATCCATATTCGAGACCGAAACACCACTCCCTCCACCCCCAAGGAAATAATACCCCATTAAACGGGAGACACAAGAAGTAATAAGACACATAATAAAGTCCTGAGGGAGATGGAATATTAAGACAGACACAACCCAACTCGGCTTTCTGTTCCATCTGGAAAATGAATGGAATTTACAGATTGACCATTGATTATGCAGCCCTGAATGAAATAACGTTAGGCAACAACCAATAGACCTAGCCTGACTACAATATTTAATAGCTTAAGGGCAGACCATACAATGTTTTTAGTACAAGATATTACAAACAGATTCTGGGTAATGCCCTTAGCTGAATAACTCCAGACTAATTTGCTTTCACAGTGTTACATGCACCTGCTGGAGAGACTGGTTGCAATGAAAGTGATTTATTAACAGATCTTGTTTTACAGAATTAACTCTGACCAATCAGTAATGACTGGAAAGGTTTTTTGCTTAGTTACAATGTTAGCAGCTATATTGATTCTGATAGGACTGACAGTCATTGTCACAAGTGTGGGAGGCATAACTGCTTGCCCAACCTGACCACCAAGACTCTGGTGTACCACAAACTGTGCAGAATGCAATGTGCAACTTAGAATCCTGAATGTGCCAGTAGGAGAACTAATGATTTTACAGTGCAGCCTGGGTTTACTCCACATCAGTGGGGGAGCATCGCAACATATGACACTGAAGAAGCAAATTGTGGGTTTAATGCCACAGCTAATTGTACAATGGAAACTATATAGGCTGTAAACAAATCTATTCGTAATGTATTCATGGGTGATGGGTGATACGTATTAGCACAACAGTAAGACACCAGGAACTCCAGTACAGCGGCAATTGGGTGTGCCCATATTCAACAAATCACCCACAAGCGCCTGCAAAAGTGGGCGAAATAGAATTGGTTGAAATATATGAGAAGTAGCTGATATTCAAGTTTTTTCAAGGAAAACATAAAGGATAACCTGAAACAACACTTGAAACAATTCTTTTGTACAATTCCACCAGAACACCTGACGTAGATTTTGATGCAAATTCAATAAGTATACAGAACATACTATTTACTCCAACAACAAACCAGAGCTTTAGGAAATGACATAGAACAAATAGATTCCTCTGCATGGTGGCAGGATCCGTGGGATTGTGGCTCAGATATATGAATGATCTCTGGATTTGAATTATTTCCCCTACTTTGGTAGTTGTCGAACTGATAATAACTGTGTGACTGATGTGCCTGTTCTATCACACAAAGAAATTTCAAAAAGAATGACATTGGAGATTATGATTTAGTAAATGGGGAAATAAATTAAGAGAACTATAAGATCATGGGCCTAAATTGAAGAGCCTATTAATAAGATGGCCTAACTGTGAATCTTTACTGGTAGTTGGCCAATATGCAGGATAGTTGTGGAAAAAGGGAAAAGAAAACACGACTATCATTGGCCACTTGGGTGAACTCCAAATAGCCGATGAGGACGGAGTTTTGGAGGCGAAAGAATATTAATGACAAAAAGGTTGCAGTTTCAATATGATTGCATGGTGAAGTTTAAGAATCAGTAATTAATTAGAGAATAGATAATGGTCACAGATTCTTACACTCAGGAAACCAGCTGTTTCTGTGTTAGAAAAATTAGCACATTAAAATCAGCAGAACTTTGAACGGTAAGAACTGTACAAGCTGACTTTTTTTAGCGATAACAAAGTTTTGGAGTTAGACAGCAAGATATAGTTGGGTAGACACACCAAGGTAGGTTAGAAGTCTGCAATATGGATAATGTTAAAGGTAACGAATACAAGTTGTGTTTGTTTTGGTAAAATCTGTATGTATTGTCAGATCAAAATTTAAACAATGTCTGTGTGTGTGAAGCATGGTATAAATGTATGCAGCTTTTTATATAAATAATAGAGTCAGCCGCTGAATCTGAAGTAGTGATTTCATAGAAACTAGAAGCAGAAGTAGGCCATTCAGCCCTTCGAGCCTGCTGCACCATTCAAAATGAAATGGCTGATCACAAATTCAATATCCTGATTTCCCTTTCCCCGTCCCCTCATATCCCTTGATCCTTTAGTCCCAAGAGCTATATCTAATTTCTTCTTAAAATCACACAACATTTTGTTTTCAACTAGTTCTTGTGGTAGTGAATTCAGGCATTCACAACCCACTGGGTAAAGAAATTTCTCCTGACCTCCAGGGTGATTCTGAATTATTTTGACTCTCCTATCAAAAGTCAGCAACAACGCCCACAAAGGATTATACCAGTGTACACATTTACCCTTTGGAGCCTCATCGGCCTTTACTGTTTTTCAGAATACTCAGGAAAGTTTGTTCCAAGGGCATCTTCAAAAGTAGTGGTGTATATGGGTAATGTCATAATTACTGAAGCATTTCCTGAGGAGCACAGGGCAAACGTAGAAGAGGTCTAAGAAGAGTAAAATGAACTGGCATCCATTTGAGATGAGAGATATGTACTTCCCAGATGGATGAAGTTACTTACATGGATTTCAGAGTGGATGTGAAAGGCTGAGATCTCTTGGAGGGCAAGGTTAAAGCCATAAAATACAACAGCCCAAAAATGTGTCAGCATTGAAATCGTTCCCAGGCATGGTAAATTATTATGGCAGATCTGAACAGACCATGTATGCAATGCTAGCATCACCACAACAGCTTGAAGCATTAATGATGGAAATGGGGAGAGGCAGAGAAAGAGGCATTTCCAAGCAAAGGGAGCCTTACAGTCATCAACACAACTTGTACATTTTAATTAAACCAAACCATTGGTAATTACTTGAGATGCATCACGCTATGGTGTGGGAGAAATTCTGTCTCATAAAATGACAGATGGAACATTGAGACTAATTGTATTTGTGTCAAAAATTGACAGTCTGGTGGTATTATATGTAGTGAAGAAGTTTTATGGTAGGCACTTCACCACAGTATCAGACCTCAAGACAATGACAATTGCTTCCTCCAATCGAGGAATAGGATACCCATCTGATTTTATAAGCACATTGACTTTTCTATACTCCTCGAATGCTATCTGGTTTTGGTACCATCATTATTGGTGAGCTCCAATACTGCAACTCATTTCAATGATCTCATTCTGGACCATGCTTTCAATCTCCCTTTGAACCCATGCCCACTTTAGTGGATTGAGTCTCTATGGATATTGTTTAATTGGAGCAGCATTTCCTACATCTGCATCATGCAGTTACTTTGGTACTTCCCAGTTTGTTTCCACGTGTAGTTCTATGTGGTTGTAATGGTCTTTTTTTCAGGTTGATTTTCTTCCAGAAGATAACTCAGTAATTTATCCCAATTTCTGATCACTTCATCATTGTCCAATCCAATCTGAGGAATGCTGTAGCGAAGTTGAGTAGAATGTGAGAATGTTGTGCTTGTTAAAAAATCAAAAAATTGCAAAATGCTAAGAGGTGCCAAAATAGGGAATTTTATACTAAAACAAACGTTTTTTAATGATACAATTTAAATATAACGTTAACAAATTAAATACCTTAATTCTTAACAGTTGAATTATATTTTAGAAATGAAAAGGAAACAACTTTAATTTCTAACCTTTTTTAGTTCCAAACAAGCAATATTCATCTTAGAGACTGAAAGTCCACTTGAAATATAATTGGCAATCATAAGAATACTTGCTTTAATAAGTATAGACAGTCTTGAAGCTCTGAGAGATAGAGAGAAAGAGAACTCCAGAAGTGAGCAAAATCATTCTGATTTCAACCAGAATTTTTGCTGGAAAATAAACTGCCTTCTGTGAAAGCTTTTTCTTTCTCTATACATGAGCCATATAATACATTGTTCTGCCAATCACATTCATCTGTAATCTCAAAGGAACTTAAGTAAACAAAAGTCTGTTAACTCTACTTAATAAAACCACTTGCAAGGTTAAAATGAGTAGTTAGCTTACTCTCCAAGCATCTAAATTATTCCCACCAGATACAGTATGCTTAGATCATTAAGCTGATTTTTTAAACATTCCCCTTAAACATTAAAAAAAAACAAGATATTGTCCAACTATCATTACCAATCTGCTTGCCCAGAATTGATGGTCCCTGAAAGATCCAGTGCCGAGTTTTTTTTATAGTAAGGAAACAGGTCCTTTGGCCCAAATTGTCCATGCTACCCATTTTTTTTTAACCCCAAGCTAATCCCAATTGCCTGCATTTGGCTCATATCCCTTATACTCATCTTACCCATGCAACTATCTAAATGCTTTTTAAAAGATAAAATCATACCCACTTCTACTGCTACCTCTAGCAACTTGTTCCTGACAGTCACCACCCTCTGTGTGAAAAAAAATTGTCCCTTTGGACACTTTTGTATCTTTCCCCTCTCATCTTAAAGCTATGGCCACCAGACATTAGACTGCCCTACCTTTGGAAAAAAGATATTGAATATCTACCTTGTCTATGCTTCTCATTATTTTATGAGATCACCTCTCAGCTTCCTACCCTCTAGAGAAAAAAAGTCACAGTCTACTCAGCCTCTCCTTATAACTTGATCCATCAAGTTCCGTTAGCATCCTGGTGAATCTTTTCTGCATTCTTTCTAGTTTAATAATATCTTTTCTATAATTGGGTGCCCAGAATTGCACACAAGTGTGGCCTTACCAATGTCTTGTACAACTTCAACAAAATATCCCAACTTCTGTATTCAATGTTCTGACCAATGAAACCAAGCATTCCGAATGCCTTCTTCATCACTCTGTCCACTTGTGACTCCACTTTCATGGAGCTATTACCATGTACCTCTAAATCTCTTTATTCTGTAACTCTCCCCAGCGACCTACCATTAACTAAGTAAGTCCTGCCGTGGTTCAATCTACCAAAATTCATCACCTCGTATTTGTCTAAATTAAACTCCATCTGCTATTCGTCAGCCCACTGGCTCAATTGATCAAGATCCCATTGCAATTGGAGATAACTTTCTTCACTGCCACTATGCTACCAATCTTGGTGTCATCTCCAAACTTACCAACCATCCCCCCTATTTTCTCATCCAAATCAGTGATTAAATGACAAATAACTGTGGGTCCAGCACTGATCCCTGAGGCACACTGCTAGTCACAGGTGTCCAGTTCTCACACTCTGGCTTCCATCAAGAAGCCAATTTTGTATCCATTTAGATAATTCACCCTGGATTCCCTGAGATTTAACTTTATGCAACAACCTACAGTGCAGTATCTTGTCAAAGGCCTTGCTAAAGTCCACATAGACAACATCAACTTCACTGTCCTCATCTACCTTCTTGGTTACCTTATCAAAAAAATTCAATTACATTTATGAGACATGATTTTCCACTCACAAAGCCATGTTGCATGTCCCTAATCAGTCCTTGCATCTACAAATACCTGTAGATCCTATCTTTCAAAACACTTTCCAACAATCTACCTATCACAGATATGAGGCTAACTGGCCTGTAGTTCCCAGGCTTTTTCCTGCAGCCCTTTTTAAACAAAGACACAACATTTTCCACAACCTAATCTTCAGGCACCTCACCCGTGATTTTTGATGATTCAAATATCTTGGCTAGGGGGCCCGCCTGCAATTTCCTCCCTAGCCTCCCACAATGTCTTGGGATATATTTCATCAGGTCCTGGGGATTTATCTACCATGAGATCCAGCACCTCCTTCTCTTTAATATGTACACTCCTCAAGGCATTACTATTTATTTCCCCAAGTTCCCTAACATCTGTGTTTTTCTCAACAGTTAATACTATTGAGAAAAGTTAAGATTTTCCTGCAGGGTCCAGAAGTCTCCAGAGGAATTAACAATGTGAATGGATGTATTTTCAATTGGATGTCCCTAAGGTGTTATCATGTTTGTATGCAAATGTATAATGATGTTTAGTTTCATTTATAGGTGATCAGGGACCAGTCAGTTGATCTCTCTGAGGGATCAGGTGATCATTTCATCTCACTGTACATCAGGGGCTCACACTGGGAAGAGACTGTTCACCTTCTGTGAGGTGGGATTCACTCAGTCGTCCACTTACTGAGGCACGTGATTATAGTGATTGGATTTTGCTGTTAATCACACTCAGAGTTGAATTATATTCATTGGGATTGTTAATAAAATTGAGCCCAGTTAAACATTATAGTATTATGGATTTAAAAAAATGTTGTGCATTGTACCAATATGTCCAAAGTCTTTTTAATATTAGAAATTCATTCCTTCTGAAGCACTCTCCTCCATCCTCATCTCCAATAACAGCTGTGAGGAACTCAGAACCAGAATGTTCACCTTTTTGTACTTTAGTTTCACTTTGGCCTTGGTCTGGTTCTTCTAAATATACTATCTTTACTGGATGAGATCAACAGAGCAAGTAATGACATTGTAGCCCACAGCTCAAGCTCATAGCAGTAAAAATATCTGATGTTTTCTATTAGAATGCGACATAGTGGCCAGCATTGCTGCCTAGGTCTGATTCTGTTTCAGAGAGATGGTACAGACTTGGTGGACAGAATGGACTCCCTCTGCATTGTAGGGATTCTATGATGATTCTGTGAACGTAAAGAATAAATGTCTATTGGTCTGTTACAAATGTAATGAAATACATTCATTACTGAGATTGGCCATTAGCCCCCAAACAGTGACCTCTCATCTGATAGCTCACAATGGCCTGACCCCTCCCCAGTAGATTGCAGGCAGAGGACTGAGCTGAGTAGCAGGTTCTCCAACCAATTGGAGTGAATGAGGGGGGAAGTGTTGTGTGCAGACCTCTGTCATTGGCTGAAACTCTGCCACTTTGAAGTGGGGAATGGGAGATATGAGAGAGGTGGAAGGGCTTGGGAATGGACCAGGTTTGGGACAGAAAATCAGCTCAGGGTGATGCCTGCACTGAAATTATAAACAGTTTGGTTCTCTGAACTGTGAGCAGCTTGATGGACAGTAGGTCTGGATGCACAAGTGAATCATTTACTACATATGAAAAACATGATGACCTCTCCCTGCTGTGAACTTGCGAGTTATCAGTATTGAATGCCTTACTTACGTGACAATGAAGTTCAGTTATGGAACAGCTTTATTGACAGAAAGGCAGGACAAAGTTACAGACTAAAGTCAAAGTGCAGACTGAAATTTACAGAATAAAGTGAGCTGTACACATCCTGCCATATTTGGACAGCAGAGCATTTTTTTTTCCCTGGTATCTTTCAGTTTCCAGCTTTCTTATATTTTCTGTCTTCTTTTCTTTATTCCCTTGAGAGAACAGTTCTTACACTGGAAACACCCCAGAACTGGCACCCCTGCAGTGACCAATTAGAACTGTCCATATTCATTTCACTATAAAATCATGTGGTTCTTGTCCAGTTCTTTTTGATGTGAACAACATTCACCAGTTCATCGCTCACACATTCCTCTGAGTACCGATAACTTCTGCACTTCCAGCATCTCAGTTCAAAACTAGTTCAAGCTGGTTCAAAGCACAGCATTACTTCCACTTACTCAACCCGGACAGATAACACACAGATAAAGAAAGAACACAATTACAGACTATATTAATACAGAGAAAGAACATAAGTCTTACAGACTACCTGGAAACTGGGTGACTCAATGAATCTTCTCAGAGATAGTAAGTTTAATGTTTCTTCTCACTGTGAATGAATGGTGTTTTTGGAAGCTGGATGATTTGGCAAGTCCGTTGTCACACAGGGTGCAGGTGAACAATATCTTCCTAGTTTGACTGTACCAATGCATTTTCAGCTGTACCACATTTTGCATCAAAGATCAATTTAGAATTGAAGTAAAAGTTCATGGTTGTGGGAAATAGTTCCTGGGGAGAATTCTTGAATTAAGAGAGAAATCACAGAAGGTGCTTTTTAAAAGGGGCATTTGTTAACATCTGCAGAAATAAATCTAATTTTGTCAGATTATCAGTCCTGAATGTGATTAACAGCAGCAAAAATAGAATCCAATCTCTGCTCTCACTTATGAACTTGCTCATGCCTCAGCAGGTGTTGTGACTGAGTGAATCCTGCCCCACACAAGGAGCAGGTGAATGGTCTGTCTCCAGTATGAACTCGCTGATGTGTCAGTAGTTGGGATGACCAAGCAAATCCCTTCCCACATATGGAGCAGGTGAATGGTTTCTCCCCAGTGTGAGTGCGTTGATGTTCATTAAGATCACTTGGCTGCCTGAAACTCTTTCCACAAGAGTGCAACTGAATGGATTCTCCTTGGTGTGCATTTGATGGTGTGACTGGAGGTCGAGTACCTCACCGAATCTCTGCCCACACACAAAGCAAGTGAATAGTTTTGATGCTGTGTGAATTCGCTGGTGTTCAGTGAGGATAGACGAAGATTTGAATTTCAATCCACAGGTTGTGCAGCTGAATGGCTTCTTCTCAATGTGAACTCGCTGGTGTGAACGAAGACTAGATGACTGAGCAAATCCCTTCCCACACTCCGAGCAGGAGAATGGTCTCTCCCCAGTGTGAACGCGTCGATGGATTTCCAAACGGGATGGATAATTGAACCCTTTACCACAGTCTTCACATTTCCACGGTTTCTCCATTGTGTCAATGTCCTTATTTCTCCAGGTTGGGCAATCAGTTGAAGCCAAAGACACACACAAAACACATGAACAATTTCTCCCCACTTAGAATGGTTTGACTTTTTTCAGGCTGTATAACTGGTTAAAGATTCTTTCACAGTCAGTCCCTGGATCACACCCAGGTTGTGTGAGTGTGAGTGTCTTGTTGCTTTCCCAGTCACACTGATGTTAGCAGTGTTCTCCTGCAGGCAGAAAAGACAAATATTTATCTTTTCGTATTAAACCTGATGATATTCAGGTACCAGTGAATGCAAATTCTGCAACGTTCAGTTTCCCTGTCTATAAATACACCTGTTCTAATACCTCACAAAATAAGTTTATGTAACCCATCATTGTAAATATAGGAGAGAAATTCTAAATTCCATGCAAAATGCTTTCTTTGTTGTTCCTGCAAAGCAGTAAATGCTCATTCAAACATTCTCCCTGCCCCATGTTGAAATGCAAGCCCCAAGCTGACCAGATGGCAATATTTTACAGGACTTTCTCATATTTGAGTGTCAGCTGCCCTGGGCTTTGTGGTTCCAGAATACTGTCTCATAAATTGGACTTTTCTGGTGGCACAGGACACAGCTCCTACTGGTTATGGGTTCCAGCAGCAATGCAACCAACCTCACCAACCCCTTCCTGTCTCGACTGCTCTGGCACACCCATCCAGCCATTCATATGGACTCCCGTGGAAAGCTATCCTCATTAATTTTCTCCATGTGAGTTGGTCGCCCTGCCAATCCCATCACACCATTTCACCATTTTTCTTACTCCACTCCTGGCTTTCTCTCTCCCTCTGCCTACTCTGGCTGGGTTCAATTTTCAAGCATCTTTGTGCAGAGTAGAATTTAATTAATAAATCAATTATTTTTCTCTCAGGTCACAGAAAACCATGATGTTCTACACCTTCCTTATTGTTTCACTGAGACAATCATAAATGAACATAAAACAAGTAGAGGACATGCAGATTTTTATTGGGATTCGGAGCCTTCAGCAGGTATTTCTCAATTTCTAGTATTTCCTTCCTTTCCAGAGATCAGAGTCCTCATTGGTTGGAACCCAAAGTGTAATCTCTGATTTACTGTCACTCCTCAATAAGTACAGTCTCCACAGGTTAGGAGGAGACCATTCAGCTCATCGTGTCTGCACTGACCACAATTCCATTCAGGCCCTGTGCCTATGTATTTATCCTGCTAATCCCCCTGTCACTAAAGGTGCAATTTACTAAAGGTCAATGCACCTTAACCTATCCATCTTTGGGAGGAACCTCGAGGAGAAGCACACAGACATGGGGAGAACGTGCAAACTCCACAGTCACCTGAAGCCGGAATTGAACTCGGCTACCTGGCGCTGTGCGGCAGCAGTATCTCTGCACTACCCAAGACACATCCTCTGATACGAACCATCCTCCCCTCGCTGAAGCAGGATGCCGGTGGCTAACCTGGGCTTGTTCCCGGGAGGGAGAATCCGCACAGTCGCAATCCAGGGAGCTGACACCGACTCTGAACGTTGGCGGATCCTCCCCAATGTCCAGCCTCCAGCTCCATCACTCCCTCCACCGGTTGTCAATGGGATAGATAAGGGGCTCGCCATGACTCCAACAGACAATTGTTGGGGGGAGTGATTGACAGCAAGTATAGACCAATAGAAAAAGCGGCTGGTGACCGGAGCGGCTGTTCCTCCAACTAATCAGACAGCGAAAGGGTGGGGACAAGAAGCCGGACTCCGCCTCAGTGCGCATGCGTTCAGCTGCAAACGGTCTCCTTCCGTGATGGCGATTGTCAACCAACAGCCTTCACCTGGAAAAACCCGAGTATCTGTCAGCAGTTCGAATGCCGCGCCTGAAATGCGCCTCCTGGCTTTGAAGCCAACACGGGCGTCTATGAACTCTCCCAACCCACTCGCCGGCTCCATCCTTCCCTCATGACCCACCTGGCGGTTATTTACCTGCTGACAGTTCGCACTAACAACCTGTCAGGAACCATCATCGACATTGCGCATGCTCCAGCTCGCAATGCCCCAGTGATTGACAGCAGCCCCAACTAATAGGGAAGAGGGGGCGGGGCTGGAAGACCAACGACGAGCTGGTGATCCTCCAGCCAATCGAAGTGAATGAGGGGCGGGGCTGAACCCGGAACTCAGTGGAGCAGAGATCCAGGCTCGTGCTCTGGGGACAAATTGCATTAAGAAATCTCACAACACCAAATTAAATGCCAACAGATTTATTTGGCAGCACAATGTGTTGTGAGACTTTTTACTTTACCCCAGTCCAACGCCGGCATTACAGCACAGAACAGGCCCTTCGGCCTTCGATAAATCTCCACATCATGGCTGCAAATCCCATCACTTTAAACTAATGGGAGTTCATTGCAATTCATACAATTTGAAATTGAGGGCTCGTCTCTGTGAGGATACCAATAGGCTCCTGTGGTTAAAACACATTCGGTTCACTAATGCTCTTTAAATCCTCGTCAAATTATTGATCTGCATTTGGAGTGTTGTGTTCAATTCTGGGCACCTTATATAAGGAATGATGTTTAAGTGTTAAAGCCGTAGAAAGACTGCAAAAAGAAGTTTTACCAAAATGATACTTGGAATTTTAGAATCAAGGAACGATTAGAGAAATTGGGCTTATCCTCCTTGGAGAAGAGAAGATTAAGAAGTGACCTTATTAAACTGTTCAAAATTATCTATAATTTTGACAGAATAAAGAAGGATTGCTTCCTGTGCCACATGCTAGTGAGACGAGGAATAGGAAGATAGTACAGCTCAACATGTGGCTAAACAGCTAGTGTAGGAGAGAGGGTTTCAGATATCTGGACATTGGGGTCCCTTTCTGGGCAGATGGGACCTGTACGAGAAGGACGGTTTGCACCTAAACTGGAAGGACATAAATATTCCAGTATAGCCAGTAAGACTCAGAGAAACAGCAGGCAGGTTGGAGTTGCTAATCAAAGAGGATCTGACGGACTGAAGTGCATTTGTTTCAATGAGAGAAATATAACAAGTAACGTAAATGAACTCTGAGAGCTTGGATTAGTACTAGGAACGATGATGTTCTGCCCATTTCAGAGACTTGGTTAAGGGAAGGACAGGATTGGCAACTTAACATTCCAGGATGCATATGTTTCAGGTGGGATAGAGGGAGATGTAAAAGGGGTGGGGGAGTTGCACTATTGGTTAAGGAAAATGTCACAACTGTATTTCAGGAGGACACCTCAGAGGGATCATATATCAAGGCAATGTGGGTAGAGCTCATGAATAGGAAGGGTGCAGTAGTCACAATGTTGGGGGTTTACTGTAAACTCCCAATTGCCAGCGGGAGATAGAGGAGCAGATATGTAGGCAGATTTTGGCAAGGTGTAAAAATAACAATGTTGTTGTGGTGGGACATTTTAACTTCCCCTATATTGACTGGGGCTCGCTTTGTGCTAGGGGCATGGATGGGGCAGAGTTTGTAAGGAGCATCCAGCAAAGCTTAATGAAACAGTGTGTAGATAGTGGACTATCTACACCTGGCGAAGGGGCCATACTGGACGTGATATTGGGAAATGAGCCCTGTCAGGTGATCGATATTTCAGTAGGGGAGTGGTTCAGGAACAGTGATTACAATTCAGTAAGCTTTAAGGTAATCACGGATAAAAATAAATGTATTCCACAAGGTAAGGAACTTCATTGGGAGAAAGCTAATGACAGCAATATTAGACAGGAACTGAAGAATGTGGATTGGAGGCGGATGCTTGGAGGCAAATCAACATCTGACATGTAGTTGATAGGGATTCAGGACTGGTAAATTCCTGTAAGGATGAAGGATAAGTATGGCAAGTGTTGGGAATCCTTGGATAGCGAGAGATATTGTGAGCCTAGTCAAAGAGAAAAAAGAAACATTTGTAAGATAGGAGCCTGGGAACATACAAACCAAGTGTGAAATATAAAGACAGTAGAAAGAAACTTAAGAAAGCAGTAAGGAGAGCTAAAAGGGCACTAAAGAAAAACAGCAGGATTAAAGAAAATCCCAAGGCTTTGTATACATATATAAAGAGCACGAGGGTAGCCAAAGACAGGGTTGGGCCTGTGAAGGGTAAGGGAGGGAATCTATGCGTGGAGCCGGAGCAAATAGGCAAAGGATTAAATGACTGCTTCGTATCAATATTCTCCAAACAGAAGGACTTGGCAGATGATGACTCTGGAAAAGGGTACGTAGGTAGTTTGAGTCATGCTAAGATCAAAAAAGCAGAAAGTATTGGGATTCTTGAGAAAGATTAAGGTAAACAGCTCCCCAAGGCCTGATGGGTATACATAAGAATCTGAGAGAGGAAAGGGAGGAAATTGCTGGGCCTTGAGAGAAATCTTTGTATCCTCACTGGCAATAGGGAAGGTCATGATGTGAAGATTCTGGCGTTGGACTGGGATAAACATAGTAAGAAGTCTCTCAACATCAGGTTAAAGTCTAATAGGTTTATTTGGTAGTAAACACCACTAGCTTTTCGGATTTGCACCTTTGTCAGGTGAATGGGAATTCTGATTACAAGCAGAGCATATAAAGAAACGCACAGTTTTCAGAATACTGACTATCATGCGAGTCTTTACAGCTAATCAAGAGTTAATGCTATCTCCTCTTACGTTATCTGCACCTTTAAGACTTGATTAGCTGGCCCCCCACTTCCATGCAACTCCAGTTCTTCCCCCAATCTACAGAGATCCGTCAAATATGCCAATAATCAGTACTGGATCAAGCTAGAGTTCCAGGCTATCCAAACGGACTCCCAGTGATTATTGCAAGGTATTACAAGCTACAAGATGAAGGCCTGTAGGATCACTGGCACAATTGTAATCCTTCCTGATGAGCTCAACTAATTGCCCATTTTGAGCAAGGGTCAGCGAGAGCATGATTATCACCCCTGGGAGCCTCGGCTGAACCAATATCAGAGATGACCATTGCAAACATCAGATCGGCCTTCTAGAAAGTTAACCCATGGAAAGTGACTCATCTGGATGTGGTACCTGGACGGGTATGAACGTGTGCTCAGATCCTGAGTGGACCAGCTGGCAGGGTTATTGACAGACATCTTTAACCTCCCCTTAAACGTGTCTGAGCTCCTAACTGCTCCAAAAAGATGACAATCATCCCTGTACCAAAACAAAACCAGATAGTTTGTCTTGATAATTAATGCTCAGGGGCTCTGATATCCATCATTCTGAAGTAAATCGAAAGGTTGGGCAAGCACAAATCAACTCCAGCCTCTCAAATTGCTTGGATCTGCTACATTCATCTATCACCATAACAGGTCATAGCAGATGCCATCTCTCTTGGCCTACACTCAACTCTCAGACACCTAGATAACAAAAACACCTATGCCACACTCTCATTTATTGACTACAGCTCAGCCTTCAACACTATTATTTCCATGAAACTCATCTCCAAACTCCGTGGTCTGGGCCTGGGCACTTCCCTCTGTGACTAGATCCTAACTTCCTAACTCACAGACCACAATCAATAAGGATAGGCAACAACACCTCCTCCACGATCATCCCTAATGCCGGTGATCCACAAGACTGTATTATCAACCCCCTGTGATACTCCTTATACATCTATGGCTGTGCGGCCAAGTTCCCCTCCAATTCGATTTTTAAGTTTGCTGACAACATCACGTAGTCGGCCGGATCTCAAACAATTTCGAGACAGAGAGCAGGAATGAGATAGAGAATCTGGTAAACTACACAGCAAAAATAATCTTTCCCTCAATGTAAACAAAATGAAGGAGATTGTCATTGACTTTAGGAATTATGAAGGAGAACATGCCTCTGTTGACATCAATGGGATGAAGTAGAAAGGTTGAGAGCTTCCAAGTTTTTAGGTTTCCAGATCACCAAAAACGAGTCCTGGTCCCACTCATGCTAACACTATCGTCATGAAAGCCCATCAACGCCTCTCCTTTCTCAGAAAACTAAGGAAATTTCGCACATTAGCTCCGACTCTCAGCAACTTTTACAGATGCGCCATAGAAAATATTCTTTCTGGTTGTATCAAAGCTTGATATGACCCCTGCTCTGCCTAAGGCTGCAAGGAACTACAGAAGCCGTGAATGTAGCCCAATCCATCACGCAAACCAGCCTCCCACCTTTTGACTCCATCTACACTTGCCCCTGTCTCCGCAAAGCAGCCAGCATAATTAAGGACCCCATGCACCCCGGATATTCTCTCCTCCAGATTCTTTCTTGGGGAAAAAAGATGCAAATGTCTGAGGTCACGTGCCGACCGACTCAAGCGCAGTTTCTTCCTTGCTGCTGTCAGTATTTTGAATGGCCATACCTTGCATTAAGTTGATCTTTCTCTACGCCCTGGCTATGACTGTAACATTGCATTCTCTCACTTCTTTCTCTATGAATGGTATGTTTTGTCAGGTTAGCGCACAAGAAACAATATTTTTCACTGTATGTTAATACATGTGACAATAATAAATCACATAAAACCCAATTTAATAAATTAAGTGGCAGTGACATAACGTGAAATTTAACAATAATTTCTCAACCAAACACCGAAGAGTGTCAGAATCACAGAGTCACTGAGTTGCATCGTATTATTGAAAATGCATCAGATCGATATTCATGAAACGTGGTAACACAAACACGTATTATTGCAAATACATAATATCTTTAACTGAAAATGAAACAAAATGTGCTCGATGGCCTCATCTGTCAGAAATGTCAATAACTCAATAGTCCTACATCGCATCAGACCACTGAACTTTCGTTTGTAGAGTACTTTTTAGTTTGAGGTGCCAGACGAATATGTGCCACTTGCTTGAGATATCTTATTACAGGAACAGATGAATTAATTTACGTTCATTTCACGTTATTTAGTAGGATGAGGTCGCTGCATAACTTTAAGAAATAGGTTAAAGATCCAGTTAGTTTCAAGTGACCAAGAAAACTGAGTTATAGTGATTAGGATGTTGTTTCAGTCAGGGGAGAAGAAGCAGTTCCATTGTTGGCATCGGGTGCGGAGTTATGTTCCAAATTGGATGGTGAATATCGACTGGTCGGAATGTTAGTGTTACTTGTGGCGACTGTGAATGAAATCACAGATTTCCAACAGAAGAAAACCATTTGGCCCATCGAGTCTATTCCGATCCCAATCTCACTCAGGCCCTATATATATCTTGCTAATCTCCCATAAACCAATTTCAACGTGACAACCAACTTAAGCCGCACATCTTTGAATTGTGGGGGGGAAGCAGAGCATCTGAAGAAAATCCACGCAGACACCGGGAATAAGTGCAAACTCCACGAAGACAGTGACAAAGGCCGGAATCGTACCTACGTCCTTAGTGCTGTGAGGCAGCAGTGTAATACTACAGCCCTGTTTTGCCCACAGCAAACGTTCAAATGGCTACGATGTTTGAAGAGCTGAACAATTAGAGCAATGGAACAATTAGGACAGTTTTTTTTTTCAGCTGGGGAGTACATATCAGTTGAAAAGTGTGTGCCAGTCAGTGATTTTAGACGTTTCATAGCTAGTTATGTTAGATAAGCTGCTCAGTTTCACGCTCTTTATCAGTTTGAAGGTTTCCGTCGATTGAAGGATCTGTTTCAATTTGGGTATTCTTTTGGATTTACGATTCGTTGCTGTGTTAAATTGAGATGCAAAATCCTTCTGGTGCAATAGTTTCTGACGCTATATTAGATGAATTATGCTGTGCATAGATACAAAAGATCAATTTTAATAGTTTAAAATACATTTAATCCCTTATAAACACTAAAATGTAACAAACAAATCATTCTGCCTATCGAATTTGCACCGATTCACCGAAAAAAAATCTTACCTGAGCCCCTTGCCTTCTACTTTATCCCCGTAACCCCGTGCTTTTACCTCCTAACTTGCAACTCTGGACACTAAAGGACAATTTAAAGGACAAAGAACAAAACATCACGGGAAACAGGCCCTTCGGCCCAACGAGCCCGCGCCACCACCTCGATGTTCCCACCTCTACCCGCGATCCCTGTCTATGTTTATGGATCTATGGATTAAAAACCAAATTTGAGACAATTTAGGGAGAATTTGTATTGCCAATTAGCGTAAGAGCACATCTTTGGGATGTGGGAGGAAACCAGAGCACCCGGAGAAAACGCACGCAAGCACGGGGAGAATGCGCAAACTCTCACAGACACAGGCCCAAATCCATGTATCTGCACAGCACAGCGATAGTCACTGAGCTGTCGTGTTGCCATCAAATGGTCCAGATCAAGCGTACACTAACGACGTGAAGCACTAGGATACTCTCGAAAAAAATCCAAGAGCAGCCCTCTCACGACTCATCGCGTGTATGCCCCTCGTTAGACAACAAGGTGGACCAAAGCACCTGTAGGATAAAAACAAGTACATCAATATCATCATCTATTTACACACTTCCCAGGGACTCCCAAGGCTCATGATGCCTATTTTAAATCAGTTTTATATTTGAATGAACAACCTTACTTATGGGAAAAGACAGAGCCAGCTTTATTATTGTTATTATTATTATTAGTTAAAGATACTGTACTGTGCACTTTTTAAATTAACATTCTAAGTCGATTGCAGACATAGATATATTCCATCCTATCACAGGCTGAGCTCAATGTCATAATCTGTTGCATCAATTTAAATAAAGATAAAAATGATGCAACATTAACCTACCCTGGGGATTCGACAAGGTATAAATTAAATGTTTCAAATGATTTAGAATTTAATGCAGAGAGGTTTGGTGCAGCAGGAAGCAGCGAATCATTTCTCAGACAAAATGCATTATCCAAGTGACATTATCCTGAAAATATATTACAATATCCTTTCTGCTCTTGGTGTGGTTGGTAAGTGACTGCGATGATTGAAATAATTTTAAAATGTTTAAGGTTTGCTCTCTAGTTTTGGCCTGTGATTGTAAATGTTACATGTTGATCTAATTTTATTCCATTGCCTCAATTAATGCAATCTCTATTTATAAATCAGATGGCAATTTGATTGCCAAGCCATTGACATTTGGCATTGAGAAGTATTTGGCTCATTGATTCTAAATTGGCTACCCATGGAACAGTATTATATGCCATTCCCCATTTGATCAGATACCATACAAGATTACTTGCCTCAAATGCCAGCGCAATTCTCTTCTTAAAAGACTCATTGCACTTCCATTATGCTCATGAACAACAAAAAGCATGTTGCTATCAGTCATTATTAAAGACAAATGTTCTACCTGGCATTGATCAAGTAGCCCTCGCTCAAAATGTTAAATACGCATACCCTAGTCCTTTAGCCATGAGCTAATGTGAAGGGTTTCATGTTCTCTATCGAACCAAAGTCTGTTATATCATGGAGCACTGTAATTAAGTCAACCTTGATTTTCTTTTCACTCCAAGGAAAACAATGCTGGCATTTCCACAGTAAACTTACATCCATACTTACAAATAAAATCACCCATCCTGGAACAATATCCCAAAACTGCCCTGAACCCTTTGAAGAATCTTTACATATTTCAGAACCTGTGGTGACAAGAATTGGAAGAAATAGTTAAGGACAAACCAGAGCTTCAAAAATATCCATCCTAATTTCCCTTTACGAAGACCAGATCCATATCCATAACTGCCAATATCTTTGAGCTCTCTGGCAGCCCCAAAAACAGATACACATACATGCCTCAGGTTTTCTTCACTCGCATATTTTGGAATTATGTTATCATTGTATACATATGCATTTCAGTGTGGTTTCTACCAAAACTATGATCTCACACATCTGTATTGAATTCTCATTTCCACATTCGTTGTTTCCTTTTACCTAACTTTGTTGGCAGCAAGCGATTCATATCAGCCTCACTCTTTGTCGTTCCTCCAACTTTGGTATCATTAAACACTTCTAAAATTTTATATGCGATGTAAAATGTAAAAGCCAAGTGATTGACAGATAACACAAGAGCAGCTGTGCTCGGATACGCTCAGGAGATAGCAATATTTATCGTCCTCAGGACTAAAATCAAACTTCTAACACAATTATCTGTCAAGATTATTTATTAGTGTCACAAGTAGGTTCACATTAACACTGCAACAAAGTTACAGTGAAAAATCCCGAGTCGCCACAATCGGTCACCTGTTTAGGTACGCAGAAGGAGAATTTAGCATGGTCAATGCACGTCTTCCGGTTTGTGGAAGGAAATCAGAGCACCCAAGGAAATTCGCGTAGACATGGGAGAACATATAGATTCTGCACAGCCAGTGACCCAAGCCGGGAATCAAACGCTGCTCGTTGGTGCTGCGAGGTCCTAACCACAGTACCACCGACCTGCTTTCTGTCCTAAACCCGTATTTTTTTTCTAAATTTAAACTCTGTTACTTCGATTCCATAAGATTCAATTTTGAAATTTGAATCTTTTTTTTCCATCCTCAACCATTTTGCTTTTAATACTGAATGGCCATCCTAACTGACTTAATGCAGGAAATGTTTTGATTTATGTGTTTTCCTTTCTGTCATAGTTAATTTACTAGCGATTGTGATACTATCTCAGGGGAAGTGCGGCCTCTCCAGTTGCACCAATTACTACTTGGTCGCTATGGCTGTGGCGGATCTTCTATTCATTATCACTGATGTCATTCTATGGAAGGTTGGCTATTACTATTTCTCGCAGAGTTTCTTTTACATCACACCTGTGTGCAGTTTTGTTAATGTGCTGCGTCATGCCGCCACAGATTGTTCTGTCTGGTTCACCATCACTTTCACCTTTGACCGATATGTAGCCATTTGTTGCCAAAAGTTCAAGACAAAGTATTGCACTGAGAAAACTGCAGCTGTGGTTCTGGCAACAACATGCATTCTGCTCTGTTTGAAAAATATACCTTTCTACTTTGCAATAGAACCTGCCGAGCTAATTGATAATGTGCCCTGGTCCTGTTATATTAAGCCAATTTATTACACAGCACCGGAATGGATAGGATTTGACTGGGTCGACACGGTTTTAACTCCATTGCTGCCATTCACTTTGGTGATGGTGCTCAATGCTCTGACTGTCAGGCATATTTTAGTGGCAAGCCGAGTCCGCAAGAACTTAAGGGGCCAAGGCAATAGAGACAATCGCAATGACCCAGAGATGGAGAGTAGAAGGAAATCTATAATTTTACTTTTCACCATATCCGGCAGTTTTATACTTCTATGGCTAGTGTATGTTTTGCATTTCTTATATTATACCATTAAAGGAGTAAACGCCAGGGATTACACCACGTCTGAATTCATATTCGGGCAAGTTGGATTTATGCTGCAGAATTTAAGTTGTTGTACAAATACGTTTATTTATGGGGCGACTCAGTCAAAATTTAGAGAACAGCTCATGAATGCCGTGAAATATCCAGTTACAGCAATGATTCAATTACTTAATAAACAAAACACATGAGAAAAAACCCAGCGATGGATTTCTATGTGTTCGCTCCATTAACTTAATGTTTATCCCAAGACCTCAAATTGAAACAGAAAAAGAAGTGCACGCTGGAAAATAAATAACGCCTGGATGTTCGAACCATGAGGATAGAACAGTAGATTCAGTATTTCCGGTGCAAGATAGGAGGAGGGAAAAAAACAAGGATTTTCTCCTGCCAATATTCACTTCAATTCTTAGTTCCTCGCATCTGTTAATCGATTAATAAAATTGTACACACAGAAGCCAAAATCTGCAAATGCTTGCAATATCGGTGTATCAATGGATTTCTGTTTCACATTATTTGATACACTACTCTTCAAATCCCCCCATCAAATTACCAAAGTTTTTCTCTCTTACTCCGTCTCTCTCTCTGTCTGTCCCCCCAGCCCTCTCCCTATTTTCCTTTCTCTTTGAATCTGATGGTGAGAAGTTCGGGTGGGATTCCTCAGAACTAGCCCACCCAAGTCTTGGGCTAGAACATATAAACCACGTCGATCGAATGAGTCCGGGTCTGACACCAAACTAACAACAAAAAACCTTAGCTTTGGACTGATTTGAAACTTCCCTAGTCCGCGCATGTGTAAGTGGTTCATTTTCTTCAGATACAAGGCATTTTCCACCATAAAATATGAATTTTCCTCATAGAAATTTGGGAAATAGCAGCAGGAAATTACTATTTGTCCCATCAAATCTGCTTGGTTACTTCAGAAGATCATTTTTGATTATCTATCTTAATGTCACTGCCCGCCGCCCCCCCAAATCGTTGTATTGCTTCGTGTGTTTAGTATCTCGTCTGTGTGTAATTCTGTCTGGATTTTACTCAGTGACAGCTACGTTCACGTGTTGGGATTTGAATGCAGAATCCGAGATCTTCCAGCTGCTTTGTGCATAAACTAACTACAATGGTTCTGTAAGTTTGTCCATTGATTAAGTAGCAATCTTAACGCAAACCCACTCAGGACAGATGGTTGAAATGGAGAAATCATGACAGAATTTTTGTAATAATAAGTGTGACGTGATGCAAGTTTCAGAGCGAAGATGGCTAGACGTTTAGTTTGGTGAGATGGATAAAAAAAACGTCTGGGATAATTAGCTCGGTAAATGGACAGTCAACTGAATTTCTCAATCTTCAGCAATCATAAGTTGGACTTGCATGAAGTAATGTACACCGCTCCAGTTATCAAAGGGTATCGCATACTTGGGGAAAAAATGGTACAGACAATGTGTTCCGGGGTGACACCAGTAGTGAGTGACTCCATTAGTGTGGAGCAATGTTAAAACTATTTCTCAAAGGTAGGGGAGTCTAAAACTAGGGGGTATAGGATTAAAGTGAGGGGGAGAATTACAAAAGTGTTCAGAGGGGCAATTTGTTTCTCACACAGGGTGGTGAGTGTCTGGAACGAGCTGCCAGAGTTAGTAGTAGAGGCAGTTACAATTTTGTCTTTTAAAAAGCATTTAGATAGTTACATGGGTAAGATGGGTATAGATGGGAATGGGCCAAAAGCAGGCAATTGAGATTAGCTTATGGGTTAAAAAAAAAGGCAGCGTGGACAAGTTGGGCCGAAGGGCGAATTTCCATGCAGCAAACCTCTATGACTATGATTCCATCAATGTCAACTGACCTATTCTGCCATTTTAATAACAAGGCTTCGCATAATCTCCATCACCCTTTCGTTCTCACTGACTCTTCTTCATGTTCAGCGGCTTAAGTAAATCATGGTTCTTCTTGCATTAATAACTCCACGTCTCTTCAGTCTCCAGCTTGTCCTCCAAGTCGAGTGTGAATCCATTTGACATTTCCACATAACTTTGATATGGACTTGCTTTAACAGGATTGTTTTAACTCGCTCAATGTTTACACATTTAGTTTTAACTGCAGAATATTTAATAATGGTTGTGTGTCCGTCACCAGAACAATGAACACTTCATACCCGACACATCCATTATACCGCCCTGCACTTCGTCCACCTCAAACTGTACAGATACATAAATGGCTAATCACATATTATAAAATAGAACATACTACATAGTCCAATCAGAGAGAGGATTATGGAAATATATTACAATTTTTTTGCCATTTATCATAATGCAACTTTTAGTTCTGAATAGCATTGCACGCTCAACACTTTGCCAGGTTCGTGATAAATTAACTTCACAATCATTCCATTTTTTTCAAAATAGGAAGCTGATTTGAAACATGTGAAGTCTATATTGGCAAAAACTATTTGCTGTGTTGCCACACATTTATGCGGACAGATTTTCAACAGACCGCACCTGAAACATTGATATTGAAATCCTGATTAAAGCCAAGATGATCAGTTACCAACTGGAGTCTAATTCCCTATTATAATGTCCTCTTATCAATTTAAACCCCTTATTTACAAAATAAACATACCCACTGACTGAAGATATCTGTCGCGGTCCAGATTTGGTACATCCTCATTGCAAAGATTAATAAAACCAGTCTCATTCTAAATTGTGTTTACCGTGATTTATAATCGATTCATTGAAACAGCTGGGTGTTTTTTTTTCGCAATTTTAATTTAGAGACTATACAATGACATGACCTTTAATTGCTCATCCCAGTAAAGTTGTGACTCTTATTAGTAGCTATCCCGCTGCACTTATAGGCCGCTAATAAACATGTTTTACTATATTGTAAAAGGTCTCAGCTCTTGACCTTGTCCAACTGCTATGAGGTACTTGCTACCTGTATGGATGAGGAAATGGACTGTAGGGAGGAGGGGGCAGCCACCGTGGAGCAAGTGGCGAGAACAAACAAAAACAGGTAATTGAAGGGCACTCTAGAATTAGGGGAATCGATAGTGTCCTTTGTGAGCCACATGATTAGCTCTGCATGCTGCGTGGCTTGCCTGATGCTAGGGAGAGGGATTCCCTAGCATCATGGACTCCCTGAACAAATATTTCTCTTCGGTATTCACGCAGGGAGATATAAATGTAGTTGTGGAGAACACTGGGATACAGGGTTGCAAACTGGAAAGTATTGAAGAAGATAAGGAGGATGTGCTAGATATTCTTGAGGGTTTGAAGTTAGATAGGTCCCCCCTGGGCCGGACGGGATTTACCCTAAGATTCTGTGGGAGGCGAGAGAGGAGATTGCAGAGCCTCTGGCTCTGATCTTCAGGTCGTCGTTGGTTACGGGTATAGTGCCGCAAGACTGGAGGATAGCGAATGTGGTCCCATTGTTCAAGAAGGGTAAGAGAGACTTTCCGGGGAATTATAGGCCGGTGAGTCTTACGTCTGCTGTGGGCAAAGTATTGGAGAGAATTATTAGGGATAGGATTTATAGTTATTTAGAGAGAAATGAATTGATTGGGGATAGTCAGCATGGTATTGTGAAGGGCAGGTCGTGCCTTACTAACCATATTGAGTTTTTTGAAAAAGTGGCCAAAGAGGTGGATGGGGGTAAGGCAGTTGATGTGGTATATATGGACTTTAGTAAGGTGTTCAATAAGGTAGCACATGGAAGGCTTCTGCAGAAAATGCAGATGAATTGGATAGAGGATGATTTAGCTAATTGGATTAGGAATTGGCTAGCAGATAGAAGACAGAGGGTGGTGGTTGATGGGAGATATTCATCGTGGAGTTCGGTTACTAGTGGTGTACCTCAGGAATCTGTTTTGGGGCCCCTGCTGTTTGTAATTTTTATAAATGATCTGGATGAGGGTATTGAAGGATGGATTAGTAAATTTGCAGATGACACTAAAGTCGGTGGAGTGGTAGATAGTGAAGAGGGGTGTTATAGTTTGCAGAGAGACTTGGACAAGTTGCAGAGCTGGGCCGAGAGGTGGCAAATGGAGTTTAATGTGGAAAAGTGTGAGGTAATTCACTTTGGCAGGAATAACAAATGTGTAGAGTATAGGGCTAATGGTAGGACTCTTAATAGTGTTGATGAACAGAGGGATCTTGGTGTATGTGTGCATAGATCCCTGAAAGTTGGCAATCAAGTCGATAAGGTTGTTAAGAAGGCATACGGAGTCTTAGCTTTTATTGGTAGGGGGATTGAATTTCGGAGCCGCAACGTCATGTTGCAACTGTACAAAACTCTAGTGCGGCCGCACTTGGAGTATTGTGTGCAGTTCTGGTCCCCACATTATAAGAAAGATGTGGAGGCATTGGAGAGGGTACAGAGGAGGTTTACCAGGATGTTGCCTGGTATGGAGGGCAGGTCTTATGAAGAGAGGCTGAGGGATTTGAGGTTGTTTTCGTTAGAAAGAAGGCGGCTAAGAGGAGACCTTATTGAAACATATAAGATGATTAGAGGTTTAGATAGAGTGGACAGTGATAGCCTTTTTCCTAGGATGGAGAAAGCTAGCACTAGGGGACTTAGCTTTAAATTAAGGTGTGGTGATTTTAGGACAGATTTCAGAGGTAGGTTCTTTACCCAGAGGGTGGTAAGGGTATGAAATGCCTTGCCTGCGTCAGTTGTAGATGCGCCAAGTTTGTGGCTTTTAAGAGGTTAGTAGATAAGTTTATGGATGAAAGGGGAATGGATTAGGTTAGAGGGTTCTTTTGGAACAAGAGGGCTTGCTCCTAATTGGTCGGCGCAACATTGAAGGCCAAAGGGCTTGTTCTGCGCTGTAATGTTCAATGTTCTATGTTCTATGTTCTTGTTTGACCAACTTGAAAGGATATTAGAGTGAGAGAGGAGAGGGTCCAGTTGTTGTAGTTCAAGTTGGGGCAAGCAGCATATGCAAGATTAGGAAAGATGAACTGTTTGGGGATTATCAGGTATTAGGAGCTGAACTAAACAACAGAGTCTTCAAGGCTTATAATCTCCGGATTACTACCCGAGCCACATGCGAATTGGCATAGGAATGAGAAAATTAAGGGAGCGACCAAGTGGCTAAAGGAGTTTTGTCGTCAAGAGCCGTTCCATTTCTTGAAGCATTGGCATTAGTATTGGAATAGGAGGGAGCTTTACCATTGGGAGTGTCTTCACCAGAACCGATCTGGGACCAGTCTTTTAGCAGTAAGGATAAATCACAAGGGTTTTAAACTAGCAAGGAAAAGAAAGGGAAGGATAAAAGTATAGGAAGCAAAATACTCAATAGTGAAAAAAGCAGCAGGCTAGCATGTGGTGAGAAAGTTTCGATTCAATGGAAAATTACAAAAAAAATGAAGTTAAAAGGGACAGGCAGTCAGGAGATATTATGAATGGAACTTTTAGGATGCAAAAAGAAGGTATAAAAATAGCATACGGGCACCTTACATAAATGCTCCTAGTATTTGAAACAAGGTTAAAAAGTAGATAGCACAAATCATTGGGAATCAGTATGATTTAGAGGCCATTACAGAGACATGGTTGCAGGATGGTCATGAATGGGAATGAAATATCCAGAGCCGTCAGTCTATTCAGAGGGATAGACAGAGAGGTAAAGGAGGTGGTATAGCTCTGATATTGAAGGATGACAGCAGGATGGTAGTGAGGGATGATGTAGATTCTATAAAGAAAATCTTTGAATCCATTTGGGTGGAAATTAGAAATATCGATATATTAGAAATAGTAGAGTCGCTGAGGTGAGTGTTTGTCCCTTGAAAGATGAAACTGGAGAGTTAATTGTGGGGAACACTGAAATTGCAGAGATGCTAAATCAATTATTTGCCTCAATTTATGTTCTTATTCAGAAAGGAAGGGAGGCAAGATGTGAGAAAATACCAACCTGTTAGTTTAGCATCTGTTTTTGAAGAAGTGTCAGAATTACTTACCAAGGAATCAATATCAAGTCATTTGGAAAGTCAAAACGCTCTCCATCGGAGTCATCATAGTTTTATGAAGGGCAAATCGTGTTTGACTAATTCGCTGGACTTCTTTGAAGATGTAACAAGCAAAGTGGATAATAGGGATGTTTTAGATGCATATGTGGACTTCCAGAAGGCATTTATAAGTTGCTGCACAAAAGGTTAATTCACAAGATCAGATCACATGAGATTAGGGGCAATTAATTCATTATCTTGAATAGATGTCAAGCTAATGGACAGAAGACAGCGAGTTGGCATCAATGTTTTTTTTTCTGGGTGATAACGAATAATTAGTGGGGTGCTGCAAGCTTCGTCCTTGGGTCCCAGCCATTTTATAATCTATATTAGCGACTTGGACTAAGGGATAAAAATCTCTATAGACAAACTTCCAGATGACACAAAAATAGGCGGGACAGTAAATTTCAATGTGGAATTAAGAACCTTACAAATGAATATAGAAAGGGTGGAAATGGACAAAAATGTGGCAGATGAAGTATAACGTGGACAAGTGCGATGTCATGCGTTTTGATGGGAAAAATGAGAAGGCGATTCATTATCTAGAAGAACAAAGAACAAAACAGCACGGGAAACAGGCCCTTCGGTCCAACAGACGTTGCCTTTGCTACTCAATTATAGAGGGATCTGAGTGTCCTTGTTCATGAGTTACAGAAAACTAGCATGCAGGTACAGCAGATAATAAATAAAATGAATAGAATATTAGCATTTAAAGCTAAATGTCATAATATAATATATAATACAATGGTAAGGAAGTACTGTTGCAACTTTATAAGACAATATTGAGACCACACCTGGAGTATTGTGCACGGTTTTGGTCTTTTTGTTTGAGGAATGATGTAGTGATATTGGAGAAAGTTCAGAGGTAATTCAATAGAATGATTCCGGAAATGAGGGATGTGTTGAATGAAGAGACTGAACAGATTTGGTCCATAATTTCTGGAATTTAGGAGAATGAAGGAAGATCAAATTGGTAGATAAGATGATAAAAGGAATGGATAATGTAGAAGTGGAGCAGATACTTCCTATTGTGTGGCATTCTAGGACGAAAGGTCATCATCTTTGGATAAGGAAAATCATATTTAAAACCGGTTTGAGGAGAAACTATTTCTCCTAAAAGATTGTTAATCATGGAATTCGCTACCCCAAAGTGTGGAGGGTGCAAGGACAGTGAGTAAATTTAAGGAAGAGTTGGACAGATTTTAATTGGTAATGGTTGAAGGGTTATGGAAAGAAGGCAGGAAAATGTGGATGATGAACATATCTGTCATGATTGAATGGTGGAGTAGACTCGATGGGCCCAATTGCCTGAGTCTGCTAATCTATCTTTCGAACTATTAAGGAGAAAAAGTCACTGATAAGCGTAGTTTATAGGGCGCCAAATAATAACATAACATAAGAACATAAGAAATAGGAGCAGGAGTAGGCCATCCAGTCCCTCAATCATTACCTGCCATTCAATAAGATCATGGCTGATCTGCAGTGATTCAGTACCACTTTAAATGGTACTGAATCATTGCAGATTGTTTAACATAATGGTGGGGTGAACAATAAACAAGTAAATAACTGATGCATGTAAAATAGGTATGTTAAACTATATGTCAATTGGTCAAACCAGGTCAGTCAAGGCAGCCTTGAGGAGGATTCGTTTATAGTTGAGTGATAGTTTCCTCGCACAGTATGTAATGGAACCTCCGTGGTGAAAGTTATTTCAGATTAGGCCCTGTATAATGAGAGAGGATCAAATTATGTATCTGAGTCAAGGCTTCACTCGGAAGGAGTGAACCCAGCATGGTTGAACTTGAAATACAGATGGAGCGTCAGAAGGTAAAATCCAATGCCAGTATCTTGTGATTAAACGAAGGAGACTACATTGGAATGAATCGCCTGAGGGAGACTGCGAGCCAGAACTTTTCAGTGGGCCAATTGAGGGACAGTGGAGGACTTTCAGGCGATTTTTCACAATGCTCAGTAAATGAAGGCAGGTAACGAATTGAAAGAATATGTGTGCCAATTTGCAAAGATTAGAAGGAGAATAGAAGATTGAGAAATCTTTAAAACTCAACAGAAAGCCACGAGAAAAGGTTATGAATAAAATATATTATGAGAGTAAACGAGCCCATGATAAAGATACTGGATCTACTGAGATCTGAAAATAATCCAGAGCTTTCCATGTTTTGTCGTTAGCTTCCTTGAAAACCCTGGGATACAATGTACCTGACCATCGTGATTATGTATATCCAAGAATTCCCACTCCTTCTTTACTTCTCCTTGCAACATGAATGAACATTCTGATATTTCAAACTCTTCCTCCTTAGTTGGAATTCCTATTTCTTAATGAAGACAGAAACAAAATGCTCTCTGAACTTCCGGACCATATCTTTTGAATCAACCTACAACACGTATGTCACTGGTAGACGCTAACTCTTTCTTAATTGTCATCATGCTGTCAATGCATTGGTAACGCATATTAGCATTTTCTTTGATTTTACTTGACAAGATATTTTAGTTATTTCTACTTGCTTTGCTAATTTCTATTTTTACTTCACCCTTGTACGTTTTAGAACAAAGCTCTCCCAGGCTTTCTAAACTGAAAAATTGTAATCGTCACAAACTTTCTTTTTTCGCTCTTGGTCTGTGTGGAACACATATCATCCCCAGAGTGTGGAAGGAGGCTTTCAGCGGCAGACTACAGAGCAAAACTCTTACTGCTTGGAAGGATGCCGAGCAACAAAACACTGGTATAATTAGATTTTCCTGGATATGTTAAAGCTTGTATTCATATAAGTGGATAGAGAAATAAAATTGGGTAGATGATCAATGGAGTAGCAAAGGAAATGCCTGAAAGCATTCACACCGAGATACAAAGGACAAATTGCGAATGTTAATGACTGGGAAACGTGCATAGCTTCAGAAAATAATTGGATGGGATATTCAATTTACTGGACAAATAAATGACTTTATTGGAAAGGAAATTTTTTGGACAGTGATAGCCTTTTTCCTAGGATGGAGAAAGCTAGCACGAGGGGACACAGCTTTAAATTAAGGGGTATGAGTTATAGGACGGATATCAGAGGTAGGTTCTTTACTCAAAGAGTGATTAGGGAGTGGAATGCCCTGCCTGCAGCTGTTGTAGATGCGCCAAGTTTGGTGGCGTTTAAGAGGTTAATTGATAAGTATATGGAAGAGAAGGGAATGGTTTAGTTTGGAGGGGCATTGCTTTTTATTTTGGTCGGCACAACATCGAAGGCCGAAGGGCCTGTTCTGTGCTGTAATGTTCTATGTTCTATGAAAGGGAAAAGTGGAAAAAAAAGGAGGGAAAATGAAATGGAAAGAGAAAGGGAAGGTAAAAAAGGAAAGACAAAGGAAGAGATATTAGGCTTACGAAGTCGAGGTTGCTGTGGATTTTGAAAATCATTCGCTGTGAATTAAGTAGTTCTTACTTTATTACTGAAGCTGATTCAACTTCCCGGCTATTGTATTTCCCTGATCGCTGCCTGATCTGCACCCGCTGCGCCCTCTGCTGGAAATCCACGACCTCCACAACGCATCAATTCAGACGTTGGGAGGAGAGTAGGTTGGATGGCCAAAGTACTAATAACTCTAATGCTCAGCCGAGATGTTTGGCAAAGTAGATGAGTAAAGTATCTGGATCATGCTGGACTATAAACGATCTTTGCTATTGGAAGAAATGTAACTGGATTGATTTGCGGATGACACAGAAGTTGGTGGATTTGCAATACCGATGAGGACCATCAGAGGATATAGCAGGATACAGATTAGTTGGAGACTTGGGAGGAGAGATGGCAGATCGAGCTTAATCCGGACAAATGTGAGGTAATGCATTTTGGAAGGTCCAATACAGATAGGAAATATACAGTAAATGGCAGAACCCTTAAGAGTCTAGATAGGCAAAGGGATCTGCGTGTACAGGTACACAGGTCACTGAAAGTGGCAATGCAAGTGAGAAGATAGTCAGGAAGTCAAATGGCATGCTTGCCTTCAGTGGCCGGGGCATTGAGTTTAAGAATTGGCAAGTCATGTTACAGATTCGTAGAACATTAGTTAGGCAGGACTTGGAATATTGTATTCAATTTTGGTCGCCACACTACCAGAAGGATAGGAAGCTTTGGAGAGGGTACAGAAAAGATTTACCAGGATGTTGCCTGGTATGGAGGGCATTAGGTATGAAGAGACGTTGGAGGAATTTGGTTTGTTCTCATTGGAGCGACGGAGGTTGAGTGGAGACCTGATAGAGTACAACGTTCTGAGAGGTATCCACAGAGTGGATAGTCAGAAGCTTTTTCCCCAGGGTGGAAGAGTCAATTGCTAGGGGACATAAGTTTAAAATGCGAGGAGCAAATTTTAAAAGAGATGTACCAAGCAGATTTTTTTGAAAGTGGTGAGTGCCTGGGGCTGGTTGCAGTTGTGGGGGAGGGGCGGTCGTGGGTGGTGGTAATGGAAGTAGATACGGCAGTGAATTCCAAGCGGAGTTTTGACAAGTACATGAATGAGATGGGAATAGAGGGATACAGTCACTGAACAGGTAGGGGGTTTTTGTTAAGTCAGGCAGCAAAGTCGGTGCAGGCTTGGAGGGCCGAAGGGCCTGTTCCTATGTTGAAAATTTCTTTGTTTTTTGAGGCCGATTGCACGTTAATTGATTTATTGGCCAGTACAAATAAACATTTAATATGCATACTGTCAGGGTCCTTATTAATCACATATGGCTGAATGAGATGGCCTCTCATTCTTCATAGATCCAGGAGCCCGGATTCAAGTCCAGTCTTTAGTGACACTGTGAGGAGTTTCCACATTCTCCCCGTGTCTGCGTGGGTTTTCTATGGGTTCTCTGATTTCCCCTCAACGAAGAGGGAATCGTGTTTGACGAATTTATTGATTTCTATAAGGATGTGACTAGTGCAGTAGATAGAGGGGAACCAGTCGATGTGGTGTTTTTAGATTTCTAGAAGGCGTTTGATAAGTGCCTCACAAAAAGTTGCTGCAAAAGGTTAGGGTGCAAGAAGTTGGGGGTAAGGTATTAGCGTGGATGTAAGATTGGTTGTCTAATAGGAAGCAAAGACTAGAAATCAATGGGTGCTATTCTGGTTGGCAGGTGACTAGTGGAGTGCCCCAGGGATCGGTGCTGGGGCCTCAACTGTTTACCATATACATAGATGATCTGGAGGAAGGGACTGAGTGTAGGATAACAAAATTTGCTGATGACCACGAAGATGACTGGAAAAGCAAATTGTGTGGAGGGTGTGGAAAGTCTGTAGAGAGATCTGGATAGGCTGAGTGAGTGGGCGAGGAGCTGGCAGATGGAGTATAATGTTTGCAAATGTGAGATTATTTACTTTGGTAGAAATAATAGTAGGAGGGATTATTATTTAGAAGGCGAAAAGCTGCAGCATGCTACGATGCAGAGGGACCTGGGGGTCCTTGTGCACGAACTGCAAAAACCCAGTCTACAAGTGCAACAGGTGATCAAGAAGGCGAATGGGATGTTGGCCCTTATAGCAAGGGGGATAAAATATAAAAGTCAGTTGAATTAGTGGGGTAACTAAATGGGGTAAATATATCGGGATGAAATCTGTGTAAGATGCTCTGTCAGAGAGAGTTGGTTACTCGATGGACAGAATGGCCTGCATTGCACTGTAGCGATTTTGTGATTCTAATCTCGACACGTGCCACAGTACTCCCATAATTATTTGATCATATTTTGATAGTGAAAACTGTGGGAGAACCTTCAGCACACAGATGATAGGGATGCAACATGACAGGCCAGTCAGTATTCCCTAAAGCTTTTGGTGCACCTCGTTTAGTCGAGTCTATTACATTCGCTGCTCCGAATTCATCTACTCTGCATGAGGGTGAGTCAAGACAGGTTGGTTTTGCAGAACATGTTGAGTTCAAACCGCAGTTATTAACTACACCATCCTCTCGCTTGCCATTTCATCACAGCATTCTGCTCTGCTGCCCACTTGCCTTCTTCTTGGCTGTTGTGAAGTTCCAGTGCAGCCCACTGCAGATTGCAGGTACTACAACTAATACATTGAGTTCAACAATTGCAGCGCATGTACTCTATCCTCCAGCTTCACCGCATTCCCATCACTTTCTTTAAAGTATCTTTTTGAAAATGTAATTTATTTTCCTTTCTCTAACTCACCTCACTCGGGCCGTCTAATGCCTATTTCAGTTTGTCCTTGACAAGCCTCCAACTTTGTTCTGCTATGAACGCATTCTCATTTCTTTGTATGCCACTATTAGCACCCTTGTCAGCCATGCTCACCATCATTTACATTCCATTTGTATTTTTACCCATGGCATCTCCCCTGCCACCATCTATTGCTGGGCCTCTATCAAGCTCCCACAAGCTAAACCACACCCGCTCACCATAACAGTATAAATCTCGTTCTATTTTCATTTGTCTTCAACTCTGACAAAGGGTTATCCAGACTCGAAATGTTAGTTCTATTCTCTCTCCACAGATGCTGCTGGAGCTGCCGAGATTTTCCAACATTTTAGTCCTAAATATCTGATGGCCAGCAAAGCCCATTTGCAGAGGTCAAATTATAACAATTGAAATAAGTAACCGCATGATTTCTTGAAACTTGGAAAATATGTTAAATACGTTTTATTAGAACCATGAAGTTACAATTTCGATTGGATAAAATTATTTAAAAATGAGGATTTACGTTCAAATGAAGATAGGGTAGAAAATGGATAGAAAACGTCTACCATTCCCCCCAAAATAAAAGAAATAACATTTAGAACTTATTTGTTTTGTTCTAAACAGTTTATTGTTTCAGGGAGCCAGCAGACATATGATGCATGAATGACATCCAAATGTTTTGTAAAACAATTAAAGAATGAGAAATAGAATATAACAGCAGAACGTCATCTTGACGTAATATATTTTAATATGAAAGACAATAGCTCGGCCTCCCTTGGGCCCACCATAAAGGTATAATCCAGCTACAATGAATGCCAAGAAACAGAGAGGAACGTTCAAATATTTGGACAAACGTACTGGTTGAGACAAATGTAAGGAGAATCTTAAAAGAACCGTGATAACTAGATATTGGAAAAAAACATCCATAGCGTGCTTTTAAATGCTAGATTCACTCAAGTGTGGGAATTCTCTGCATTGTTGAACAAAGAGTAGGGGAAAGAGATCAGAAACTAGATTGGAATGAGTTGCAATGAGTTGCATGAGCCGGGATATGTGTGCGACCTGTTGGGATTTTGGAGATTGCACACTTATCGAGATATAAAACCATCAAGTGGGCTAATAAGAGGATGGGAATGGGAACAGGAATACAATGCACTTGGATTGATTTGTTTTTGCTATGGAAATGTTTGACGAGGAGAGTATTTGAATAGTCATCTCTACATCTGTTCTCTGTAGGCAAAGTGTATGATAGGCAGAGAACGCTGAGACAAGGATTGGAGAAGGTAATGGGATTGAGAGGGGAAGGTCAGACTGCATGTATGGTGGAGAAGTTGTGGGATCCAGAAACTCAGTTTAAAACAGTCTAGGTCACGTTACACAACGGGAATGCAGAGGACAGGAGCATTGAAAAGTTGTGTTGACGGAAGGCAAATCTGGGATCTG
Source organism: Sphyrna mokarran (assembly GCA_024679065.1). Classification (NCBI taxonomy): domain Eukaryota; kingdom Metazoa; phylum Chordata; class Chondrichthyes; order Carcharhiniformes; family Carcharhinidae; genus Sphyrna; species Sphyrna mokarran. The sequence goes on along the minus strand of JAGIQG010000014.1, from coordinate 5,908,551 downwards.
TTCATAGAATCATAGAATCCCTACAGGCCAGAAGGAAACCATTCGGCCCATCCAATCCGCACGATTACTATTCAGTTTTAACCCGTAACCCCACAAATTTATGCCATTAATCCTCCCAACCTATGGAAATCGGGTGATTTAATGTGGCAAGCCTGTGCATGCGTTCAAATGAATTTGCGTGATATTGCAAAAGTGCAACTTGTAGATGAAAGAGGAGGATGGCTTCAGTTTGGACACTGGCGAATATGCTGAAAAAAAGAGGAGGGAAAAGGGAGTCTGTAACTGTATATTCCCTGTTTCTGACTTTGACATGAGGCAAATTCTGTTCATGTGTGCTAAACAATGAAGGCGAAGCATTTGAAAAGAATGGAGTCTTAACAGTCTGGAAATCGACGAGGGCCTTGCAGGATCAAAATGAGAAAAAAACACTATGCTGAACGCAGTCGGTACCGAATATGCAGTGCAACATTAAATGTACAGTGAAAGTATGGGATGAAGTCCATGGGGAATGAGTTGTAACGCTAGAATTGAGTTCCTGGTACAAGTCAGTTTTACATCTTCATTTGAATAATTTTAAGATTGAATTAAGTGGATATTTAAACCCATTCTTTAACTCGTCTCTGAATTTAGACTGGGTTAATGCATAAATGCAGGTGTTGGTACAGGAACTCAGAAGCCGTAACATGAAACCGATTTGTTGAGCGACATACACTGGATCGCTCAGACTTCTGTCTGTGTAATTAAAGTTTCGAACTGGCCAGTTTAATGAATGTATAACATATGTAATCCACAGCAGCATAAAATTGGCAGACAAAGCCAATAATAAAATGATAGACTTTCTTCGATTTTCCACTTCCTGATCCGTTTGTTTGCCGTCTTTAGCCTCGCATCGGAGGCCTCTGCGGAGTCGATTGGCTGTTATAATGTTCTTGACAGTCAGAGCATTGAAAGCCAAAATCAACAGAATTGGAAGCATCGGCGTTAGAATACTATCAATCCACTCGTACGCTGTCCAGAATGGTGAAATGAAATAGTCAGGTATTTGTATGCAAAACCACGGTACATTGTCAATGATGACAAAAGGGTCAAAAACAAAATACCAGGTGATAGACCTCAGGCAGCTGGCAACGCTTATGGTCACGACAACTACAACTGCCGTCCTCTTGGTGCAATACCTCGGCCTCAGTTTTGTGCAACAGATGGCTACAAACCGATCAAAAGTGAATGCAACTGTGAACCAGACAGAGCAATCGAGGGCCGCAAGAGACAAGACGACTCTAAGAGCGCACATAGGAGTAATAAACAGGAAACTAACCGGAAAGTAAATGTTATTAATTCGATTCAATATGACATTAAAGATAACAAGCAATAGGTCTGCCGTTGACATCGCCACGAGGTACTGCGTGATACACTGGGAAAGGCCGCAATTCCCTCGTTTTAGAATCACAATCGCTGTTAAGTTAACTGCAGGGAATAGAATCAAACATCAATGATTTAGTGGCGCGATTTGCATGGAGAGAAAAAATAGTGTCAGATCGTGTAAGCCGAATAGCAATAAATTTATTATCTCCAGCAGAGTAATGCAATTCAAAATGTCATCTTGTAAGAGCAAGCATTAAAAATGACCATGAGATTAGAGGAATTTAAACAAATACTTGGTAAGTAATAAACGTTCGTGCACAGTCGAAATTTTAGAATAATTTAATTAAACAGAACATGCCAAGAACCTTTAATAAAACAAATGGTTGGATACCGTCACTAAGTGACTCATAAGATTTTGTGGGTGATTTCAAATATTAAGTCTCCTAACAAGTAATTGAACAGGGTTTGGAACCAGGCAGAAACTTGAAAACTGAGAGTTTAACATAAAAGCCAAACCGGTTCTGCAAGTTGATAGGGAAGGGCTCCAGAATTCTTACCTGAACCAGCAATGTCTATTTTTTGCTTGATATTTGCATTTAATTTCGAAGATTTTTCAGGAAAACGCGATTAATTTCAGAATGTCAGATGTTTAAACTAAATGCTGTTATAATGGCCGTGAGGATCGGAGGAAGACCACGGGGGAATGTTCGATGTTGGTTACTGGAGAGTTTGGGTGGTACAAGGGGCTATGGTATGAAACGGATAAAGATGAAAACGAGATAAGGAAAGGATTTGGATGATGTGCGAACTATAAAACTGACTTTGCTCTGGATTCCCTTCTAAATCGAGTATTTTCTGTCTCTCTTCGATTGCATTTTTTTTTACATTTTAGTTCTTTCAGTCTCCAAGTCCACTGTTTATTTTCATTCATAGAATCCCTACAGATATTTCAGCTCATCGTTGTCTTGGACAAAATTCCCACCTAAGATTTGCTATCTTAACCTCGTAACCCCAAGTATTTACCTTATAATCTCTCTGAAACTATGGGACAATTTAGCACCGTCAGTCAACCCAACCTTCACATCTTTGGAGTGTGATAGGGAACCGGAGCGCCCGCAGGAAACTTCGCAGACGCGGGAAAAATATACAAATTCAACACAGATAGTTGCCCAAGGCCGAGATTGAACCCGCATCCCTGGAGCTTTGAGGCAGACATGTTAACCACTGTGCCGCCATGCCATCCGCTTTCATCACATTCAAGCAAACAACTGGACGAGGCAAAGAGCAAAACTGTGAAAAAGCGCGTGTATATGAATAGCATTGCTACTACTATAATAGGTGCAATTGTGCATGTTTTCTATACCGCAACAATCTGAACTCAAACAGCAGTTTGACATGTGAACAGTGACTTAAAATGGTTGTTGTTTGTTCATGGGATTTCAGCGGAAGGCTAATAAAAGAAATCTTCATGCCAATCAGAAAGCAAAATGCATCTTTTCAATGAGTAAATAAATAGACAAAAGCTCCTCCCAGGATATTGTTTGCATTCAAAGGTTTGAGATCATGTGATTATCTCAGTATAAATTACAGATAATGTTTTCAAAATATGAAAATATCACGACCTTCACAACACAGTAAGAAGTGAGGAGAATGGCCGAAGATTTAAAGGCTGATTTGTGAAATCTAGAAATCACTGCAGATGAAAATTAATACGGATCAGAAAAAATGGCTTGTTTGGATTCTTTTTTAAGTATGAGACAGTACGAAATATTCAGTACAAAACTAAAGTCGGGACACGCTCAGGTAGTGCAGCCAGTGAGTGTAAACAGACTGAAAGTAGCGGGCCAGGATGACAATGCTGTTAGCAAGGGTATTGAATATTTGACCTTATAAGTGGAGGCACGCAGAATTAAAAAAAAAACACGGAGTTAATCGCAAAGTCTTTGAAGCGCTACTTGTACATCAGTAAGAGAACCATAGAAAATTACAGCTCAGAAACAGGCTTATTGGCCCTTCTTGTCTGTGCCGAACCATTTCGTTACCTAGTCCCACTGGCCTGCACTTGGAGCATATCCCTCCACACCCCTCTCATCCTTGAACCCGTCCAAGTTTTCTTAAATGTTAAAAGTGACCCCGCATTTACCACTTTATATGGTATTCTGGGAAAGGTGCCTCTGGAAAACGTCTCAAGGCCTGAAAGTAGAGTGGGCTGAGGATTTGCATTAGAACGTAAACAGGAAAGAAGGACATCAGTGATGTGCAGAGTCTAGGCAAGGTGGGATTGTTCTCATTGGGGCAGGGACGACTAGCGTAGATATATCAGTAAAGATACAAAGCGGATTCATATTTTGGAAAAAAAACAGAAACACTGTTTGATAGCCCGAAGGAACTTCAGCAGTTCAAGCGGGCAGCTGACCTGAAGTGCAATTAATTAGGAGCAATACATTCTGGCCTAGCCAGGGATGCCAAATAAATAATAAAAAAAGGTTCACTGTAAATGATAAAGAAATAAATGTCAAGTAGAACAAAATACATCCTTCCGTGCTGCACAACTTAAGGAAGCAGCTGGTAACAGTAAAAATGATCAAATAGCAATTTGTTTTTCGGAAACCCAACACGGGTTCATTTATATCCAGAGAAACAGCAATTCTATTTAGCTTTATGCCACTTATCTATCATCTGAGATGATATCTGAATCAAACCGTTGGCTACATAAGTAACAAAAGGATTACCATTACTTCATGGGCAGAAGCAGCTGAAAGAGAAAAGCAGCTAGAGAAGGACAACACATGCCAGCCCTGTTAGTGACTAGTCAGGAAACCAAGTTAAACCAGTAGTAATAACAATCAGTAACATATTACAGAAAGAATATTCTTGCTGAAAAAAAAACATTAAATATTTAGGCTATGATTATCGTATTGTTCGGGATTTGATATTTTATAGCATTCAATAAAGGTGATCAATCGAGCAAACCTGCCTTTATCGAGGACAAATTAATTTAAAGCATTATGCAATTAACGCATAATCATTCTCCCAAAAACAAAATATACATTGAGTTAGAACATAGAACATAGAACATTACAGAGCAAAACAGGCCCTTCGGCCTTCGATGTTGCGCCGACCAATTATGAAAAAAGCAATGACCCTCCAAACTAAACCATTCCCTTCTCTTCCATAAACTTATCAACTAACCTCTTAAATGCCACCAAACTTGGCGCATCTACAACTGACGCAGGCAGGGCATTCTACTCCTTAACCACCCTCTGGGTAAAGAACATACCTCTGATATCCGTCCTATAACTATCACCCCTTAATTTAAAGCTGTGTCCCCTCGTGCTAGCTTTCTCCATCCTAGGAAAAAGGCTATCACTGTCCACCCTATCTAAACCTCTAATCATCTTATATGTTTCAATAAGGCCTCCTCTTAGCCGCCTCCTTTCTAACGAAAACAACCTCAAATCCCTCAGCCTCTCCTCATAAGACCTGCCCTCCATACAAGGCAACATCCTGGTAAACCTCCTCTGTACCCTCTCCAATGCCTCCACATCTTGCTTATAATGTGGGGACCAGAACTGCACACAATACTCCAAGTGCGGCCGCACTAGAGTTTTGTACAGTTGCAACATGATGTTGCGGCTCCGAAATTCAATCCCCCTACCAATAAAAGCTAAGACTCCATATGCCTTCTTAACAACCTTATCGACTTGACTGCCTACTTTCAGGGATCTATGCACAAATACACCAAGATCCCTCTGTTCATCAACACTATTAAGAATCCTACCATTAGCCCTATACTCTACACATTTATTATTCCTGCCAAAGTGCATTACCTCACACTTTTCCACATTAAACTCCATTTGCCACCTCTCGGCCCAGCTCTGCAACTTGTCCAAGTCTCTCTGCAAACTATAACACCCCTCTTCACTATCTACCACTCCACCGACTTTAGTGTCATCTGCAAATTTACTAATCCATCCTTCAATACCCTCATCCAGATCATTTATAAAAATTACAAACAGCAGGGGCCCCAAAACAGACCCCTGAGGTACACCACTTGTCACCGAACTCCACGATGAATATCTCCCATCAACCACCACCCTCTGTCTTCTATCCACTAGCCAATTCCTAATCCAATTAGCTAAAACACCCTCTATCCCATAGATCTGCATTTTCTGCAGAAGCCTTCCATGGGACAACTTATCGAACGCCTTACTAAAGTCCATATATACCACATCAACTGCCTTACCCCCATCCACCTCTTTGGTCACTTTTTCAAAAAACTCAATGAGGTTAGTAAGGCACGACCTACCCTTCACAAAACCATGCTGACTATCCCCAATCAATTCATTTCTCTCTAAATAACTATAAATCCTATCCCTAATAATTCTCTCCAATACTTTGCCCACAACAGAACTAAGACTCACTGGCCTATAATTCCCTGGAAAGTCTCTCTTCCCCTTCTTGAACAATAGGACCACATTCGCTATCCTCCAGTCTTCCGGAACTAAACCCGTAACCAACGACGACCTGAAGATCAGAGCCAGAGGCTCTGCAATCGCCTCTCTTGCCTCCCAGAGAATCTTAGGGTAAATCCCGTCCGGCCCAGGGGACTTATCTAACTTCAAACCCTCAAGAATATCTAGCACATCCTCCCTATCTACTTCAATACATTGCAGTTTGCAACCCTGTACCTCAGTGTTCTCCACAACTACATTTACATCTCCCTGCGTGAATACCGAAGAGAAATATTTATTCAGTGCCTCTCCAATCTCTTCAGGCTCCACGCACAACTTCCCACTGCTGTCTATGACTGGCCCTAATCTTGCCCTAACCAATCTTCTATTCTTAACATATCTAAAGAAAGCTTTAGGATTCTCCTTAACCCTATCAGCCAAAGTCTTCTCGTGTCCCCTCTTAGCTCTCCTCAATTCACTCTTTAGCTCCCTCCTGGCTAATCTATAGCTATCCATTGCACTAACCGAGTCTTCAAGCCTCATCCTGACATAAGCCTCCTTTTTCCTTTTAACCAGCGAATTAACTTTTTTCGTACACCAAGGTTCCCTTACTCGACCATTTCCTCTTTGCCTGACAGGGACATACTTATCAAGGACTCGCAGCAGCTGCTCCTTGAATAAGCTCCACATTTCAGATGTTCCCAGACCCTGTGGTTTCCTAGTCCAACCTATGCACCCTAATTCTCTCCTTATGGCCTCATAATTACCCTTCCCCCAGCTATAACAGCTATAACTACCAGTTAACTGGTAGTATTGAATATAGGGCTTAACAGCACAAATAGAAATGCACATTACAGTACAAGAGGGGAAGCGAGAGTCATAAGACTCTGGTTTGTATAGATTATTACTGTTGGATGGAAAGTCTTACCAATAACACCAATAGCTGCAAGAATGGGGTAGTAAATGCTTTCTATCTGAAAGATTACTGGGTATTCCATTTCCATTTTGTTGTCTGACAGTTTTCAAAGTGGTACTTCTGGTGAGTTAAGTGACATCACATTTTCAAAGAAGCCTGCTTTTATTTTGGAAAGAACCCCCCGGTGAGACAATTAGTTTCTTTTCATAATTAGCAGCATCAGTTTAATTTGTTTAGTAGTCGAGAAAGCAATTTTATTCCAGGTAATTACACAATACGAGTTATTTTGATTAGAAGTCATCGTTGACTCCTGATGATAATTTTAGTTGCATGATCACCATATCTCAGGTGAGCGACGTTCATGTATGACTTCTGCTGGTATGGGAATTGAGCCAGTGATGTTGATATCGCTTTGCATCATGAACAAGCCGTTCAGCCAACTGAAAAAATGAAACTATTGTTTTTGACGCTCATTCAGTGAAATAATGGTGTCATGCTGGTAGCAGTAGATTTATTGCTGTAGTTATATTTGTGAAATATTTTGTTTATTGAAGACCAAGTATCTGACTAAAAGTGAATGTTAAGTCCAGATGGTAGTCCTCACGCATGGATCTACATCATAATTTCCCAGGAATATTAACCTTGCATGAGCAATTCCCTTTCTCTCTGGAAGATCCAAAAATGTTTGTCAAGGTTTTGTGTCATTTCTGCGTCAATATTTATGCAAAGAATATTAGACATATTAAAACTCAATGTATAAACTGGGTAATTGCACAAATGGTCCACCAATATTACCTTTACACTAATCACTCTCCCGACTACTGGGCTATCCAACATTGAACTCTCCATCCAGTTGATCCCCAGAAACTGTGTTTCACTAAACTCCAATGCTTCATTAAACCTCAATTACAGCCATTGCCAGTCTATCATCGAACTAAACCGACTACGTCTCAACTATGGAGCCGCACTTCAACCCCAATCAGTTTACTTCCAGACCTGAAACCTGACGGCACTTGTGTACCATTAATCCTTCCAACCTCCAGCATGACTACATCCCATCCTTTGTCCTCACTCTCCACTATTGACTTTCTGGCTATCCGCAGAACAATAGAGTGCAAGCAAGCCCGATTATGTAATCTCATTCAAGATGTTGGATGAAATGGGAAGGTGGGAACACTGCTATGACATATGAAATCAGAGATATGTTTGATTTGATTTATTACAGTTACATGTATTAACATACAGCGAAATGTATTGCTTCTTGTGCTCTTTACCGATAAAGCATACTGTTCAGAGAGAAGGAAACGAGATAGTGCAGTATGTACTATTACAGTCATGGCTAGGATGTAGAGAACGATCAACTTATTGCAAGGTAAATCCATTCAAAAGTCTGACAGCAGCAGCGAAGAAAGTATTATTGAGTCAGTCGATACGTGATTTCAGACTTTTGTATCTTTTTCCCGAAGGAAGAAGGTAGAAGAGAGAATGTCCAGGGTGCATGGTTTCCTTAATTATACTGGCTGTTTTGCCAAAGCAACGGGAAGTGTAGGCAGAGTCAATAGATGGGAGGCTGGTTTGCGTGATGTATTGGGCTACATTCAAGACCTTTTGCAGTTCCTTTGCAGTCTTGGGCAGAGCAGGAGCCATACCAAGCTGTGATACAACCAGAAAGAATGCTTTCTATTGTGCACCTATAAGACTTGGTGAGAGTCGTAGTTGACATGCCAAATTTCTTTAGTCTTCTGAGAAGGAAGAGGCGTTGTTAGGCTTTCTTAACTTCGGTGTGGGCATCGGGAGACCAGGACAGATTGTTCGTGACATGGACACTTAAAAACTTGAAGATCTTGACCCTTTCTACTTTGCGCCCTTTGATGTACACAAAGGCATGTTCCTCTTTAGTATCCTGGAGTCGATGACAAGCTCCTTCCTTTTATTGACATTGAGGGAGAGATTATTGTTCTCACATTAGTTCACCACATTCTCTACCTCATTTCTGTGCTCTGTCTCATCATTGTTTGAGATCCAACACACTATGGTAGTGTCGTCAGCAACTTGAAAATCGAATTGGAGGGGAATTTGGCCAAGCATAAAACGCCCAACTAATGGGGTTATATTCCATTCATTTTGACAATTTATTGCATCATTTTGAAAACTGTAAAACTAACTGGAGGACGCATGAAGAACAGAAATTTCAAATCGAACTCAGGAATGAATACTTAAGCGAGTTAGCAGTCAGTCTATGCAAACAGACTGTTAGGGAGGCGATAAAAGAAGCTTCCGCCGATGCACATAGATAAACACACACAGGTTTCTGTTATTCATAACATTTTATAATCCAGTGCGTACAGCCCAGTGATAATATTCTTTAATGTTTTTGAAGAGCATAGGACAGTTTCGTTCTTTAGTTTCGAATGTTCATACTTTTCACAATCTGATGATACAAAGCTAGATGGGAATGCATAATGTGAGAGCAATGGAAAAATATACGGATGATTTATATTGACTTGGCGTGGGAGCAATAATATGCCTGAAAGAATACAAGGCGAAAAGTATAATTTACTCCACATCGATATAAGGAATGAATGTGCAGATTGTTTCCTAAGTTGCAGGAAGTTAGGAAATATAAATCAACAAATGGGCACGGCTGTCTTCGTGCGAAAGTTCCTTAAAGCTAACATGCGGGAAGAGCAATTTCCTAATAAAGCTGATGGAATGTTAGCCTTTATCGCAAGAGGACTTGAGTCCAGCAGTAGTGAAGTTTTGCTTCAATTTTATGGAAACTTAGGTAGACTGAATCTGGAGTACTATATGCAATTTTGATCCCCTCACCTCAGAAGGAATATTACCGCCACGGAGCGAGTGAAATTAAGGTTCATCACCTTGCTTCGGGGACAGCAGGATTGTTTTAAGAAGAGAAAGTGAGCACTATTGTCCTGTATTCGCTACAATTTAGAAGAATGAGGTGATCTCATTGAAATCTGTAAAATGCGTAAAGGGATAGGCAGAGTAGATACAGGCAAAATGCTTACCTTGATTGGCGAGTCCAGAATCAGGGGACATAATTTCAGAATGCTACTTACGATTGAGATGTGGAGAAATCTCTTTACTCAAAGGACTGTGGAATTGTGAAATTGTTTACCATAGAGGGCGGTGCAGTGTGAGCCATTGGATATATTAAACGAAGCGATTGATATATCTATAATTAGCAATTATGTATAAGGTCATGAGGAAAATGTGTGCAAGAAATATTCGTGCCCTATTCGCCACAGTTGCAATGCACGACTGAGCAAGCTTGACGGGCTGAAAGGCCTGCTCCATTGGCATGTATTCCTATGATGCTAGGGTATGTTGCAGATTCATTCATGAAGGGTCAGATGTTTTCGATCCTCAAGAAAGCCACTATGAAAGTGTCAGATGAAATGGAGGATAGCACCATCCTCCATTGCCAACATTAGTTTTCTCTTTTTGATCCGAAAACATCAGCCAAGGTCACATTTGCCGTCGGAATTTGTTATTCTGGCGTTTTGTTTTTGTCGAATTTGTTAAGCAGGGCAGTTACAGTTTCCTCATCAATCTATAACCATTCTCTTGGGTTATTATAGTTGAGTCTGAGCTAAGTAATCGAAAGGCTCATTGTTCAAATATCTCGGACGTGTATCTTAAAGCGATGTTAAACCAATGGCTGTTTAACAGCATCCTCTTTTGAGGTAACCTCCTAGATATTTCCTTGACATCGATTTATATGTATTTTAAAACAAAATAACAGCTTGTTAGGTTCACGCTCGCATGGGTTTGAACAATGGAATAAGGGAACATCTCTCTCTCCGCTTCTATTCAGCTGTCAGATATTATTAAATCGGCGCCCTTGACCAAATTAATTTGACCTTGAAAAGACATCCAAAAATCCTCTGCTCAGAACAACTGACACGCAATTACACAACGAAAATAATACAATAACCGAGAGGAATGATTTATGTTTTAACACCTTACATTCCTAATCACGGAAGTAGAATAATTCCGAATTCCAAAAATGCTTTGAAATATTTTTTTCTTACATTCATTTATGTGAGCGATATCGGGAGCGTTACATTTCCATGATTGCATTTATGAAAAGAATCATGGAAGTGCGGATTCTAAATCTATTTATAGAATTGCTGAATTTGGATATTTCTCCCACAAGCTAGCACGAGGGGACACAGCTTTAAATTAAGGGGTATGAGTTATAGGACGGATATCAGAGGTAGGTTCTTTACTCAAAGAGTGATTAGGGAGTGGAATGCCCTGCCTGCAGCTGTTGTAGATGCGCCAAGTTTGGTGGCGTTTAAGAGGTTAATTGATAAGTATATGGAAGAGAAGGGAATGGTTTAGTTTGGAGGGGCATTGCTTTTTATTTTGGTCGGCACAACATCGAAGGCCGAAGGGCCTGTTCTGTGCTGTAACACATGTTCTATGTTCTATGTAAGCTTGCAAAGTTGGGAAAGACGAGCTGAAACATGCAATGTTCTTTATATTAAAGAACAACAATGTGATTTCATAATCATTCCGATTGCTATCTCCTGATGTTTAATTTGCTTTATATTCCGCGTTTCTCTAATTATGATGGGATCATGAATGCTAAGCAGATGGCGCAGAACATTATTGGGAGTTTTAACGTATATCATCGTTTCCTTCAATGTCCAATTGCCCATTTGGGGAAGGTCACGATTCAAAAGTTCTGAATAGTGTTTTCAAATGTACTCGTAATTTACTGTCCTTCTATATCTGCATCATTCACCAGTCCACCGTCCCTCCAAACTTCCGCAACGTTTTCGTCCAGCGCACCGCAGTTTTTTGTATCTTCAACACTGAAGACCGTTCATTGAAATAAGAACATAATAAATTGGAGCAGGAGTCGGCCATCCACCCCTCGACCCTGGCCCGCCATTCAATAAGATCATTGCTGATCTGCAGTGGTTCAGTACCACTTTCCCCTTTTTCTCCCCGTAACCCTTAATTTCCTGGTCAATCAAAAATCTATCCACTCTTGACTTGAACATATTCAGTGAGGAAGCCTCCACCACCTCATCAGGCAGAGAATTCCAAAGATTCACCACCCTTTGCGTGAAGAAACCCCTCCGCAGCTCCGATCTGAACCGCCCCCCCAATCTTGAGGCTGTGCCCTCTAGTCCTGCTCTCTTTGCTAAACGGGAAGAGTCTCTCAACCTCTACCCTATTCATCCCCTTCATTACCTTATACGTCTCTATAAGATCCCCTCTCAGCCTCCTAAACTCCAAAGATTATAAACCTAGTCTATTCAGTCTCTTCTCATAATCCTTTGAAATAAGTCCTGTGCTTTGAATCCTCCAAACGCCTCCCACACCCTACCCCACTAAAACCTTGCCGCCTTACGTTCAGTTTTCTTTCTCCTGATAACCTGTTATAATCTGATATCTCCTGATAGAGTGCTAAAATACTGGATGTTCAGTATGACAAACTGCGGGAGCCCCGACTAGATAATGACAAGCTTTGAAATGGCTCGGCAGTACTTGAAAATGCCAACAGCCGCAAACAAGCACCCTTGCAACCAAGAACATTTGTAATTGTAATACCCGGCCTTACACTCTTGTTTTGGGAAAAAAAACTGCTCTGACTAACGTGCCACAAGTCTCGCCCTGAAGGTGAGAATTTTGACTGTATCATTGCATTTTAGCTTGTATGGGGCACGGTGTCACAGTAGTTAAAACTGCTGCCTCACAGCTCCAAGGACTTGGGTTCGATTCTAGGCTTGGGTTACTGTCTGTGTGGAGTTTGCTCATTCGCACCGCGTTTTTTGAGTGCTCCACTTTCTGAAAAATGTACGGGTTAGGTTGATTGGCCGTGCTAAATTGCCCCTTAGTGTCCCGGGATAAGTGGGCGAGAGGGATTAGCGAGGTACATGTGTAGGGACACGGGATAGAGCCTGAGTGGGATTGTTGTCGAATTGCAGTGTAGGGATACTGTGATTCTGCGATAAATTACTGATATAAAGTTAACTGTTTGGTGGAAGAATACTGCGCATGTCAGAGATCACAGCTAACGACAGAAGGCCGAATAATGCGAATTTTTACCTATCGCGTGTTCTCAAACCCCGGAAGTCGGCGCATTCCAGCTTCGGGGCCCTCCTTCGCCACAATATCATAATTTCCTCAATTAGCGGCGAATAGAAATAGAGCCATTCATGTGTGCGCTGACCTCAAATACCTATTTTGTTCCCATTTTTACTACATTTTATACTACGGCGTTTCAAGATCAGTTACACTTGTCCAAAGAGTGCTGAAAGACCGAATGTATAGTATGGCAAGCTGCAGGAACCTCGACACAATAATGACAAGCTTTCAAATGGCACACCAGTACTTGAAATTGTTGGGTACCCCAAATAAACGGCTCCTTCAGCGAATAGCGTTTGTAGTTTTAATATCCAGCCTTACAACCTTGCCCTGTAGAAAAATCTATCCTTACTAACCTGTCACAAAATGATGAGAATGTTGGATGTATCATTGCACTGTGGTTGGTTACATCACTTGACTTTTTAGGCCCGCGGATTCCCAATCTCTTCACTCGCCCCGCTGGCACGTTGTCGAAAACTAGCGCGATAACTTCATAACAATCGCTATGATCACTCCCCATGATTCAGACCGCAGGTTGGGAAGTCGAAAAGATACACCCATAATTTCCCTGCACTTTCTGTTATCAAGTTCACGTTCCCGTGTTCTGCTGTCTAACATTACATTTCTAGGTGTCAACGAATTTTATGATTTCGTTCCTTTGATCCACCTTTCTCCAAATAAATTCGCTGCACGAATGCATTTATTTTTGTTTGTTCTAACGTGTTCGTTTGTTTAAACTTAGCTTTTCATTCTCGCTGAAACTTGCAACTTTAATTAATAACGTGAAAATTTAAAAACAAATTATTGACTGAATGCATATAGTAGCAAGCAGACAACAAATACCATCCTTAAAACTTTTTTTAAAAGTAATTATGCTGTGATCTCAAAATGAAATATATCTCTGCAAGTACACGTGATCAATTTCATCCCAATATGTATCGATCTATAAATCAGTTCCTGAAAACTCGGGGGGAAAGGCCATGTAAATTTCGCGGGATTGTGCATTTCGAAATGGTGTGCTATGTAGCTGTTCCTTCAGATCTGAGAACCATTACAAGGATAAATCACTGGATACGTTGATGTACATGAAGGTGAATTCGTTGAATTGATTCTGATGGGACAATAATGCCTCTGGAAAGGATTGGAAACTCTTTCATACTAAGCGGCTACCCTGATGGGTCGACGAGTTAGGTACTGGTGGGGGGTGTGGGGGGGCGGGGAGTGCAGGCGCGGGGTGTGGGAGTGGGGGCTGGGGGCGGCGGCAGGAGACCGGAGGTTTGGTGGGGTGGGGTTCCTGGGAGGAGATGTGTGGGGGGAGGGTTGGAGGAGCTGGGGGGGAGCGGGTGCTGGAGAGGGGGGGGGGGTGGCCGGGGAGGTTGGAGGATGTGGGGGAGGAGTGGGGGGGGAACCAGGGGGGTGGCGGGGGTTCGGGGTGTCAGGGGGATCGGGGGACAGGGACGGCCAGGGGTTCGGAGGGCGGGGGAGCACGGGGGTGGTAGGGAGTGGGCGAGGGAGATGAGATGATCATGGAATGAGCAGTTTGGAGGATATGGTAACTTTAAACGTTTGTAGCAGTCTATTAAATGGTGTGTATCATTTCAAACCCGTTAAAATTCTCTCAAATTTTCCATCCGACTGACCCATGTCCCGGTCAATATCAAGTGAATGTAAGAAGAAGAAACGTTACTATGTTAATTTATGGTGAAAATGTTATTGTACTGTTTTACGGATGGCTAAATGGATGCGATAGAGCATAGGATTAGACTGATACTGCGCTTAACTGTGTATATGCCTCTGATTTACAGTTGCTGGAAATGTGATTGTAACCACTAGAGAGGAGCTACTCGATTTACAGGCTGGATTTGTACCATTTCTTGATCAACGGACATGTAGCTGATTTCGTGGTGACAAGATGATTCGTTTCGATGATTATAGATTAAGCGGTGACCATAGGTAGAAACTAAGAGCCTGGTCTTGGTGAAAAGTCTCACTCGTCTCTATAGTCTGTCTCACGTGTCGTGACATGTGCCGTTTCATTGAACACGGTGGGCTCAGACTCAGTCGTCACGTTGAAAGTAGTCTCAGGGGTCACACTGGAAATACCCTCATGGGTTATGCTGTTTTCAGACCCAATGTTTGAGACGGACTGATCCGTAGCCTCACTGATTCCAAGAGGCACAGTCTCAGTGCTTGCTTTCTGTCCAATGTCTGTGGTCACGGCATGTAGAGACTCACTGGTGTTCCTTATAATCATGCTAGTTACGAAGGATAGAAAGTCACCGGTCATTATGGGCGAAGTCGCACTCGTCGCCTTGAGCACAGTTTCATTTGTGATGACGGATGCGATACGCGGTGCCAAGGTGGGCATAGTGGACAAAGTCTGATTGGTACCTGTTCGCACAGTGTCACTATTCACGATATCTGTGGTTCTCCCAGTCACGATGGGCAACATTTTGGGCAATGCTTCGCTCTTCACAAGTGCAGCCGCACTGTTCACAT
This sequence comes from Sphyrna mokarran, assembly GCA_024679065.1. Lineage (NCBI taxonomy): Eukaryota > Metazoa > Chordata > Chondrichthyes > Carcharhiniformes > Carcharhinidae > Sphyrna > Sphyrna mokarran. The sequence goes on along the minus strand of JAGIQG010000014.1, from coordinate 5,893,194 downwards.
TGCGTGTTGTCTCCCTGGTCCAAAAGCCCATTATTCTGGGCAGACCTGAAGCCATTAACCATGGTAGGGGGTTTGGAGTGCTGCCTACTGAACTGGGGAATAACCATGTTCGAGCAAGTGGAAAAGTTTCCGTTGGCAAGGGCTGTATAGACGATAGAGGTCGAGTTGAAATGCTTATAGACGTGGGGGGAAGTTCAATGCGTTGACTCAAAATTCTGGAGCCGCTAAATGGTGAAGTCGTTGCGATTTGATTTGGAAAAACGTTGGTGGTCGAAAACACTGTAGTCATAGTTGTCACTGAACAAAATTAGAAACGTAAAATCAAGAGATTACTGGTGGTAACAAGAAAGCGGCATTGGCAATTACTAAAATGCACACAATCATAATTGACAACTATTCTACACCACGTCTACTACCCAATAGTGCTGAGATTAATAGAGTCGAATTTCCGGTGGTGCATAGAAAACTATATTAAACTATCAAACAACTTTTTTTAAATTATTGTCAGCCTTGGGGCACTTTTCAACAGGGCCTGTAACTTTGTTAGATGCACTCCAGGTCAGATTGAATGAAAGTCACAACTCAAGTGAAAACAGTGGACGCGAGTGAACATCAAGTAGATAACTACATTCGGCAAATTTCATGTAGCAGTGAGGCCACTAACATGGCTCAGGTTTCCAATTATTTCCGCTCCAAAACAAAACTGTACGAACATAAAATCTTACATGCCATGGAACGAATATGCATAATCATTTCTTTTATGCTTTTGCAAACGCCATAAGACTGTTTGAAAAGTACGAGATACTCGTTGCCATTGCAAATGCATATACTTGAAAATTAACACATTTATTGATTTGTTTTTCTTCCGGAACGGACTAACAAGGCACGAGTCATGGTTGCCAAGGTCGGACTTAAAGACAACTTCAGTGTCTAAACAATTTGGTTGACCAAAATAAAAAAAACAAAATATTGATGATCTTCGGAATAGGCAATTTCAAGAAGCAGGAAGTTCTGGTAGTACTGCCGGTATCCGCAGAGAGAAGATTTAACATTGAGGAAAATATAACTATTCCAGATCTGTTCGACTGATAACTGCTCTCTGGAATTATTTAGGAAAACAGTAGTTTGCATCAATGGAACATCAGATGCTTAGGAAGAGGACCTATTCTCAATTGGAATGGACATTCGTGCCGAACGTCCCGTTGATGGCAAGCTCCAAAACAAAAAACTCTGTAATGAACAGAAAAAGAAAATGTCTTCTATAAGCAATCTAGTATCCACCAAGCTCAACTTGCTGCCATCTGGACTTAAGGTCGGCACTTATGATCGAGAATCTGAATATTCGTTCGTTTGTTTTCAAGTTCAGAACTGCAATGAAAACTGCCAAAAATTCTGTTCCTATTTAAGCTTCTGATTCTCCTTAAATTCAATTTATTTTATGTTCCTTTTTAATAGTTTTTATTCACATTTAACATGTAGGCAAAATAACTAAGGACAGCAAAAGAGGACAATATTTTAGATGTTATATTCCAGGTTGCGCTGTCTGATGGCACAAAAGAAACTTTTGAAAGGGCAACTTTCAAACATAAAGTCGACACATAAATACTTCGTGTTATAACGCTCGTCTACGTAAATAAAATGTTTCGTTGACTATTGGATAACCATTTAAATGAACAGGAGTGGACACGAAGAAGTCTATGGCCTTTGTGTGCTTTATCTGGTCATGCAAAATTCTATTCATGATTTTATCGAGCACTTCGCCTTTATAATATAATATTGAATGCTAACACTACAGTATTTTTGTGCTAACTTCGCGCAACAAACGAAGGGTTTCTGGTGTTCGGCGCAACCTGGCCAATATTCGTTCCGTTCCTGCATAGGTGTATTCTGTTAAGACTATCACGTTTTATCTTATTAAATCCATTTTAGAGAACTGCTCAACCAAATAATTGCAAATGCGTTCTCAATTTCTGAATGTATGGAGAAGCAACACAAGCAAAACACAGACATACATGATATTATGCTATACACAAAGAAGTGGAAAATTGGATGAAACTGACAGTTTCAACAGTAAACAACAATTCTACAACATCGAATATATCAAATTTTACCCTCCTCGATGTTTAATGTGGTCTGTTGTCGGATGCTTACCTTTATATGTCGGACAGGCAACACTGTTCACATCTAGGTAACTCTTTCCTCCCAGGGCTATTGCTACCTGTGAAACAGTTCTGAGATTGTCTAAGTTTCCTCGAGAAAATTCTTGCACCATTTTCTGCAGGGATTTCCTGCAATTATAGGCACGTGATGTCTGCACGTTAATGTTTTCTGCCAGAGCCTAGAGCATAAAAACAACAAAAAGTATTATCCCTCATAAAATGAAATATAGACTTTACCTGAGTAGAGCACGAGGGCTTTCCGTTGGAGGGCATTGTAGCGGAAAATAACATACATTTATAATTGGAAAAGGTGAACAAGAGAATGAAAGATTGCCCTTGTACATGTTAAACCATTGTACAGCCACTGCTGGTGGCTCTCTGGACCGCCTGAATTAAAATTATTTTAAAGTATATAGACGCAACATTTGTAGCTAGTCATAGCTTATTTAGATTAGCTTATTACTCCTTATACACCCATGTTCTCCATGTTACTGGAAGATTGAAGAAGTGCAGTGGAAGGCGTAAAAAACAGGAAAGTGACCGAAGACATGACTGCTTATCCATTAGATAGACTGGACCTGGGATTTGAAGGAAAGGCATGTCTAGGTTATTCGTAAAGAATAGTGAAACCTTAAAAGCGACAACTGATGAAGCGACCATTTGGGCCAAATGACTCATGTGCTGTAAATTCTGCAGCATGTTTGGGAACGATTGCCGCAGGTACACTAAAGTCAACTGGTTTCACAGCAGAAGCCGTCATTGTAGGAATGTCAAATTAAAAAGTGAAAAATTGCAAATATTCAGAAGACTTGACACTCACGGAGTGAAGAAATAATGTTAATCTTTCCGCTGGATGACTTTTCGTCTGAACACAGTCATCGACTTGAAACTTTAACCTTTTAGGTAGCCCTGTTTCTCTCTCCCCACATGCTTTTCAAACTCAAATGCGCGTCTAGTACTCAGTTTTTATTTCAATTTTCCGTAGCTGAATATTTTGCGTTTTTAACCTTTTAATTTTATCCATTAGCTCCTCACAACGTTTGCTATATTGAGTATTAAGTCAGTTAGCACACTTTGGAATTAACTGGTAACTCTATTTTAAATATTAGTGAAAAATGTGTAATTTGCATAAAAATGCGAAGTAACACGTTCTTCCTTTCCGCAAAGACAGCAATAGGAAACGAAATACGTGTTAATCATCAGCTCTTGTTCCTAGTGAACCACCTTTGCCATCAGCAATGTATAACATTACCCTTTAATTCACATTCAAATAAACCATTGAGCCCACGAGGTGCCACCGATCCGTAAACGCTACATTTTGTTGGCTTTGAACCTCATCCGATATGTCCCGAACATACTTAGCAATATCTGAGATCTATTTCTTTATTTTGTATGGCTTAATGTAGGGATGAAAGGTAGCTAATAACTAATTTCACTGTGCTACAATTAAATATTTATTCTCCCTATCATGTTACCTGCATAGCGAGACCCGTGCTGCTCAAACTCCCAATGGTCCCATCCTCTCGCACTTTACTGAGAATCCACCTGATAATTCGCATTAAAGCCTTTCCAATCTCAAGGCGAGATCTACCTCTTGGTTGTTGGGAGTTTAGCAAACATCGCAGGGTAAGTGCAGCGGTGGCCATTGTATCTGCAACGTGTGAAACAATTACATGTATGAGCATTTGTTACGACAGAGCGAATCTGAAGGGAAAACTATGTCTTTTTTTACGCGTACATCGCTACAATCTCAGTTAATCTGTTTGATATTTTGCTGAAAACATCCGAAAAAATGCCTTTTGAAAATAGACTTGGATGCATCGTTTAAAAACAACTACATAGGGTAGGACCATAGTGGAACAAATTAAGGTCACATTCAAATCATCACAAATACAATAAAAATAGCTTCCTTTTACGTAACTTGATGCTTCCAAAGCATCGTGAATTCACAAGGGACAATCAGTCATTGAAATCACCGACAAAATCATATCTGCCGAATTTGCTCTGTATTTTACTTTCAGTACAATAACCAATTACGTTCTCCTTCGCTCAACTTTACCAATTCCTGACAAAAAGCTTTATGGTGTTGCCAAACCTGGAGAGCTCCAAAGGCATTAAATAGGAATTAAGTCCTTAGACTTAAGGACTTAGTGAATACAATATTGGGACAATGAAACGCGATTTGGAATCAACATTTCAAGAGGTTAAATTTGACATGGATAAAGTAGGAATGCAGGTGTCATCGTTTTTGAATGATTTTTACCACTCAATGGAAGGCTGATTTCATTTCGTAAAAGTAATGAGTCATAATCGTGCAAACATAGGTTACCTCCTTCCAAAATAACCTCAAAGCTGATCTTTCAGAACTACAAATGTAATGGAATACCTGTACGTACGTACCGACAGTGAATTCTCCTCCATGTTGCACAATCTTCCTGAGATGAACTCGGGCGAAATTATGAATGACAAAACTATGAATATATTCCTGCTCCTGGCATAGTGCCAAGATTGCCAGGCTAACGTGATTAAATGTCTTCAGAGAATATCTAGTGGTTTCTAAAAAAAAAGTAATATACTGTGTCAGCTGAAAGTGTTAGTTCCCTGCACCACATTTGGCAAATAGTTGAGATATGAGAATCCCGCGTTAGTTCATGTTGGGTGGCTTCTGCGTGTTAGAAACCTGATCCAATATTAAAGCACTGAATCAGAACTGATTTTTCACTTTCACATCACCCCCCTCCACACCCCTCCTCCCCCCAACCCACACCACCCCGACTATCGTAATTCATCTGAAAAGTCATCTTAACTTTGCAATCAAATGTCTTTTCCCACTTGTCCAACTTGCCTCTAATACATTAATGTCAGGCTCCTCATTTCATCTTAGTAGGATCAAGTTCTCCATTAGTTAGACAGTCAAATATCTCTTGATTTCCCCAATGGATTTAATATTGATTATCTCATACCTGTAGCCCTAGATATAGTCTCTTCCGCAAATGGAAACAATGTTCTATCATCATGTAAATACGGTACGATATTGCCTTCTATTATTATCTGGTCCCGGGGAAAAGGCATACTTCTATTATTTTAATTAATAAAACCGATAGACATAGATATGCAAATGCACTTCAATGTGTTTTGGTAGATGAACTTCACGCACCTTTTGGACTGTCACTGGCTCTTTGTACAAAGATGAACAAACATCTGGCTGACAGTCTTGTGGCGTAGTGGCAAAGTCCCTAAATCTAGGCTACAATTTCCGTGTTTGAGGCCCAACTCAGGACTAACATAATGGACGCTATGCACTTAGCATGGGTGAATATATTGATTAGCAATCAATCAACCTGTTCATTAGATCTTATGGTAGGCGGTAAGAGCGATAACGTTTGCTGGTCAGTTACACTAGAGAAGCCCACTGAAAACAACTGCAATACTTTGTCAAGCATAATTTTGGACAAATCATAGAAACCCTACAGTGCAGAAAGAGGCATGTGGCCCATCGAGTCTGCTCCGGCCACAGTCCCTCACAGGCGCTAACCCCATACCTCAACACATTTACCCACTAATCTCTCTAACCTACGCTAATCAAATGAAAGCCCATGATCGTTAACATATTCTCTGTATCATGGAATCTGAAGGAGGGGGAAGTATCTGGTCTTTCGCAGTATTTGAACTAATAGAAGTGATAAAGACTGTAATAAGGATTATTTTGACAATCACAATGACAATAGTCAAATCAAACGTGAATGGGTTTGCGTGTTTAAAAGAAAACAGCATTGTGATCGGATGGCTAAGACAATCTGTGATTTAAATGAGATGAGTAGAGATTGGATGAGGAGGGATGGGATTTTCTCTTTTAAAAACGGATTCTTTTAAAAGATGAAAAATACAGTGCGTTGTATATGATCTGTATGCATAGTGACTGCAATCGGATTTGTTTCACGGGGCAGGGTACCTGCTGTTGAGCAATCTTGCGGGAATATTACAGGAACATTTGAAAAGTTGGACAGTAATGTTAATAAACACAATATGGACAGATACGAATGTTAAGAAAACACCTTTAGCGTCGCTTATAATTTGGATTGCAGGTTATAGAAATTGATACAGAGTGAGATTCGATTTGTAGTAAAATCAATTCGATCAGAACTAATGAGATTGACGCAATTGCTGAAGATGCTAACCGGCTCAGAATATCAATTTGAAACGCTGGGAGTTTGGGATGAGGAACTTCACTTGCATAGATTGCAATTGATAATTGTGCCATTATTTCTACCATTTGCGTTAGCCCTAATAAAGTATTACAGCTCCAACTATCCCGTGTTTATCTTTGTAAAATCATTTCTCAATATGCTACATATTTTGGAGCAGCTGTGATTTTTCAGTGGCCTTATATTCCTCTGACAGATTTGAGCACCGTAAATCTGTCTGAAGGAAAGGAAGTTAGCCCAACTTTGGAAGATAAACTTTTTGAAGACCGGGGGCTGCACTATGTTTTGTTAAAGGCGGATGTTAACCTGTACAGAAGGAAAATGCCTGCGGTACGACCCTATGCAGTTACCATTAGAATTTGGCATTGTGGATGCTTCATGTATTCCTCTATACAGAGACTTGCGAAGCATTGCCATCAGGTTCACCTCCTTATTCCGGGCTGAGATCTTGGCTGCGTTCCAACATGAGGATCTAAACGCTAAGACGTAGAAAGCCATCAGGTCTATGGGAAAGATTTCACCTGTGGAAGAATTTAAAAGAAAATCTATTTCTGACTGGGTCGTTAAATAATTTAAATGGTATTAATAGAAAATAAATATTGCTCAAATATCATCACTCAAAAGAAGTGTAAACATTTTTATGGACCGTGAATTGGTGACGATGGCTTTGGATAGGTTGAAGACTGGAGACATTAACTGCCAAAACAAAGTAGGAATTGTTAAAATTGGACAAGTAACGAATAGATGATGGGGCTAGAGGAGGTGCAAGCAGCAGAATAATGAACAGATACCGTTATAATAAAATAGAAAGTACAATCATAACATGTGAACATGCTGCCACCCCATTGAATATTTCACTATTTTCACTGCAGCAGGATAAAGATAGGCTGCAAAATTGGGCGGAGAAATGGCAGATGGAATATAATCCATTTTGATAGGACTAATGTGGGGGTTGGGGGGTGGAGGGGGGGCTATACAATAAATGGCAGAACCATCAAAAGTATAGATGCACAGAAGGACCTGAGTGTGCAAGTTCACAGATCTTTGAAGGTGGCAGCACAGGTGGAGAAGAAGGCATATAGCATGCTTGCCTTTATAGGACGGGGGTATAGAGTATAAAAATTGGCGTCTGATGTTCCAGCTGTATAGAGCGTTTGTTAGACCACATTTGGAGTCTGGTCCAATTCTGGTCGCCGCACTACCAGAAGGACATGGAGGCTTTAGAGAGAGTACAGAGAAGATTTACCAGGATGTTGCCTGGTATGGAAGGTCTTAGTTATGAGGAGAGCTTGGGTAAACTGGGGTTGTTCTCCCTGGAAAGACAGAGAATGAGGGGATACCTAATAGAGGTGAATATAATTATGAGGATATGATAGGGTGAAGAGTGGGAAGCTTTTTTCCAGGTCAGAGGTGACAAACACGAGGGGTCATAGGTTCAATGTGAGGAGGACGAGGTTTAACTCAGATATCAGAGGGACATATTTTACACAGAAGGTGGTGGGGGCCTGGAATGCATTGCCAAGCAGAGTAGTGGAGGCAGACATGCTGGGGTCGTTGATGACTTATCTGGATAGTCACATGAGCAGACTGGCAATGGAGAGATACAAAAGAATGGTCTAGTAGGATCATAGAACATAGAACAATACAGCACAAACAGGCCCTTCATCCCACGAGTTGTGCCGCTCACATCTACCAATCCACAGACCTATCTATAACCCCCTATCCTATTCTTTTCCATATACTCATCCAGAAGTCTCTTAAAAGACCCCAGTGAGTTTGCCTCAACAACCTCCGACGGCAGTCGGTTCCATTCACTCACCACCCTCTGAGTGAAAAACCTACCCCTGACATCTCCTTTGTATTTGCTTCCCTGCACCTTAAATCTGTGTCCTCTCGTAGTGACCATTTCAGCTCGGGGAAATAGTCTCTGAGAGTCCACCCTATCTATTCCTCTCAACATTTTATAAACCTCTATCAGGTCGCCTCTCAACCTACGTCTCTCCAGTGAGAAGAGTCCCAGCTCCCTCAACCTATCTTCATAAGGCCTGCCTCCCAATCCAGGCAGCATCCTTGTAAATCTCCTCTGAACTCTCTCAATAGCTTCTACATCCTTCCTATAACGAGGCGACCAGAACTGCGCACAATCCTCCAACTGGGGCCTGAAAAGAGTCTTATAGAGCTGCATCATTACCTCCTGACTCCTAAACTCTATTCGTCGATTAATGAAGGCCAGTACACCGTACGCCTTCTTGACCACTTTCTCCACCTGCGAGGCCGATTTAAGAGTCCTATGAACCCGGACCCCGAGATCTTTCTGCTCTACAACACAGCTAAGACTCCTACCCCTTATATTGTACTCCTTCATCCCATTATTCCTGCCAAAATGGACCACTACATATTTATCTGTGTTGAAGCCCATCTGCCACTTCTCCGCCCAGTCTTGCATCCTGTCTATGTCCGGCTGCAACTTTTGGCATCCCTCCAGACCATCCACAACACCACCGACCTTTGTATCGTCAGCGAACTTGCTAACCCATTCCTCCGCTTCCTCAACCAGTTCATTTATGAAAATGACAAACAGCAGGGGTCCCAGAATAGATCCCTGGGGCACTCCACTGGTTACCGACCTCCATGCAGAACAAGACCCATCCACAACCATTCTCTGCCTTCTGCCGGCAAGCCAGTTCTGGATCCATGAGGCCAAAGCCCTTTGCATCCCATGCCCTCTCACTTTCTCCAGAAGCCTGAATCAATGTGCAGCGCAGGCTTGAAGGGCCGAAGTGCTTATTTCCTGTGCTGTATTGTTTGCATTTTCCATTTCTGCATGCCAGATTTTCATATCTATTGTATTTTTTTCATTAATACTTTCAATTGGTACAAATTCCACCCTTAATCCTCAAGGTTCATGTTTAGTTGAGCATTTTTATTGGTAAAAATTGATACAAACGGCTGTACTTCCTATCAATTATTGTGAATTGGCGAAACCATGGAAAAGATTAGACAAGTTCGGCGAAATACAGTCCACAGTGATATTTTAGAAATAATGATGGAATTAATAGTCGCTTCCCCAACAGAAATATTCCTAACAAGGAGTAGCATAAACAGAGTTGTATATGCATTCCACCTTGTGGCTAACGGACTATCTAGCTTCTCTATAAAGGATTAGTGGCTAAGCTTCTTTTGCCGTAAGCCTGATAGGCAAAGCACATCCCACACTCCCCTGTCAAGTTCTCTTTATTTCTGTAACTGACATTGAGTTATTTATCTCCAGGGGCGAATGCTTGGAATTGTAGCATTGGAACTTCTAGACGATAAATCGTAGAATCATAGAACCCTATAGTGTAGGAAGAGGCTGTTCGGCCCATTGAGTCTGCACCAACAACAATCCCACCCAGGCCCTACCGGCATATCCCTACATATTTACCCACTAATCCCTCTAACCGACGCTTCCCAGGACATTAAGGGGCAATTTTAGCACGGTTAATCAACCTAACCTGCACATCTTTGGACGCTGGGGGGTGGGGGAGGGGGTGGAGATGGGAGGAGACTGAAGTCCCCGGAGGAAAACTGCACAGACACAAGGAGAATCTGCAAACTCCAAACAGACAGTGACCCGAGCCGTGAATCGAACCCAGGTCCCTGGAGCTGTGAAGCAGCAGTGATAACCACTGTGCCACAGTGCCTCCCTTACAGGCGCAAGTCGCACAAGGTTTTCCTGAAAATCACATCAATAATCGCAAGAAACGTCAACGATTTGTTGTCCATTAAAAATCAATGTACGTCATATATATTTCTCTATAACAGCTCCATTCAAAAGTAGAGGGCATCCCTGTTGTAGAGAGTTTTATTAACCATCGTTCGAAGTCAGCTGATCTTCGCAATTATGTTATGAACTGATTGTAACATCGAAAATTACAATAGTACCGTGTCCTAAATTGTCGCATCCTGATATTAGAGAAATATGACCTGAAGAGATGTTGGACTATAAAATTACTGAAATATTCTTTGGTCCCAGTGTCTGTAATCAATAATAATTTAACAGCCATTTATTATACCAATACTAAAGATGTATTGTACTGTATTAGGTAATAGGTTAATTCTTACCTGTCACAACCTTTCTAACAGCTATCTCACTCAGCCGTCGAAGACAGGTTCGTTCCAGCTGCAAATCATGGTCAATCCCCAGGCGCAAGGCAATGAACGCACCAGGGTGTGGATTCTCAAGTTGATCCCTCAGTTTTCTTTTTATGCTTCTTAACATTGATGCCTGCTGATTATCAGGGGTCACTAAAACCCATAACCAAATAATTTATTTACAGCCCGGCAAATAATATTCAAATAGAAATAACTCTGAGGCTACTTGGGGAAATGAGGAAGTAAAGCAATGGCCAGTGAACACAGTAAACCGAAGCGCGCGTTCAGAAAATAAATTGCTATAAACATCTATGAGAATATTAGCAACTTTCAGGAGCGCATCGACCTATTGGTGTAATGGAAAATATAACATAGTTTAAGTTTAATGTTGAGAAGGATTGAAGGGTGCATTTCGTATCGAAAAATAGGTGAAAATAGTAATAAACCGAAATAATGCAATTGTAATAAAATTGTCATTAAACTCGTCTTTGAAGAGAGGAGATGTACTAATGAAAAATGAACTGACGGAAATTGGAGCGACTATAAAAGAAACAATTGATAAATATTTTTAAAACTTCCTCTGTTGGCGTATTGTCTCCAATTACGGTGAGCACACTTTGAGATTTTAAATCTGCCCGATTTAAACTGTTTAAGCGGTTTGATTTTAAATGGGTCAAAATTTGGCTATAATCTCATCTTTCTGATGCTCAAAGGGGATTCGTCAGAATGCTAACCGGGAACTCGGGCTACACTTATGTCGAGAAATTAGATGAACAGCGAATATTATCCTGAGACATAAGAAGGTTAAGCTAATATTTGGAACCTTCATAGCATAAGAAACGCAATTCATGCGAAGCTGTTTGCACCGGGGAGGTGTTTGTAATGGAAAATTATTTAGAAGAAGAAAAAATCACGCAGTGAAGTGGTTAGGATCAGGCAAGTGCATTTTGAAAGATGGCTGCGAATTTTTTCAATGGTTGCTTAAAAATATATGGAAGTTGATATCTGCCTGAAGAGGAAATTAAAGCAGATTTGGGAAAAGGAGACTAAATGAAATAAACAGAAAGAATACTGTGTGCCAAATGGCCTCCTTATGCACTGTCAAATTATTGGATTATTTAAGACATGATTCGAAATTTCAATAGAGTTTAACAAAATGATAAATAATTGCTCTTGCTTGAAACACTGGAACGTTACAAAAACATATCGCACTTACTGCATTGTTCAGTTTCCACCATGTAAGAGACACTGAAGAGAATGAGCATGCTCACCAAAAGCATTGTTTTCTGTGAACTACACGTCCTGCTGATTCAACAGTATGTTGTGGACCTTAACCTTGCTTAAAAGTGAACGGTGTATCTCAGTAGGTAGTTGGTATTTTGACACAATGATCGGAGGAGAATTTTAAGCATGAAGTGGTGAAACATTCTGTCGTAATACCAGGCAACTGGCCATTCTCGAAGCGCCCCACCGCATGAATTCATTATATTTCATCCAATCAGCAAACTATGTTTGTTCCACACCTACTGCCAGTACCCGCGCCAAACATTGCGAAATGCTTTAACTGCTTCTCAAGTAAAACTTTTCAACTACTTCCCTTATGGCATTGTGCTGTGCTGGCTACAGGAAAGCTGGTAATGGATAACAGTTTAGAAATAATAGTGTTAATTGCGCTGTGGGAAATTATTTTAGCTGGCCTGATTAATTTAAACACTTCATTAAACATTTCATTTCGCAAAGACAAAAAACATTTATTCTGTTCAAAGAAATTCTTCAATTAAACTATTTTTTATTAAAACATTGAAACGTTAGAATAAAAAAGAAACTAATAATATTCAGGGAAGCATACAATTAAGACAAAACAAATATAATTTTGGCCAGGATGGAGGTCAATATTTCCACCTATGCAGTTACTGCGCCAGCAGGCTTTCACAAAAGATCTCAGATTTCATGCCAAAAAAGTAAAAGTTACACATTTTTAATCAATTTAATTTGCCCATCACTTGAGAAATTTTATTCATTCACTAATCTGTCAATGTACTAACGACATGTCTTTCAATCAATAATTCTCTGACACCTTCAAAAATAATTATGTTATTCATCAGCCTGTTTTACGGATGTTCTCTCCTAAAAATGGCTTCTTATGTTTCAGCATTTTCTCTGACCAATTTAACCCGGTTCTATTGAAGGAACGTTTATCTATTGGATTTATTTCCTCCGGTTTAGATATGCATTGGCAATTTGTTGCATTATTTGTGCCTGATCTGTGCTGATATCTTCCATGAATACATCTTTCATTTTAATAGCACGTTAAGGATATTTTTTAGAGACCTTAAGATGTTACTTACATATTCCCAAACCAGATATTAAACCATTAGCTGCTATTTATCCTCATGTTGGATATTTAGAATTATTCAGGATTCTCAACTACATTGTGGGAGACATAACCCCTCGATTACTTTTTTGAACTGTTTCTGCTGAGAACGAACTTACTACCGTGCGTCCAGAAGGGCGAACATCACAATGTACAAGCTCGCTGGTATTTCAGTTATCCATTTAATGTGGCCCCAGCTGTCAGCTGGATGAATTCCAGGCGTGAAGAGATTGATTATCAAGCCTTGAATGGTCAATTAATGCATTTACTTCCAGTTGGGAAGTAAGTGCCATCATCGGCACTTCGCATCCCAAAATCAATTAAACGAGCTTGGGAAGTGTCCAGCTCACCAGTCAAGTCCTCCAGCCTGTTCGCCCGTTATAGGGGGAGGGGGAATAATTCACGTTCGTTTTTGGTTGGAGTTACAAACAGGCCGAACATATAACATGTGACCAAGTCAATATCATGTGTTTTACACCAGCTGTAGAAACTTTAATTTTGTAGCAATTCTGCTTTGGCGCAATCACGCTGGCTGCCTGTTTTACACTTCAGCTTATCGTCCGCTCCATTGAAGCCAATTAGTATGGAAATCCAAGTCAACCCGTGCATTTCTTTAACGGTAGTGGCAATGGACGATTTCAACTTCTGCAGGTGGGGTGACCAGGCTCACTTTCACCCCAAGCTATAAGATGATAAAGAGAATCCTTCCAGCGCGTGGACGGGATCTAGCTATTTGAAAGCTAACAGAAGCAGGGTTGATCACAGCGATTTCAATCCCAAAATGCTGAATTAGCAAAACCTATTCAATTATAGTGTTTTCGGATTTCCCGAGCAATTTCAACCTGGGCGTGACGAACATGTTTTACTTTCCCTATCCGAATCTGCACTTACAAATGCAGCGTGTTTCTTTAATGAATAAACAGGTCGATTTTGATCTGACTTATGTGAACCAAGATTTGATATCCTTCTGTTTCTCTTTGCCAGGAAACGGAACCCATTCCTCGTCTACTGTAGTAGTAAGCATGCGGCCGCTTTCCAGGCAGAACACCATTGTAATACATTTTCTGCCCCATCCACGAAATATATTCTTACTCAAATATTTTTTGGGCCTCATCTCTATACACGGCTAGGCTTTTGACCTTAACTTGGTCTTCAGCAGAGTTCATCGGAGGTAGCTGACTTTGGAGGAACAATAAGGTGAGAACTTAAACACATGCGTTCGCTGTGCACAATATTTTGAATTTTGTGAGCTAATATTTGATAATTGCAGGGTTTTTTTTTTAACTGTTTACTTTCAAGTAACTAAACACGGATCTTTACTGACAAGGAGTCAGTGATAGCCGGTACCAAGGCAAGGGAGGAAAACCTTAATAATGTTTGCACGTCAATCAGCGCTCAGAAGTTTGTGCCAAATGTAATAAATCTGTCTCCAGTGATCCGCAAGATTTTACAAACAAAATATAATTCATAAACCAGTAACAATAGAAACCGGTAACACCCACTTAACCACGCTGAGATAAAAAGTGGGAAAACAGGTGAAGGGAAAGAAAGAAGGAGCAAAAGAACGATAGAAAAATAGGAAGATAGAAAAAAAAGATTTCTGACCATTGAGTAAAAATGTTGCACTCAAACGACTCTGAATCTGAGAACATGTTGCACCCTTCACTGTTTTTTTTTTAAAGTTTTTATCTCACTTTTAAACCAAGGAAAATAATGGACAATATCCCTTGGTTCTGTAATATGCAACTAGACTATTATACAGAACCAGTCCAATACGAATATGGGTGGTGCTGCACTGGATTGATATGCTTGTAACCCCATGCTTTGATCGGTGTGAAATTTGCTACCCAATTCTCTCACAATCAAGTACATAGCTCTTTGAAAGTTGGCACCCAGGTTGATAAAGTTGTTAAGAAGGCGTACGGTGTGTTAGCTTTTATTGGTAGAGGGATTGAATTTAGGAGCCGTGAGATTGTTACAACTGTACAAAACTCTGGTGCGGCCTCACTTGGAGTATTGCGTACAGTTCTGGTCGCCGCATTATAAGAAAGATGTGGAAGCATTGGAAAGGGTGCAGAGGAGGTTTACCAGGATGTTGCCTGGTATGGTGGGAAGGCCTTATGAGGAAAGGCTGAGGGACCTGAGGTTATTTTCATTAGAGAGAAGAAGGTTACACGGTGACCTAATTGAGGCGTATAAGATGATCAAGGGATTGGATAGGGTGGATAGTGAGAGCCTTTTTCCTCGGATGGTGATGACCAACACGAGGGGACATAACTTTAAATTAAGAGGTGGTAGTTATAGGACGGATGTCAGAGGCAGGTTTCTCACACAAAGGGTGGTGAGGGCGTGGAATGCCCTGTCTGCAGCAGCAGTTGTGGATTCGCCTACTTTGGGGGCATTCAAATGTTCGGTGGATAGGCATATGGATGATATTGGAATAGTTTAGGTTAGAGGGTCCACTGGCCGGCGCAACATCGAGGGCCGAAGGGCCTGTACTGCGCTGTAATGTTCTATGTTCTATGTTCAATCAGGCACGCTTTTGTAATAATTTGAATCCATGAGAAATTGAGAGATCTAAACAAGGGAGAAAAGACATGCTTTCTTGGATTGCAAAAGAGAAGAAATTCGATAATGTTATCCTTTGTCAGATCCAGCAACTTCTTTCTATTTTGGTTGACAGGTGTTGTTGAATTTTTATATTATAACATAGAGCAATGGAAGCCATACTGATTTTATTCAATCATCATTGTCAGCAGTCTGGGTCCTGAGTTCTGGAAGAGTCCCAATAAATGATTCTTTAATAATTCTTTCGCTGTACCCTCTCCACATTCCTCCCTCCCCCTGCCCCGACCTTCATCTCTGAGGAAACCTAACTTTGTAAAGCATTCAGAATTAGTTTAACATAAACTTAAAGGACTGGGTTTTACTCTGTATTGAGCTCAACTGAAGCAGATTATGATGTTTTTTATACTACGTTAAATGCCTCGTATATGTAATGTTTTATGATACGCTTATATTGCAAATATAAATCATTTTCCACATCACGACAAGTACCATTTTCATGTCCGATTCACCATGCCTTTTAATGTGTTTGTATTACAGAACTAAGCCATCAGCTCCAATACGATGTGACCAGAAGCATTATTTCTCTTATGATCAGCTGATGCTATTAACACATTCTTTTAATTTTCCAATCAGCTTTTGACTTTTAATTCATTAGGTTTTTGTTTACTATTCATTTATGGAATGTGGGAGTCGGCGGCTGGGCCAGCACTTATTTCTAATAATTCAATGTACGTTACTTGAGCCCATGGACCTTCTGACGGCCAGAGCAGAAGGAAGCATGGGCTGAAGCGCAGCACGTGGAAGGCTTTCAAACAGAAGACAGATTTTTAAAAAATATAATTGCCTGCAACTTCTTGGTTCCAGGGGGTGGGGTGTATGGAGTACCCCAAAGTTAAACTAGACAACCCCCTGGAAAAATCACAGATAAGGATTTACATAGCTTTTATCCAAGATATCTTTTCATTTAATTTGTTATTGTCACGTGTACTAGCATACAATGAAAAGTATTATTTGTTGCGCGCTATACAGACAAAGCATACTATACATAGAGAAGGAAAGGAGAATGTGCAGAATGTATTATTGCACTCATAGCTAGGCTGTGAAGAACGATAAATTTAATAGGTCCATTCAAAAGTCTGATCGCAACAGGGAAAAAGCGGTTCTTGAATGGGTTGATTAGTGTCCTCAGACTTGTATCTTTCCGATAGAAGAAGATGAAAGAGAATATGTCCAGGATGCGTGGGGTCCCGGATTATGCTGGCTGCTTTTCAGAAGCAGCTGGATGTGAAAGCACCGTCAATAGACGAGAGATTGGCTTGAGTGATGGATTGGACTTCTTTCATGATACTTTGCAGTTTTTTTGTGTCTTCAACAGAGCAGGAGCCAGACAAAGTTGTGCTTCAAGAATGCTTTCCATGATTCACCTGTAGAAGCTGGTGAGAGTGATAGCGGACATGTGAAATTTCCTTAGTATCTTGTGAAAGTAGAAGCGTCGGTGCACTTTCTTAATTATAGCATTGGTGTTGAGGGTCCAGGGCAGGTAGTTGGTGATCTGGATGCCTAGAAACTTGGCATCTTTGACCATTTTCACTTCGCCAATGTTATATAGACAGCGGGACGCCCTCGATTATGCTTTCTGAATTCGATGACCATCTTCTTCGTTTTGTTGACACTGAGGGAGAGATTATTGTCATCGCACCACTTCACCAGATTCCCTGTCTCTTTCCTGTGCTCAATCTCATCATTGTCTGAGATCCAACCCACAACAGTGGTCTCACCAGCAAAATTGATAATCAATTGAAAGGAAATTTAGTCACACAAGCATCGATGTATAAATATCTAACTATCCATGGAAATTGTGCTGCGTTTGGAAGTAACCAACAAAACAGATTTTATCAATAATTTTAATCGATCGGCCATAATACCCTAAAAGTTACTCTGAAAGGAGTAGAAGAGAGAAAAGCACTTCTAAATTCAGCCGAACTATTACAAAGAACCAGACCTACCCCAAGAAGCAAGAGCACATTTTTCCTGGGGACCGAATATAATGCTGTCTATCTTCTTCATTAACGAAAATTGTATTCACTTAAAGCTAATGTTCAACGGGTGTATTGATATTTATTTCAACAATGGAGGATTGGAAAAAGCTTGTGTGATAAAGTTCAGTAGAGATATGCATGTTGACATTGCGTCATTGGACCAAAGAATCATCGATTCCTTATAATGCAGAAGGAGGCATTTTGGTCAATTGAGTCTACACCAACTCTTCAGTAGAGTATCCTCTCTGCCTTCATATGTTGTAGCCCTTTACGGCTAATCCAGCTAATTTAGATATTCTAGAACACAAATGGGGCAATTTACCATGGTCAATCCACCTAAGGTGCAAATATGGTATGGCAGGAGGAAAACAGAGCAGACAGTGGAAAACCACTCAGAATGTACAAACTCCACACAGACAGCACCTAAAGCTGGAAATAAACCTGGGTCCCTGGCAACTATGAGGCAAAGTGCTATCTATGACTGTGCCACCATGCCACCAAAGCCAAGCATGTTGATTAGAAATGAGAAACAAATGCAGTTGAGGATAGTCAAGCCAGCCGTTCTCTTCTTGTCCTCAACAGGAACAGAATACTCCTGTTGGTGATTTTTGAGCGGTGTTCATTCATCCATTGTCATATACCACAAGAGTGTTCGCTTCCTGTTGGCGAACACTTTTTCAGCGGTCACGGGAATTCGGCCTCTGATCTTCGGGTAACATTCTCCAAGGCGGCCTTCACGATACATGACAACGCAGGATCGCTGAGCAATGACTGATAGCCAAGTTCTGCACACATGAGGACGGCCTCAACCGGGATCTTATGTTCGTGTCCAGCTATTTGTAATCCCCACGACTTGCTGGGGCTTACAATATCTCACTAACTGTTCTATCTGGAGGTAACACATATCTCTTTAACCTGTGCTTAACCCTCTCTCCACTCTCATTTTCTGTACCATTACGACTTGATTACCTATAAAGACTCGCATTCCAGTCATTATTTTGTAAATTGAGTTCATGTCTTTTTATGTCTATTTGTGAGCCGAATTCCCACTCACCCGATGAAAGGGCAGCGCTCTAGTGGCTTGTCAGATTTTAACTGGTGTTGTGAGACTTGTTACTGTGTTTATCCCAATCCAACGCCAGCATCTCCACATCATGATTCAGTAACCCATTCAATTAATAGGAACCAGTTATGGATAATACATGCTAAATTTGCTAGAATGGCCACAGTTCATCCACAATATGTTTTAAATGCAATGCAAGGGTTTTATTGGAATATTGTAGAAAGTTAGAGCAGGTGGACCTTTTTAGTGCATCTTCACACACGCACGCGCACATAGACACACACAATTTGTTCCTTTGGAGACAAAGTGAATGTTGTGTATAAATGGCATAGATGTGCTGGAGCGTGTATTGTCCTAATAAAGGTCGATGGGATGAACATAAGCCATGACGTTGGGCTAAAGAGATCTTTGTCAATGAAAATAAACAGGAGGAACTATGCTGCCTGAAACATTTAAGCCATTCTGTTGAACAAATTTGTCATATTCAAGGGTCAGTGTCAAGAACTGATTTCAGTCTAAAATGGAAGTCAGTATGCACAGATGTGTGCTTGGTCTCACGCAATTTTGTTTTCTCCCCTTGTCCTATAAAATGACACTTCATATGTAACTAGTTTGTTGTTATGATGATGTTGCACACAATAGCATTAGAAATGGAGCTACCAAGTATAAAATCCATGCTGATGTTAAATGTGAGGGTATCCCCAAACCCAGAAAGATAACTTGGAAGGCCAGTTCTTTGTGGTGTGTATTTTCAATTTGCTATACTTTGAAATATGTGCAAATGATGGAGGAACAGTCCAGTCGTTTTTTTTGATCAATTAACAAGCACCATTTATTATCTTAACTTCCTTCTTGCAGTATGTTTTCTTTTAACACTCAATGACAGCGCACTTAACTGCACACATTGCCACATACAGAATGTCTCATAAGGTCACCTATTTGTCCCAATTGCCTACCTGTTTTGAACTCTAAAATCGCACTTTTCCCCAAAGCAACATAGAATATTACATAACGATGTGAGCAAAATGCAGCAGATTGTTACCATGCACAGGTTATTTGCCCACACCTGGGAAAGTTGAATTTTCAGCTCCAGGGAACAAATAATCCTCGAAATTAGAGTTTCTAGATTAGATCTAGATTCACCATTATGTCATAAAAAAGGAATAATTAGTAATGTGGTTGTGTGAGATCCCTTGGGGATGGGTGAATGGAACACAATACTTTTTTTTTCAAAGAGATAACGAGTGACATAGTTTAATCAGATACCAGAGACTTGAACCTTAGTAAAGGAAATTACGATGATATGAAACTTAGTTGGCTGTGATTAGGAAACGCAATTTAAAGGGTCACAGATTCACAATTAGGCTTACCGGGGATGATGATAGATAGGCAATAACAATCAAAAAGAACATGAGTGAACTGCAACAGTAGTTTATTCCTGTTTTTGTTGTCTGGCACAAAAGTAAAACTAAAGATCGCCAACCTATGGCTTAGGGCCAAAAAAAAGTGCTATTATATACAAGGAAGAGGCCAAGAAAAAAAAGCAGACTTGAAAGAATAGTATAGAATTCAGCAAAGGTGAACCAAGGGACTGATTAAGAAGGGAGAAATGGAGTACAAGAATATGTTTGCTAGGAACGTAAAAGCTGGCTCATGTTTTATATCAGTATACGAGGAGAAAAAGATTGGTGAAAAAAAATCAGAAACAAAGGAAATAGGGAACAAAGGAATGGCTGACCAACAAAATACATGCTTTGGTTCTGTCTTGTAAATATGGATACAATAAGATATGTGCAATGTTAGGGAACACAGAATTTAATGAAAGGGAGGAACTGAAGGCGATCATAGCTGTAGAGAAACGTTCTTGGGAAAAATGATGGGATTGAAGTCCGATAAATCCACAGGGCCTGATTATCTGCATCCTGTCGTACTTAGGGAAGTGGCTGCAAAAAATTTGGATGCACTAATGGTCATCTTCCAAGAGTCTATAGATCCTGGAACAGCTTGTACAGATTGAAAGATAGCTAATGTTACTTAAAAAGATAGCTGTTACGTTAAAAAAAAAGGTAGAGAGAAAGATTATAAATCAGTAAGCCTAACATCGGTAGTGGGAAAACATTCTAAACTATATTATCAAATAGTTCATAACAAACATTTGAAAGAAATAACAAGACAGGTCAGATTCAGCATAGTTTAAGAGGAGGGTAATGTTTCATACATGGAGAATCATGTTTTGTAAATCTACTGGAATTCTTCAAAGATGCAACTAGTAGAGTTGCCGAAGTGGAGTGAGTGGATATGGTTTATTTGGAGTTTTAGAAGGCTTTTAACAAACTCTCACGTAAGAAATTGGTATGCAAAATCGAAGCATAGAGTGCTGAGATGCATAGAAAACTGGTTGGCAGACAGGAAACAAAAGGTAGAAATAAACTGGTCTTTTTTCCCCACTGACTTGTGGCATACCTGATGGATCTGTGTTTGGACCCCAGCTATTCATAATTACATTGATTTAGTTGAGAGAACTACATGTAATATCTTTCACTTTGCAGATGATGCTTAGTGGGAAGGTGAGCTCTAAAGAGGATGCAGATGTCACGTCTTTATAATTTTGACCAGTTCAGTGAATGGGAAAATACTAGATGTTGTATAATTTGGATAAATTTGAGGTTATCCGATTGGTAACAATAAAAAGACTGCAAATTACTATCTGAATAGCCATAACTTAGGAAAGGGGTCTTCGCAACGAGACCTGGTTAACTCGTACCCCAATCATTGAATGTAAGCATGAAATGCAGCAGGTAATGAAACGTCAATAATATGTCGGCCTTCATGGACCTTCAAAGATTCATATTCAGGAGCAGAAATTGTACATGGCCTTGCTGAAGCAATACTTAGTATATTGTGCACAATTCTTGCTGAGAGGGAGTGCAGAGAAGATTATCAGACTGAAATGTGAGGAGACGTTGAGTCATCTAGGTTTAAAATTGCTGGAATTCAAAAGAATGAGGGGGAATCTCATAGGAACCTGTAAAATTCTAAAATGACTTGTTAAGGTAGATGAAGGACATTTGCAATGGTGGAGGGGTCCAGTACCAGGTACCACAGTCTGTGGATATACAGTAGACCATTTAGGACAGAGACAGGAGAAATGTCTTCACCTAGAGAGTGATCAGCCTGCAGAATTCTCTACCACAGAAACCAGTTGAGGTCAAAACATTGCAGACAGAATGTTTTGGCTGGATTCTCCAATCCTACCAGCAGGCCACCTCCGCCCATGGATTTCCCACTGGAGTTGGGATGATTTCAATGGGAATTCCATTGACAGTGGCAGGATTAGAGAATCCCCCCACTCACAAACAATGCACCACCTCTCGCTGACAGAAAACCCACAGTTAGTAGTCAGAAGTGTGTTCATGTATGTTTTCAAGATGGGAATGAAAAGATGTGGAAAGAAGCTGGGATCAGGCTGAGTTGGATGATGGCTAATGATTATAATGAATACTGGAGCAGGCTCAAATGGCCGAGAGACCCTCCTCCTGCTTCTATTTTCTATGTGTCTCTGTTCAGGTTGTTCAAGTTTTGGATTTTAAACGAAACCTCTTAGTATTAACTTGTTTTCAGGTGCTTGTTTTCTGCAACTGGTTGAGGCTTAATGTAGCTTCTACTGTGTCTGTCTCTCTAGATATCATGCTAAGAATATATAATTGCTTCCCTTTAATGTTACCTCTCCTGTAGACCCAGCTTTTAGTTTACAAGTGCCAATTCCCCTATCTCCACTTAGGAGTGATCTCTTCCAAGCCCATTGTTTTCTACCAATGATGTAGATAATCACTTGTGTTTTTCATTAATATGTTCATTGCATATCAAAACAACCCTTCACATAGTTCAGTTTATCAATCCCCTTCCATCTTATTTCATTATTTTACTTTTTCTCAATTTCAATTTTTAATCCTATTTTCCCTCAGTTTTTAACACCAAAGATAACGAAAGGAAGTAACACCCATCTATGTCGGAGTTACATGTAACTCTCCGGGAAATATGCAAATTAATTTTTGATGCTCAGTCTGAACAGTTGAAACATTGCATATCCTAATGGTTTGTAAATAGATCTGAATTTTTTAAAAATAGGCAGATCAAATGTTCCTTTAATAACGATTAACTCTATAACTGCATTGTCATCATGATAGTCTTTTATTCCCTCTTCTGATATTTTAAAATAATTTTATGGTTATTTATGCTGTAATATTCCTCCAAATTCATATTACTGGGAAAAAAAAATAAAAATAATTGGCTGCTTCTTCAGATTACAGTAACTAATTACCCTGGTCTGAAGTGTGGATAATTGTCTCACTGGAGGTTTCCCTCTAATATAAATAGCAGTGCTTCCAATATATATATGTACATTAATATTTGAACTATCAGATTCAGTGAGTCCACAACAAATTTTATTTGAAGAAAATGGGGTACCCAGTAATCTTTCAGATAGAATGCATTTACTACCCAGTTCTTGCAGCTATTGGTGTTCTTGGTAAGGTTTTTGACCTGCATTGAACTGTGTACACAAATATTTAAGTGCTTCCTTCTTTCTTGCTGAACTCTAATGTGCTTTATTCTATACTACAAAGTAATATTATCATTTTTGTACCTCTATTGTTGCTATAGGTAAAAAAAGTGTTTTTTTTTCATTCTGTCTTTGTCAAATCAGGTATATTTATATAATTACTAAAACTTAAAATGTTTCCATGTGATCAGTGCTGCCGTATTTTTTAGTTTGTTTAACTCTGCACAATTCTAGTCCACAATGAATTACTGGAATCAGTTGATGGATATGCACAATTGTTTTAAGCATTTTAAAAATGTTATTGCAATGCAAAAATAACAACTGCATTTTAAAAATAAAAGAGTAGGATAATATATTTCTAACATAATAATTTATCTTTGTGCCCAGTTGCTATGCGTTGATATATCACTTCGATTGCTGATAATTAGGCAGAATTTATTCTTTTTTAATTAAATTCATTTGTGGGATTTGGACGTCACTGGCTGGCTAGCACTTATTGACAATCCCTTCTTGCCCTTGAAAGAGAATTGAGAGTTAACCTCATTGCTGGAGTCACATGTAGTAAGCCCGACCAGGTAAGGACAGAAGATTTCCTTCCCAAAATGACCAGATAATTGTACTGAGAGCACTGAAAATTAATATGATAAAATATTATATTCATCATTTTTATCTTCACGATGAAAAGCGACAGGTCAACTTCATCCCACTTTGTGCATAAATACTGAACTCACTGGATGTGCATTTATTATCTTCAATGAATTAACTCTTACAAACTTCTATAATTTTTATATCAATTCTAGAATGTGTTTTAAAATGTCATCTCTGGGGGCTGGTGTAAAACCCCACTTTTGCAAACAACGATCTCCCACTCATTGATTGCAGCAGACAACATTCAAGTTTAATAACAACAATGTTATTAAAAATCAACAATTGTGTATAATGGGAGGCAGAGTCGATAGCAATCACTTTCCGTTACGGCCAAATAAGATTTTGCATCTTTCAATGCTTCACATGCAAACGTAACATATGAACATCCGAATTAGGGGCTGGAATAGGCTGCTGTGTCCTTCAAATTTGCTTCAACATTCAATCAGATCATAGCTGACCTGGTTTTATACTTAACTCTATATTCCTGCCTACATGGCATGACAAAGAAATGGTTGGCATATGGGAATGCAATAACATGGTCACGAAATAAATGATTCACCGTTAAATAACATGTTAATGCGTAATTGAGAAAATGAGAATAACTGTTTATATAAATGTGCAGCACAGCAATCATTCTAAATTTTGAGTAGTTGAGACATGGACAGTTAAGGTATCATAAACATTAAATTTATTCCAATTCAGCTCACCAGTTTTGGAAAAAAAAGCTACTGAGCTACAATGTCACTGTGATTTGCACAGCTCTCTCTTTTGCCCTTTACTTCAATTATAAATTGGGTTTGCTCAAGAACTAAAATACTTTGAATGACTGATTTCATATTTTTTTTCATACTTCAGTTTAATCCACTTTGGTTTAGTCTCAAATTAGTAACTTGAAGATAAACCGTGCCTCAACAGTGCTAGTGATTGAAATTTTCAATTATTAATCAAATTTAATAAACGACGTCAATATTGTAAGTATTCCAATCATACATGAAACAAATATAATACATACATAGTAGCTGTGATGAATCCTCTTTTAAAGCATTTTGTTGACTCTATGGTATGTCCACTTTTTAAAGTTGGAATTCAAATTCAAGCTGAAACTTATAATTGATTCTCCAATCTCCAGTCCTTCTCGCAATGCATTTCAGATCATAGCAATCATGTGAAGAGTAATAAACAAATATGCCCTCAATACTGCTTTGCTTTTTCCATTTACCTTAATATCTGTTTTTGATGCTCCTGCATTGAGCATTTATTGTTACCTACTCTATTAAAATCCTTGACGATTTTTAAATTCTTCTTGCCATCTCCCTTCACTTTCTCTGTTCTTATTATCTCCTCACAAATTGCGTAAAGCTATTCCCTTATACCAATTCACACAAAACCTCTGCTCACCTTTAAAAGTTTTGAAGACTTTCTAAATTCTGGTGCACAGAATGAAGGTAGTGCCCTAGGTGATGACGCCATAAAAAGTGTATAGAAGAATGTTTTCTAATAAACATTCTGCTTTTGTTGAACTTGACATTATTCAGAAAGCCAAACGTAACGTATATTTTATAACAACTGTCTCAAATACTGCCCCTTTCACTCCAAATTTGCTTGTTATTTTGCAAGTAGATGTCGTTAGATTATCCTGAAAATCACTTCACACTATACAAATTAACTTGTAAATGTCCACTATGTTAACTTTTTCTATTGCTCTTGAGTTAGTTTATGACCTCCTCATTGATTATTGCATTTTCACTCTGCAGATCATCCTTAACTTTAAATTAAACATGTGGTCAAGTGTTGTCACTATGCTGATCAAATGATCAGTAGCCCTACCACGAAACCTAGGAGGTATTCCGTATCATTAGTCTGACAAAACCAGGTAAGGCCAAAACAGGTTTATTGTTAGTAAGCACCAACTAGCTTTCAGGATTTGCCCTTTGACCTGGCGAAGAGGCAAACCCTGGGAAGCTAGTGGTGTTTACTATCAAATAAACCTGTTGGACTTTAACCTGGTATTGTGAGACCTCTTACTGTGTTTACCCCAGTCCAATGCTGGCATTTCCACATCATACATTAGTCTGGTCAGAAAGAGAGACAATTTACTAGTATTATCTTCTTCTCTCTCTCAACCAATTTTGTGATCACATGACCAATATCCCAATAATTGTATGGTTATTAATTTTGGTAACATAAATAATTTTAAAACTAAGTTCACATTTTCAAATTGTTATTGGAACTCTGTCAATGATAGAATTGATACATTACTGCACAAATTATAAATGATCGTACATACTCCCCAATGCTGCTCATATGCAGTTACCTTTTCTGATCTTCAATCTCTCAGCAAAGTCTGTGTCCTTGCCTTATTGTAAATGTAAATGGTGTAAAAAAGAGACCCTGCCCAGTGACCAAGATTGAAAATCTTTTGAACTGGACAGACCTTCGTGTTACTCTTCCTTGAAAGACTACCATAATGTCCGGTCTTGACTCATAATAATTTGGTCAAGTGACTTAATCTTAACAATCGGTATTGCATCATTTCTCTTATTTTACTGACTCATTATTTTATTTTATTTTTTTTATTTTGTTGCTTCTTACTACTGCGTTTAATGCTGGGTCTTTGGTATCTAAGCAAGTCATGAGAGAGATTGCAGAATCTGGGACTGTAAACTTTACAGAAAAGTCATCTAAAGGAAGGTTATTCAACTGCTAATCATCCTGAAATAGACAGATATCTATTTCATACTTCAGTCCTCGCATTGGCACATTGTTTGAATTCAGTTTTATTCACTTTCACCATTTGATTAAGTGACATTTAAAATATCTACGTTAGATTTCTTGATGAATTTATTGATGCCATTCTTCAACAATAAGGTGTCAATATCTTTCACAGATTTTTTTCAACTTCTTAGCTCGATTGTTTCAGGCTTACTTTTGATCTTTATTAAATCTTGTGCTGTTTTATTCATTTCATAATTACATATCCTTTAAAATGTTATTGTGCTTGGTAATTGTATGGATATGTAAAATAAATTAATTTTAATTGGTGCATTCTGGTAATATTGTAAATTCTATTCCACTGATGTTTTTGGTGCTAAACTGTGTTTGTTTCATTAATTTCTTACAGTAAATTCAGTAGCAATTTTGATCCTTCTTCGAGGAAATTGTGGTCTGTCCAAATGCATTACCCGCTACTTGGTGGCAATGTCAGCAGCTGATTTACTACTCGTCATCATTAATATCATACTCAACCGAATTAATAACATTTATTTCCCAGTAACTTTCTTGTTCATCACTCCTGTGTGTGCACTGAGAGTCGTCTTATTACTTGCAGCTCTGGATTGTTCTGTCTGGTTCACAGTTGCTTTCACATTTGATAGGTTTGTGGCCATTTGCTGCCGGAATCTAAAGGCAAGATATTGCACCGAAAGAACTGCATCTGTGGTTATAGTAACTGTGAGTGTCATTGGTTGTTTGAGATCAATTCCATGGTATTTTCTATTTGTCCCTTCAATCATTGTTGGCAACGTGCCATGGTATTGCATTCAAAGACCAGACTATTATACCTCATCCTTATGGACAGCATACGAGTGGATTGATAGTATTCTAACACCACTGCTTCCAATTTTATTGATTTTGGTATTCAATGGTCTGACTATCAGGAACATTTTAGTAGCCAATCGGCACCGCAGAAGGCTCCGTGGTCACGGAAATGGACAGAATCCCATTGATCCTGAAGTAGACAATCGAAAGAAATCCATTTTTTTGCTCTTTGCTCTGTCTGCTAACTTCTTACTTTTGTGGATTACGTATGTTGTACATTCTTTAAACTGGCAAGTTACAAACTATAATTATGCGGAGAAACATCTTAACGGTCCAGTATATGTTGCTCAGCAATTTGGATTCATGCTACGGCTTCTGAGTTCTTGTACCAATACATGCATTTATGCGCTAACCCTAAGTAAATTCAGGGAAGAGTTAAAGAATGGGTTGAAATATCCATTTGTTAAATTATGTAAGCATTAATTTAAAACTGATCCATGACAGAAGTTGCATTTCAGGAGACATGTCAAATTGATCTTTCAGAGTTGATCCAAAAAAGAAAGCATGATCCAATCCTACCACGCAGACCGATCATGACCCCACTGTGCAGAACAATCATGGCCTCCCTTCCCTTCCCCACTGAATGCATGCAGAATAGCAGTAGGACACCTCTCCCCCCATCCATCACACGCAGTATGGCAGCAGGCCTCTCCCCACCACCAATTGCATGCAGCATAGCAGCGGGCCCATCTCGCCCTATTGGTCCACCCCTGGCCTACCCCCATTGGCTTCATCCTAACAGTGACTCCACAGGCTCCATCCTGGCACTGTCCCACAGGCTCTGCCACCTGGTGCTGATACTGCCTTGCCTTGCACTTGGTCTCTCCAGAGGACCTCAGTGGCTTCCAGTTCCATTGGCAAGGCCAACAGAGATTGTTCTCCATTCATGACGAGATGTTTTCCTCATTGGAGAGAAACTCTCCTGCTGACGTCATAAAAACAAGCGAGCCTGGCAATTGAGCACCAGTCTTACTAAACTCAATGATAATTGTTAATCTGATCATAACATATCACCAACTTGCACTAACATTTGCTCCCTTGTTTATCAAAAATATATTTACTCCTGCCCAGAAAATATTCAAAATCCTCTGTTGCACCAACTTCTAGTATTTTCCAAAGACTTATAATTGTTTGAAAGGGGAAAAAAAATCCCTCATTTCCATCTTAAATGAAGGGTTTTCTATTTTTAAACAGTAGCCTCCCACACTAGACATTCCTACTAAAGAAAACATCCTCTATGCATTGACACTCATGATCCTCTATGTTTTTGTCATTTGTCTCTTAGTCTTCAAAAGTCCACTTATACAAGCTTGGCCTGCCCAGCTTTAACTCATGATGTGGAGATGCCAGTGTTGGACTTGGGTAAACACAGGAAGAAGTCACTTTTGCTATGAAATAAACTTGTTGATCTTTAACCTGGTGTTGTAAGTTTTTTTACCAGCTTTAACTCAGCATACAACAATCTCCCCCACTGATCGAGTTATTTGTTTAGAAAATCTTCTCTGAAGTCCTTCCAATACACTTACACTCTTCCTTAAATAAGATCAATACTGTACCCAGTACTTTAGCTGTAGTTTCCCCAATGTCCTGTGTAATTGAAGCATAGCTTTCCTTCTTTTTTTGTTGAATTCCCCGAAGAAAGTTGAAGATAATCTAATGGTGTTCCAAAATGACTTGCTGTACCAGCAGTTACACCATTTTGTGATTGATGCATTAGAATACTGATGTTCCTCTGCACCTCAAAACTCTGCAACCTCTCCCAGTACGGGTCATTTACTTTTACTGGCTAGTGGTTAGCACTACTGCCTTTCAGTACCAGGAACTTGGGTTTGATTCCTGGCTTGGCTCAGTGTCTGTATGGAGTCTGGAAGTTCTCCCCAGACTGCGTGGGTTTGCTCTGGTTTCTCCCACAGTCTAAAATATATCTGGTTAGGTGCATTGGCTATGCTAAATTCTCCCTCAGTACACCCAAATAGATGTTGAAGGCTGGTGATTGCAGTGTAAATGTAAGCTTATTTGTGACAAATATAATATGTTACTTCTTAAAATCTTCCTGCAAAAGTGACCAACTTTGCATTTTCCCATGGTTTCCATTTGTCACGTCTGCCCACTTTGCATATCTATATCCCTTTGTATTCTCTTTGTCTACTCTTCACACTTCACTCTTCTATCTTTATGTTCATAGTTTATTTAACAACTACACATCTGATCCATTTCAGTGAAATAAATTACAAAAAGTTGAAGCCCCAGCATTGATTCCTGTGGCACATGACTCATTACATCATGCCAGCCACAATAGACTCATTCATGCCTACCCTCTGCCTACTGTTAGCTAGCTAATCTGTACTCCCTGCCAATGTTACCTTCCACACCATGAACTATCATCTTGCTCAATAGATTCTTGAACAGATTGCTATTCAGCAAGTGCTCGGCCATATCCAGGCTTGGGCAGACAAGTGGCATGTAACATTCGTGTGACACAACTGTCATATCGTGATCATCTTGAAGAGGGAATTTAAACACCACTGCTTGGTATTCATGTGCATTCTCATCACCAAATCCTCCAATATCAGAATCCTGGTGATTACCATTGATCAGAAACACAACCAAAGTTGCTATGTAATCAGTACTGTGGGTGTACCTACTACTCATGGGCTGCAGTGAATCAAGAAAGTTCCTCATCACCACCTTTCAAGGGCAGTTAGGACTGGCAATGAGTACTGGCCTAGCCAGCAAAGCTCACATCCAAACAATAAATTTTAAAATGAGCTATGATTTCTCTTTCATAACATTGTGTGCACTCTGCCTGATTTTTCAAAGTGTCCTGCTATAAGGTCTTTGAAAATAGTTTCTCATAATTTATCTATGACAGACAATATGCTAATTGGCCTTTACTTCCCTGCTTTCTGCTACCCACCACCCCCACGTATATTTTTGAATAAAGCAGTTGCATTTACTATTTGCCAAACTAAGTGAAACTTCCCCGAATCTAGTGAATTTTTGAAGAATTAAGACCATTGTACCAATTGTTCCATTATCCAATTTTTAAAGATAGGAATGGTTATGCTCATTAGGAATTGGGGACTCTTGATTCAGCAGTTGGAAAAAAAAAGTCATTCTGCCAGTACCCTGGTGAGAGAAATTTAGTATATTTCTCCCATCCTTCCAGCTGCTGATTGAGGATTATTTCTGGCAAATTTCCAGTATCTTCAACTACGCACACCAAGGTCTGTTTGAATTTAGATGTCACCTGTGTTCCAATACTTATTCTTGACAGTAACTTGTTAGCTGTTTTCTTTAGCACATACCAAGACTCTTAGTTTATATTGTTATTTTCTTAGTTAACATCCTCTGGTGCACATTTGCCCCTCTTTTACAATGCTTTGGTTATTCTTTGGAACAATATCACAAAAATTGCAATCAACCCTTTTGGCACAAGTGGCCTATAACTGCCAGTTCAAATGTCAGCTTAAGTCAATTGTGACTTGCATACATGCATCTGGCAACACAGAAGTCCCACTGGATGCATATGTGTACTGAAAGAGTGTAGTTTTGAACCTCTGATTCAGGTTCTGAAAGTTGCTGGTATGGAAATGCTGAGTGGCAATTACACCAAAACTTCCACGGTTGCAATGCCATTAGGTCAGTTTTTGCTGTCATTTATTTGCAGTTTTTGTTGGCCTAGCTGCAGTGAGTAGAGGCAGCAGACAGTCTTTGGGTGGGTTGTAAATGTTTGACATTTATATAACAGATTAAAAAATGTCTGTTATGATAATCAATTCCAATAAAAAAAAGTGTGTTCATTTACAATAAGTTGGGTGTCAGTGTCTAGAATAAATTTCAGTATTTGCATTTTGTAATAGATTTTAAGTGTTTACCACAATGTTAAAAGAGTTTCCACAACGCAACAATGATCCTTACGCAACTTGGCCAGTTCAAATACCCTTAAGATTAGATATGCAAATCTCCAGTAAGCTGACGTGAAACATCTGATTGTGAAGCAGTGTGCTAACCACTGCGCCAATGCCAGGGACACGGTTTCAATTCCAGCCTCAAGTCAGTGTCTGTGCAGGGTTTCCACGTTCTCCCCAGGGTTTTCTCGGGTGCTTCAGTTTCCTCCCACTGTGCACAGATATGCAGGTTAGGTTCATTAGCCATGCTAAATTGACACCTTAGTGTCACAAGAATTAGCAGGGTAAAATGTGTGGGGTTATAGGAGGGTCTGGATGGAATTGTGGTTGGTACAGACTCGATCGGGCAAATGGCCTCCTTTTGTACTGTAGCAATTCTATGAAGCTATGATTTCAGAATCTAGGGCAATCTAAAAGTTACTCACATTCCATCACAAGTGGAACATCATCCTTTGAGCTTGATTCTTAACTGAAGTTCTTTGAAAATTTTGATGCCAGCGTCAAAGATCAGACTACATATAATATAAATCCCTCCCCTTTCCCTCACTCATCTTTGTTCAGAGGTTAACATATGAAAATATTTTGATTACAAAAATAAAAAATTGAAAAATATGAAGGGAAATATGAAGACATCAGGCAGATGTTGGGGCAAATAAACTGGAAGGTGTTGTTCTTGGGGAAAAGCACAGAAGGAAGGTGGCAGATATTCAAGGAATGCTTGTCTGGAGCTTTGCACGACAACGTTCCAGTGAGACAGAGATTTTGATAGGACACGGGAACCATGGTGCACGAAGGCTGTGGTGAACATAGTCAGGAAGAAAAGAAAGGTGTATAAAAGGTTCAAAGAGCTAGGAGATGTTGGGGATCTAGAGAAGTACAAGGCTTATAGAAGAGAGCTTAAAAAAGAAATTAGGAGAGCCAGAAGGGGTCATGAGAAGGCCTTGGCTGGTAGGATTAAGGAGAATCCCAAGGCCTTCTACAAATATGTGAAAAATAAAAGGATGAGAAGAGAAGGGATAGGACCTATAAAAGGTGAAGGGGGAAAAGTCTGTATGGAACCGGAAGAAATGGCAGAGGTGCTTAATGAGTACTTTGCCTCCGTATTCACGGTGGAAAGTGATCTGGGAGGATGCACTACAAGTTTGCGGCAGACTGAAAAGATTGAGTATGTAGATATTAAGGAAGCGGATGTGGTAGAACTTTTAAATGCTATCAAGATAGACAAGTCTCTGGGACCAGATGGGATGTACCCCAGGTTATTGTGGGAGGTGAGGGATGTCATTGCAGAGCCCCTGGCGATGATCTTTGCATTGTCGATGGAGATGGGAGAGGTTCCGGAGGATTGCGGATGTGGTCCCTACTTTCAAGAAAGGGAACAGGGATAGTCCTGGAAATTACCGACTAGTGAGTCTGACCTCAGTGGTTGGTAAGCTGATGAAGAGGCTTCTGAGGGACAAGATATGAGCATTTGGAGAAGTTTTGGTTGATTAGAAATAGTCAGCATGGTTTTGTAAAAGGCAGGTCGTGCCTTACGAGCTTAATTGAGTTCTTCGAAAATGTGACTGAACACATTGACGAAGGAGGAGCAGTGGACGTGGTGTACATGGACTTCAGCAAGGCATTTGACAAGGTCCCCCATGCAAGACTTCTTGAGAAGGAGAGGGCATGGGATCCAAGGGGCTTTGGCCTTGTGAATCCAGAACTGGCTTGCCTGCAGAAGGCAGAGTGGTTGTGGATGGCTCTTTTTCTGCATGGAGGTCAGTCACCAGTTGAGTGCCCCAGGGATCTGTTCTAGGACCCTTGCTGTTTGTCATTTTCATAAATGACCTGGATGAGGAAGTGGAGGGATGGGTGAGTAAGTTTGCCGATGACACAAAGGTCAGTGGTGTTGTGGATGGTCTGGAGGGACGTCAAAAGTTGCAGCGTGACATCGACAGGATGCAAGACTGGGCAGAGAAGTGGCAGATGGACTTCAACGTGGATAAATGTGTTGTGGTCCATTTTGGCAGATCCAACAGGATGAATGAGTACACTATCAAAGGTAGGAGTCTTAGCTGTGTGGAAGAGCAGAGGGATCTTGGGGTCTGGGTCCATAAGACTCTCAAATTGGCCTCCCAGGTGGAGGATGTGGTTAGGAAAGCTTACGGTGTACTGGCCTTCATTCATCAAGGGATTGAGTTCAGGAGTCAGGAGGTAATGCTACAGCTTTGTAGGACCCTTGTCAGACTACACTTGGAGCACTGTGCGGAGTTCTGGTCGCCCCACTATAGGAAGGACATGGAAGCTATTGAAAGGGTGCAGAGGAGATTTACAAGGGTGTTGCCTGGATTGGGAGGCAATGCCTTATGAAGACAGGTTGAGGGAGCTGGGACTGTTCTCCCTGGAGAGACAGAGGTTGAGAGGTGACCTGATAGAGGTTTACAAGATGTTGAGAGGAATAGATAGGGTGGACTCAGACTATTTCCCAGGGCTGAAATGGTCGTGACGAGAAGGCACAGATTTAAGGTGCAGGGAAGCAAGTACTGAGGGGATGCTAGGGGAAAGTTTTTCACTCAGAGGGTGGTGAGTGAATGGAATCAGCTGCCGTTGGTGGTGGTCGAGGCGAACTCACTGGGGTCTTTTAAAAGACTTCTGGATGACTATATGGGATCCAATGGGATTAGGGGTTACAGATAGGTCTATGGCTGGGTAGGTTTTGATGTGTTTGGCACAACTTGTGGGCCGAAGGGCCTGTTTGTACTGTAGTGTTCTATGTTCTATGAAAAGGTATAGATATTATTGTGCAACTGCTAAAGTAAAATGCTTAGTTAAAATGTTAACATGGATCAAAGTTTTATAAATATAACAATTCTATTAATGTTTTCCATTAAACTGCAAAATTCTTTGAATGCTTCATTGAAAAAACATTATGCAATCATACAAATGTTTTATTGAAATATATACAAGTTAAATATGAAATAATAGATGAAGCAAGGCAGGTGAATATTAATGATAGATTTTCCAAGGCCCAAAATGCAAACTCTACTTTGCTCAATCTAATGCAAGTATCCAAGTAATTTCAGGATACTTGGAGAATTCCTCACCTTTCATCTTGACAATTAAATTTTCAGTTTCCATATTCTAAATTAAAACATATGAAGACTTAAGCACACCCACAAAGTTATGAAATAACAATGCAGATTTTAAAGTTTTACAGACTGAGAAGATTGTAAATTAAATCACAAACCATTGACAAGCATGCCTCATGTTATATAATATAATGCAGATTTAAATAATTTCCCATATTTTAGAATAGCAAAATCTATTTATAGATCAACTACTCATCCTCAATGAAAAAAATTAAAGTGAGCTAATAACAATAGGATTAACTACTTAGAAGCAATTAAAAAACACCAACATACCTTGCTGTTGTAAAAAGTAACCTGTTTTCAGTGCAAAATAGCTACTTCCAAACTGGACTTTGGGTGTTCCCAGTCTGCCACATAGCTCCAAACCTCGTGTCAGTGGGGTGCGCAGCAATGGTTCTATTGATGGCCAAAGGTCTCAGCAGTCACTTCCAGCCTCATGGATGCTGCTAAGGTCCTAGTGCACTCAACATTCTTGCAACTTAAGGATGTGCATAAAGCCCTTGCAAATTGCACTGCTGCAACTTCTCAGCTTTAAGGAGCTGCAATTTTAAGGAACATTTGGTGGGAGGGATTGTGACTTCAGGATGTGTGGGGTTCGGGGAAATAGTGGGGGCATGTGATTTTGGAGAAGGGGCAGTATGGACAATGACTGTTGATGGGCTAAGGGCAAGAGGTGTGCCTCAAC
Source organism: Sphyrna mokarran (assembly GCA_024679065.1). Lineage (NCBI taxonomy): Eukaryota > Metazoa > Chordata > Chondrichthyes > Carcharhiniformes > Carcharhinidae > Sphyrna > Sphyrna mokarran. Next base: position 5,858,122 of record JAGIQG010000014.1, on the reverse strand, counting down.
CTCAACATGTGTTCCTCCCCATCTTCAACGTCCCTCCCCCTTCAGTGATGCAAACCACCAATCTTGCTGTTCTTTTGGTTGCTGCTGGAGCTGAGGCCCTGGAGGAAGATTGCAGGCACAGGGGACCCAGGCCTTACCACTGGCAGGAGTAGAGGGAGTCACCATTGGAGGCAGGAGATAGCCACCATTGTCCAAGGGTGGGAGAGGGACACAGGAGAAGGAGGAAGCAAAAATGCCAGCAGTTCCATGCAAGAGTGTCATTTGAACAGATGTCAGACACCATGTGCCACCAACATCTCTGCCTCCAAAAGGAGACATTTGTGCCTTCTGCTACAGGATTTAACACCTCAGGGTGGGGGCATCCACCCTCAGTGGTGGTCACATTAACAGCCACTCCAAATTTTTATGCAACTGGCTCCCTCCAGAACCTGAATGGAGATATGTAGTATTTCCCAGTCAACTGTACACACCTGTGTCAAGCAGTCATGGAAGCCCTGTATGTCTGGGCTCTGCAATACCTCAAATTTAATCTGGACTAGGCCTATCAGGAAACCTGGGTTACAGGGTTTGCAGCCATTGCGTGGATGCCTAATATATAGGGGCCATTGACTGTACACACTTGTGAATCCACAAAGATTCTTCAACAGAAAGGGGGTTCTACTGCCTGAATGTTCAAATGGTGTGATCATAACCATTTATGATTATAAAATCATAAAAGCAGGGAAAATTTGCTAAGGCTATGATGGGGGCTTTAAACTGATTCGGGGGGGGTGGGATCCTAAGTAGTTGGGGTGCTGAGAGGGATGAGAGTAAGGGGGTTATAGAAGAGAGTTGTAAAACACAGCGGCGTATGGGTGGGGTGGGGCATGGTTTGAAATGCGTATACTTTAATGCAAGGAGTATTTGCAATAAGGGGGAGGAACTTGCAGCTTGGACCAGTACCTGGAACTTCGACGTTGTGGCCATTTCAGAGACTTGGGTAGAGCAGGGACAAGAATGGATGTTGCAGGTTCCAGGGTTCAAATGCTTTAGTCGGAGTAGAGAAGGAGGTAGAAGGGGGGGAGGAGTGGCATTATTGGTCAAAGACTGTATCACGGGGATAGAAAAGAAGTTTGATGAGGACTTGTCTGTTGAGGTAGTATGGGCTGAGATTAGAAACAGGAGAGGAGAGGTCACCCTGTTGGAGTCTTTTACAGACCTCCTAATAGTTCTAGAGAGGTTGAGGAAAGGATTGCGAAGTCAATTCTGATTAGGAGTGAAAGTAGTAGGGTAATTGTGATGGGGACTTTAACTTTGCTAATATTGATTGGAATAGCTATAGCTCTAGCTCGTTAGAGGGGTCAGTTTTCGTACAGAGTGTGCAGGAATGTTTTTTGACTCAGTATGTGGATAGGCCAACTAGAGGTGAGGCTACATTGGATTTGGTGCTGGGCAATGAGCCAGACCAGGTGTCAGGCTTGGAAGTTAGTGAACATTTTGGTGATAGTGACCACAATTCGGTTACGTTCACCTTAGTGATGGATAGGGATAGGCATGATGCTGGGGGCAGTAGTTATAGCTGGGGGAAGGGTAATTATGAGGCCATCAGGAGAGAATTAGGTTGCATAGATTGGACTAGGAAACTACAGGGACTGGGAACATCTGGAATGTGGAGCTTATTCAAGGAGCAGCTGCTGCGAGTCCTTGATAAGTATGTCCCTGTCAGGCAAGGAGGAAATGGTCGAGTAAGAGAACCTTGGTGTACGAAAAAGTTGATTTGCTGGTTAAAAGGAAAAAGGAGGCTTATGTCAGGATGAGGCTTGAAGGCTCAGTTAGTGCATTGGATAGCTATAGATTAGCCAGGAGGGAGCTAAAGAGTGAATTGAGGAGAGCTAAGAGGGGACACGAGAAGACTTTGGCTGATAGCTTTAGGATTCTCCTTAATCCTTTCTTTAGATATGTTAAGAATAGAAGATTGGTTAGGACAAGATTAGGGCCAGTCATAGATAGCAGTGGGAAGTTGTGCGTGGAGCCTGAAGAGATTGGCGAGGCACTGAATAAATATTTCTCTTCGGTTATTCACGCAGAGTGCTGGAAATGTAGCTGTGGAGAGCACTGAGGTACAGGGTTGCAAATTGGGGAGTATTGTAGTAGATAGGGAGGATGTGTTAGAAATTCTCGAGGGTTTGAAGTTGGATAAGTCCACTGGGCCGGACGGGATTTACCCTAGAATTCTCTGGGAGGCAAGAGAGGAGATTGCAGAGCCTCTGGCTCTGATCTTCAGGTCCTCGTTGGTTACGGGTGTGGTTCTGGAGGACTGGAGGATAGCGAATGTGGTCCCATTGTTCAAGAAGGGGAAGACAGACCTTCCAGGGAATTATAGGCCAGTGAGTCTTACTTCTGTTGTGGGCAAGGTATTGGAGAGAATTATTAGGGATAGGATTTATAGTTTTTAGAGAGAAATGAATTGATTGGGGATAGTCAGCATGGTTTCGTGAAGGGTAGGTCATGCCTTACTAACCTCATTGAGTTTTTTGAGAAAGTGACCAGAGAGGTGGATGGGGTAAGGCGGTTGATGTAGTATATATGGACTTTAGTAAGGCGTTTGATAAGGTGGCCCATGGAAGACTTCTACAGAAATGCAGATGTGTGGAATAGAGGGTGATTTAGCTAATTGGATTAGGAATTGGCTGGCAGATAGAAGACAGAGGGTGGTGGTTTATGGGAGATATTCATCGTGGAGTTCGGTGACGAGTGGTGTGCCTCAGGGGTCTGTTTTGGGGCCCCTGCTGTTTGTAATTTTTATAAATGATCTGGATTAGGGTATTGAGGGATGGATCAGTAAATTTGCAGATGACACTAAAGTCGGTGGAGTGGTAGATAGTGAAGAGGGGTGTTATAGTTTAGAGTGACTTGGACAAGTTGCAGAGCTGGGCCGAGAGGTGGCAAATGGAGTTTAATGTGGAAAAGTGTGAGGTAATGCACTATGGCAGAAATAATAAATGTGTAGAGTATAGGGCTAGTGGTAGGATTCTTAGTAGTCTTGATGAACAGAGGGATCTTGGTGTGTATGTGCATAGATCCCTGAAAGTAGGCAGTCAAGTCGAGAAGTTTGTTAAGAAGGCATATGGAGTCTTAGCTTTTATTGGTAGGGGGATTGAATTTCGGAGCTGCAACGTCATGTTGCAACTGTACAAAACTCTAGTGTGGCCGCACTTGGAGTATTGTGTGCATTTCTGGTCCCCGCATTATAAGAAAGATGTGGAGGCATTGGAGAGGGTACAGAGGAGGTTTACCAGGATGTTGCCTGGTAATGGAGGGCAGGTCTTATGAGGAGAGGCTGAGGGATTTGAGGTTGTTTTCGTTAGAAAGGAGGCGGCTAAGAGGAGACCTTATCGAAACATATAAGATGATTAGAGTTTTAGATAGGGTGGACAGTGATAGCCTTTTTCCTAGGATGGAGAAAGCTATCACGAGGGGACACAGCTTTAAATTAAGGGGTATGAGTTATAGGACGGATATCAGAGGTAGGTTCTTTACTCAAAGAGTGATTAGGAGTGGAATGCCCTGCCTGCAGCTGTTGTAGATGCGCCAAGTTTGGTGGCGTTTAAGAGGTTAATTGATAAGTATATGGAAGAGAAGGGAATGGTTTAGTTTGGAGGGGCATTGCTTTTTATTTTGGTCGGCACAACATCGAAGGCCGAAGGGCCTGTTCTGTGCTGTAATGTTCTATGTTCTATAACATGTATATTATGCACGTCTGTGCAAGACACAGCAGCTGCATTGTCAAGAGCTTTGACATCTCAGGCATTTAAGGAGCTCAAGCTACAGGGGTGGCTCATGGATGATAATGGGTTATCCACTTTGGATTAGTCTGATGATGCCTGTGCAGATTCCTGTGACAGAGGTGGAGACTGCTATATGATGCCTACATATCCACCCACAAAATAGTGGAGAGGTGCTTTGGGCCCCTTAAATTGTGATCCCTGTGCCTGAACTGCTCTGACAGGGCCCTATATACAGCCCTCTGATCTCTTTGCACATTGTGGTGGTGTGCTGTGTCTCACACAAACTGAATCTGCAAAGAGGTGACCATTGGAGGATGTGGAGGCTGACCAGCAGGACAAGGAGCACATTGAGGAACATTATCCAGATGCTAGAGGGATGACAGCTGGAATAAGGCTGGGGAGGCCTTGATCACCAAATGGATCAGTCACGAGAGACTGTGGTCTCCAACCCCACCCCCCAAAGTCCTTCTATCTCCTCTAACATTGTCACACCAAAGACTGATGGGCCTGGACACTAGTGAGTTTTTTGGCAGGCAGAAGGCTGATGAAAACTCATCAAGCAGTGTTGTAATGGTTCCTGGTGCAAATTAATCCATCTCCTACCTGAGCTCCACATGCATGCTGGCACCTTGGCTCATATCTGCATTGTGGGCAAGGGATCTGCAACCCTGTACAGGGCTGTGTTGAGGGAATGGCCTCATGGGTCTGGGGAACCAATGCCTTCCTTTTCTCAGTAACAGCTTTGAGGGGCCTCAAACTGACATCAAATAAAGTATCCTTTCAGCAATCAATGGAACAGGATTCCTTTGAGACAAATTAGTCACAGGTGGGTGGTAAAAAATTGTAATGATTGCTATAAAAGGTGTTTAAATAATAAGGTTGAATATAAAAACTTGTGAATGGAAAGTATTAAGGTACTTAAAAGATCTATTTAAGTCATGCAGCATTTCACCCGTGCCATACTTCCTAACCTTACGTGACTTTTCACTATGTCCCAGTCATTCCCCAGAATGTACATTGGAGGTGAAGGGGCCAGCTACCTCACCTTGCTGCCTGTGATGTATGTGGCAGACACCCTCTGGAGGTCCTGGAGCTTGAGCATGCTATCCAGCCACTAGGTGTCTGGGACATTTCAATGATATGATTCCACTACCCTGAGCTCTGGCATTACTTGGCTCTGCCAGTCCTGGAGGACCACCTGTATCCTACTGTGGTCAATACCATCTGAGTCAGGGGCCACCTGTCAATGGCCGCAGCAAATACCTATAGAGACTGGGCCATGCTCTGCAACGCTTCAGCCATGACTGTGACTGGGCCATGCTATCAAAGGCTGCTGCCATAGACCATTGTCTCAGCACTGTTCCTCTGGGTCTCCTGCAAGCTTTTGAGCCACTTAGCTGCAAGATCAAGAGCCTGTTCAGTCTCTCAGCTGTGGCCTGCTGTGATTTGGTCATCATTTGAAGCCTGCCACTCATGGTGAGGATCTCCTGCTGTAGAAATGCCAGCATTGGACTGGGGTAAACACAGTAAGAAGTCTGACAACACCTGATTTAAATCCAACAGATTTATTGGATAGTAAACTCAAGCTTGAGTCTATGGTCTTCATCAGGTGACAGTGCTGTTGGAGACCAGAACACCTCATTCACCTGACGAAAACCATAGGGTTGAAAGCTTGTGAGTTTACTATCAAATAAATGAGTTGGATTTCAACCTGGTGTTGTTAGACTTCTTACTGAGGATCTCCTGCCCCAGGCTTTCTATTGCAGAAACCACTCTTCCAGTGTTGACCTGGAAACCATGCAAGACAGGCTGGTCTGCCTGAAAGCTTTGGGACTCCTCCCAATACCCTCAGTTGGTCTAGTGTAGCTGTCAACCCCTCCTGTATTCTCTGGCTCTGTTGCTGCATTCTCAGCAGCTAAGGGAGAAGTGATCTCAGAGGCACGAATGTAGCCCGAGACCAGCTGGGTCCTTACCTCTGGCAGGCCCCTTGTGCTAAAGGCCTCAGATCCCTCCTCTACCCGATGCTCATCAGCAGATGTGTTGTGCTTATCAGAATGGGACCCAGAAGCTCAGCTAATTGGACCCACCAACATGTCAGTATCTGGGATGATGAATTGAGATGGAAGCTGATGCCAAAATGCTGCTGGCCTTGGAGGTCACTTCAGCCATATCCCCGAAGGATTTGTCTGAGCTGTCCTTACCAGGATGGGTAGGAGCTGCAGTAGGGGCCTGGTGACCAGATGAGTCCGATGCATCTGGTTTGGGCCCTGCAACATCAGACAAAGTTAATTGTAAAGGAGAGAGAGGAGTCCAGGATACAAAACACATGATTCACATTTCTCCATTGAACAGAGAACAAAGCACAAAAGAAACTGCATCACAGGAACAAGCCCTTTGGCCCTCCAAGCATGCAGTGACCATGTTGTCCTTCTGGGGACAATATGCCTCTTTAGTCAATACTGGAGCTATATTTTAAGCCTTGAATTATGCAAACAGGATTCAAACATGCCAGGAAAGGTGTCCTTAGTCAGACACTCTGGGACTTCACAAGCAATGCAATCCTCAGTACTAAATAGTTTCTCGGCTCAACAGGCGGAGCTGCTTGCTTAAACTCCCAGCATGTATTTTGGTTTCTGGACAAACTGTCAATACTGATACTGATTCATGATATGCATTTAGAGTAACGCACAATTACGGATTAAATTGGAATTTGAGAAAATGGCTTTGGGTGCCTAGTGACGTGGAGAGAAATTTAAACAAAATAAATTACAAAATTCAGAAAACGTACAGAAGATAAACCAAGCAGGACACTTGAACTGTGTTTGTAGTCAGTGCTAAATGAACAGCATTCATCATTAATTGCACTTGCAATTGCCCAGCAGCTTTAGTATGAGAGGTTCTCTGTGTGTACACATAGGTTAATTTGAGGGATTTAGAGAGATTGTGCAGGAGCAATATTATCCAAAGTGATAGAGAAGCATAATTAAAAGCAAATTACTGCTGATGATGGAATCTGAAACCAAAAGAGGAAACACCAGAAACTCTCAGCAGGTCTGGCAGCTGAAATTGAGTCAAAATGACTTTTGTCAAAGCTTTGACAACATGGTCATCTGGACTAAAAACATTAGCTCTTTTCTCTTCTTACAGATGCTGCTAGAAGGCATAATTCCACCCATTATTCATTGCAGAAACAAACATCTATAAACAAAGTCAGTGTTTGCTTCAAAAACAGTACAGGGAGGAATTAGGACTACAAAAAGCATGGTATGAATGGTAATGATGCATGTCCAAGAAGTTAGAGTTAAAGTAGATGGAACATAAATGGCAACAAGTCATTGGGAAGAGGTTAGGATTAGGTCAGATGTGTTAGTAATACTTGTGGGTTATGAATGGAAGGCTGAGAATTGACAGTGTTAGTCAACAGGATTTGATGAGATTGCAACATATTAACAGAATTCAATCTTGAGCAGGTGTGGGAATGGTCTCAGTTTTCTAGATTTTCACTTGCAGTTGGTTGAAAATTAAGCATTCATTTTACACTCTGCTCAATTAATATTCTCAAGTAGTTCTCCTCCACTGAAGGGAACTGACAAAACATTACAAACTGCTTACATGGAAGTTCTTGAAGAGCCCATCTGAGGATGGATGCTCCACAGAAAATTTGGCCATCTGTTACACTTCCACAGAAGGGGAATTGACCCTCAACGTGCTGGAGAAAAAACTCTGCATCATTTGTCAGGTTTACATTCTTCAGAGTTTGTTTCCAGTTAGTTTCTGTTTGGCTCTGATATTTAGAAACATAACTAGCGGGGATAGACCATTCAGGTTCTAACAATCAAATAGATCATGGTTGACATTTGATTGTAATGATAATTTCCAACCATAACCTTAGATTTCTAGGTACTAAGAACATCAATCAATCACCCACCTCATCTGTCCTAAATGGCCTGCCCCTTATTTGAAAACTGATTCCCCTTGTTACATACTCAGACAAGGTGAATTTTTTTCCCCTCTCTAGATCTTTAGAATTAAAACTTGCAAAATTCATATCATCTTTTCTTCTAAACTCTAGAGAAGACAGGCTATCTCCTTAATCTCTCCTCAGTGTCCTACTGTAAGTTAGCATACTGATACTTCATTTGTGGATGCCTTTCCTTATGCAAAGACACCAAAATTGTTCATAATCCTCTAAGTGTGGTCTAACCAAGGTTCTATGCCATTGAATGAACACTTTCACTCCTGTACTCAAATCTTCTTGTGAAAAGGCCAACATACTACATGCCTTATGACAACATCCTGGTCCCTTTGGGCATCACCACAATCTCTCACCATTACAAAAACTCTAGACACTACCAATTGTAAATACCCTCACACTTATGCAAATTATATTCCATCTGCCCAGTTCTTGCCCACTCACTGAGCAAAACCAAATCCCTTAAAAGCCTCTTTGCATCATCAAGGCATTTTATCCTTCAAAACTTCTCATTTACAGTGCAGATGACTTTGTCATCACTCAGTTCATTAAATTTTCCATCAATGATTTCTTGGTTACTCAGCTCATGGCCCTTCCTCTAACCCCTGTCTGTTGTCACTGGTCTTATTTTTCGCAGTTTCACTCAGCTTACCTTGTTTTCAGTCCACAAAAAGTAGTAAATTGTTCCCTTGTTCTTTGTGCAGATATTGATGGGACAATTGGATATTTTTATCTCTTCATATAATTGTTTCAGGTTCATAATATTTTCAATTTTATTAATGTCTTTCTCTTTTAGTCTACATTCATTCTGTAACATTGTAGAATCCCCAAACTGAAACATCACAATACTTGTAAATGTTTGTAATTTATTCTGTGTCCCTCTCACTTACCCAAATGTTCTTCTCCACTGAAACACCTCATGGTTGCAAAGAACAGACTCTATCCAGTCCTTTTCCAATTGTTTATTCTGTCCTGGTATAATTTCAACAAATAGAGCAGCTGTAAATCTGATTCCATTTTGTCAAGATTTCAGAGATTGTAGAGGTCAGATAAAGAACAAAGGACAAAACAGCACAGGAACAGGCCCTTCGGCCCAACAAGCCTGCACTGCCACCTTGACGTTCCCACTTCCACCCATGATCCCTGTCTATGTTTATAGAAATCTGCATTGGAACCAAATTTGCAAGACAATTTAGGGAGAATTGGTTTTGCCAATCAGCCTAAAAGCACACCTTTGGGGTGTGGGAGAAAGCCCACAAGCACGGGAAGAATGCACAAATTCCCACAGACACATGCCCAAATCCATGTAACTGCACAGCACAATGATAGTCACTGAGCTGTTGTGTTTCCATCAACTAGTCCAGTTGAAGCATACACTAACAACATGAAGCACTAGGATACTCAAAAAAATCCAAGAGCAGCCCTCATGACCCATTGTGCGTATGCCTCTTGTTAGACAACAAGGCAGACCAAAGTACCTGTAGAATAAAACAGAAATACAACAATATCATTCACAATTGACAATTCCCAGGGAACTCTCAAGGCTCATGATCCCTATTTTAAAATCAGTCTTCTATATCCTTCTGTCCCCATTCTGTTCGTGTGCCCATCTAAGTATCTCTTAAATAACTCCAGCGTGCCTACCTCCACCTTACCTGGCAGTGCATTCCATATCCCCACAACCTTCTGAAAAAAACTCCCTCTAGCATCCAAATTATTCCTTACTCTCCTCACCCTAAGACCTCATGACCCCTCGTGATATTTGATTCCATTCTAGGAAAAAGCTTACCACTGTTTACTCTATCTATACCCCTCAATGTTGTACACCTCTTAGATCTCCTCTCAGTCTGTCTTTCTAAAGAAAACAGCTCCAGTTTGCCAAATCTCTCCTCATAACTCAGACCTTCCATACTAGGCAGCATCCTGGTAAACCTCCTCTGCACTCTCTCCAGAGTCTCCACATCCTTCTGGTGGAAAGGTGACCAGAACTGTACGCAGTATTCCAAATGAGGTCTAACCAACGATTTATACAACTGCAACATTAAAGGCCAGCTCTTGTACTCTATACTCCCTCCTTAAAGGCTAGCATACCATGTGCTTTCTTCACAACCTTCTCCACTTGCTGTGCCACCTTCAGAGACTTGTGCGCCTGCACCCCCAGGTCCCTCTGCATTTTTATACTCTTAATAGGTCTACCCTTTATCATATACCTCCCCGCTACATTCTGTCTCCCAAAATGCATCACCTTGCATTTATCAGGATTGAATTTTATCAACATATTGATGTACTTGTTTCTATGCTACAGGTGCTTTGGTCCACCTTGTTGTCTAACAAGGGGCATACACGTGATGGGTCAAGAGAGGGCTGCTCTTGGATTTGGAGAGAGTATCCTAGTGCTGAATGCTATTACTGTACACTTGACCTGGACCATTTGATGGGCAACACGACAGCTCAGTGACTATCGCTGTGCTGTGCAGATACATGGATTTGGGCCTGTGTCTGTGGGAGTTTGCGCATTCTCCCCATGCTTGCATGAGTTTTCTCCAGGTGCTCCGGTTTCCTCCCACATCCCAAAGATGTGCTCTTAGACTAATTGGCAAAACAAATTCTCCCTAAATTGTCTCAAATTTGGTTTTTAATCCATAGATCTATAAACATAGATAGGGATCACGGGTACAGGTGGGAACATTGGGGTGGTGGCGTGGGCTCGTTGGGCCGAAGGGCCTGTTTCACGTGCTGTTTTGTTCTAATAGCTCATCCACATTGAAGCAATATGGCCAATCTGTTGTGATCTTTAACTACAATCCCACATCTTGCTATATTTCACCAATGTTTTTATTTCCACTATCAGTTTCAGAAAATAAGGGAAACACTTTGACTCTTCCAAAAACCTCATCCCCTATAATCAGTTTCTCCCAATTTTCTTCTTACATCAGACTCTCAACAGTCTAGAAGGAGACCCATTCAGCCTGTACTAACAACAATCATACCAGGTGTGGGAATGGAAGCTTTGTGTTAAATTTTGAAGTACAGAAGTGTTCTGCTAACCAAATGACCTAGAAACTTAGACTTACCCACCTGTGGCAAATGAGTCAATTAAGAGTAACAAGGGTCATAGGGATAATGATGAAATGATGATTCAGTTGCATAGGAATCAGAATGATTAAAGTCATGCATCAAGGCAAACAAAGCAGCAATTATTCTGCCAATGCCTAGCTCACTAGAAATCTGTATTCAACACAAACCCAATCCTTGTAACCCCATATATTTACTCTGCCAATCTCACTGGCACTAAGGGGCAATTTCACATGGCCAAACCAACCTAACTTGCATGTTTTTGGACTGTGGGAGGAAATCAAGCATCCAAAGGAAACCCAAGCAGACATGGGGATAATGTGCAAACCCCATACAGCTTGCTCCTACTGCTTACTGGATAGAAATATTTAGTGTGAATTGTCTCTTACTTTCTTTTCTTCCACTGCATAGAAGAATTTTGATGGTGGTGTGCGTAGTTCATTTAGCAAGTTTGGGTTTCTGTAGCACAGATAATTTTACAGCTGTAGTCCAGAGAGACCGGTATAGATTCAAATGTGTTCCCATTACATGGCTAACCAAGAGTCACTTTCATTCTTGCTGACCGCCATGTGGAAGGATTTTCAGGTTGATATACAACCTCTTTAGCCATGTTATGACCACATGTTCTTTGGGAAAGAAGTACTGGAGTTAGAGCCAGAAGTTCTGGAATTTAAGGTAAGGATGCTACCACTGTCATAAAAGCCTGGAACACCCTGATGTTCGAAGCCTCCCACCTTTCTACACAAGGCTTGTTATCATATTTTATTTGATAATAATCTGAAGAAAGACACAGGAATATTCTACCATGTGAAATGTCTTGCACTTCCGTAGGATCTTTTTGAAATAACAGCATTCACAATTTGGTTCCTGTTGCCTGAAATCTTATGACTAAAATCATTTCAATCAGCATGCCATGAAAGCCCATTCCATATCTTACATCTTCCACATATGTTTGTAAAGATATACAAATTAAAGTCTAAATCATAGATTGATATAGCACAGAAGACTATTCAGCCTATTGTGCTTGTGCCAAGTCTTTGATACAGCTATCCAATTAGGCACACTTAGTTGCTTATTCCCCTTTTTTGCTTTAAAAATCCAATTTCCATTTTAACTTGCATTTGCTATGGTTTCAGTCAGTGTGTTCCAACTTTAAAAGAGTATTTTTATTGTTAAGTGTTATTACAGTAAGCATCTTCCTATTTGATGTTTTTTTTTGCATGTACAAGTGATATTACTGGTAGCATGGACTTTCTTGGGTCTAGTCTTATCACAAAGGACTTGTGTATGTAGCTGTCTCCCAGTTCTGAATGTATGCTGTATTTTGATGTTTTTATAAGGAAGGAGGATTGAATAGCAAAATGTATTTAACCAGCTTTGTGGCCAAAAAATTACCATATTTATAAATTGTTTTGTTCTGTTGCCACTTGTAACTCAAATTTATGAACTATAACTTCCGTTGTGTTTTGCACCAAATGACTTTCTCACTCTTTCAGAATCTGCTTCCTGATTATCTACTAACTTATACAATTTTCTGCTCTTGATTCTCCTGGGCAGGTATTCCAAGTATCTAGTTCCATAATTTATGTTTTAGAAAAAGATTTTAGTCAGGGATATTTATATAAAAAGTAGATAAATGACACGATTTAGGGTTGCAATTGGGACAGTTGGCTGACAAATGGCAGATGAATTTTAGTTAGATAAATGCAGGTGATGTATTTTGGTCGATTGAACCATGGCAGGACTTAGTTAATGGTAAGGCATTGGGAAGAGTTACAAAACAAAGATAGAGGAGTACATTCATAGCTCCTTGAAATTTGAGTCACGTGGACAGAATGGTGAAGAAGGCATTTGGCATGCTTGGTTTCATGGTCAGAACATTGAATACGAGAGTCTTGTACAAAACATTGTTAAGGCAACACACGGAATAACATATCCAGTTCTGGTCACCCTATTATGGAAAGGGTATTATTAAACTAGAGTGCAGAAATGAATTACTAGGATGCTATCAGGACTTGATGGTTTGTATTATAATGAGAGATTAAATAGACTGGGACTTTTTTCTCTTGGTGTAGCAGGCATAGGCAGCTTAGGAGTGATCATAGAGAGCTGTAAAATAATGAGGGGCATAGATCAGCTATACAGTCAATATCTTTTCCCAAAAGTAGAGGTGTTTAAAACTTGAGGGTATAGGTTTAAGGTGAGAGGAGAGAGATTCAAAAGGATTCAGAGGGGCAATATTTTCAGAGGCTGGTGAATATCTGGAACCAATACCAGAGATATAGTAGTAGGTAAAATTCTTAAAGCATTTAGACAGTTACATGGGTATGGAGGGATATGGGCCAAATGCAGGCAATTGGGACCAGCTTAGTGATTAAAAAGGGTGACATGGACAACTTGCACCAAAGGGCCTGCTTCCATGCTGTAAACCTCAGAAACACTATAGAGGAATTGGTAATCTGAACTGACTGCAATCTACACAGCAAAAAGTATAAGCTATGTTTCTTCATAAGGTTAGAACTGATCATGGGAAAAGAATAGATAACTCACTTTTGAGCTCTTTGTAGAGCGATGCCACCTACAGTTACTTAAATAAAGGATTTAAATTATTCAAGCAGTTCCTAGGGCAAAGAAGCTCAAAGGATGTTCATCAACAAAGTAGGTAACTATACACATTGGAGAGAGAAATTATGCATATGACACAGAATCAAAGCATTACTTTGAAGGCAAAATGCAATTTGTTCACATCGCTGTGTGGATCATCCCAATCATATGCCATATTGTTTTGGAGATGGCCTTTGTAGGTTTAAATGGTTAGGAAATTATTTTCTGTGTTTACTCACAGGAGGAGCCAGAATTCAACTGCAGCTGAGAGAGAAGACTGGAGAAATATAGTCTGGCAAGGCCAAAGCCAAGACAAGGTGCATACAGGCCATTAGGAATAGGGTGTTCCAGTATTTTTAAGTCACTATGGCAGAAGGCAGTGAGGCCTGAAACCTATGCTGTAGGATCTACAGTTGAGGTATTAGGGAAACTGGAGGGGCACTCAAGTTAATTGAAGGATTCATGAAATCTCTCAAGAAAAGCTGAAAAGAAAGTAAGTGAATTTCAGAGTGTGCTTGGGGACTGGTCCCAGAAGGAGAAATGAATTTATACCTTACAGAACATAAGAGATAAAGGAACTCTTGCATAGGGTGGGGGCAGAAGTAAAAAGATTTATTGCTATAATCTATAGTCTTCAGTTAGTAGTACTGGCTTTTCTTTGTTTAGAGAGAGTGTTGAATGCAGCATTGTTAATCCCTAGGTGTTCAAATTGCAAAGATCAAAGCACTGGCTAATGTCCCAGGATTACTTCCATAATACTCTTGAGTGTAACATTAGTATAGGGAGTGAAACAGTTCTGAGCAGACTGACCATTTTCTCAAAGCAAAAAATGGATTTGTCAACATTACCCATCCCCAGGAACAATATTCAATAAAATGCCATGACAATAATGGGAGTACTCTGTATTTTGGTCTTTGTAAGGAAGCAGTGAGGTGAAAAGGACTAAAACTTCAGTTGAGTGGACACGAAACAAGGTCTCATCTAACTTGCAGGGTGAAGAGAAGGTAAAAATTGGCAGATGGAAAAAAGTCTTGCTTGTCTTCTACTCATGTTTACTTTCAGTTGTGGATTTTTTTTTTTAAAATACACTCATTCAATCCAAAATTAGGACAATACTGATGTTTGAAAGTAAAGTGCAATGGACACTTCTCTTCCACATCATAAAGTTACAAATTCTTCATTTGAATTTTTTTTTCCTTTCCCTACATTCTGCTCTTCTCAGCTAGGCTTACAGCAACTGACAGATTTCATACAGAAATGCCCATCAACTCAGTTCATTCTCACTGGCTCTGTCCTCTCTGGTTACATGTTCAATCTCACTGGATCCATCACCTTTGGGATGCACAGGCAGAGTGGTTAACAGGGACCCAGGTTCAATTTCAGCCTTCAGTGACTGTCCATGTGAAGTTTGCACTCTCTCCCTGTGTCTGCATGGATTTCCACCAGGTGCACCAGTTCCCTCTCAGCCAAAATATAGCAAGTAGTCTCAGAACACCAGGTTAAAATCTAACAGATTAATGTACATTTTCTGCAGGTCCACTCCCCCAATTATCCTTGTAACACCAAGCATCTGCCACAGCTAAACCACCCAATCTAAACATCTTTGGACACAAAGGGGCAATTTATCATGACCACCCACCTAACTTGCATATTTTTTTTGCTATATTTCATTTTAAATGTGTGAATTTATTTTATTAAGTGAACAAAATATGAACATGGTGACTATACACAAGTCCAGACATGTTTGTAAAGCACAAACTCCTTCAAGAAAACACCCTTTGTGCATTTGTCCATACAGCATTAACAGCAGTCTAAGGCATTAACTATTCTTCTGTTGGTTTGCAGAACCAGTTTATTATTTATTCATGTCACAAGTATGCTTACATTAACAAAACAATGGAGTTACTGTGAAAATCCCTAGTCACCTGCCACACTACCCCTGTTCAGATGCATTCAGGGACAACTTAGCATGGCTAATGCCCCTAACTAGCACACCTTTCAGAACCTGTGGAAAAAAACTAGAGCACCTGGAGGAAACCCAAGCAGATACAGGGAGATCATGCAGCCCGCCACAGATAATAACCCAAGCCAGGAATCAAACCCTGGTCACTGACACTTTTTTTAAATTGCACCATACCAGCCTCCCACCCATTGACTCAGTCTACACTTTCCACTGCCTCAGAAAAGCAGCTACCAATCAATTCTTCCCTAGGGGGAAAAGATACAAGAGTCTGAAGTCACGTTGCATATAACAAAAATACCTTTTTCCCCTACTGCCATCACTCTTGAATGAACCTACCTCATGTTAAATTTATCTTTGTAACTATGACAGTTTCACTAAATTCTGCACCTTCTCCTTTCCTTCTCTACTTATGGTACACTGTCTGTATAGTGAGCAGGAAGCAATACTTTTCACTGTATACTAATATATGTGACAAAAAAAAAAAAATACAAATCACTTTGGAGCTGACCAATCAATGTCTTTTTTTTTGACGAACCAAATAGACCAGTCACTGTCAGAGTCATGTCCTGCCCATGATGTGGAGATGCCGGAGTTGGACTGGGGTAAGAAGTCTCACAACATCAGGTTAAAGTCCAGCTCACCTGAGAAAGGCGCAGCACTCCGAAAGTTCGTGCTATCTGTCGGACTTTTGTTACTACAGTAAAAAACTCGGCCTGTAACCTACGCAATTAGACCCTTTGCTACCTCATACTCTAACTAGTTCCCGCCACCGAAACAAAAATTAACCGGAAAACGAATCGAATCCCTAGATCCAAGGCGAACGGTGGCGGGAGCAGCAACAGCAGCGAAAAGTTTAAGGGAGCCTTACTGCGCCTGCGCCAACGGCCACCTCCTTCTTACTCCTCCCCCTTTCCCCGGGAGCCTCACTGCGCCTGCGCAAGAAGCAGTGCGTCCAGAGCAGCCATACTGCGATCGACCCTGGCCGTTTTGTTGGCGGTTATTTGAACGTAGTAAACGACGTATTTAAAAAAAAAACGGAATTCTCGGTAGGGCCGGCAACGTCGGTGGAGAGAGAAACAGCGTTACCGTTTCAGGCCGGCGAACCGTCGTGTCGAACTTCCATTTTTTTTTCAAGCCGAATTCCGCAGCGAACGGCGCGGTGGGGTTGAGTGCGGCAGAGGCCTGAAGTGGCAAGTAGCAGCTTTCTTCCTGTTACCGCAACTGCGGCCGATAAGGCCGCTGCTGGTGAGGGCCGGACACCAGCCGCTTGTGGCCCGGCTCGCGCACAGGCGGTTTAACGGCCTTGCCGCGTGAATCCGAACCGCCACGAGTCTTACAATCGGGGTGGGCGGGACTTTGTGTTCCGATTGGGCGATGTTGACGTCAATCAGCTATCTGCAGGCAATCGGGGACGAGCTGTCTATTTTCGAAGTGCGGGGGACGGGGAAAGTCGTGTGGCGCGCGGCACTGATGAAAGAAGGGAAAAGGCCATCCAGACCACCCGCTCTATTCCCCTAATCACTACCATCAAGGATGGTCTGTTTGCACTGGAACTAAGAGCAAAGATAGGCCATTTGGTCCTTAGAGCTTACTTTGCCATGCATTCTGATATGGCTGAGTTTAAGGTTTATTAAAATTTTGTTTTTACTGTCACAAGTAGGCTTACATTAACACTGAAGTGCTGTGAAAATTTGCGAACCGCCACACTTCGTTGCCTGTCTGGGTACGCTGACGGACAGTTTAGTGTGCCAGTGCATCGTCTTTTGGGGTGCAGGGCGAAACCAGACCAGCCGAAGGAAGCCGTCGCAGACACCGGGAGAACATGCAGACTTAGCACAGTGACACAAGCTAGGAATGGCATCTTCTTCCTGGCCCGGAGGCAGTAGTGTTAACCACTCTGCCACTGTGCCCCCGTCAAATTTAATATCCTGATGTTCACCCCCCCCCCACAATCCCGCCCCATCCCTTGATCGCATTAGCCCAAGAGCTATATCTAATTTCCTCATGGGATTCACACCTTGCTTTGGCCTCACCTACTTTCTGTGGTAGAATTGCACACATTCACCACTCGGTGAAGAATTTCTCTCACCTCAGTTCTAAAAGGTTTAACATTTATCCACAAACTGATCTTAATGCCAGTTTCTTGTCTGCTGTCTTTCCCTTTTATAACCCTTAACTAAAAGAAAAATTATGTCAACGTTGGAGATCTGAAATAAAATCTGAAAATCCAGGATATGCTTGGGTCTGACAGTTTCTGAGGTTTCACAGTTTCTGTGAAAAAGAGTGTTCACAGAACTTCTCGTTATCTCTGAAGAAGAGTAACATGCATTGGACATACTCTTGGCTTTGTCAATGTCTTTTTAATAATTTTTTCACATTCTTGCTGTCAACCTGAGGTCTCCTCATCAGTGACTACCTCTTCTGGTGGAGTGACTCAGATTTCCAGGCTGCCAGACTCTGGCTGGGGCCAGGGCATTACAGAAAACCACCACTGTCCATAATTATATGGTTGGCTAACAAGTGACTAATTAAATCCCTACGGTAAAATTGACTCGCATGTCCTGCTGCCAAGAAATGCAACTTGGCATTGCTGTTTACTTTGATATCAGGGACATCGACATGCAAATTTCAACCCCTGTGTTACAGTTTTTTTCCCTCTCCAGTGATTTCATCTGTGTCTCAGGCAATGCTTTTGTTTGAGCCATACCATTCACAACTTCAATATTCCACTTGGTAGGCTGTTCTTCCAACATAATATCCTGTCTGTTGCAATGATTGCCTCCTTCCAACTCTTGTTACATTGTCATCACCCTACTTCAGACCTGTAGTTTACAGAAATGACTGATTGGTGTCCAAGTAGTTAGATTTAGCCAGTGAGGAATTGAAAAGAAGTCAAAGGACTGGACACAAGTACAACAAAATACATGGGAGTGGAGAATTAAGATTAAAAAGAGTCATCAAATGAGCCAATAAAAAATCTATATACTGTTTCTGAGCACGCTGTCATTTCTATGCATTGCCTCATTGATATATAAATCACGTAACCTTAAACAATGTGGAACAGTGATAAATGTTTTCACTTCCTACTTCACTAATTAGTTGGATGCTAAGACTATAAAGAATGACAAATATATTCAAATAGAAAGACTAACCATGTCTCAATTCCATAAACGCATGTACGTATTACTGTCGGTAAAGACCAGAGAAATCACGTAGATACACACGTTGTGTATTTGGAGAGGTGGTTATGAAATACTACACTAACAGGACTGAACAAAGGAAAAACATGAAGCATAAATATGTGAATGAAATAATTCTACATCACTAGACTAAAACTGAGTGGTCATTTATTTCATTGATCATTGCCCTGGTCCATATTTATCTGCAGGGTATTTTCCAATCAGGATTAACATAGGTTTTGCCTGCACTGGATGAATCAGTCTTGCCCACAGAAGCTGTCAGCATCCAGCCTTGACTGATTAAAGCTTACCTGAAGTTGTTTTGCTCAGCTGGAGCCACAGCATTTCACTGGGCAGTTCTCTGTAAACTCTGTGGTGTGGCATGTTTATTATAACATTGGAGAAATGCTTGATCTAAGTACGGACAGCTTTTATACCGATGAGAAGGAGAGACTGGCATAATCTTCAATAAAGCCATTTTAACATATTACGTTCTTATAGAATCTGAATACATCTATCAACATCATGGCTGAAGTTGAAGAAGGTTCAAACAGTGGAGAAGATCCAACACCATCCAAAAAAATGAAAATGGATACAGGTAGGATAATCAAATACTTCCTACTTGAATTTATTCCTAAAAAAAGTAATCTTGAGAAAGAATCTGCAGCTTATACAGCAACAGGTGGGATAGTGGATAAATAGGAAAAGAGAAATAAGTGATTTTCCAGAGACACGTCACAGTTACAGATTGAAAAAGTACCTGAATACTAAAACTATCCTATAGATAACTAGTAAAGGATAGTATGGCAGATTGGGACAGTGACCCAAGATGTAGGGGATGAACCAGCATAGGATGGGAGCAAGGGGCTAGTGGAGCACAGAAATAAATGAGCCATTGTAGTAAGAGATTCTGTAATCCAGCAAATGGTACACTCTTCAGCATTGAATAAGTCCCAAATATTATGTTATCTTTCACATTCAAAAAGTAAGAATGTTCTCGAAAAAGTGGGATGAACACTGAAAAAGAGAAATGAAAATCATCATGGTTTTAATCTAAAACACTTGAAAATCTGTTCTGAAGACACTGTAAACATTTAAATTCTAGACTGGAAAACCAAACATTAATGTGGTGATTTTTTTTTTTGCTGTTGGGATGTGCGAGCCACTGTCAAACCAGCACTTATTGCCCTTTGTAGCTATCTTTACGAAGGTTAATTGAACTGTCTCACTGAATCATTGAAATCAATAAGGTGTGGATATAGCCACAGTGTACTGGGCTGCTTCAGAGAGAAATGTGAGGCGGCTGGTCAATGTGAAACTGCTGGAGTGCAACAGGATAGAAGGACTCACTTTCTTGGGCTCTGCACTGACTTTTATGAAGATAGTAGGGGTAACTGTGATATAAGCCAATGAATAACAATGGTTTTGCCAAAAAAGAAGAAATTTATGGAACAGTGGAGAGAGGATCAGTTAGCTCATGTAAGGATTGAATATATTATTAGCGTTTGAGATATGAGAGCAGAATTAATGAAACCGTTGGATGTAAAACTTGGGGAAAATTTTTCATGATTTTGACCCAAGAATGATGAAGGAATGTAATTTGTGTGCAAGTTTGGATGGTATGGCAATTGATGATGTTCTCACATATCCTCTATAGTTGTCAATCTTGTAGTGTGACCTTATATGTGTATGTGACTCTGAAATTATCCTGATTCCAGCATCTTTAGACTAAAAAATTAGTGGGTTCCAGTATTAAAAAAAGATTCTGACAGCATTAGAATTTAAGGACAATAGATTCACTGTATTTTTTTTGAGTTAAGGAATGGGATAGGTTTCAGAGGAGTCTTGAATAAAAATAATGGAGCCGATCTTATACAAAAATTTCTATAAATCCTGAATGAGTGCAAAAATGGGATAGTTTTAGTAACACCTTTTTGGCTAGTCCAATTGTTGAATCTTGATTATGCTGGCTGCTTTTCCGAGGCAGTGGGAAGTGTAAATGGTGTGAATGGATGGGAGGTGGGTTTGAGTGATGGACTGGGCTTAATTCATGCAATCTTAGACAAAGCAGGAGCCATACCAAGTTGTGTAATAACCAGGATGAATGTTTTGTATGGTGCATCCAGAGACATTAGTAAGAGTTGTAGTGGACATACCAAACTGCCTTAGTCTCCTGTGAAGTAGAGGCATTGATGGGTTTTCTTAACTTTAGCATCTGCATGCAGGGACCAGGTTATTGGTGATCTGGCCACTTGCAAACTTGAAACTCTCGATCGTTTCTACTTTGTCCCTATTGATGTAGACAGGGTAAGGCCTCCACTATGCTTCCTGAAGTCCACGATGATCTCCTTCATTTTTTTGACATTGAAGGAGAGATTATTATTAATTTGTTCAGCCTTGAGCTGGAAATAGGCACGAAATTGATCGTACCGGATATCCACTGCCTGTAAGATCACAAACAGCAAGAAATCGGGCGTGCACCTGATTTCTTAGGTTTCTCGTGATCTTACCGTCGGTTGGCAGAAGTGATGGTAAGATCGTCCCAAATGTGAAAAATTTGCGCACATTTGTTTCAGAATTGACTTTAAAGATTATTGGGCTGTCTGAAGGTAGGGTGGAATTTTATTACCTTGCCCGAGGCCAAGATTTCGATCCCATTAGCCTCGTCCAATCCAGAATTGGGGCGGCGAGTTGTTAAAATTCCAGCCATGGTATGTAATGGTTTTTGGGCAGTTTAATCCTCTACCTGTTTTGTGTTCACAGATACTCCTTCTGCCATCACTGAGCTTTTGAAAAAGTGTGATGATTACCGGCTATTCCAGTTGATTAAATTCTACCGAGACAGACTGGAACAGGCAATTGAAGGAGGGATAGAAGGACTTAATCTCACATTAAAAAACAATGATCATTTCAGTGAGCAAGAGTATCTAGTAAGTATGAAGGAAGAAGAATATGTTCTGTTTAGCAATTTCAGATCCAGTTAGCTTTTCCCCAGTTAATTATTCTTATTGTAGATTACTACTTTTCCGTAGCCCATCTAAAGCATAATATACAATGATTGCTGTCTGCTGTAAGTTCCCTTACAGATACTTGATCCATTTGGCTTATATTATTCCCAAGAACAGAATTGGCAGTGCCTCATTAACATAGGACTGCACAGTATAGGTCCTTCGGCCCTTGATGTTGTGCCGAGCTTTGTCCAAACCCAAGATCGTATTATCCCATTCCCAATCAGTTTTGTTACTGCTTCTTGCCCTTCACTGCCATCAGTGATCTGATTAATCTCTAAGTAAATCGCTAAGTGTGACAGCAGAAAGTAAGGGTTCAAAGGAAATAGATCAAGACACTAAGCTCATGCCATGTTGAACCCTGAAAGATTAAACAAAAACAAATTTGAATTTAGTTATTCATATTTATTTGCTACTATTGACTGAGTCAAGATGTGAACAAAGTGTTCAATCTGTTTGGAAAGGACCAATACTCAATCCAGTGAATATTTTATGTACTATAACTGCTTGGAAATTCTATAACTCTGAATTCTTTCCTTCTCGTTTTCAGTGTTTAACTTCCAGTTTGCTTAGTATATTCGTTGTTGTTACAGAAAGTTACTGAGCTCACAGAGAAGAAAAGCAAGGCAGATGGTTCCAAACTTCTCCTAAATCTGGTGATGGCAAAAGGCTCTCAAGCACGAAGGATAACGTGGGAATCCCTTGTGAAGATCTGTGATGGATTACCAGAATTGGATAAGATACTGAAGGAAATTCAAGAACTGGGTACTGTAGAATTGCACAGCATCACTGGTTTCAGATTCAAATGCTGCAAATTGTTTAGTTGCGTTACACAGATTTGACTGTAAAATTTAGTTGTTTTCAACAGGTTGTGACTCATTTGATTATTTGGACAAAGCACAAGATTTATCCCAAGTATCCAGTCAACTAGAAGGTGAGGCATGAAATAGAACTCTTTATTTCACTTTTGATAATTGAGATGTTGATGATATTGTCAAAATCTGTGAGTCAGATGTTCATCATCTAGAAAAAAAACATAGTATGGTTTTAGTTTTAAATATAAACATAGTATGGTTTGAGATCTCAATTATTAGTATCAATATTTCTTAACGTTTGTGTGATGTGACATCCTGTAACAATCCTGACATTGTATTATTTCAGCATGTTCAGCAATTGTTTTTAACCTGTGAAGGATCACATACAGATGGAAGCATCCTGACATCATAATGAAACACTGTACACACATTGCAGTCTCCTGCTAAACTTTGAAATCCCATACAAACCTGACAAGATCCTGATACACTGAAACCCCATACACACTTGGCAGGATCCTGATACACTGTAAAACTCTGCACACAACTGGCAGCATCCTGATACACTGCAAAGCCTGTACAGACCTGGCATGATCTTGATCCACTGTGAAACCCTCGACACACCTGACAGGATTCTGATACACTCATACAAATGCCACATACAACTGGCAGCATCTTGATATACTGCAAAATCCCATACAGACGTGGCAGGATCCTGATCCAGTGTGAAACCTTGTATACACCTGGCAGAATTCTGATGCACTGTGAAACCTCATTCACACATGGTGACTCATGAAGTCCAGGTTTGTAAGGTCTGTAACTATGCACATTACAAAGACATCAGGAATCTCGGGCAGCAAATTGACTGTGCTCAATGTGAAACTTGCTGTCAGACTTTCCCTCTAAGTACTGATAATCTCACTGTTTACAGCAAACTCCAGGCTAACGCTCAGACTATTGTGGAGATTATTGACATTGCTTTCTTATTACAACGTAAGGGAGAAAATTCTTCTACTCGAAGCATAACCCTTTAGTTCAGGAGTTCTTTAGACCCAAACTAATGACTGACAAATTCGTTATAAATCATAAAACGTGTAATATAAGAAACTAAAGACTAAAACCAAGCAGCTGGGAATTGTTGGTCGGTGAAATGGACATTGCACTGATTGATGTAAATTCATTTCTATTTCAAAAATCAGTAATAATAGCAGAACAACTATAAAAAGATGTTCAGTGGATGTATGTATAAATATGCTGAATCATTGCTTTCTGAAGCACAGCAGAATATGAAGATAGACTGTTAAATAATTTAAGTGCCCATGATGTTATAGGTAAGAGCTTGGCGTGGACAGAGGATTGCTAACCGGCAAAAGGAAGAGAGTGGGGATAAAGGGGTCTTTTTCAGGATGGTGATAAGCGCTGTGCCTCAGGGGTCAGTGCTGGGACCACAACTTTTCGTAATATATAGAACATAGAACACTACAGCACAAACAGGCCCTTCGGCCCACGAGTTGTGCCGATCACATCTATACCTACCAAGCCACAGACCTATCTATAACCCTCTATCCCATTAGTTCCCATATACTCATCCAGAAGTCTTTTAAAAGACCCCGGCGAGTTCGCCTCTACCACCTCCGACGGCAGCCGATTCCATTCACTCACCACCCTCTGAGTGAAAAACCTACCCCTAACATCCCTTTGTATTTGCTTCCCTGCACCTTAAATCTGTGTCCTCTCGTAATGACCATTTCAGCTCAGGGAAATAGCCTCTGAGAATCCACCCTATCTATTCCTCTCAACATTTTATAAACCTCTATCAGGTCGCCTCTCAACCTACGTCTCTCCAGTGAGAAGAGTCCCAGCTCCCTCAACCTATCTTCATAAGGCCTGCCTCCCAATCCAGGCAGCATCCTTGTAAATCTCCTCTGCACTCTTTCAATAGCTTCTACATCCTTCCTATAGTGAGGCGACCAGAACTGCGCACAGTACTCCAAGTGGGGTCTGACAAGGGTCTTATAAAGCTGCATCATTACCTCCTGGCTCCTAAACTCAATTCCTCGATTAATGAAGGCACATTAATGATTTGGAGGAAGGAACTGAAGGCAGTGTTACTAAGTTTGCAGATGATACAAAGATATGTAGTATTGAGGAAGCAGGGGGCTGCAGGAGAACTTGGACAGGTTAGAAGAGTGGGCAAAGAAGTGGCAGATGGAATACAATGTGGAAAAGTGTGAGGTTTTGCACTTTGGAAGGAGGAATGGAGGCAGAGACTATTTTCTAAATGGGAAAATGATTAGGAAATCAGAAACACAAAGGTACTTGGGAGTCATTGTTCAAGTTTTGCTTAATGTTAATGTGCAGGTTCAGTCAGCAGTTAGGAAGGCATATGTACTGTAGCATTAATGACAAGAGCAGGACTGTACTCGGGTTGCATAAGGCTCTGGTCAGACCCCATTTGGAATATTGTGAGCAGTTTTGGGCCCCGTAACTAAGCAAGGATGTGCTGGTCTTGGAAAAGTCCAGAGGAGTTCCACAAGAATGATCCCTGCAATGGGGGGGCCTGTCGTATGAGGAAAGATTGAGGATGCATGGTCTATATCCTTCAGAGTTTAGAAGAATTTGGGGGGCTGGGGTGGAATCTTATTGAAACTTACAGGATACTACGAGGCCTGGATAGAGTGAATGTTGAGAGGATGTTTCCACTACTAGGAAAAACTGGAACTAGAGAGCATAACCTCAGGCTAAACGGAGGATCCTTTAAAAGAGAGATGAGGAGGAATTTCTTCAGCCAGGGATTGGTGAATTTGTGGAACTCTACTGCAGAAGGCAGTGGAGGCCAGGTCATTAAATGTCTTTAAGAGAGAGATAAATAGGTCGTTGATTAATAAGGGAATCAGCGGCTATTGGAAAAGACATGAGAATGGGGATGAGAAAAATATCAGCCATGATTGAATGTTGGAGCAGACTCGATGGACCGATTGACCTAATTCTGCTCCTATGTCTAATGATCTAAGATGATCAAGGACAGCAATATGTTGTTTGACCGAAATATAATGGAATTGACTACATCTACCTATTCATTCTGTATCAATACATTCAAGTTTCTCTTGATTACATTTGCATTTCTGCCCTATTAGCGTCCTTCATTGTAATTTGTCTGTCCTCTAAATTACCTATTGGAGAAAATACTTCCCCAGTTTTGCTCCATTTTTATTATTTTTAATACACTGTAGCTCCTGCAGCCTAAGGGAGGGTGACCAGAAAGTGTTAAAAGCATACTTGAGGGATGGTGAGGGCTTGGGAGAGAGAGACAGTGGGAGGAAGAACAATGTTCTTTTCTTCCTGAATTTGGTCTGCAACTTTGATGCTGGCAACTATCTAGGACAAGGCTGAAGCTACAAGTTCATTTATTGATTGTGCATTGCTCAGCAATCAGCAAACACAGCCTTTTGAAAATACTGAGGCCATTTTTCACAATTTAGTTGTGAATTATATTAAAGCATTAGAAACTGAATCTCCTTTTACCTGAACAAAATGTTTCAAACTGTCTTACACTTGCCTTAATTTAAACATTGTTCTGATTTGCAGTGACAGTAACCTTGACCTGCATGATTATAGAAATGCAGGTATTTGCCAGATAACCCGCACAACTTATAACAGCAAATTAACTCCTGTGCATTCACAATCTGATCCTCTGTCAGTACATGCAATTTACTTGATAACCTGTACAGTGTCAGTGGAACTTCTGAGGAAACAAAGTGTATGAAGGTACGTAGAACTCAAGGCATTGCCAGTTGAAGGCAAGCCACTGGTGGCAGTCAGTGATACCAGAGCTATTGGGCCAATAGGGGTTAGCATGAGTTTGGCTGTGGACAGCAAAGTTTGAGATGAGCTCAAGTTTATGGAGGGTGCTAAATGAAAGGCTGATCAAAAGAGCATTATATTAGTCAAGTCTGCGCAACAAATGCTCAAACTAGTTACCGCACTAAATAAGCTGAGGCAGAAGCAGAGATACATGAATTAGTGATAGTGGTTTCAAGCATCCTTCATGATGGGAGGATAAGGGATTGGAAGTTCATTTAATAATCTAATTAAACATTCAGTAGGATTTCTGTCCATTTGCAGTCTCACTCACTCATTCTTCTCTCAATTCACACATTACCCACAAGAACCCACCCTTCATCAAACATAATAACACTGAAACTCACTATTTACTCTCCATATTCCATTGGTATTACTCATAAATTGAGCATTTCACATTGAAAACAGGTGAGGATGTTAAACTATTCTTCAACATTGTTCACTTTTAAACAAGTTATTCAATAGCTGGAAATTAATTTTGATGTAGACATTTACTGAAATGAAGCTGTAACTGAAAATCTTGTAATAATGGCATTGAGAATTTACTTTTGTGGAAATGTAACTAATGTTCAACATAACTCCATCTGTTCTCATTCAAGATGTTCAGCAGAAGCACAAAGAAACACTGCGGGAACAAACAGAAACACTGAGAGTAAACTCTATCTTATTTAAGGAGAAAGTCAAGATTTTCCAGTTAGTTGATCATTATGCTGATCTATCAATCATTTCTACTCGAGAAATTCAACTTTTAGAGCATGAACTGCTGGCCAGAAGCAGGGAGCATAAGGTTTGGAGAGAGAAACACATACGAAAAGAAATGGAAAAAATCCAACCTGCACAATTGTTCCAGGGCCGTTTATCTGGAACAGAATGCAAACTTGGGATTTCAGCAGCAGTGAGTGGAGTCCAAGGGATAGGAAAAACAACAATGGTGCAAAAGATTGTTCATGACTGGGCCACTGGGAAACTATACCCAAACATTCAATTTGTTTTTAGTTTTAAATTTCGAGATTTGAACACTATTAATTGTAAACTAAACTTGAGGAATCTTATACTTACATTCTATCCTTACATGTGCAATGTACTTGGAGAGCTCTGGAAAAACCCAGAAGGATTGCTATTTATATTTGATGGTTTGGATGAATTCAAGGACAATGAGAAAAATATTGAAGCAAAGTCCATGTGCACTGATCCTGAATTCCAGTGTGAGGTGTCTGATATTGTCTACAGTTTAATACAGCACAAACTACTCCCAGGGTGTTCAGTGCTAGTGACTAGCCGCCCCACTACATTACAGTTATTGGAAAAGGCTGGAATCAGCGTCTGGGCTGAAATCCTGGGACTTGTTGGTGAAGAACGGAAGAAATACTTCAATGAGATTTGTGAAGATCAGACAGTGGCAGCAGCTATTTTGAAGCACATTGAGGAGAATGAGATCCTGCACACAATAAGTTACAACCCTTCATACTGTTGGATTCTTGGCCTGTCACTGGGTCCCTTCTTTGCACAAGGCGATGGGAAGCACCAGCAAGTACCCAAGAACATCACCCAATTATATTCCTCCCATTTTTACAACATTCTGAAAAGTCATTGCCAAGAAATTGAAAATCCTCGCGATGTGTTTTTGGCAATTGGTGAGATGGCCTTTGCAGGAATCTCAGAGAAAAGAACTGTGTTCACAAATGAAGATTTGGTCAAGTACAGTACGCAACCTTCCCAGTTCCTATCTGACTTCCTGAAAGATATGTCTGAAAGAGATGATTCTCCACAGAATGTAGCTTACACGTTCCCACATATCACCATTCAAGAATTTGCTGCTGCAATCGCACAATTCCTGACTCCAAATCCCAAGGACATGGGAAAAATGCTCAGTGAAGCCCACAACAAAGAAGGTGGGAGGTTTGAGCTATTTGTCCGATTTGTTGCTGGTCTTTCCTCCCCACAGTCAGCTCAGCCTTTGGAGGAGATTCTGGGTCCATTCCTTAAACAAACAACCAGCCGAGTGACTGACTGGGTAAAGGAGAAAGTTAAAGCGATCCTAGGGAACACAAAAGGTAAAATTGGTAAAAGAAGCCACATGAACATTTTGCACTACTTGTCCGAATCTCAGAATAAAACACTGGCTCAGTCTACAGTGGGATCCGTGGAGACATTTAAATTTTGTGGATTGCGACTATCCGTAATTGACTGTGTGGTCCTATGCCAAGTTATTGAACTCTGTAATTTAATAAAGCACCTCAATCTGGAGAACTGCTTTATTCAGTTTGAAGGACTCCAGCGGCTAGGTCCTGTACTGTACAAATGCCGGGAGTTGAGGTAATTATCTCTTGATTCAGCAAATTGTCGAACAATCGTGCACTGTGTATTTGCTTTATAAACAAGAAAATCAAACAGCTAACTTGAAACAGCGAGAAGTTGATGCAGCACAGACATTACCAATAAAGTATTATATAAAATATCAGTAATTTCCTCAGGACTGGGGGATTTAAAATGGACCCTCGTGAACAGGGATTTCTCAGAATAACAGAAATGTTCAGATCATGCACTTACAGATGGTATGTAGTAAGACTGGGCAATGAACTGTAAATATGTATTACAAATCAGCAGCATGAGATTTATGGAAAATATTTTCTGTGTTCACCATTTTAACTCAAAACAAGTCAGAAATGATCTTTTTGAAAAGCTACCAATTTGGTAATTAATCCAATACCAAGCAGGGTGCATCTTTTTGAAGGATTAGCTTCCTGGATTGAGAATGCTTGGAAAATGGAAATCTTTTGCATTGTATACGCTTAACATTAAATAAGGTATGACATTTGGGAGATGAAGAAACTCCAGTTGAATAGGTTGTACGGTTTTATCACTGGAGTGAAGGGCAAGGCTGGTAGAAGTAGGAAACCCTGGAACACCTGGGATATTGAGGCCCTGGTCAAGAAGGAGGAGGCGTATGACATGCATAGGCAACTGAGATTAAGTGGATCCCTTGAGTATAGATGGTGTAGCTGTAAAGATAGAAATCAGAAGGACAAAACAGGACATGAAATTGGTTTGGCCGATAAGGCAAAGGAGAACACAACGAGCTTCTAAAAATTCATAAAGGGAAAAAAAAAGAGAGTTGGGCCTGCTAAGGATCAATAAAAGATGGGTGAGATCCTAAATGAATATTTCTCATCGGTATTGTTGAGAAAGGCAGGGATGTTTGGGAACTTGGTGAAATAGTGATATCATGAGGAGCATATATATTACAAAGAAGGAGGTGTGGAAGTCTTAAAGCGCAAGCTAGATAAATCCCCTGCACCTGATAAAGGGTATCTCAGGACATTGTGGGAGGCTAGGAAAAAAGTGTGTCTTTCCTAGCAGAGATATTGAATCATTAACAGCCTGCAGTGAAGTGCCTGAAGATTGGAGATTGGCAAATGTTGTGCCTTTGTTTAAGAAAGACTGCAGGGAAAAGCCTGGGATCTACAGGCCGGTGAGACTACCATCTGTGGTGGATAAGTTATTAGAAGGTGTTCTGAGAGACAAGTTCTACAAGCATTTAGAGAGGCAAGGACTGATTAGGGACAGCTAACATGGCTTTATGATAGGCAAATCATGTCTCACAAATTCAATTGCATTATTTGAATGGATAGCCAAGAAGGTAGATGAGGGCAGTGCCATGTTTACATGGATATTAGCAAGACGTTTGACAAGGTACCACTGCATGATAGATTGTTGCATAAGATTAAATCTCATGGAATCCAGGGTCATGTAGCCAATTGGATGCAAAATTGGCTTGATGACAAGCCAGAGCATGGTTGTAGAGGGTTATTTTTAAAACTGGAACCTATTGACCTAGAGTGCCTCAGGGTTTGGTGCTGGATCCACTGTTATTTGTGTTTTATACTAACGATTTGGATAAAAATTTAGGAGGCATGGTTAGTAAGATTGCAGATGACACCAAGATTGGTGGCATAGTAGACAGAGAAGAAGGTTATCTGGGGTGCAATGGGCTGATGAATGGTGAATGGAATTTAATTTAGATAAATGCAAGGTGATGCATTTTGGAAGATGAACTGGGGCGTGACTTCATCAATTAATCACAGAGCCCTGGAGAAAGTTATGGGACAAAGTATCTGGGGATACACAGCATAGCTCCTTGAAGTGGAGTCAACAGGTGGATAGTGTGATGAAGAAGGCAATTGACATGCTTGATTTCATTGGTCAGAATATTGAGTACAAAAATTGGGACACCCTATTGAAGTTGTACTGTTAAGTTCATTTTTTGCGAGACTCTTCCATCCTTGATACAAAAAAACACCAACTGTTGTTAGAATCAAAGTTCTTTATTTGCCCTACATATGTAGGCTGGCTAACCTTTACGACTTAACCTCCATTCAATGCTGGAAGTCAGTTAGTAAAAAGCACATGAAGGAACAAGGTTGACCCCTTTTATACAGTTTACATTCCCATCAGGTAAATGTGATTTCAAACAAGAACACACATCGCCCAATTGAATTAAAATCAAGTAGTTACAGGAATTGCTGCATAAGGAGGAATATCCTATTAAAATATGCATTTCCTAATTACAACCCCCACTCTTCAGAACATAAGCATAATGTCTTTAGGATGTGCCATTTTTTAACGCAAAAGAGAATATTGTCACATACTCAGTTAGACTCGCACCCCAGCCGGGCTCAGCAAGCTGGAGCCTGTTGTTAACCTGTTTTGTCACTTTGCTCCCATGAGCTGTTTCTCTGCCGTTCTCACAAGCCCAATAGTTCACCTGGTCTTCTACAAAGAACAACAACAAAGAACAAAACAGCACGGAAAACAGGCCTTCGGCCCAACAAGCCCACGCCATCACCCCAATGTTACCACCTCTACCCGTGATTCCTGTCTATGTTTATAGATCTATGGATTAAAAACCAAATTTGAGACAATTTAGGGAGAATTTGTTTTGCCAGTTAGCCTAAGAGCACATCTTTGGGATGTGGGAGGAAACCTGAGCACCCGGAGAAAACCCATGCAAGCATGGGGAGAATGCGCAAAATCCCACAGACACAGGCCCAAAACCATGTATCTGCACAGCACAGTGATAGTCACTGAGCTGTCGTGTTGCCCATCAAATGGTCCAGGTCAAGCATACACTAACGACGTGAAGCACTAGGATTCTCTCAAAAAAAATCCTCTCATGACCCATCGCGTCTATGCCCCTTGTTAGACAACAAGGTGGACCAAAGCACCTGTAGGATAAAAACAAGTACATCAATATCATCTATTTACACACTTCCCAGGGACTCCCAAGGCTCATGATTCCTATTTTAAATTAGTTTTCTATACCCCTTCATTCCCATTCTGTTCATGTGCCCATCTAAGTATTTCTTAAGTAACTCCAGAGTACCTGCCTCCACCACTTGGCAGCGCATTCCATACCCCCACTACCCTGTGTGTGAAAAAACAGTGGACATTAACTCTTTGATATCTCATTCCCTCCTTTTATCATTCGATGATAATTAATTTGTAAATCGTTTTACAGGGGGCAGTTGGAAGAACTGATAAATAATTATACAGGCATTTGAGAAGAAATAAAATGGTCAACACGACCAAGATAATAATTCGTAGGTGTACTATCATTCCTCTTCACCTTCACCCTCAGCATCTTCTTCCTTCTTTTCCTCTTCTACTTTTTCTGCATTTTCATCTGTGTGCTCAGCTCCGTTCTCTCCTCTATTCCATTTGGTGCACTCCACTGCCGTTTTCTTTCTTCTCAGTTTATACAACCTTTTTTTTCAAGTCCTTGAATGTGACCTCTTTGGTGTCCACTATGGCATCAGCCATTCTCAGTAAGCTTAGAGTATGTATAAATAAATTATATATTTTAAAAAAGTAGGCAAAGGCTGATTTATCCCTGGTGGCTACAAATAATTCCCACTGTATCTCCTTTTAACTCTCACACAATATATTCTAAAGACATTATGATTATCTTCTGATGGGTGAGGATTGTAAGTAGAAAATGCATATTTTAACAGGATATTCCTCCTTACGCAGCAATTCCTGTAACTACTGGTTTTTAACTGAATTGGGTGGTGTGTGCTTAAGTCTAGACATTTTTGATTGAATCAGATGATGCGTATTTAAGTCTTGTTTGAAATCACATCTACCTGATGGAATTGTAAACTGTGTAAAAGGGGTAAGCCCTGTTGCTTCATGTGCTTTTTACTAACTGACTTCCAGCACTGAGTGGAGGTTAAGTAGTAAAGATTAGCCAGCCTATATATGTAGGACAAATAAAGAGCATCGATTGTGACAACAATTGGTATTTGCCTTTGTATCAAGAACGGAAGAGTCTCGCGAAAAACAAACCTAAGAGTACAAGACACTGATGAGGCCACACTTGGAATAATGTGTGCAGTTCTGGTCACCCTATTATAGAAAAAATGTTACTAAACTAGAAAGAGTCCAGAAAAGATTTGATTAGGATACTACTAGGACTTGATATTTGAGTAATGAGAGGCTGCATACATTGGTACTTTTTCGCTTGAGGCATAGGAGACATAAGGATGATCTTATAAAATAAAGAGGGGCATTGATCAGGTGGGTATTCAACATGTTTTTGCAAAGGTAGAGGGCATAGGTTTGATGTGAGAGTTTTTTTCATATCGAGGGTAGTGAGTGGAATCAGCTGCCAGAGGCAGTAGAAGAAGCAAATACAATTGTGTCTTTTAAAAGCATTTAGACAGTTACATGGATAAGATGGGACATAGATATCGAGTGATATGGGACAAATGCGGACAAGACTAGCATAGTAGTAAAAAAAGACAGCATGGACAAGTGGGGCCAAAGGGCCTGTTTCCATGCTATTTCCTCTATGACTCTTGAGTACAGTTACGCATCAGTCAAACAGCAAACCCTGGGATTTCCCATGCTCTGTCTTCTCTGTATGCACACCAGGTTGGAGACAGAAGTTCTGCAAATTCCCCATACAGTGCTGAGCCATTTATCCCAGAAAGAAAGTTAGGGCCAGTTTAATAAAGAATAAAATGAAAGCACCTCCCGCTATTAGTTGCAATGCATGGATATGTCAGATTTGTACTGGAATAGAATTAACTGTTCTTGTTACATAAAATCGTGGAGAACAGAGCTTACAATAGCATCTAGTACTCTTTCATAAGGTAACTCAACCAATGAAGGTTCATGCCATGGATATAGGTGATAGGCGAAGTCTATTAGACCTTAAAAGCCTGCTCTACTAATGGCTAATACTGTACCTCAACATAATTTTCCCATATCATCCTCTGAGACCTTTAATAACTAAATATCTATCAATCTTTCCCTTGAACAGTCTCAATGACTGAGTTTTCTGGGTAGAGTATTCCAAAGATTCACTACCTTCTGAGTGAAAAAAAAATCCTTATCTCAGTCCTAATTGGCATAACCCTTACTGTGAGGTAATGCCCTCTGATATTAGACACATCTATTGACATGTATTCTGTCGAGCCCAATAAGAACTGTATGCTTGAACAATATACCCTCTCATTCCTCTGATCTCCAGAAATTCTCGGCCCAGGCTCATCAATCCTCTTGGAATAGTCAGCCATATCAGGACTTAACCTGGTGTACTTTTTTTGCTTGTCAAGACCAAAGCACTGCGTTGTACAGCAGGTGCTGTCCTCCTGCAAGACTCTTGAAATGGTAGCAAGTGTTTTTTTTTAACTCCTGGACTCAAATCTTAATGGATAAAGTACAAGGAGTCAATGTTTAACATTTCGTTTCAGAAAATAATTCAATTTCCATAAAATAATTTGGCAACTAGAATTGTCCACAGCACTCCTGTGTGGTCGAATCAAAGGTCAATACAAGTTAAGCATAATTCCTTTATTTTCAATTCTGTCCCACCAGAAAGAAACTTTCCTGTTTTGTTGACCTGTTTCAAGCTTTTATACTTTTGTGATTTATGTATTTGCATTCCCTTTACATCTCTATCTTATGTAGATTCTTCTTTTCTAAGTTCTGTGCAGTTTGTTTATTTATCTTGCTAAAACAATTATCTGTATCTGTTGAAATTATGCACATTCTCCAGGTTTGTTAATATTTTTCCAGTCATTTATACAGTTCTCTGTGATGTTGACAGCCCTTTTCTCAGTTTGCTGTTAAGTATAGCATTATAAATTGTTTGATTCAAATCATTTTAAATCATTAAAGAGTGAAGAAGAGTGATCCCAGCACTTTTCATGCAGAGCACTGCTTTTTTACCTTCCGTGAATCTGAATGCTATCCATCACCAATCCACTTAAAGCCATAAAGCAGTCCGTTTGTCTTATCATCCTCTGGCTGCATATGCTCTCATCATTATTAATTTCTTGTTTTATCTTAACAAAATGACTTTAAAAACCTGGCAAATGAATTATATTTGGATAATCACTGTTACTATTAAATATTCTGTTTTTAATTTATAAATGTTCATATTTTCCATCTCTAATTTTGTAAGGATTCTGCATTTTTTCAGTCACCAATGTGCTATTCAGATATGTTCTGTCTTGCTGCTTAAATTTAATATTCTTCTGGTACTACAACTTTTTCCTAAAGAGTTGTGCAAAACTTTAGCAATACCTCTGTTATCTCTTCCCATTTAAAATATTTGGGTGTAATTTGTCCAGACCAGGAATTTTAAACTTTCTAAGTTTATTTAGTTCATTTACTCTTGCACCTGTTTTGATTTTCACTTGACTTAGCTAATTGAGTGTTACGTCCACCTGTCCTTTTTTCTTCTTTGGTAAATAACGATCATTGCTTGTGTCCCACTAAGTAGGCCTTCTCTTTTTACAATTTCTATTTTTTAATTTATGCACCAATAAAATACTTTGCCATTTTCTATTCTTTGATTCTATAATTCCTCTGCTCTTTTTTTTCAATCTCTCCTC
This sequence comes from Sphyrna mokarran, assembly GCA_024679065.1. Classification (NCBI taxonomy): domain Eukaryota; kingdom Metazoa; phylum Chordata; class Chondrichthyes; order Carcharhiniformes; family Carcharhinidae; genus Sphyrna; species Sphyrna mokarran. The sequence continues at coordinate 5,822,977 of JAGIQG010000014.1, read as the reverse complement.
TCAACTTTACCGATTCTCCTTTATCACGTTCTTCCTTGCAGCCCATGCACTCTTATTCACAGCCACTTAAAAAACCCTTAGTCAAACCTATACTCTGGTCTTTGTCAGCTTTAAGTGCTCTTCAAGCAGCATTTTGAAGCCTTTCATCCAGTATTGTTAACATTGCTCAGATCTTTCCTGACTTTTTCTACTTTTATCTGCTTGAGTTCATTCTCTAATGCTAGATCCAGCAATGAATCATCCCTTCTTAACTTGGTTAGAAAGGGACCTTATTCATATGGTGGGAACTCAATTCCCTTATCTCCATTACATACCCCTTCTGGTCACGTGATATCAGGAAGTTGAAATCCCCAATTGATTATTATTCTATGTTTTGGTTAATTTTTTTTCACCTCTTTCATTATTAGGGGAGGAGGGGAGGGGTTTCCTGGCTACGCTTGCCCCAAAATCAGAAAATCCTGCCTGGGGTCAATGGACCTTTGCATGTTTGTCCCTGCTGGTACAGTTACTGTGGTGAGTGGGGCAGGAGAATTCACCTGAGGTGTCTGTATACTACCTTAATGTGTTTCAGTCTTTATTATCATTTAATTCTCTTGTTATGACAATATTCCTGTGTCGCTAATAGTTACGTCACTTTTTTTCTATTCCTGTATGGTTTTCCTTAATGCTGCCATTTCCCCTTCCCTATTTTTGCGAATGAAGTTACCCCTGCAAAATTTAATTCACACCCCTGATATTTCTGTTGCAATGTCTCAGTAATCTTGACTGTCTCTCACTCAACACATTATTGCCTCCAGTTTCCTGTTTTAGTGTGGAGCTTGTGCATTACTGTTCAGACAGTTCAGCTTATTTTTAATGACAGTTCCTCTTTATTTTCAGTCATCATCCCATACTTACGCTCCATAGTTTCTAATTACCTCCTTTTGTCCAAGGCCTTAGTTGATTGTTTCCTACCCTTTTCAGTTTTCTCTACATTTATGCTGATTCCTTTTTCTTTCCTTCCCTGTCTTACTGTTTTGAAGTAGTTGTCATCTCCATGTGAACACCTTGTACTGAAACATGGGGACTCTATTCCATTTCAGATGGACTCTAAACTCATGTATGATTCTTTCCTTTCCCAGTACTTGCAGCCATGTACAGTGGAAGGAATCCTCTCCTTGCCAAACTAGCTGTTTAGCCACATAGAAATTCTCCTAAAACGTTTGCGAGTTTTCATTTGTTTCAGGTAAAAGGGAGAATCCCCCGACAAGTACGGAGGAGGGATCACTGCTATTTAGTTATTCCCTTAATCCTTGATATTCCCTCAGAAGAATGTCTTCCCTTTTCCTGCCTATGTTTGTTCTGCATAGACCACTGCAACTGGATTAACCCTCCCATTCCAAGTTCATTCCCTACCAGCATGCATTATCCCTTACCCTGGCACCTATGCGATTCTGCTTCATGGCAGCAGAGGATACTGTGTGTTTTCCAAGGAGAGAATCTCCTATCGCTGCTACATGTTTTTCCTGCTCCATCCTAGATGTATAGCCTCTAAATAATGAAAGTTGCATTGTAACTGTTTTGTTACCTGTTACATTACACTTTATTTTGTTTATATTTCAATTCAATCAAATCAAGTCCAGTTTAGAATCACAACAAATTGTGACATTCCAATCCAAGCTGACAAGATAGGGCTCTCACCTCCTATCTTGGGCTTGATCTACATGATCCAAGCTAATTGGAGTAGGCATAGCACCTCCTCCAAAACTTGATCTCATTTGCATTTTAGCTAAAAGGCTGAGATGCCGCTTTTAAAAATTGCTTCAAATGAAGCTAAAGTATAACCTAATGACTTCAAGCAAGCTCAGTATGATCGTAGCCAAAAGGCCTCTTGAACAGGGCTAGTTTTGAAGTGATTTCAATGTCAACCTCTCTCAACTTTTCAATAGAAATTCCTCCCCCTCCCTTATGTTTAAGAGCCAGAAAATCTGAAGACAGATATTTTGTTCATTTGTGGGAATCTGAAATGGATTTTTCTGTTCACAGTCCTGACAGTTAGCCTGCCATGTCATTTTGAATCTTTTTCATAATTTTCAATTATCCATTTTTGATTTTATGTGTTATGAAAATATCTGAAGTTATCTCCTTAAACAATTAAGTTGATAGTGATAATATATATAAGGCATATTGCAATAATCCACTAATTCCATTAACTGTCCCGTTATACTCTTGCTTGATTTTTAAAAATAGTCACTGAACATCTCATGAGTTGCAAAGAGTATGATTAATTCTCACTGATACAGATGTCTGTTCATCAAATTGCTTAAGTGTTCCCTCTCACGTGCAATGGTGGAAAAAATGTATCTATTTTGGGGTTTGTTTCAGTTTGTTTCTCACTGTCTGTCTGTTTGTGTTTAGACTGGGGAGAAATAAACTGGGAGACTCAGGAGTGAAAGTACTGGCCGCGGCACTAAGAAACCCAGAATGTAAAATACAGAAGCTAGAGTAAGTATTTTGAGATTTTGCTTGTAGTGCTAAATTATTACAAATTACAATAATTGTTGATGGGCATCACGTTTTTCTATGTTATTATTATTTTTCTTTGTCTCCCCAATCATCAGGCTGAAGAGTAATGCTCTCACGGACGCTTGTGCTCAGGACCTTGCCTCTGCTATTGGTACAAACCAGTCATTGACAATTCTGTCCCTGAGCAATAATAAACTGGGAGATTCAGGACTGAAACTGCTATCAGTGGCTCTCAGGAGTCCGGAATGTAAAATACAGACATTGGTGTAAGCATCATATTGTGCTATTAGTAAGTAGAAGCCAGACATGATTAATGTAGGTAATTTTAGTAAACGTTCACAATTTACCTTATTTTCTGTTATTTCATTTTCTGATCCCCAGGCTGAAGAACAACTCTCTCACAAACTCTTGTACTGAAGACCTCGCCTCTACTCTCGGCACAAACCGATCACTAATGGACCTGATTTTGGGTGGTAATAAACTGGGTGATGCAGGAGTCAAACTGCTGTCTACAGCACTCAGGAACCCAGAGTGTAAAATACAGAAGCTGTTGTAAGTTTGAGATTTGTGTGTAATAACTGAATATCTGACAATTTAGTTACTATAATGATCCAGAATAGCATCATTAAAAATACTGGAGATGTGCACTGATCCCTTTGCTTCTCTATTTTGTCCTAGGCTATGGGATGTTGGAATCACAGATTCTTGTGCTGAGGATCTCACTTCTGCTCTCTGTGTAAACCAGATATTGACAGATCTAAACCTAGGATCAAATTCCTTCACAGACCGCTCTGTTCCTGCTTTCTCCAACCTCATACAGACCTGCAGGAGTCTGAAGTGGATTTGGTGAGTGCTTGCATACACTTTTAGTTTATAACCAATAAATGACATTTCTCACTAATGGAGAGTATTTGCTGAATTCATACGGAAAAGTTATTGTGGTCTCTAGGGGATTTTCACAGTAACTTCATTGCAGTGTTAATGTAAGCCTATTTGTGACTAACAATTAAACTTTATTTACATTGTTCAATTTATTTTTTGCCCTTTCATCTGTTTCAGGTTGGGGCGAAATCGGTTCAGTCCTAGCAAGAAGAGACACCTAAAATTATTGCAGAACTCCAGACCAGGACTGAGTGTGGAAGTGTGAATATTTCAATTTATAAACCATACTGGTATGATTATATGAACATTTTAGGGTGGTTTTCTGTCCCTTCACTTGAATCAGCCACACTTCAGGTTTACATCCTATTGGCCAATTACCAGTGTCCAGCTCAAACTGTGTGAATGTCATTCCCTATTTTCACTGCCAGAGACTCAGCAGCAGGGTCAATGGTCTCAACTGCCTGACCCCAAAGTGCTACTTCTGCAGGACACCCAGGATTGAACTTCCCTAATTGAAGCACAGAGGAAATCCACAGACTAAAAGGATCCAGGATCGAACTTGGTCTGGCCTGCAGCAGGACACAGACAGCTGCACTCAGTAGCAATGCCCAGTAATCCCTCTGACGAGTGAACATTTTATTCAGGTTGGAAATAAGATCTTTCCAGCTATGATGGATTCCAGCTTCCAATAGGTGCCAAGATCCAGTGTGTAGGATCATCCAGTGAGGGTATCCTTTGGGCAGATGGCTGAAACTGATGCCTCCAGGATGGGTCAGCAAGCTGAGAGGAGAAGTGTGCAAAGTGCCACATGGGAACCCTGCCATTCTGTATGAGTGACTATGAACTTTTGAACAGTTTCAGAACTCTGAATGTCCTGTATTTCTGGCACCAATATGAGAACAGGTACTAGCGTTACCAAGTAATTTAAACTTTGCATATTTAGTTTGATTGGAGTTATTGTCTATCATGAGATTGTTGAAAGAGTTGATGACACTCCCTACATAGAACATGCTGTGAAAATAGAGGGATTAATCAAAGGACTTAAATTAAACTGTATTTGGGTAACTTTGTAAAATGATAGCATTTGGAAATATTTCAAACTTTTGTTAACCTTCACCTCTGCATCGCTGCCTCTTGGATTAAATAAAGAAACTGATTAAAATTATTATTTTGTGCTGTTGAATTAAATAGTTGGTTATTTTAACAAGTTCATCCCAGGAGGTAAATTTTGAAAATGCCTATACTTTCATAGAGTTCAGCCAAAGGCCTTTATCATTGCCTTCAGCAAATACAGCTGAGTGGATCAAAAGCAGATCCAATGAGGAAAAGCCAGAGAGACCCTGGTGAACAGGAGCACAATTGGGAATAGAATATTCAATGATATTTGACATGGTGGAATGATATGAAGAAAGAAAATGAATGAAGAATATCTCTGTTAATTATAGAATCAGAATTAATGAGATCAGTGTGCGATGATTTTGGTGTGTGGGGGGGATGTCTTGGCCAGGATCTAAGTGTTTGTACTCGTTTTGAGAACCTGGAGCATCGGAGATGTTTCATGGAGCACAGAAAATAAGTTACTGAAAATGAATCATTTCAGAGTTATGCTTTGCCTGATATAGATATTGCCAATGTTGTGGATGTCATCTTTTGGAACGATTTGGCTTGTACAGTGGTGCGTAATAAGTAATATTACACCCGTAATCCATTTTACACCCAGCATAACATCCACTGAAGCGTGCCCTTGTGTTAAAACTCTCGGCTTACCCAATTATGTACCACTTAGGCTCAATTTTCAGACTAACAGAGTTGTTCAGGAGGAGTGGAAACCTAAAAGGTAACACTGAAATTGGTCGCATCCATCAGGAAGTTTCTCTTAACATCAAGACCAATGTTTTCTCTTTCCTCACCACCCCAGCATAAAGGCTGGACCTCTATACGTACTCAATCTTTCACTGGCCTCTTCACCAATGCCCTATCTTCCTTGGTCTGATGCCCTCACCATGTCCTGAGACGATCAAAATGTATTCAGTCCTGGAATGCCAGTAATTAGGCTGTTGGGGGAGCTTGCAGTCCTGGTTTTGTTCTATACATAATCTTTTGTTGCAGGGACTAGGGCTTTTGCCAGAATATTAAATTGCTGTGGGGCAGGCTCTGCTGACTTCTGAGCTGGTGAAAGAGAAAGTATCACCATCCTAAAAATCCTGGCCATGATTTTTTTTTTAATGGATAGAATTCAAAGACTTGTCCATGGTCACTCTTGCTTGTGCATAAAGGAAAGCTCCAGTGGAAAGGACATGTACAATAAATCATCAATGACACATCCATCACTCGGAATATTTAGAAGGATGTGAACTTACTGTCCTTCTACATCATCAACTTGTATTCCAATTTTGGAGCTTTATCTGTCTGAATAACAAAAGTATTTGGTCCTGTACTTATTTCATGTTTTTTTTCTGATGGTTGTTACATTTCTTGACAAATTCTTGCAAAATTAATCAGATTTTTCTCCCACATTTTATTCAATATCTATGTGCAAAAGACAGACCAGTTTTTGTTGCAAAGACGTTTCTTACATTTAGGCTCACAATTTACCAGACCAAACTAACCCCCCCCCCCCCCCCCCCCCCCCCCCCCCACCCCTCCCCATAATTCAATCGCACAGTGGACAATTCGTAAGGCAATAAATTCCAAATAGTCACACTTCTATCCGCAAATTGATTCAGAAGTAACAGGAATATTTTATGTTATGTTACGCTTGTTTATTGCAGAAATTATAGTGAAGTGTGAAAAACATCAATATTTTAACTAACAGTATGTTCTGAATATTTTCCCTGTTATACAGCCTATTTTAGGATTATGTGAGTAAGTCTAAAGTACAGGATCTGCCTTGAATTTGTTGCATGTCAATAGGGTTCATGCTATGTTGAACTGTGGAATTTTTATATTAATGTGAGATGCTGTAGCATTTGTTGAATTGGAATGATTATTACACATAAACAGTATTTGTGCTTGTTCTCTGCAAAAAAATGCAACTCAAACAGCCCCCCAATCTTTCCCTTTGAGTGTTCATTCAATTTTGTTTAGAAAACCGCATTGAATCCAGCACCGTCATCCTCTCATTCAATGTTTTCCAAATCCTAAACATATACATTAAAAATATATATATCCTATTGTGGTCATTTCCTCTATGGCCAGTTGCATTAATATTGACCCACACTAAGCAATCATTCTGGTCCTAGGAACATAAGAATTAGGAGCAGAAATAGACAATATCAGCCCTTTAGGCTGTTCCATTATTCAATCAGATCATAGCTGATCTCTCCTTGGCCTCAAATTCATCGCCCCACCTGTTCTCGTAACTCCTTATCCATTTGTTTATTAAAATATATCTATCTCTTTGAAACTATTCAATGATTCAGACTCTACCATGCTATGAGGCAGTGAGTTCCACAAATTCAGCACCCTCTGTGAGAAGTAATTTGTCCTCATCTCAGTTTTAAATCTACCGTCTCTCAACTTATATCTGTGACCTCTTAGTAGGGATTGCCTCATGAGAGGAAACATTGGTCTACGTTTACATTTTTTAAAGGGATTGATAAAGTCTGTATCTTGATAAAATTCCCTCATACTTGTAAACTCCAGTGACTATAAGCCCAAACCATTTAATCTCTCCTCATACATCAACCCTTTCACCCCTGGAAGCAATCTGGTTAACCTTCCCTTAATTGTGTCCAATGCCATCAAATCATTCCTCAAGTAAGGAGACTAAAACTGGACACACTTACTCCAGTTGTAGTCTCACCAATACCCTATACAACTGCAATAATGCTTCTCTGCTCTTATGAATTGACGTGGCTTTGGGTAGATCAATCCAGTCACCCATACTCTCCTGCCACAGTAAAAGTGAGTGGATGTGATGTAATGATTTTTTCACGGGAATTCTTAAACGAAGTCCGACAGTGAGCCAAAATGCATGAGCCAACATGGCCCAAATCTCCCAGTCATTTTTATTGTACATATGGACATTGTCTTTAAAGATTTTTGTGACCTCACCTTTTTGTGACTATTCTTTCAAGCTAGCATAAAAGAATATCCCTTAAGATCGTTGGGCACAAGAACGAAGCAAGGAACATTTAGAACAGAGTTCCTTTTCATGGCAGTAGCTTCTGGACTGAGGAAAGTTTTTAATGGTGCAAGTTTTTTTATTAAATGAGTGGGTTAGTGAATGGCTGAGTAGCCAAGAGGTTGAGTGAATTGATGAGATGCAATAATGGATGAGTAGTTGAATGCGTAAGGTTGATGAATGGATGAGTGAGCAAGTAGATGAGGTAGGTGGGTGGTGGTAGACAGATGTTTGATATCCATAGACAGGTCACCTCAGGATTTGGTGATTGGGGACAGGTTATTATTTGTGGGGCTCATTTGAATTATGCTGCCTAATCACTGAGGTACACCAAGTGTTAACAAGGTAATATTTCCAGAGTAATTATCTAGGTTAGTTCCATATGTCTTGGCGAAGTCAAATTTGAGTAGTAACTTCCTCAGAGTGTCAATCACTATCATCGGATTACCATGCCTTGCCTGAGTTGGACAAGATTCAGGCGTTATCTCAAATACAGATTTGAAAGGCAATTCAATCAAATTGATGGAGTGCACAACCCCTGTGTCATGGTCAGTTAAATGTTCTAATTGAAATTTAATGGTCCTTGATTGGCCAGTAAGATTAGAGTCACGAGGGTCAGAACCCTGTGGGTGCAATTCCACTGGATCAAAGGAGAGCTGGTATGATGGAGACAGAACTGGCTTGGCCATAGGAGACAGAAAGTAGCAGTGGACGGATGTTTTTCTGAATGGAAGCTGTGACTAGCAGTGTTCCACAGAGATTAGTTTGGGACGTTTGTTATTTGGGGTGTGTATAAATGATTTGGGGGAAAACATAGCTGGTTTGATTAGAAAGTTTGCAGTAATACAAAAATTGGTGGATGTGCAGATAGTGAAGAGGATTATCAGAGGATACAGCAAGATATAGAACAGTTGAAAACTTGAACGGAGAAATAGCAAATGGAGTTTAATCTGGACAAGTGTGAGATAATGCATTTTGTAATGTCTAATGCATGCAGGAATTAGACAGTAAATGGCAGAATCCTTAGAAGTTCTGACAGGCAGAGAGATCTATGGGTCGATGTCTAATCACTGAAAGTGGCACACGTGGATAAAGTAGTTAAGAAAGCATAAGGCACTCTTGCCTTCATCAGTCAGGGCATTGAATATAAAAATTAGCAGGTCATACTGCAGCTGCACAGAACCTTTGTTAGAACTCATTTAGAATATTGTGTACAATTCTGATCAGCACATTACCAGAAAGGTGTGGGAGCTTTGGGGATGGTACAGAAGATGTTTACCAGGATGATGCCATGTCTGCTATGAGAAGAGTTTGTTCTCATTGGAACAATGAATGTTAAGGGATGACCTGATAGAAGTCTGCAAAATTATGAGTGGCATGGACAGAATTAATTGTCAGGTGCTCTTTCCTAGGGTAGAAAAGTCAAGTACAAGGGGGCATAGGTTTAAGGTGCCAGGGGAAAAGTTTAGAAAAGATATGTGACACAAGTTTTTTAAACAGGGTGGTGAGTGTCTGGAACACACTGCCTGGGAGCTGGTAGGAGCAGGTATAACAGTATCATTTGAGAGGAAACTAGATGAATACATGAATAGGATGGGAATGGAAGATTACGGACTCTAAGTACATACGTTTTAATTTAGGCAGGTATCAGAATTGACACAGGCTTATAGGTCCTGTTCCTGTGTTGTACTTCTCTTTGTTCTTTTTTCTTTCCTCACCTAGGATCAGAGATGGGGCATGGGGTGGTTTGAAAATTTGTGGACAGGTCAAATATGGGGTGACTTATTGTGTTGGGTTGGAGTGAATGGTCAGGATGTGGAGATTCATACCTGCCCCCCCACCCCCACCCCCACCCCCACCCCCACCCCCACAAATCCCCTTCCCATGTGGCACTCATTGATTTCTGTCATATCCAGTCCTGCATTGACATGACACTACCTGTACTCATATCCAACCAGCAATATCCTCCACTACAGGCTCGATTTCTTCCACACCAACCTGATTCGTTGCAATCAAACATCCCCACAGCTGACCTGATAGTAACACCCATCTCTGCTGACTTCCCAAATTGTCCAATGCACTCCAACCCAACCTTGATCAGTGTTCCCGTATTGGACCTGTTCATAAATCCCACAAAACACTCTACCCGCTAAAGTCGACTTTTCCCCATCTTGTGATCAGAATCAATTCCTTCCCCCAAATTCTGCATCAGCTGACATTTGACCCATCTGAATTCTGACACAGCCATTCTTCTCATCACACAGAATGACCAACACCTTGTAACCCCCAGGGTTACAAGCCATCTAACCCTCTTCCCCAAGTTCGAACTCCTCCCTGATAAGAAAACCTCCTATCCCCCATGTGATCTGAACCTCTGCTGCACCCCATTCCACAAAGAGGCCTGATCCCTACAGCCAACAATCCTATCACTCCAAAAATCTTCTTCATTTAACTATCTCTACCCTGCCAAGGACCTTTAATTTTGAATTGGAATGTTTAACTGGCAAACAGGTGCTTGTGCTGAAACAGGATTGCATCTTCCGTAAATTCAATGCAACTATACATTGACACTGGGCCTCAGTGACAATATCTGAATGTTGTCCAACTCAAGCAAACTTTGGCAATCCAATGAAGTTTGGCATTGTGAAATGTATGGCCCAAATTTGACTTTGTCCAGATAATTACTTAGATAATTACACAGGAACTATTAACTTGTTGAGACTTGGTCCAGCTCAGTGAGCAGGTAGCATAAAATCAAGCATCAGATCAAGCCAAAGTTGGGATGAATACCTTATATTGTCAACTTGGATCTTGTTTGTCTCCCTTGGAGACATTGGAGTTATTTGAATTTGATTTTGGAACAAGCATGGAGATGGATTTGGATCTTCCCAGTCCTATCTGAGCATTGGCTTAATAATGCTAAGAATAGAGTAGAAATTAAAACAAAATAATTTTCTGCCCCTGAATCATCAACTTCTGAGTTGTCCTCACTGCAGGCTACAAATTCCCCTCTTCTCACCCTGCTCTGCCTCTGCCAACCACCCATCACATCCATTCCCTATAGCCTCCTCATCCAGTTGCTCACTCATCCATTCATCAAAATTACCCACTATCTTGCTCATCCCCTCAGGCATCTTGTTTATTCACTCATCCGCATGGCTGCTCAACCATTTACTAACACTTACCCTTAAAAATAATTTTCATTATTAAAAACTGACTTCAGTGCAGGAGCTACTGTGATCAAAGGGGGGCCTGTCTTAATCTTTTCTCTCTTATGCCCAATGATTTTCAGGTCTTCATCCTCAGTTAAAAGAATACATTAAAACGTCATAAAAATGGGAGGTCACAGGAATTTGGAAAGGCAATCTCAATGTGCACATTATAAACACTGAGTTTTGGGAAATGGTTGTTAGCTCATTGCTGTGATTTGTGTTGTAACATGGCCCCTTAAATGGCTGGACTTCTGCAGGCCACCTGCATTATAGAGTAGCCTTGTGGAAACTGAGCCAATTGGAAGCAAAAATACATTTCCTGGGATGGGAAGGATTCTCAGTTGGTGGCAGTGAGGAGTGGAGAGTAGACTTACGTATTTGTTCTGTCAGACTCTTTTTAAAATTTAATCTTGGAACATGTACATCACTGGCTGATGGCATTTTATTACCCATCCCTAGTTGCCCGAGGTAAGTTGAGAGTCAACCACATTGCTGTGGATCTGGAATCACATGTAGACCAGACAAGGCAAGGATGGCAGGTATCCTTCCCTAAATGACATCAGTGAAACAGAACATCTGATGATTGATTATGGTTTTCATGGTCATCAGTAGATTCTTAATTCCAGATTTTTTTATTGTATTCAGATTCTACCATCTGCAATGGAGGGATTCATAAACAGGTCCCCAGAATACTAGTTGGCTTTCTGGATTAATAAACTGTTCCTGTTGAAGCCATGAGTCACCTTGCAGATTACTACACTGGCAATGAACAAAAACTACGTCCACTGTCGGGAGATTGTACTGTACAGTTAGAGAGAGAGAGGACAGTGATTGTCAAAGCTAAGAAACAGACAGAAGACACGAAGCTGAGGGCAATATATTGAAAGATTGTGTTACTTCCTTGCAGCTAATGAGATGGGCATAGAGGAAAAGTCAAAAGATCATACTCATGGTCTGTGGCCTACAAATCGACAGCCAAATGAGAAGCCTGATTGGTAATTGGTCAAAGACAATTTTAAACTGCAATCTTCAATTATCATGTACTTGTTCAAAGTTCATTCTGCTGTGAGGAAGCCAGAGAAGACTGCTTCTCAATTCATGACCTGATTGAGAGGGTTAGCAGACCATTGTGTGTTTGGCCCAGCTTTGGAGCAGATATTGAGAGACCATATGGTCTGCAGGATCAACAGTTCACAAGACAAAAGAAACCCTGCCAGCTGAGACTAAAATCTCATTGTAAAAGAGATGGTTGAGGAGGCTGAATGTGTTGAATAGGGCATAAGTAATCTACAAAGCATGCCTAATGAGTTGAACCATTTGTGATGAGAAGCAACTACTGCCAGTGAGAGGATTACAGTACAGGAAGTGGAACTTTAGGTGTGTGGAAGAGCACCCCCAGGAAATTTACTGACGCACAAATTCTGTATATTTCCATTGGTTGGAATTTGGTTGGTGTCTTTCTGTGCCCTGTTTGTGAAACAAAGTCTGCACTCACCTGATAAAGGGCAGTTCTCCAAAAGCTTATGCTACCAAATATACCTGTTGGAATTTAACCTAGTGTTGTGTGAGTATTAACTGTGCCTATCCCAGTCTAATGTTGGCAATCCTACACCCTGTTTGTCTATATTTATGCTGATTGCATTTACTGTAGAATCTTCCCCATCTTATTAGTTTAAAGTCTTTGTCATTTCCATTTGGATCCTCTCCGCCAAAAGGAGGGGATTCAATGGAAAGGGAGGATTCTCTAATTTGGAACATATAACATCTTCTGCAGCCACAGATAACAGTCTCATAGTGTTTTCTGCTTACTAAATGCCAGAGTAAGAAATATCTCATGGTGGTAGGGAATAAACTTGGAAAAGGAGGGGTAAACCAGTTGTCATGGTTTATATCAGCACAAATGACAGAAGTTGGAACCAGGGACATATCCCACTGACAGAATATCAAACATTAGGAGCGTGTTTGTAACTTGTGTTGGGTAGGCACTTGTCTATTTATAAGTAGACTGTATGTTAAGCTAAGAGAACAAGGGTCTAGAGGAAGTGACAAACTTTTGGTGGATAGCCATCATAAATTCTCCCTCAGCATACCCAAACAGGCGTGTGTGGTGACAAGGGGATTTGAATTGCAGTGTTAATGTAACCGTATGCATGAGACTAACAACTAAACTTAATCAAACTTCAAAATTTTATAACTTTACTAAGTGGATGACAACTGTCCATTGCATTTTACTTTCAACTATCAGTATTGTTTTCATTTTACCTTCTGACAGAATTGGATTTTGGATTGAATGCCAGTGTTGAGAAAGATCCAAAGCTGAAATTAAATGTGATTGTAAACAGGTTAACCGGCATACGATTGTGAGAGATCCAACCAGAGAGAACTCTTCTCAATCAATGGGATTCCATAGATTGGCTGGTGAAAAAGGAACAGAGTCTAATTCACTCTGATCAATACTGGTTCGGTAGATAGCACAACAAGGTTTCAAAATAAGGTAGGAAGTGGTGATAAAATGATTGGGATTGTCTGACCATCAAATACAATTATCTAGCATAAAACTGTTTACTGTAATGCAACTGATTCATATGTTCTCAAAATGTGCTGTGCTGTAATTCTCTTTGTTTTTTGTCCTGTATTCTTTGACATGGTCATATTTGAAGCTCATGTGTATTTTACAGTAAGAGAATTTACTTAAAAGATGACTCTATCTGAGGCAGACCCCAGAAGATGGGCATCTAATTATTAGGTGGGGTCAAACTCTCACTGACTCTATCAGATTCAAACATTGGAATGGCTCAGCTAAGGTGACAAACTTTGTGGAAGAAGGAATTGTTTTAAATTCATTCATGGGGCATGGGTGTCACTGGCTGGCCAGCATTTATTGCCCATTCTTAGTTGCCCTTTCAGAGGGCAGGTGAGAATCCATCACATTGCCATGTCTCTGGAATCACAGGTATACCAGACCAAATAAGAACAATAGATTTCTTTCCCTAAGTACATTAGTGAATCAGTTAGGTTTTTTTCTCTCCCCTGACAATTGGCAATTGTTGCATGGTCTTCAGTATATTCTTATTTTCCGATATATTTTTAGTGAATTCAAATTCCACTATCTGCCATACTGGGATTTTAAACTGGGTGCCCAGAATATTATCTGAGTTTCTGGATTAACAGTCTAGTGATAATACCATTAGGCTGTCACCTCCCCCTACTAAATTAGTAACAAACACATTGCACAGATTTATTGCTAAATTGACCAACAACACCATTATTGTATTCTGCAGCAGACCAGAATGTTAGAGAGTATATTTTTACCTCGACAATGGAACTTAGAATTTGGCCCTGTATTTAAAGAAAACATTCCAATCCAGGGCCAGATATAATGTTTGTCACTTGGTAAATGATAATACATTCTCTGGTAACTAGTTCAGATTGACACATTATCCCAGCGCAATTTCAAACCATGTATATTCTCTGTGCAAACAAACGCCAAATAAAGAAAAAATCCACTGGGGAACAATTTGTGAATTCTGATATGTTTTCTGCACAAAAGCGTCTTAAAACTAACAAATTCTCCAAGGAACAGTCACTAAATTCTTACACAATACCTGGGAAAAAATGTAAAAACTGAAAAAGAAAAACACTCTGGGGACATATTTCCAAATATTGATATATTCTTCTGGAAAAAAAACTGTAAATACTGACATATTCTGCAAGATTTTTCTATCCACTGACATATCCCTGGGCAATAATCTCAGACTATTGACTGATTCTCCTGATAAGAAGCTCAAAGTTCCTTAAGTATACCCCCAACAAAATCCTCTGTGTACTACAAAATACATTCGGCTTCTGATCTTCAGGTAAGTGTTCTCCAAGGCAGCCTTCATGACACGTGACAACGCAGAGTGGCTGAGCAGAAACTGATAGCCATGTTCCACACACATGAGGATGGTCTCATCCGGGATCTTGGGTTCATGTCATACTATTTGTAACCCTTACGGTTTGCCTGGGCTTGCAAAATCTCACTAACTGTCCTGTCTAGAAAAAATACGCAACTCCTTATCCTTTGCTTAACACTGTCTCCACTCACATTGTCTGTAGTTTTAAGACTTTGTTAGTGTAAAGACTCACATTCCAACCATTATTTTGTAAATTGAGTTTGTGTCTTTATATGCCCTGTTTATGAACAGAACTCCCACTTACCTAGCAAAAGAAGGCTAAAGGTTTTTTGCTACCAGATACACCTGTTGGACTTTAACCTGGTGTTGTGAGACTTCTTACTATACTAAAAAATACTCTAGGTATCATTTTCCAATCAGTGAACATTCTCCTGGGAACAATATTCAAATCCTGGTATATTCTCCTGGGGAAAGAAAAGCTCCAAATTCAGGCAACTAATGGTGAAAAATATCTTCCAATCAACCATGGAGGGATATCTACTGCTTGCTGAAGTCCAGGTCTGAGGCATTCAGGTCAGGCAATACTAACTTAGAGAAAAAAGCCAGATAAAATCTCAGGAGATCCATCAAAGTTACCAAAAGACAATACTGGACCAAACTAGAGTCCCAAGCTAGCCATACCGACCATTACCAACTATGTCAATGTCTGCAAGATATAACAGGCTACAAGATGAAGGCATGCAAAATCGCTGGCTCCAACACACAGCTCCCTGATGAGCTCAATGCATTCTATACTTCAGACATAGAATCAGGGTGTGTGTGTGTTGGGGGGGGGGAGATGTGGGGAGGAGGGCATGGGGTGTGTGTAGAGGGTGTGGGGGGTGTGGAGTACATAGATAATTTGATGATTTTTAGTCATACATGGAGAGATCACTTGAAGCATCTGATGGAAATAATCAATAAACCCAGGAGCCAGGTTCGGTGGAAAACCTGGGTAAGAATGAGTTTGGGATAGCCATAGTCACATTCCTCAGCCATACCATTGGACATGGACAAATGGTCCCGCTGGATGGTAAAAACAACAGCTATTAGGTAGTTCCCAATACATCTATTTAAAAAGCGAGGGAGAGAGGCAAGGCAGGATTATAGATCTGTTAGCCTGACATCAATAGTGGGGAGGTTACTGAAGTTTATAATCAAAGACATTGTAACATAACATTTGGAAAACATTATCCTGATTGGACAAAACCAGTATATAGGTTTACGGAAGGCAAATTATGCTAACAGATCTATTGGATTTTTGTGTGTGTAATATACGATAGATAAAGGAGAGTGAGTGGATGTAGTATATTTGGGCTTTCACAATAATTTTGATGAGAGCCTTCATAAGTGGTTAATGCCAAAATTAATATATTGACATAAGTAGAAATTTATTGACAGATAAGCCTCATGGAAATACATGTCTTTGCGAGTCACAGACAGTGACTAGTGGGGTTCCATAGGGATCAGTGTTTGGGTCCTAGCTGTTCACAATATGTAATAATCAAATGGTTGAAGGAACTAAATTTTCTGGTGACATACAACTGGGCAGAATGGAGTTGTGAGGAGGGTGCAAGGGAGCTGCAGTCAAGTTGACTGACTAAGCAAGCAGATAGCAGATACGGTATAACACAGTGGAATGTGAAGTTACACACTTTGGTGTGAAAAACAGCATGGGGAAATATTAGTTGAATGGTAATATATTGGGAAGTGTAGATGTATAAAACGACCTCAGTATCCTTGCACAGAAGACAATCAAAGTGGAGAAGCAGGTGCTGCAAGCAGTTAAAAAGGCATATGATATACTGGCTTTCATTGCAAAAGGATTTGAGATCAGAAGCAAAAATGTCTGACTGCATTTCTACAGGACATTAGTGAGACCTCACCTATAGTGTTGTGTGCAGTTTTGTTCTTCCTACATAAAAAGGGATATACTTTCCATACAGGGAGCACAATGATGGTTCACTAGATTGACATGGAAGTTGAGAGGGCTGTCCTTGGAGAAGAGATTAATTTGACAGTGCTTGTATTCACGAGAGTTCATAAGGATGGCAGGAAATTTCATTGAAATATTACAATTCCAAGAGAGCTGGACAAACGCTCGGATTGGGGAATCTAGATCCAGGGGACACAGTTCAGGTTACGTGGTTGACCATTTAAGGCTAAGGTGATTGAAAAACAATCTCAGCTCCAAAACGATTGAACTTGTGGAATTCTCTGTCACCGATGGCTGTGGAGGTTTATGGGTTACAAAATGTATTCAAGAAAGAAGGTGTTTTTAGATTTTAATGGCATCAATTAGTGAGTTCAAAGATCAGCCACAGTCATGTAAAATAATGGAGTAGGTTCGAAGAATCATAGCGATTGTGGGTTGGAACATGTTGGCGAGTTTCTGCAGTGCATTTTCTAATGGTTGCTGTTACAGTTCGTTGGAGGTGGAGGGAGTGAATGATTGCTGATGAAGTGTCAATCAAGCGGGCTGTTTTACCCTGGATAGTGTCAAGCTCTCTGAGTGCTGTTGGAGCTGCAATCATCCAGGCATCTCCTGTTCCAAGTTCCTATGTTTCAATATATTCATCATGGTGCACAGCTGTAGACAACGACCAGAGTGTAATATAGTGTTGAACCATCGCCCTGATATTAAATTACATTAGAATTGCTGAATCCCATATGGCCAATGTCCCTGGAATTATCACAGACCAGAAGCTGATCTGGACTATGGATGCAAGAACTGCAGCATCTGTCTCATAACTTGACTTCTCAACGGCCTCTAACCAGTCATGTGCATGATGGAATACCACTTAGTGAAAATAATAGGATTGGAGGGCATAAAAAATGCCCATGAGTTGATAATTTACATCCCAGAATATTTAAGGAAGTGGCCCTAGAAATAATGGATCCATTATATTGGAATAAGATGTTTTTGTTTTCCGAATGGCAGGACGTTCCTCGTAGCATACCCTAAGGATCATTGCTAAGACCCCAATTATTCACAACTTATATTAAAGGCTTTGATGTGAGAACTAATAAAATAGCTTCGTATTTGCAGATCATACAAAGTTGGGTAGGAGTGTCAGCTGTGAGGAGGATGCAGTCATCCTTCATTGTGATTTTGACGTGTTCAGTGAGTGGACAATTCCAAGGCCAAAGCAGTTAATAACGCATAAATGTGATATCATCAATTTGACAGCAGGAACAGGGGACATGCGATTATCTCAATGACTATTAATTGGTAGATGGAATGTGCAAACAGACTTGAGTCCTCGTACACTGTTCGCTCAATATAAGCACGCAGATATAAAAGACAAATGTTGTGTCGACTTTCTCAACGATGAGTTGGGAGTAAAAGAGCAGGGATGTGTTGCTGCAATTATAGAGAGCCTTGATAAGGCCATACCTAAATTAGTATTTATTATCTGAGGAAAGATGTTGCTGTAGGGGGAGTCCAGCAACGTTTTACCAGACTGATTTCTGGGATGGTGGAACTGGTGTATGTGGAGAGTTTGAGTCAGTAGTGTTCCTTTTAATTAAGGAGGGATTTCATTGCATTGAAAGCAGTTCAGGCACAGTTGACTACATTGATTTTAGAGATAATGGGGCTTTTCCTCCAAACGAGATAGGACAGTTTAGCCTTATACTCCTTCGGATTTATAAGAACGAGAGGGAATCTGAGGTTACAAGATAATATGGGGGATTGACAAAGTAAACGTGGAGAGGTTGCTTCCTCTTCCTGGGCAAAAATGTCATCGTATTAGGATTAGGGATTAAACATTTAAAATAAAAAACAGGAATTATTCCTCTCAAAGAGTAGAGGGTCTGCAATTCAGTTATATAGATCGTCATAGATGCTGGACATCGAGTACACCTAAAGTGGACAGATATTAAATCCATCGAGGTTTGAGGGCTATGATGAAAGGGCAAGAAAGTGGAGTTGAGAATAAAATGGTGCCAACCATGATTGTGTTGAATGGTGGACCAGATTCAGGGAGTTAAATGCTTATTTCTTTTCTTTGTTCTTTGGTACATTTTGGCCTCTGGAGTTGAAAAGAATGAGGTTGATTGCGGGGTTAGAGGAGGGGTGTGGTGAGGGGTGGGGATGGTGTAAATCTTATAGTAAAATGTAAACTATTCGTTTCTGTGTTTAATCACAGAAGAAGGAACTGTTTTTGTGCCACCCTGCCATCTCCTTCTTCCCTTCCTTGGTGGGATGGGGCTTCATCGCCAGGAGATAAAGAGGCAGCGAGACTCCCACAGGGGAGAAGGCTCCTTTCTCGAGTCTGAAATTCTGTTCAGCACTTTCAATAACTTTGGCCTAATAAAACATTAAGGAAGCAGCTTACTATTCGTTCCAGCAATTTGCTTGTTTGCTTAAATCAGAAATACATAGAACATAGAACATTACAGCGCAGAACAGGCCCTTCGGCCTTCGATGTTGTGCCGACCAATTAGGAAAAAGCAATGATCCTACAACCTAAATCATTTCCTTTTCATCCATAAACTTATCCACTAACCTCTTAAATGCCACCAAACTTGGCGCATCTACAACTGCCGCAGGCAGGGCATTCCATACCCTAACCACCTCCTGGGTAAAGAACCTACCTCTGATATCCGTCCTATAACTACCACCCCTTAATTTAAAGCTATGTCTCCTCGTGCTAGCTTTCTCCATCCTAGGAAAAAGGCTATCACTGTCCACCCTGTCTAAATGCCCCCAGCTTCATGCCTATCCCTATCCATCACTAAGGTGACGTAACCGAATTGTGGTCACTATCACCAAAATGTTCACCAACTTCCAAGTCTAACATCTGGTCTGGCTCATTGCCCAGCACCAAATCCAATGTAGCCTCACCTCTAGTTGGCCTATCTACATACTGAGTCAAAAAGCCTTCCTGCACACTTTGTACAAAAACTGACCCCTCTAACGAGCTAGAGCTATAGCTACTCAATCAATATTAGTAAAGTTAAGGTCCCCCATAACAATTACCCTATTACTTTCACTCCTGTCCAGGATTGACTTTGCAATCCTTTCCTCTACCTCTCTAGAACTTTTAGGAGGTCTATAAAAGACTCCCAACAGGGTGACCTCTCCTCTCCTGTTTCTAATCTCAGCCCATACTACCTCAACAGACAAGTCCTCATCAAACTTCCTTTCTGTCACTGTGATACAGTCTTTGACTAATAATGCCACTCCTCCCCCCCTTCTATCTCCTTCTCTACTCCGACTGAAGCATTTGAACCCCGGAACCTGCAACAACCATTCCTGTCCCTGCTCTATCCATGTCTCTGAAATGGCCACAACATCGAAGTTCCAGGTACTGATCCGAGCTGCAAATTCCTCCACCTTATTGCGAATACTTCTTGCATTAAAGTATACGCATTTCAAACCATGCCCTACTCCAACCGAACGCTGCTGAGCTTTACAGTTCTCATCTATGACCCCCCTAATCTCGTCCCTCTTAACATCCAAACTACCCAGGATCCCCCCCCCCCGCTCTGAATCAGTTTAAACCCCCCTGCATAGCCTTTGCCAATTTGCCCCCCAAGATACACTCGACTAGAATTAAGCCATGTTAAATCAGAACTAGAAGCCATAAATAATAACCCGATACATTATACTGGTGGTTACGAGAGAGAGATGCAACTGGGACTTGATGGTTTGAATTATAAGGAGAAGCTGAATGGAATTGGTTTATCTTTAAAAATAGTCAATATCTTTTATCCCCAAAACAGGGGATCTAAAACATAGGTCTAAGGTGAGAGGGGAGAGATATAGAAGTCTCCAGAAGGGCATGGTATTCACACAGAAGTTGATGAATGTCTGGAACAAACTGCCAGAATTAATAGTAGAGGCAGGTTCAATTTTATCTTTTGGAAAGAACTTAGACAGTTACATGGGTAAGATGGGTATAGGGAGATATGGGCCAAATGCGGGCAATTAGGCGTTTAAAAGAAAAGGGCGGCATGGACAAGATGGACCTCTTTCCGTGCTGTAAATATCTATGACACTATGGAGGAAAATATGGGTGATCTGATTAGTAAGTTTGTGGATGACACGCAGTTTGGTGAAGTTAGGTTAGGGTTAGGGTTAGAGTTAGTGCCCGAGTTGTCAGAGAATACAAGAAGATATGGATAGATTGGAGACTCGGATACAGAAAAGGCCAATGGATTTTAATCCTGACAAATGCGAGGTAATGCATTTTGGAGGATCAAATTTCGGTCTGAGCTATACTATAAGTGGCAGAGACATTTAGAAACAATAGTATAGAAATCTGGGCATGCATATCCACAGCTCCATAAATTGTGAACACTGGTGACCAGCATGATTAAGAGAACATAAAGCATGCTTGCTTTTATTAGCCAGGTCAGTGAGTTCAAAAGTTGTGAAATCATGTTGCAGATATATAAAACCTTGGTTTGGCTGCATTTGGAGTATTGCATGCAGTTCTGTTCACTACACTACCAGAAGGACGTGGAAGCTTTGGAGACCTTGCAAAGAAGGTTCACCAAAATGTTGCCTGGACTCGGGGGTGTTGGCTGCGAAGAGAAGTTGAATAAACTAGAATTGCTTTTATTGGAAAAACTGTGGGCTGAGAGGAGATCTAATGGAGGTCTAATCAAACATGTGAGACATAGACAAAGAGGATAGTCATAGATTTTTTTCAAAGTATGGCTGTGTCATGTACAAGGGGGAAGTTAAGAGGGCGAAAGTTTAAAGGAGCTATGCGGGGGTAGTATTCCTGCAGGGATTGGTGGGTGCACAGAGCGCGCTGTTGATGACGTTGAGAGCAACATTTAAGAGGCATCTGGAATGGTACAGGAATAGGGAGTGAATACGAACTGAGTAAGGGCAGAATGTTATTTTTAGTTTACTTAGTGTATCATGATCGTGCAGACTTGGAAGGCCGAAGTGCCCCTTCCTGTGTTGTACCTTTCTTTGTTCTTTGTTCAGTTAAATAGAGTGTTGATCGGGCCTTCCTGACTAAAACACTCACATTTCGAACTGCCTCTTAGGAGAAGTATTTTGATCGGAAAGAAGCACAGATTCTCTAGACTGACCTCTGGCGGCAAAGAATTGAATTACACGTGAAAAGCATTTAGCATTCCCGTTTTTAGTGTGAAAAAAAGGGGGAGTTGAACGCGCTGTTCATTTCTAATTTTATGTTTGATTTTAGCTGGCGTTTCAGATATGAAAAGTGGCTGGATAAACTGGTATTGTTTTCGCTTCAGCGTAGTAAATTTCGGAGGAACCCGATTGAGGTGTAATATTTTTGTGAAGTTAACAGATAGGGTAGATAACACCATAAGCCCATAAGGTGCAGAATTTGGCCATTCGGCACATCGATTCTGTTCCGCCATTCCATCATAGATGATATGACTGTCAACTCCCTTCTGTCACTTTTGCCCCGCGAAGTTTGACCCCTTATCAATCAAGAAACATCAATCTCTGTCTTAATTGCACTCACTGACTGGATCTCCACAACCTCCCACTGATTCATCAGCCTCTGGCTAAATAAATTCCTCCTCATTTCAGTTTTGAAGGGTCATTCATTTACTCTAAGGATTTGCTCTCCATCATAGCATTGCCTACTAGTGGAAACATCTTTTCCACGTCCAGACTATTGAAACCTTTCAGTATTCTGCACAATTCAATCAGATCGTCCCTCATCCTTTTAAGCAACATCGTGTATAACCCCCGAGCTTTCAAACGTTGAAACATAGAACTTTGAAGATAAGATTAGGATGAGGCCATTTGGCCCTTCGAGCCTGCTCTGTCATTCATTATGATCATGGCTGATCGTCCAATTCAATGGCCGAATCTTTCTAGCTCCCCATAATCTTTGATCCCATTCACCACAAGTGTATATGTAGCAGTTCTTGAATGCATTCAATATTTTGGCATTTGAGACCCTCCTCCTTACGTCAAGCCTTTTATTCCAAGGATAATTTTCGTGAGCCTTCTCCAGACCTTCTCCAAAGCCAGCACATACTTCTTTAAATAGAAGCCCCAAATTTACTCACAATACTCTAAATATGGTCTGATATTCCAATATTCCTACATAGACCAGAAGCTTATACAGACGTATCAGTTCATCCTGCTTTTGTATTCTAGTCCTATCGAAATGCATGCTAACATGACATTTGCCTTCTTAGCTTACAGCTCAACCTGCAAGTTAATCCTAAAATAACTCTGAACCACGTCTCCTAAGATCTCTTGCACTTCCAATTTCTGAATTCTCTCCTCGTCAAGAACATATTCTATGCCAATATTATTCCTATCAATGTGCATAACCTCATACTTTCACGTTATGTCTTCACTTTGCACACTGTCCTAACCCGTCCAAAAGCTTCTGCGGCTTTCACATCTTCTCAATGCTACTGTTCCTCAGCTTAACTTTGTAGCAGCTGCAAACTTAGCCACAAAGCCCTCTGTTCCTTCGCCTAGATTATTGCTATATAAAATGGAAAGTTGTGGTTCCAGCACTGATTCCTGCAGAACTCCACTACTGACTAGTCACCATCGTGAAAAAGACCATTCATCCCAATCCCTGCCACGTGCCAATCAGCCAATCTTCTACCTAAGCAAGTATTTTGCCTCTATTATCATGGGATCTAATCTAATTCAGAAGCTTCTTTGTCAAAGACCTTCTGGAAATTCAAGAAGATAACAATCATTGGCTCTCCTTTGTCCAACCGGCTCGTCACGTCCTTAAAGATTTTTTTACAGCTTTGCCAGACATGAATTACTCTTGTTGAAACCATGCTGTCATTATGCTATTTAACCATTCATTTCCAAGTACTCTGAAATTCATAGTTAATAATGGATATTAACATATTGTCAACTGCCTAGGAAAGACTAACCCGAATGTAATTTCCAGGCCTTTGCTTCCCTCCTCTTAAACAAGGGCATTCGCAATTTTCCAGTTCTCTTAAATCTTCCTTGTCTCAAATGATCTGTGACAGATTACTTTTAATGCCTCCCCTATCTGTTCAGTTATCACTTTCAGAATTCCAGAATGTAGATGGTCTTTCAGACATTCCAGCCTTCCTAGCCCCATCTCCTTAGTAAAGATCACGAACTCATATAATCTTCTTTTATATTACTGGCCAGCTTGCTTTCATTTTTAACTCCTCCCCTACCCCTTACCACGCATTCCCCACAGCCTGATTGCCTTTTTGACGTCCTCTATTGGCTTTTAAAAGCACCCAATTCTCTGGCTTCCAACTAATCTTGCCATATTTAATGCTTTTACATTTGTTTTTATGCCCTCACTTTCTTCACTTGCACGTCATAGTTGCCTAACCCTTCCATTAGTATGCTTCATCTTCCTGGGAAAACAATAATGCCTTTTCTCCTGAATTACCCCCAGAAAAATCAGCTATTGCTGTTCCACTGTCTTCATACTAGACTCCTCTTCCAATCAGCTCTGGCCTCTGTAGTTACCTTTACTTAACCTTAACGTCGTTACATCTAATAGGAAGAAACGTTTATCTTAGTACTTGGATCAAACGACAAGGGGATGGCAGGGGCGGGGGGCATATAAGTTTGGTAAGTTGTAAGAAATCTAGAGGAGATTAGAGGGAAATTGATTTCATCCAGAAGGTGCTGGGAATCTAGAACTCGTTGCCTGAAAGGGTCATAAAAGCGGGGACACTCACAACATTGACTAAACATTTAGATGTGCACCTGAAATACCTGAGCGCACAAGGCTACACACCAAGTACTGGAAAATGTGATGAGAATTATTAAGTGTTTGATGGGCTGCACAGATACGATTGGCTCTAGACCTGGGCTGTAAAACTCCGAATCCATGACGCTCGGCGAGACAAGCACTTCAGCCACAGAACACTATCGAGATTATGAATATTATATACATTTGCCACCTCTGCCTTCCTGATCAGAAGTTGAAAACTGAAATCTACTTGAATGTCAGAGCAGGATAGCGGAGCTGAATTCTAATCCTAATCCAACATTTCCCTCATAAAGATTGAGGGACCAAGAAGTGAAGATCAGGTGACATATAATGCACGTTTTCACATTTTCCTGAAATTACTCCTCACATTCAGTGGTATTGACAGTGTTGAGGTGAGGATATTGTTGTCAATACTTTTATGTCCTGCCAACTACCGTTTGTCTCTGCCAAAATTTCAGTTCTCCTGCTTTGTTATCATTCTGTGTAACATTCGACAAACTTTTTCCCGAGGAAATGGAGAAGCTGCTCCACCACTCTCATATCGATTATATGGCATTTAGAACTGAATTTCACTATTATATCAGTTTATTTATTCTTTGAATTTCTTTTAATTATACATTGTATTCTGCCGATTGATGCGTTCGCTTTAATTTATGCTGAATACAATATTAGCATCTGTAACAAAAAAAAAAGTCTCTCAGGTCAATCTATTTGTTCATTGACTGCAAGTAATTAAAAAGTCTCGGGGAGAGAAATGTATCCCTGAAGATTTCCCTCCCTTATAAATAGGTGTTCAATACAAAAGCTCTCACCATATACAAAACCTTGTTCACCATTCATTAAATAGGTGAATTATCTTCTGCAGAAGATGGGATCTAGTGTACTCGACGAAATAACAGCAGTTTACTATCCGATTCTTGCAGCTATTGGCATTCCTGGTAATTGATCGTGAACCAACATTAATTGAATTCATTATGGTTAATTGTGCTATTGGATCAGCTGCTTATCTGGGAACAAAAACAGGCATAGAGAAGAAATTTTATTTCGGGGTTCTTGTGCACAGTTATATTTCATGTCATATGATCGTTTTTAATATACTCTGGCTAGCAAAATTGGTGTTTCCTTCAAGTGTGCAATCTTAATAAAATTTGTCATATGTATTCTCTCGACTCAGCATTGTTAAGCATTTTGTAAATTAATATGCCATTCACTATCCATTTGTTATAAATATAGGTTTTGTTTCGGTATAAGATGTTTACATCCTTTACAAGGATGTTGCCTGGATTGGGAGGCATGCCTTATGAAGACAGGTTGAGGGAGCTGGGACTGTTCTCCCTGGAGAGACGAAGGTTGAGAGGCGACCTGATAGAGGTTTACAAGATGTTGAGAGGAATAGATAGGGTGGACTCTCAGAGACTATTTCCCAGGGCTGAAATGGTCGCGACGAGAGGGCACAGATTTAAGGTGCAGGGAAGCAAGTACAGAGGGGATGCTAGGGGAAAGTTTTTCACTCAGAGGGTGGTGAGTGAATGGAATCGGCTGCCGTCGGTGGTGGTCGAGGCGAACTCGCTGGGGTCTTTTAAAAGACTTCTGGATGAGTATATGGGATCCAATGGGATTGGGGGTCATAGATAGGTCTATGGCTGGGTAGGTTTTGATGTGTTCGGCACAACTTGTGGGCCGAAGGGCCTGTTTGTGCTGTAGTGTTCTATGTTCTATGTTCTAAGATCATATTTATACATATTTTGCTAATCCGTGATTGAACTGGTAAATTGATATTAGTGGTTGGATCTTCTGAGAATCTGGTGCTGTACTTCCCATAATAAGTATCTCTTCATGACATTGGTTAAGAATTCCAAGGTCTGAAACAGAATAATAGCGGAGGGCAATTCTTGGTGAACCTTGGGATTGTGCTCAGGTTTGTACAGAACCGCTGAAGTTGATTAGGCTTGAAAATAAACTATTATTCATGCTCGTAGTTCGTGAGTCAAAACATTTTTTCTGCAACAATCTCGATGAAAGGATCAGATTCATTGGTTGGAACATATTTTTGCAACCCTGTAGCAATAGTTGGTTTAGTGCATACTGGCTAAACTTTAAAACCCACACAAACACATTACTGTTCTGAATTGTGTGTTTTTTAAACTCAGCTTTACTTTTGAAATATCCATCCAAGCAAATGTGAAATTACGTTAGCATGTTTAATTTATGCTTACAGGCAGCGCGGATTTTTGAAGGCTGTAACCAAGTCTTTGGCTTCAGGATATACTGATTTGATCCAACTGGAATCATCCAGTCATCGAAAATGTAAATGAGGACATTTTTAACATTGAAAGCAATAGAACCAATTGGTTAACTTGTATTTAAGCCAATTTATTATAAATTATTACGCAGGGAGAACCAGGTGAAGCGTTATTTTAAGTTCACATTCTTTCACAAAAAGGTGGAATACAACTTGTGTCTTTCATAAAGCATTGCGACAGTTACAAGGGTAACATGGGTCTAAAGGGATATAGGCCAAACAAGGGCAACTGGGACTTGCATCTGGGACTTGCTTGTACTCGCGTCTACTACTACCTTTGGCAGCTTGTTCCAAGCACTCACCACCCTTTTTGTGAAAAATTGCACCCATGGACCCTGTCGTATCTTTCCCCTCTGACATTAAACCTATGCCTTCTCGTTTTTGATTTCCCTAACTTTAGAAAAACATATTGACTATCCAGCTGATCTATACCTCCCATTATTTTATACACCCTTGTAACATCATCCCAAGTCTCCTACGCTTCAGAGAAAAATGCACCAGAAGCAGCAAGGACAAGTTAGTCCGAAAGGCCTGATCCCATGCTGTAAACCTCCATAATTCCATTGACTCTATGATTAGGAAGACATCGGGACGGAGGGAAGTATCAGTACTAAATGAATAGTGTAGCAGGTTTGGACTAAGACTGCATAGTCTGGTCGAGGAATTGTAGTGACTAATTAGGTGCGATAGTCCTGCCAGGACTTTCATCAGATGATCGGGTGTAGTCAAGGAGTCTGCTGGGGAATGATAATTATTTGGGTGAAATTCATGCTCGGTTGGAGTATGTAGTTAGGTCAGAAGATAGTCGGCTGGAAAGGAGAATCATTGTTGTCAACATTTATCTCTGGCCCAGTGCCAATCTGCATTTCCTTCAATAACAACATCCTAAAAAAAAAAATCTTTCCAGGAACAGAGTGAAAAAATTCTCTTGTTTCAGTGTAGTCATTTTAATGACTATTTAATTGATTTAATTTGTCCTTCCATATTGATTTCAACAGATTTCAAGTTTGTATTGAAAGATTTTGTTAAATTTATGATTAAATACTTATCGTACCTTTATTTATTGCAGTCAACTCGGTGGCAATTATGATCCTGTCCCGTGGAAAGTGTGGTCTCTCTCAGTGCGTGACTAGATACCTCGTGGCCATGGCAGCAACGGATCTCCTCGTTGTTTTCATTGATGTCATATTAACATGTATAATTGGTATTCATTTCCCAGCTTCATTTTTAAACACTAACACGATTTGTCGCCTCAATACAGTTTTGCTTTTTGCAGTCACAGAATCTTCAGTCTGGTTTACTTTAGCTTTCACGTTCGATCGATTTGTGGCAATTTGTTGTCACAAGTTGAAGGCAAAATATTGTACCGACAAAACGGCCGTTTGTGTTCTTGGTGTATTAGGTGTGCTGAGCTTCTTACACAGTATTCCATGGTACTTTGTATTTGACCCTGAATTTATCCTGGACAACGTGCCTCGCGGTTGTGTTTTAAAAGAAGCATTTTTTATTGAACCAGCGTGGGGAACTTTCGAAATTGTTCACCTTATTTTAACCCCTTGCGTACCTTTTATCTTGATTTTGATGCTCAATGCTCTCACTGCACGATACATCCTCCAGGCCAGTAGAGTGCGCACGACACTCAAGAGCAACACGAATGGAATGGGAGATAAAGACCCTGAGGTAGGAAATCGAAAGAAATCCATCGTGTTACTTTTCAGTGTATCAGGCACATTCCTATTTTTATGGAGCACAGAAGTCGGATATTTTATATCTTTGCATGTAACAGATGCTCAATATTATGCGAGCAGTGACATCGAAACAGTGGGAGTAATGCTTCAGTTGCTTAGCACCTGCACCAACGCATGTATTTATGGTATCACCCAGAGAAAATTTAGAGAGGAGCTTAATAATGGAATGAAGTATCCACTGCAGCTAATTGCAAAACTAGTTAAAATATAGAAGATGACATTAACTTTCGCTATGTTATCCTAGGCCATTAAAATTCGAAACACAATATGTTCACTGACAGGGTAGACATTCTTAAAAACAATGAATAATATTTTAAAAGCAAACTATTGGCAGATATTAGGCGATCCTGCACGATTCTCGAACTGATTACTGTATACAGTGCCTGAAACTGGTATGAAATGTGTTCAAAAGCTCAAGCGATCGGTTGATGATTGTCTCTCATATGCACATTTTCAGTTGCACAGAAAGTCAGTGAGCATCCTGGTCAGGGATTTGAAAAAATCAGGGATTTTTTCAAATCCCTGGTCAGGGATTTGAAAAAATACATTCACATGAGGACAATGCTTAACATGTACAATAGATTTTATTTCGAAAAAGGAGTTCAAGAGAATAAAATGTCTCTGCGTCTTTGTGTATCATTGACTCCTAACGGCGGAAGAAAATATCGTGGCGGCGAATTGTTGTTGTATATTTAGATATACAAAATGAACGTTATATATAAAAAAATCTGATGATGTCTGATGGGGGATATTAGCATCGATCTCTCGAATATAAAAACGCACTTCATTTTGTGTATCTTAAAGAAAATGTTTAATTGACAGACATAAGAAAACGAACATTGAGTTAGATACTTTTGAATTTTATTTAGTAAAATTTAAACCGAATTCATCACAGTCCCTCCAGAAATATTGCAACTTGTCTGTCAGCTATTAATGATTAGCTTTTATTATTCTGATCGATTAGAAAATTAACTGATTCCATTACATTTCATAATATTTACTTCTTGGTTATTTATCCTTAAAATATTATGTACATTTTTGTGAAATAAATGAATTGCTTATAACTAAATATCTTCCAGTTCCACTTACTCGCTTCGCAATTGCTTCTAATTTGCATATCTCGCGTATTTTTGTAATAATCAAAGCGTTTCTCGTAGGATTTGGTGAAAGACAGGAGGTGGTGAGCAATTTGACATGATGATGGACTAGGTTGAAAACTAAAATTCTACCTGATGGGCCTTACAAACACCATGTCAGATCCCTCACAAAATGTAGATTTAATGTTCTTGTCCTTCAGCATTTCCATTAAAATCCGTCTAATCAGAGACAATTTCAAGTTGCAGCTTGATTCACAACACTATCTTTTTCGTCGGTTCACGTCCCACTTGTTCACCTTTTACCTGTATTGAATAATAAAAAAAAAGTCCAATCTCAATGTCCGTCTTCACATGTTTCGTAATGTCACATTTGTCTGTATATTTTCAGGCTACTTCAATTCAACTCCACTTAAAATTTAAAGCATTTTGTCGCCTGCATAGACATTGGTCTCCCCTGTCCTGCTGAACATCAATTTCCTGTCTGGTCATGCCTTAAAAAAAGACTCTTCGCAAATTCACTTTCAAATTTTCCATTGACAGCATTAGATCCACAATCCAATAAGATCAACGCAACTGCTTTATAGCTTTGTTGCATTCACAGATGATACACCGGTGTCCATTAAAATCATTGTTCGTTGCCACTATGATCACTCTGCCTTGACGACCATGGCCGGGGCCAAGTTTTAACTCCAACATGAATTTATGGAGTCTGATTTCGCATGCCACAGTCCGATTTGGGTCCGTCACACATTCACTACTAGCTTTCTTTCCCCCATCGCATTAATAACATTTTCAATATCTCAGGATCTTCGTGGAACGCAAATATAGTCCACCCTTCTTTGATCTGTTAAAGGTGTATTTTTAATATCTTTTTCAGAGTGTGATCCATTCTGAAATTACGAGAACATCATGCATTTCTTGTTGCAAATGCTTAGGTTATATTTGAAACATTTCCTGTTGCAGACCATTCTGCCCTTCTTTATCTAGCCTGCAGGACAAAAATCGTCTGTGCATTGGCATGTCGCGTCCTTCACAAGCTTACCTGTACATGAGATCCACCTGTTGTTCCACAGTCACCATTCAAATAATGTGATAATCGGCTAACAACATTCCTGGCTCCTATGTTAGATATTATGGTTAGCATTCTTTTTCTTTCCCTTCAAAATAATATTTTCCACTCATCTTGGAATCTATTTCCTTCAACTAACTAAAGGAAAATAAGAAA
The DNA here is from genome assembly GCA_024679065.1 of Sphyrna mokarran. NCBI lineage: Eukaryota > Metazoa > Chordata > Chondrichthyes > Carcharhiniformes > Carcharhinidae > Sphyrna > Sphyrna mokarran. The sequence goes on along the minus strand of JAGIQG010000014.1, from coordinate 5,792,253 downwards.
AGAAAAGCAGGCTTGATCAGTTAAAGTTTATTTATTGGACACATGTAGGCTTGTATTAATACTGCAATGAAGTTACTGTGAAAGTTCCCTAGTCGCCAGACTCCAGCACTGGGGTAAGAGGAAAGAGAATTTAGCATAGCCAATTCATCCAACAAGCACATCTTTGGACTGTGGGAGGAAACCAGAGCAGCCGGAGGAAACTCACACAGACACAGGAAGAACATACAGACTCCATACAGACGGCAATCCAAGTCAGGAATTGAACTCAGGTCCCCCGCACTGGGAGGCAGCAGTGCTAACCACTGTGCCACCATCGTTGCAGATACCCAGTCCGTATTCCGATTTGGTTTCCTCTCCAATTTCCTTCAATTTGATGTCTTACCACTTACAAAATTAATGCCCAGAATTACATGGACTTTATAGTTGTCTAACTCTCAACACTTCTGTTTCCATACACGGCCCAAAATTAGAACTATAATTAACTCTGATATCAGACTTAAACCTGTTGTTGAAAATCACTCACATGTTGGCTCAGATTTTGTCACCTCATAATCAGGAATGGGATGTGCTCTTGTGAATGGGCTCCATGACCTCTCAGAAGTTATCATACTGACCTAAGGAGGAATGCTTGGATAATTTGAAATTCTAATTGGCACATCCCCAGATCTGTTTGGTTAAAGATTGCACAGATTTGACTTAATTAATTGCATGAACACTTTTTTTAGGTGAAGTTAATGATTGGAAAACTATATATTTAAAAAAATGGCGAAATGCTTAAATTTATAGAAAGAAATGTCTGCTTGAACTTTGGTTTAATTTTAATTTTGTTCGTGTGCTAGGAGGTTGCAGGAGCAAGAATCCAGTACAGTTTCAATCATTGTTTGGGTGGGTAAAATAACAGGGTTGCTGTAATAACATGCTTTAGCATTTGAATCACACCATGCTTTGAATGCTAACCAATCAATTTAAAATAAGCATTTGGTTCACTTCAACCTATTGGATTTGAATTTTGATGTTTTTGAAACTTATAAACCGATTGAACACATGTCTCTTTAACATAAAAAAAGACATGCTTCATTTGTGGATCTTTTATGTAAGGTTCAATTGACTTGCATAATAGAACACAAAATCATCCAACCATTTTTCAAGGTAATTTACAAATATTTCAAAATGATGGAGAAGGCAGTCAAAAAGGCAGATGGAGAAGGTTGTCAAAAAGACATACGCCATGCTTGCCTTCATTGATCAGGGCATTGAATTTAAAAATTAGCAAGTCATGTTGCAGCTTTACAGAACCTTAGTTAGGCAGCACTTGAGTATCTTATTCAATTCCATTCGCCATACTATCTAAAGGATATGGAGGCTTTGGAGAGGATATTGGGCGTTGTCTGGCATGGAAGGCATTAGCTATCAGGAAAAATTGGAGAAACTTGGTTGACGGAGGTTGAGGGGCAACCTGCTAGAAGGCTACAAGATTATAAAGGGCATGAACAGAATGGACAGTTAGAAGCTTCTTCCCAAGATGGAAGAGTCAATTAATAGGAGGCATAGGTTTAAGGTACAGAGACAACGTACCAGGCAAGTTTTTTTTACATAGAAGATTGTAGGTGCCTGGAACTAGCTGCCAGTAGAGATAGTAGAAGCAGATACAAAAGTGAGTTTTATATCTAGAACATAGAACACAGAACATTACAGCGCAGAACAGGCCCATCGGCCTTCAATGTTGCGCCCACCAATTAGGAAAAAGCAATGGCCTTCTAACCTAAACCATTCCCTTTTCGTCCATAAACTTATCTACTAACCTCTTAAACGCCACCAAACTTGGCGCATCTACTACTGCAGCAGGCAGGGCATTCCATACCTTTACCACCCTCTGGGTAAAGAACCTACCTCTGACATCCGTCCTATAACTACCACCCCTTAATTTAAAACTATGTCCCCTCGTGCTAGCTTTCTCCATCCTAGGAAAAGGCTATCACTATCAATAAACATAGAACATAGAACATTACAGTGCAGAACAGGCCCTTCGGCCCTCGATGTTGCGCCGACCAATTAAGAAAAAGCAATGACCCTCTAACCTAAACCATTCCCTTTTCATCCATAAACCTATCCACGGACCTCTTAAACGCCCCCAAACTTGGCGCATCTACAACTGCAGCAGGCAGGTCATTCCATACCTTTACTACCCTCTGGATAAAGAACCTACCTCTGACATCCGTCCTATAACTACCACCCCTTAATTTAAAGCTATGTCCCCTCGTGCTAACTTTCTCTATCTGAGGAAAAAGGCTATCACATTGCCTGGCCTATGTAGGCCAGGCCAGGTAAGGACAGCAGATTTCCCTCCCCAAAGGACATCAGTGAACCAGCTTTTCCAACAATGGTTTCATAGTCATCAGATATTAATTCCAGATATTTTCCACCGAACCCAAATACCACCATCTGGCACAGCTGAATTGATGGATTACTAGTCTAGCAATAAAAGCACTGGGCCATCACCACTCCCTGTAATAAACATGGGCTATTAAAGTAATGCCATTGCTAAGTTGTATTCATATCACAATGAAGGTGTCACCATTATTTCAAGATGCAAAAAGAAAAATTGTTATGTATTTTAATCCTTCCTTAGCACTGGCAGTACAAGAATTCTAACGATCTTTTGACAGGGAACAAGAGAAAAAATCTATCATTGTGGTACTGATGGTACAATCTTAGATATATATATTCAGTATATACATATATATATATATATATCCATCCTATCTAAACCTCTAATCATCTTATATGTTTCAATAAGGTCTCCTCTTAGCCGCCTTCTTTCCAATGAAAACAACCTCAAATCTCTCAGCCTCTCTTCATAAGACCTGCCTTCCATACCAGGCAACATCCTGGTAAACCTCCTCTGTACCCTCTCCAATGCCTCCACATCTTTCTTATAATGCGGGGACCAGAACTGTACACAATACTCCAAGTGCGGCCGCACTAGAGTTTTGTACAGTTGCAACATGACGTTGCGGCTCCGAAATTCAATCCCCCTACCAATAAAAGCTAAGACTCCGTATGCCTTCTTAACAACCTTATCGATTTGATTGCCAACTTTCAGGGATCTATGCACATATACACCAAGATCCCTCTGTTCTTCAACACTATTAAGAGTCCTACCATTAGCCCTATACTCTACACATTTGTTATTCCTGCCAAAGTGAATTACCTCACACTTATCTGCATTAAACTCCATTTGCCACCTCTCGGCCCAGCTTTGCAACTTGTCCAAGTCTCTCTGCAAACTATAACACCCCTCTTCACTATCTACCACTCCACCGACTTTAGTGTCATCCGCAAATTTACTAATCCATCCTGCAATACCCTCATCCAGATCATTTATAAAAATTACAAACAGCAGGGGCCCCAAAACAGATCCCTGAGGTACACCACTTGTAACCAAACTCCACGATGAATAACGTCCATCAACCACCACCCTCTGTCTTCTATCAGCTCACCAATTCCTAATCCAATTAGCTAAATCACTCTCAATCCCATACATCTGCATTTTCTGCAGAAGCCTTCCATGGGGCACCTTATCGAACGCCTTACTAAAGTCCATATATACCACATCAACTGCCTTACCCCCATCCACCTCTTTGGTCACTTTTTCAAAAAACTCAATAAGGTTAGTAAGGCACGACCTACCCTTCACAAAACTATGCTGACTATTCCCAATCAATTCATTTCTCTCTAAATAACTATAAATCCTATCCCTAATAATTCTCTCCAATACTTTGCCCACAACAGAAGTAAGACTCACCGGCCTATAATTCCCCGGAAAGTCTCTATTCACCTTCTTGAACAATGGGACCACATTCACTATCCTCCAGTCTTCCAGCACTATACCCGTAGCCAACGACGACCTGAAGATCAGAGCCAGAGGCTCTGCAATCGCCTCTCTCACCTCCCAGAGAATCCTAGGGTAAATCCTGTCCAGCCCAGGGGACTTATCTAACTTCAAACCCTGAAGAATATCTAGCACATCCTCCTTATCTACTTCAATACTTTCCAGTTTGCAACCCTGTATCCCAGTATTCTCCACAACTACATTTACATCTCCCTGCGTGAATACCGAAGAGAAATATTTGTTCAGTGCCTCTCCAATCTCTTCAGGCTCCATGCACAACTTCCCACTGCTGTCTCTGACTGGCCCTAACCTTGCCCTAACAATCTTCTATTCTTAACATATCTAAAGACAGCTTTAGGATTCTCCTTGATCCTATCAGCCAAAGTCTTCTCGTGTCCCCTTTTAGCTCTCCTCAACTCACTCTTCAGCTCTTTCCTGGCTAATCTACCGCTATCCAGTGCACTAACTGAGCCTTCAAGCCTCATCCTGACATAAGCCTCTTTTTTCCTTTTAACCAGCGAATTAACTTTTTTAGTACACCATGGTTCCCTTACTCGACCATTTCCTCCTTGCCTGACAGGGACATACTTATCAAGGACTTGCAGTAGCTGCTCCTTGAATAAGCTCCACATTTCAGATGTTCCCAGTCCCTGTAGTTTCCTAGTCCAACCTATGCACCCTAATTCCCTCCTTATGGCCTCATAATTACCCTTCCCCCAGCTATAACTACTGCCCCCAGCTTCATGCCTATCCCTATCCATCACTAAGGTGAATGTAACCGAATTGTGGTCACTATCACCAAAATGTTCACTAACTTCCAAGCCTAACACCTGGTCTGGCTCATTGCCCAGCACCAAATCCAATGTAGCCTCACCTCTAGTTGGCCTATCTACATACTGAGTCAAAAAACCTTCCTGCACACTTTGCATAAAAACTGACCCCTCTAACGAGCTAGAGCTATAGCTATTCCAATCAATATTAGTAAAGTTAAAGTCCCCCATAACAATTACCCTATTACTTTCACTCCTGTCCAGGATCGACTTTGCAATCCTTTCCTCTACCTCTCTAGAACTTTTAGGAGGTCTATAAAAGACTCCCAACAGGGTGACCTCTCCTCTCCTGTTTCTAATCTCAGCCCATACTACCTCAACAGACAAGTCCTCATCAAACTTCCTTTCTGTCACTGTGATACAGTCTTTGACTAATAATGCCACTCCTCCCCCCCTTCTATCTCTTTCTCTACTCCGACTGAAGCATTTGAACTCAGGAACCTGCAACAACCATTCCTGTCCTTGCTCTATCCATGTCTTTGAAATGGCCACAACATCGAAGTTCCAGGTACTGATCCAAGTTGCAAGTTCCTCCACCTTATTGCGAATACTTCTTGCATTAAAGTATACGCATTTCAAACCATGCCCTACTCCACCCGTACGCTGCTGAGGTTTACAGTTCTCATCTATGACCCCCCTATTCTCGTCCCTCTTAACATCCAAACTACCCAGGATCCCACCTCCCCGCTCTGAATCAGTTTAAAGCCCCCTGCATAGCCTTTGCAAATTTTCCCCCAAGATATTGGTTCCCCTCTGGTTTAGGTGTAGTTTTTAAGCTATATAAGTACTAACCTCTGGGTATTGGCCTCATTGTTCCTGTGGAGCAGCACGGAGAGGCAGCGATTTGGGCGAGTGTAAAGTTCGAGTTTAAAGTAATTTTTAACATTTTCTTTTTGGTTAAAATAGCGAGCGGTGGTAATTTTTTGCCATTTAAAAAAAAACTAACGAATCCGGAAGTCGTCATAAGGAGGCTTGCCGGTAGTTCTAGTTTTTCTCACTGACTCTATAAATTGGTACAGAGAGGACCAATTTATTGACATCGTGCGATGACCTATTTGCACACTATGAAAAAATGGCACAACTACTATTCCATCTCCTACTATTCGCTTTGCGATTGCTTCTATATTGACAGCACCTTGCATATTTCGATTGCCAATCACAGTCTTTCTCAGAGAAGCTGATGGAAGACTGCAGTTCAGATCTGTGCGATGACATTTTGCCGTTGTGTTCATTGAAAAATAATCTTCCAACTGAAAAAAAAAACCTTACATATACCTTGCCAAATTCCTTGCCGAAATCTCTTCACTATTTTTCTCTTTTAGCATCTCCATGGAAGACGCCTCATCACTGACGATTTCAATTTGTCTCATGATTCACAAATTTATCCCGTCATTTCACACCCCACTTCTCCACCGTTAAGCCGTCGTCAATAATACAAAACAAAAACTCTGCAATCCAAATGTGCGACCTCATTCGCTGTGTAATCCTACCTTTTGTTAGCAATTTCAACTCCCTACCCCAACCTAACTCCACTTACATTTAAGGATATGCTGTTAATTTTAGCGGAACTAACCAATTCCAAGACGTCCCCACTTAGAAAAACAACTTTTTCCAAATTACCGTTGAAATTTTCAGTTGACTACATTATACCCACAATTGAACACAACATTCATGAAACTGCGCCAATGCTAAATTATTCACTTATGTTCAAATATGGAGTATTCTACTTTTATGGGATAACATTTGCTTCTTCTCTGGAATGTTACATCCAGTTCTGAGCATCGTGCATGAGAAACAATGTCAAGGAGTGAAACAGATTGCATAAATGATCACAAACAAGATTCGAAGACTTCAAAAAAAAAGCTAGCTATGAGGGAAAATGAAATGTTCATTGGTGAAATGAAGGCTGAGAGAAAACTTTGCAGATTAATTCAAGATTTTGAAAGTACAGGCCAGGATAAATAGCGGGTATACATTTTCGAGATTATTCTGTACTTGTGCAATCAGTTTGGGAGCTTAACTAAATGAATGACCACACTGTTGTAAACATGATTAAGTGAGTCATATTGGCACATAAGAAGTTGATCCCATTAATGAATATGCCAATAAGGAGGGGCGTAATTTTAAGTAAGAAACCTCACAATGCCAGGTTAAAGTCCAGCAGGGTTAGTTGGTATCCCGAGATTTCGGAGAGCTGTTCCTTCATCAGATGAGTTGGGTGAATCACCCGATGAAGCAGTAGCCCTCTTAAAGCTTGTGACACGAAACAAACTTTTAGAATTTAACTTGCTGTTGTGAGGCTTTTTTATTGTGCACACCCATGTCCAAAGCCAACATCTCCACATCATTTAAGATAAGAGGCAGGAGATTTTAGGGGCGTTTGAGGGAAGTTATTTTCACCATAAGTCCCGGGAATCTGCAACTTATTGCTTGAAGTGATGTTTGACACGGGAACCGTCATATCAGATAAGGAACATCAGGACGATCAGTCGAAACGCCTGAACAGAAGGCTGCACACCAATTGCTGAACAACGTAATTATACGATGCCATACTTGATAGTGGGTGCAAACAAGATGGCTCGAATGGCTTTTTTACGCAGTGACATTATATGAATATTTTACACAAAAAGAGAGGAGAAAATATAGATTTAAAGCTTTGCCACCCATCAAGCAAATATAAATCAGTTTGTCATGGCTTGTGGGAGTTTGGTACAACTCATGGTTGGGAAGTGGAAGGCTGCAGTTACCAGAAAAAAAAATGGGCACACATTCTGAGAAATATGAGTTAGTGGTTTAGGAAGGAATGACCTGCTTGAAAATCTGTATATTGTAGCATCACTCTATTGTAATACCAAATTTGAATAACTAGGAGGCTTAGCTCACATCAAAAATAATGCATCTTTTGAAACTGTTTTTCTGACCAAGTTGCACTGAATGTTGCGTCGTGGGCTTTTAGGACCAATACATTTACCTCTTGTCTATTTTTCTTGTCTCTGACAGAATTTGAGTTCTCCTGCTTTCAAGTCACGCATACAGTTCAACAAATATTCTTTTTGGGTCCAAATGCGGTTAATTGGGAAGCAGAACAAAGTTTCTTAATCTGCTCTCATATGGATCATGTAGCATTTGCAGTTCTATTTCAATATTAGACTAATGTTTTGTTCTTTAAACCCTGTTTAGTATATTTCATTTTGCAGAGGGATGTAATCACTTTGCTTACTGTGTTGTATTAGAAAAAAAAAGACACAAAGCTCTGATTGTGCAATCTGTTCACTGTTTGTAATTAATCAAAATGGTTGAAGGCGAGAAACGTGACCCTGGAGATTTTCCTTTCATTTAAATAGGTGTTCGAGACATCAGCTCCGACAACAAACCCAACCTTGGCACGAGTGACAAAGTTGTCTAATTACTTCGAATAGAAGATGGGATCTTCGGTACTTGATGAAATCACAGCGATTTATTACCCGATTCTTGCAACTATTGGCGTTCCAGGTAATCTATTATGAACTGACATTAATAATATAGTTCATGTTTAACTGTGTTGCTGTAAGTGCAGCCTTTCTGGAAAAATATATATATACAATAAATGTTTTTCTTTAACTCATGCACGGTTGCATTTGTGTTGTCCGATCAGCCCTAATACATTCTAAATAAAAATGTGGTGGTTTCTTCAAAAGTGACCTTAGTACAATTTCACATATTATTCTCTCCACTCAATGTTCATATTCTGTACACAATCTATTTATTCGAAGCATAGTTTTTTTTGTATACGGACACGAATACATAATTCACATCTGTTCTTGAACTGGTATGTTGGTAGTGTTGGTTGGACCTTAGTCAAAGATTTATAGATCTATAGATCTCCGGAGTCAGCACTGAATATACCTACTAAAGAAGTTGCACGAATCTCTTTTAAACACACTTGGCCCATATTGCTGAATGTTATGATACTTCAATTCCTCATCCAAATACTATTTAAAGTTCTTATGGTTTCCAGCTTCCATTACTTTCTAATGCAAATAATTCTAGGTTTCCACCAGCCAATGAGTTTTGTTTTCCCCAAATCCCAAGTATGTCTCCAGTACCACCATTCAGTGATCTCCCTTGTGATTGACCCCTCAATGAAGGGGAATAACCACTTCAAATTCACCCTGTCATTACCTCTTATGATGTTATACACTGTAATCATGTCCCCCTCAATCTTCTCTGCTCTAAAATAACAACAAAGTATTATTCAGTCTCTTCCTAGAGCTCAAGTGCTCCATCCCAGGCAACGTCCTGGTGAATCTCTTCAATGCACCTACAGTGAAATTGCATTATTCCTATAGTGAAGTGGTCAGAACTGCACAGAGAACGTTGCACAGCCAACGTTCTGTGCAGCATTAATATATCCTCCTTGTTCTTATACGATGTGTCATGACTGATAAAAAAAAAAACGAATGTACCATACCTCTTCTTAATTACCCTGTTCATCTACCCTGCTGTTTCCACCGATCTTTGAGTAAGTATTTCCAGATCCATCTGTTACTCTTACCGTCTAATAAACACCCTGCGATTAATTCCTTCCATTGACACTTAAGAACCATAATAGTATGAAACAATAATCACGATTGGAAACAATTGAGGTGAATGTTGGATTGTATGTCATTTTGTGCTGAACTTGAAGATGATTACGGTTATGAAGAAAATTAGCTCATTACTCACGTTGGTGGAGTGTGTATCGAATATATTTCTCTTGCAGTAATCAGAATGCCTTTTTATCGCACACTTGGCAGATTCTGTGGATGGAATCCAAACCCCCCACTGTGAACTTCTAATAAGTTGTATGTCAAAAGGATAGATTTAGCAAGAACACCTGAACAGGAATGCTATTGTTTGTTATTGTTTTGATTTATGTTACAGGGTTGTAATAACTCCATGGAGGAAAAGGGTCTCTCACCAACTTAACTTATTTACACCGTACATCTGCAGACACTATCTCTCAAGTGGGTCCCTGCTGAGTCTGATTTAAATAGGAGCATGAGACTTCCTGATTTAACAATCAATCAGGACTCATCAGGTAGATGATCCTCTAGCAAACCAACCTCTTTAGCCTGGCTAAAGACATCACATTCTTCCACCCCCAAATCTGAGGAAGCGCCTCAGTTTGATTCCCTCACGGGTCTTTTCCTCTGCTTGAGCACCGGGTTAGGGTCCTCCAACTTGACCTCTGGTGTTGGCAGAGTGAAAGCCTTCTGCCGTGAAAGCCGGAAGTTTAGTTCCTCGTCCACTTCAGTTGGTGGTGGTATCGCAGCAGCATCGTCCCCTGTGTCCATTTCGGACCCTGAGGTCCCCATCAAATGTACAGGGGAGGCACTGCTGGCTTGTCGAGGGGTACTCTGCTCGTCCTTAGGGCTCCGAGTGGAGAGCTTAAGGCCCGAACCTGGTCCAAGTGTTTCCTTCCCACTGCCTTGCCTATGCATACTCGATAGGATACTGGCCTGGTCCTGGACTCGACCGTTCCGATTACCTACTTACCCATTTCCATAATTTCTGACCCAGTCTGTCTGTCCCCTTTCAAGTGCCTGTCTTGGTGAGTGTTGTTACGGCCCCACCATTGGGTTTCTACCTTTGCTCCCAGGTTTGGCAACAACAGGCTCAGTCTGGTGCAGGACTGTCTGCCCATCCGTAACTCTGCTGGCGCAGTCCCCATGGTGGCATGTGGAATATTACTATAGTCAAATAACCAACCAACGTGGCCGCTGGCTGTTTCTTCAAGCCAGCCTTTAACATCTGGACTGCTCTCCCCACTAGCCTATTTAATGCCACGTGATAAGATGTGCCGAATATCATTTGATTTCATAAATTTTGTGAACTCTAGGCAGGCAAATATTGAACCATTAACAGATACTAATACCTCTGGTGATCCCGTGCGTTGCGAACGAGGTATGCATTTTCTCAATGGTTGTTGACGTGTTTGCCACTTTTAATTTATAACCGTCCAACCACTTGGAATGGATATCTATTATCACCAGAAACATGAACTCAATAACAGGCCTGTAAAATCGAGATGGAATCGTGACCATGTTCTGCCTGGCCATTCCCATGGGTGCAGCAGAGGGGCCTTTTGGCCTTATTGGCACTTCTGGCAATGCCCTATCAGTTTTGCTAAGTCTGCATCCAGACCTGGCCACCAGACATAGTTTTGGCCATCATTTTCATTTTTGATACTCCAGGATGCCCATGGTGTAGTTTGGCCATTATGTCCTGACAGCCCTGCTTTGGGTCGAAGATCCACGCTTCACACGTCTTCCACCGTGCTCCTACTCCTTCCTGCTCCAGTAGAACTATGGGTAGAACTATGGATGGACTGGTCTTTTGAGCTGCCCTGTTAGCAACAGGTGCTTTATCTTTGCCAATACAGAGTCTTTCTGCGTCCACTGGTGTATACTGTGTGCATCCAGCCGGAGGGTATCCATAAAGTTTAATGTCATCATGGTCCCCTCCATTCTGGCTATCAATCATAGGGTACCTGGTAATGCTTGACCATCTAAGGCATCGATATTTGCCACTCTCGTCCCTGGTCTTTGATTGTCCTTAGGCCTTCCTGAAAAACCTCTGGAAATTTGCTCAGGGCCTCACTCAGGCGACCATTTTCCAACTGGAAGATATTTCTCCAATTTAGCTGAATCATTTTTAGCCAATTCCGTCCAAATAGTTTCAGTCCCGAACCTTCCATAACCATCTATGGGAGATTAACCTATTTTTTCCTGTAAGCACTTGGCACATGAGTTGTACCCATCATTTTAAGTGGTTCTCGCGTATAAGTCCTTAGTCTTGCCAAAGTTTTGGTCAGGACTAAAGTTTGGATTCCAATGCTTGTCTTGCTAAACACTCTCTTCCCGATGACCAATATGACTGCAGCTGTACCGATGTTCATTAAAATTGGACATCCATTCAGTAAATTTAACTCTGCTCGCTACTTTTTCTAAAGACAAGACCTGCTGTAATGCCTGACATTTCTGTAGAGTCATATCATTAATTCCACACAGCAACCAGTTTCAGAGCTTCTCATTTAGTGTCCCCTGAATTTGCAAGCCTCCGCCAGATGTCGTAGCCTTGTTAGGAAACTGTTGATTGACTTCCCCATTTCACGAAATATTGTGTAAAAATGATACCTCCGTAGCATTAGGGGTGGCTTAGGTTCATAATATTCTTGAACTAAGTTTGATAACTCTTGGAAGGGCTTTGCATTCGATGGCTTGGGAGAGTTGATAATTTTTGTTGAACGTTTTTTACATAATCACAAAAACAGCTAGTCCACATGCAGTCAGCAGAATAACTTTTTGCTTCTCACCTGAGGTCATGTCATTTGCCCTGAAGATTTTATCCTTTCCAGATAGTGGGGATAGTTCTCTAAGCGGGGTCAAAAGTGTCCAATTTCCCAAACAGCAGCATGTTTTCTCAACAATGGCTTACCCTGAATATTTGTGGTGGATCACAAGTTCCTTCAGGTCATTCGTTTTCCTTCATTCCCACTGTAATAACTCCATTGATGCGAAAGTCTCGTCACCGAGTTACTTTATTTACACCATACACAAATATACAGTCAACTCTCTCGTGGCTCCCTTCTGAATGTGGGACGGAGTCCAACAATGTGTAGATTAGGTATGCTAACCTATTAGCTATGCTAACAGTTGCCTCTAGTGTACTGAAATTAGATTAGGGGGATTAGAAGGTAAAATATGTAGAGATATGGAAGTAGGGCCTGGGTAGGATTGTGGTCAGTGCGGACTCGATGGGCCAAATAGCCTCTTTCTCTACTGTAGGTTTCATAGGTCTAGGTTTCTAAGTTGCTAGGTTTCAGAATGCACGCTGGGAATCTGACACCCGTTCTTTAACTGGGCGGCATGAGGTTCCCTGTTTTAACCATCAATTAGGACTCATCAATATTTCTTTCCAAACCAACCAAGTAAGTGAACTCAAATTAATTTAGGGACAAATTAAAAATGGTAGCTCACCAAAAGGAGGGGGAACACCCCAAACAAAAAAAGCAAAACTACAAAGGAAACTTTAAACATCAAACCATAGTGTGGTTTTTGAAGTTGATAATCCACTCCAGCCTCTGCGGTGCCCAGTGGGCGTGGAAGGTGTCAACAACAACTGTGGACACCACAAGCTCCCACTTCAGGGATAGAATTCACCAAGTAGTTCACCAAGTAGACTACCAAGTAGTCTAGCAAGCCAACCTCATTAGCTTGGCTGAAGTCATTGCAAGAATTTCCTTTGATCTACTCATCCACGGGAATGCAGACTTAGTGTCAGCCTATTTGCTTAATTATTCATCGATATGGCAACCTACTGAGACCTGGAGCTGGAGCATCGCCACATAATGCACTGATTTATGTGTATCCATTTATGGAACCTGGGTGTCACTGGCTGGGTCAGCACATATTGACCATTTCTATTTGCTTTTGAGAAGGCAGTGGTAGGCTACTTTCCTGAACTGTTTCATTGTGACTGGTGTAAGTAAACTCTTTGTGACATAATTCCAGGGTTTTGACTCTGAATGAATACGACATGTTTTCAAGACAGGATGATGATTGATTTTGAGGGCCACCTTCTTATTATCACCTTCTCCTCCCCACATATCAGCACCAGTTATAAGTTTAGAAGGTACTGCTTAAATAACCTTGGTGCCTTCTATCCAGAGGACATCATTCCAAAATCAAATATGTAAATTTAGACGTGATTAACCTAGCAAACTATAACAGCAATGGCGTGCCTTGTATTTAATTCAATCAAATTCTGATCATTTTGCAGGTACAATCGAATGAAGTGGCATTTTAAGGTTAGGTTCATTCATTATCATTCGAATGAGCTCAAGCTCGTTCTTAAAATTTTGGCCATCTTCTTGTATTTTAATAGTACGTTCAAAATTCAATTGCGATTTCCTAGATTGCATAATAAATACAAAATAAGTGCCAACTATATATGTTGGTAACAATAAAACAGTTTAATACTTGATAAATTGATTAACACAGTTTCGAGTTAAGACGAAATTTAGCTACGAAAAATGGCAGTTCTTATTCTTTGCATATTAATATCGGGTATAATACTAGGTGAAACAATGTCTGGAACGGATAATTATTTTCATTATATTTTTAACACACTTTAGTTATAAGTTGCTTTTGCATAATGCTCAAGGATCATTCATTTCTGAGCGATCTGGATAATAGTATCGAACCAAATTGTTGAATTTTATGAGCAACGCATTCAATGAAAAATAAATCATTTGGTTAGAGTAAATGTTGAAACGATTGCAATTGCTCATTTAGTTTCTCTTTTATATTCGTAACCAACAATGTTACTGAGGTGCCACCTCTGACCATTCATTTAGTAGAAGGTTTTACAGATCTGGCCGTAGACATGTTTAATGATGCTTTTTAAACATAATCTTTGGGTAGACCATTAGCCAACGATATATCAGTAAAATCGCAGTAAGGAGACGACGTCCACACCATATTATCTTATTTAGGTAAATAATGAGTAAAACATCCAGCAAAATATATTTAAATCGTCCAAATTGCTATGTTGCGATTATTTTTCTGTTGATACAGTCTCAACAGTCGATACACTACAATTGCACTGGAGCTCAGATTCGATTGTGCCTCTCAGTTCAGCACCGAATCCCGACAGCTAATTTCTTAGCTAATTCACTCAGATATTGGCCTGAGTCTTCCAATAGCAGTAAATGCAAAAGCAAATCTATTGCACGCGAATAATCTCTCAGCGCTGATGCGCATTTCTTCCAAGACCTTCCATTTCTACACCTGAAAGAAATATACAGACAACTTTCCCAAAGAAGCTTGTTCGGAGTGAATTAGAGATGTGAGACATACACCTTTTTGCGTCAGAAACGTTCGCATTCCACCTGATAAGTTTAAAGATCTTGTATTTGGATGTGGTTTCAAGAATAATGAGCGAATGGTTGAGTGAATTGGGCGGGTGAATAGGTGATAAAATGGAAGAGTAGCTGGATAACTAGTAATAGCTAGATGAGTGTAAGTGGCTCATTGAGTAAGTGGGCATTTGTGTGATTGGGTTCATGTGCAGGTAATTTATGAGTGAACGGGCCCGTGCGTGATGCCTTAGGATGCTAAATTCCTGGGTTGGATTTGAAAGCGTGTGCCTGATGTGTGTGAGGTGGGTAGGTGGCTAGGAATGCGAGGGCATCTAGTCTCTGGGTGGATATGTGTGTTAGAATGATGATCTCGGTGAATGCGCAGGGTGGCAACCATTTGTTACAAGAAAGGCCGCCTTCAATCTATGGCAAATCCCAATAAAACGGGTCGAAATAATATTGAATAAATGTGAAATAAAAATAAAAAAAGCCCACGCTGTAGAAATTCTGAACCGGGCAGGGATCATTTGTGTCAACAGAGAATTAATATTATTTGATTCACATTCCCTAAAATGCTCGTCACTTATTTTGGAAATTTCGTAATTAGCTAATAGGTATTTCAATCTTACAAGCTCCTATTTCCACATAGTCATGTTGCAAGATAATTTAAAATTCTATGACTTCTCGGATTAAAAGGTGCTTCCTGATTTCACAACTGAACTACACAGCTCCCTGCCTAAGTTTATAACCCACATGGTTACTTCCTGCACCAGAGGAAGTGCAGCTGTATACAACTGAATGCATCCGAAGAATCTATGATGTGCATCTCCCAAATAGCCATTGTCATTATGTTGTGAAACGTATCTATGTCTTTGCAAAGTTCCCAGTCTCAAAGGGTGGCAATTGAGGGTTGACTGTTTACTGTAATACAATTTTTTGAAATCAAGTTTATTATTACTTAACACAATAGTTGGTCTTTGCAAATTTTTGGTATCTTTTCGTGATTTACCTACACGAAAGTGAAAATCTCATTCCTCCTTTGCAATTTTTAGTTTGTCGTCAGTATCAACCTAAGCTTTATATTTTATTGAATTCAGCTTGACACGACTTTTTCCTGATTTGTGTTTGAATGGGAATAATTTTGTTCATTTAAGTAAATATGATAAAGCCATATTTTTGCTGTCAACATCAATAAAATATTGTAGGCGCAACATACTTTGAAAATTGAGTCTTCAAATGAGGACTATTGCATTCGCAATATTTGGTAGCTGAATAAGGTGAGGATGGAAGTTGTAACAATATTACTTCTGCAAGAATTTATTGCTGATTCACAGGAGGATTACTCTGCTGAAACAAAGGAAAATTGAATCATAGGATGCCTTCAGCACAGAAGGAGGTCATTCGTTCTATCGAGTCTGCACCAATTGTATCACGGAGCATCTTGCTCAGCAATCTCCTCCTCCCCCTCCCCGCCGTCCACCACAATAATCCCACGCCACACACATATCATCATAAAGCTGCGCATTTGCCATAACTAGTCGACCTAACGTACACGCGGTGGGACTCCAAAAATGCTTGATATCCAGCTTAAATGAGTCAGACCAGAGAATGTTAAAAAATAGAAAACTGCAAGAAAAAAATAATCGAAAATAATTGTTTTGCTCTGGATAGATATGAGTTAATAATTGAACGTCAAATTTTATGCTAGAAATAAATGTTAATCAACTTGATTGATCAAGCTGCCTGTTGAAATCCCATAACTCACTGAAGGCTGTGTAATTAGGTGGGCTGTCATTTACTTAAATTAGACATATAAACAATGATCTGATAGTGCACAGATGATGCACAGACTGGAAATGCAGTTAACTAAGAGTAAAAGATAAGATATCAGGCCTCTGCAGGAAATCAGTAAATAGATAGACTGCGTGAGTGTAAACAATAAAATCATGAGGAATAAAGTGATGTATTTTCATCGGATGAATGAATTCAAACTATTTAAAATAACAGCTCAGTTTAACAAATAATTGTGATAATATTAATGATAGTGCTTGTACAAAATACTTGTAAGATCGAAGAAAAAGTTATGAAGGCAGAGAGAAAGTATTTCAAATCAGTAAATTTATGAATAAGGGTCAGAATGCAAATGCAGCGAAGTGAAGCTGAGCACTATTTTAAAAGTACAAATTCGGCATCACCTCAATTAAACTGTTCAATTCCAAGAATCATATTTTTGGACGGTTCCCAATCTTATAGATGGTTCAGAGGAGATCACCTGCAGACGAAGCGAAGAATTGGACTTTATTTTGTACATGATGAATTGGCGAAGCGGATATTTGCCTGTAATTAATAATTGAATAAATGCAATTAATAAATTTTAGCCAGCATTTCTTGCTCATCCTATATTTGCCCTGAGCAGAATGCCTTTGCTTATTTATCCGATCCCAATTATTCATTGAATATTTATCCTGACCGTTCCACATTGTCATGCATTCATCTCCATTGTAAGGCAAAAATATAATCCTTCGAGGTCAACATTTATCTCTGGCCGCAATGCCTGCTTACATTCCCTTCAGAACAGTATTTCTTTGTTTGTTTCTTTTAGATATGGAGTGAGCTATTCCTCTTGTTTCAGGATTGCAAATGGTTTTAATAGTTACGGTCTTCCTGCTATTGATGTAGTTTTTAATTGCATATTGATTTAAATAAAGGTTTTTAAATTTGCATTAAAATGTTGTGAGCGTTAATATGAAATATTTCTCACATATTTATCTTTATTTTTTACAGTTAATTCCGTGGCAATTGTGATCCTGTTGCGTGGAAATTGTGGTCTCTCCAAATGCGTAACAAGTTATCTTGTGGCCATGGCAGCAGCGGATCTTCTAGTTGTTTTCACTGATGTTATATTAAGATGCACAGTTGCAATTTATTTCCCAGTTTCATTCTTGACTATCACCACCATTTGTCGCTTAAACGCAGTCTTGATTTTTGCAGTCACAGAATCTTCAGTCTGGTTCACGGTCGCTTTCACGTTCGACCGATTTTTGGCAATTTGTTGCCATAAGCTGAAAACAAAATATTGCACCCACAAAACAGCAGCTGCTGCCCTTGCTGCATTGAGTGTGCTGACCTTCTTACACAACATCCCATGGTATTTTGTATTTGACCCGATATTTATCATGGACGAAGTACTTCACGGTTGTGTTATTAAGCAGGCCTTTTTCACTGAACCAGCATGGGGGACTTTCGAAGTTATTCATGTTGTTTTAACCCCCTGTCTACCATTTCTCTTCATTCTAATGCTCAATGTTCTCACCACAAGGCACATTTTGGTAGCTAGTAGAATCCGCATGGCTCTCAAGAGCCACAATAATGCAGTGAGAGACAAGGATCCTGAGGTAAAAAATCGGAAGAAATCCATAGTTTTACTCTTCAGTATATCAGGAACATTCATATTTTTATGGAGCGTCGAAGTGGGATATTTTATATCTTTTTATGTAACAGATAATCAACGTTATGCCACCAATGACATCCAAACAGTCGGAATAATGTTTCAGTTGCTTAGTACTTGTACAAACGCATGTATTTATGGTGTAACCCAGAGAAAATTTAGAGAGGAGCTGAAGAATGGAATGAAGTATGCACTGCAGACAATCGCAAAACTAGTTCAAATATGGAAGATGATATTGACTTCCCATATTCTGTCATTGGCCATCTCTAAGTGCAAAATATAATTGCATATTAAGGATCCTGCAAGGACTTTCACTTGAACTACAATGCTGTGTCAGGATCTGGTGTAAAACATGTTGATGAGCTCAAGTGGTCAATTGACGCTTGCCCATTAGACACAATTCCTGGTGGAATGGAGACCCCATTAAAATCGTACTTATTGGGGTACTTCAAAAAAATGAATCTACAGGAGAGCCTTGTTTGCCTGCTATGATATGTTTCCTGTCTTAAAAGAAAATTCAGAAGAATAAATTGTTTCTTCATCTCGCTGCGTCATTGGTAACTAACTGCTGAAAACATACTGGACCATGGAACAAACAAAAATAAAACTGAAGGGCTCTGAATGGTAATATTCGGGTTATCATAAAACAGACTTCACGTAGTTTACCTTTTATGCAAGTCTCGGTTGGATATCATTTTGTAACATTTAAACTTAATTGATTTCAAGCGTTCTATACATATTACAACTTTGCATTGAGCCGTTAACATTTATTGGCTGAACCAGTTAGAAAAATAAACTTTCCAATTGCATTTCTTCAAATTTTGCAAATCTATAAAACCACGGAAAACTACTTAAGTCTAAAATAACATGCATGTCTTAAACAAAATCGATGAATTCCTTGCACTTGTTAACTAAACAATACGCTAGGCTTCAATCTCCCAGTACTCGCTTCGCAGTTGCTCATGTTTTGAGCATCTCACGTTGTAACTAAGACCAATTATAGCTTTTCCCACAGGAGCTGATGAAGTGCAGCAGTGAAGGTACATAGGCATGGTGGTAGCAAACCAATTCTTCTAACTTAAAAGTCTTCGAAAAGTCATGAAAAATCCAATTTAATGCTCTCTTCTTTGAGCATTAGACATTAATACGATAGATTTCACTATGCAATTCAAAAAAAAAGGAGATTCCGGAATCAGATGTGACGGTTTTAAAGTTGATTAAGGCAGCTACAGAGGCATGAGGGAGGAGCTGCTTGTAGTTAATTGGGAAAGGTGACTCGCAGGAAAAATAGAGGAACAGAATGGCAGAGGTTTGTGAGAGTAACTCACGAGGCATAGCAAAACGTCATTCAAAGGTAGAAAATGCATAATAAATGGAGGACGAGGCAACCATTGCCGACAAGGGAAGTCAGAGATAGCATTGGAGCAAAACAAAAAAAAATGCAGTAGTGAAGATTTTTTTGGGAAGTCAGGAGACTGGAAAACTTTAACTAACTAATAGAGAACAACGTCAACTAAAACTAGGTGATTTGACCGGAACAGGTCAAACAGCTGGAGTTTGGCATCTAGGGGAATTTCGCGGTAACTTCATTGCAGTGCTACGTAACCCTTACTTGTGACTAATAAACTTTAACGTTAATTTTAACTAAGAAGAGATATGGGGGGAGTAGATGAAGTTTGAGAGTAGGCTAGTTAATAATATGAAACAAGATTGCAGGAGTTTTTGGTTTTGATTCATCAAGGTAGGGATATGCAAGTGTGGACACTGGACCTCTGCAAAATGATGCGGAAGGTAATAATAGAGAACCAATAAATGGCGGAGAATTTGATTGGGTTCTTTGCGTCAGTCTGCATGGCAAGAGATATCAACAACATATCAAAAACTGAACAGAATCAGGAGTGAGCATGGTGCCTGTACTACGGAAAATGTGCTAGTGAAGCTGAAAGATGTGAAGGTGGATGTCATCAAGACGAAAAACTACACTCTATAATTCTGAAGGCGATGGGTTAAAATGATAATGCAGGCATTAGCGTTGATCGTTCAAGAATCACTCGAGTTCCAGGAGAGTCTGAAGAGTAGAAAATCGCGAAGGTAACATCCTTGTTTAAAAAGGGAGGGAAGTAAAAGACGGGAAATTACTGTCTGGTTAGAATGTCCTGGATCTTTGGTAAGATTTTAGAGTCCATTGTAAAGGATGAGTTTTCAGGCTATTAGAAATGCAAGAGAATATAGGAAATGTTGGCATGATTTCGTTCAGGAGAAATTATGCCTCGCAAACCTATTAAAATTACTTTCGGTGATAACGATCAGATTAGACAAGGGAGAAGCAGTCAATGTTATTTATTTGCATCTCCAAAAGGCCTTTCAAAATGAGCTTACCCAGCTGCAGTGAAGAAATGTTGATATATTTTCAAGGTAGTAAGGTGAGTGAGGTGTGAATGACTTCCATGCTCGTGTATGCCCAGGTATCTGTTCCCTTCGTAGATTTGGAAAGTGCTTCCTTAGGAGCCGTACATCCAGACGACACCATTCAATAATCACAGATGTAAATTAAGACCTTTTTTACATTGTGAGCAGTAGCGTCAATCGTGTCCCTTGTAGTTAAGCCAATCCATTGTGGAGAACAAGCGCATCGTCGGATAGTATGTATTTTTAAGAAGAGATACATGTCACATCATTCATTATCATTCTAATGAATTCCAATGTAATCTTATATAAATCATTAATGATCACTTCGTATTTTAGTAGTCCTTTTAGAGTTAATCTGTGATTTCCTTTTCCTCGTGTTAAAATGCACAGTCAACAATTCTGCTACTTGCAACAATTCTTGCAGTAAGCTACTTCATAATAGGATTAGTTGTGTACCTCATCAAGTCAGTCTAGGCTTGCGAAAGGTGTCGAAGATTATTGTTGATATACTAAAGGGGTTTGCACTTCTGAAACATTTTATAACATGCTCTCCATTAATAACATGTTTTCCTGCATAATTGTCTGGCTTAGTGATCACTGAATCATGTGGGTAAATTACAATAAATTATTAGTATAAATCTGCTGATTTTCTGATGAATAGATTCATTAAAAATAATGAACATAATTTCATTGAGAGTTGAGTCCCTTAAATGTGGTCAGTCAGTTTCCGTTTTAATATGCATAGTCGACATTATTACTGAACTGTCACTTTGGATCATTGATTTAGCAGAAAGTTTCAGAGGTCTAGCCATTGCTTTTCCTTTAACTGCGTCCATTAATATCATAATTGGTTAAAATATTAGCATCATAAGTAACCGTCAGACAGCAGTAAATAATCCATAGCACTCTATATTATCTTAATAGTGATTGGTAGCACATCTTGAAAAATACATTCGAAAAATATAGATTGCTACGTTTCCGTGCAAGTTGTCTGGATGGCTGATTTGTAGTCACGTCCGAGCCGTGGTGAGCGGACAGATGAGGGAATGAATCAGGGGAGGCAGTGTTGTTGGAAGCTCTGGTTGTCGAGTTATCTATGTGTTAAATCAAGACTGAAGCTGTCTGACGTTTCCCGGTTTATTATCTGGAAAGTATCAAAAACTCCACCAGGAATGGGGCAGGGAGCTTTGTGTCGCAGATTTGCATAGATCCCTCACTCATTCTTCTGCCCCAAGTCCATTCTCTTTCGATCAGTAGGTGGAACATTTTTGGCAATTATCTGCGATTTTTATAGTTTCCTGGAATGCACAAAGTAGCCAAGATTTACTGAAAGATCTGATTGTTTTCCACATTTCCTTATCGGCTACAGTGGTACAATAAACTAAAGCAATATGTTTGTCTGTTTCTGCCTTTTTCTTTCTGATCCTGCTTCGGTCTCCCTATCTCTTCTCTTTCTTCTCTCTGTCACCGACTCTGTAATTCTCTCTCCTTCTAAAGTCCCCTTCTTCCGATTTTGCAGAAAACACGAAATAATGAGATTGAATGGAACTACATATGTTTGAAACAAAAACAAAAACAGAAAATTCTCAATTAGCCAGTGATCATTCATGTAGATAATTAAAACGAACTGTGAATGTCTCGTGCAATTATTGTGGAAATGTCGTAATTAATTAACTGAATGTAAATACATTTACACTGAAATGTCATAAACCCGAAGCATTTCTATGAATTTCAGTAGGGAAGTTACAGGAATAGATGTTTACAACAGGAATTGGCCATTCGACATCGCTATTTACCCCGCCCTTGCAATAAACTGTCAAATTATCTTTACTGAATTTACAGACTTAGCTCCATATCCTTAACATCTCAGCAAACCAATGATCATGTACTTACTTCAACCGCCTATCCTCTATTGTTATAGCATCCGTCGACATTTCGACAAGGATTTCATCGAGATCCGTGACTTTTTAACCTAAATTCTGTTCTTGATTTGAATACTGAATAAGGCAGCTCCCATTCTAAGTTGACAACCCAACATTTTAACTTCTTGCATGAGAGGGGATGCATTCTCCTGGCCACCCTACGTTTGTGCGCGTCGATGGCATAATCTGCTATATACAAAGGAATGAAACAGAATGTGCTTTGAAATTAATCTCCTAATTTGCCCAATGTCACTGCACTTGTGAAACTGACTTAAAGTATCTCCAGAGCCAGCATAAATTTGCGAATGCACAGGTTCCAAGAGTTGCAATTTAGGGTTGTCCGATTTTCTACTGCACATTCTCGAAATCATGTTTGGTGTCACTTAACCCAACTGTTACCCTTTGCAAATTTTTGCAATCTTTAAGTGAGTTGCCTCCATGTAATTCCAAAACTCATCGCTGATCTGTAGCTTAGATGTTCTTGTCAATTACAATATATGCCCTTAAGTTTCTTGAGTTCATAGTGGACTACTTTCCCATATCTAACACGCACCGCAATGCTGTTGCCAATAGATCTGAAAATGCCTTTTTTTGTTGTTGTTGGCTGCGTCCAACCAGAAATATTGTAAGTTTGAAACAACTTGATGTTATTAGAAAATTATTTGAGAATTGTCATATCAAATGTCAATGAACTAATGTCAGTGAACTAAATTATCATTTAATTGGACTTTCACTTACTTACAGTGAAATTATCAATCAACGATGTTTAAGCGTACAGAAGACACACGATCAGGAATCACAGCTAACAAAAAAAAACAGACATGGAAAGTCATATAATAGGTGCGCAGTGAACAGAAGTAAATGCCATGAAGGTGATGCCATGAAAATGAAATACTGTGATATATGTTCACAGGAAGAATGAAGCGAAACAAATACAATAAAGATTTTCCTTCAAAATATAATTCATTACAACACTAATGATATCGACGATACACAATCCTCCCTTTATGGACGGTAAAATCATATCACGTCAGTGAATGTTTAAATGAGGATGCAGAATTCAAATGCAGCGAAGTTCCTGAAACTATTTTGGTAAATAAACGTTCCGTCTCTATTGAATCATCTGTTCAATTCTGGATATGGAGACTAAGGAAACTTCCAATCTTGGAAACAAGGCAGAAGAGATTGGCAGGAACAAGGCAAGAAATTGGATCTTTTTTTGTTCGTGATACATCGTGAAAATTGTCTTCGTTCCCCTGCAATTCATTGTTTAATGGGATGCAAGCTAACACTTTTTTGTTCATAACATATTAATTATCTGATCGCCTCATTTGCATATTAACACAACCGTCATTTCGCGTTGTATATTTAATCTGCCTGTTTCTCATTGTTCGTTCAATGATCTCCATCGATTTGGCAAGAATATAGATCTTCTACCTCAAGATTTATTTTTGGGCGTAATGCCAGTTTGCATCCCGTCAATGACTCCATGCTTCATATTTTCCTGTAATGGGTTATGCATTTCTCTTGCTTAAGGATGGCCTTTTTTGTCAATGCTCATGTTTTTCACGTTATTGTTTGTCCTTGAATATTAATTATAGAACATAGAACATAGAACAATACAGCACAGAACAGGCCCTTCGGCCTTCGATGTTGTGCCGACCAAAATAAAAAGCAATGCCCCTCCTAACTAAACCATTCCCTTCTCATCCATATACTTATCAACTAACCTCTTAAACGCCACCAAACTTGGCGCATCTACAACAGCTGCAGGCAGGGCATTCCACTCCCTAATCACTCTTTGAGTAAAGAACCTACCTCTGATATCCGTCCTATAACTCATACCCCTTAATTTAAAGCTGTGTCCCCTCGTGCTAGCTTTCTCCATCCTAGGAAAAAGGCTATCACTGTCCACCCTATCTAAACCTCTAATCATCTTATATGCTTCAATAAGATCCCCTCTTAGCCGCCTCCTTTCTAACGAAAACAACCTCAAATCCTTCAACCTCTCTTCATAGGACCTGCCCTCCATACCAGGCAACATCCTGGTAAACCTCCTCTGTACCCTCTCCAATGCCTCCACATCTTTCTTATAATGTGGGGACCAGAACTGCACACAATACTCCAAGTGCGGCCGCACTAGAGTTTTGTACAGTTGCAACATGATGCTGCGGCTCCTAAATTCAATCCCCCTACCAATAAAAGCTAAGACTCCATATGCCTTCTTAACAACTTTATCCACTTGACTGCCTACTTAATTTAAGCAACTGTTTTCAGATTTGAAGTGAAAAATGTTCTTGACTGTTTGATGAAAGATTTTTCATATCTTTTTTCTTTGTATCTCATGGTTAACTCTGACTAATTTTAGTCCTGCCCCATGGAAAGTGTGATCTTCTTAAATCATTGACTAGGTACCTGGTACCGTAGCTGCAGAGGATCTCCTTGTTATCGTCACTCATGTCATATTGAGATGTATGGTTGATATTTATATCACAGTTCATTCTTGACCATCAACATGATCTGTTGTCAGAGATGACTCTAAAATATTGCCAATGACCGAAGTCAAGCTACCCAACCGACAATTTCCCATTTGCTGCCTCCTTCCTTTCTTAAAAGCAGTGTTACATTAGCGAATTTCCAGGCCTCTAGGACTCTCCCTGTCTCTAGTGATTCCTGAAAGATAATCACCAATGACTTTACAATTTTTTCAGTTACTATTTTTAGAACCCTGGGATGTAATGTATTCAGTTTAGGTGATTTATCCACCTTCTGAGCTTTCAGTATCTCTATATCCTTCTGTTTATTGATGGCCACTACACTCACATGTGTCCGCTGATCCTCCTGGAGCCCTGACATCCTGGTGCCGTGTCTCACCTTGAAGAATGATACTGAGTAACTATCCAGTTCCTTTGCGATTTCATTGGTTCCTACTATTATTTCTCCAGCCTTATTTTCCTGTGGTCCAATGTCTATTGTTGCCTCTTTAATGGTTTGTGTATTGGAAGAAACTATTCCTATTTTACTTTATAACACTACTTGGTTTACACTCGTATTTAATCTTCTACCCCCTTATTGCATTTTTTTTAAACGTGCTGTGCTTGCTTTTAAAGACTTCCCAATATTTCGGCTTCCCAGTAATCCCAACTACTTTGTGTATTTTTTTTTCTTTCGCTTTCATGCTGTTCTTGGCTTTCCTTGTCAGTCACGGATGCATCCTCCTCCTCTAAGCGTGTGTCGTCCTCCTTGGGATGAATTTCTGTTGTGTCTCCCGAATAACTGCCCACCCCCCTCCAAAACTCCTGCCATTTATGTTCCATTGTCTTCACTGTTAAGTTCCCTTTCGAATCAACTATGTCGAGTTCCTTCCTCATGTCTCGCTATATCTCTCTCGCCTGCATACATGTCACCTATTCTCCTTGTACATGCAATTATGCTACCCAACTCTGCCAATTTCCATATATCCTTCTACCATCATATGAACGTGGCACCCTCTCCATCTACTGGGCTGTCGCTATGGCTAACTGGCACACATTTCATTTGTCACACTTTTCATCTACCTGTCTTGCACACTCCAACTTTGTCTGCATGACGCTCTACCAGATTGCAACAGTAGTCACTATGCTGATATCCTATCCACCTAACATTATATGCAACTCCCATTTTTGCTACTTACCATCCTGCGTATCTGCACATCTACCACTTCTTCGCCTACTTCTCTTTGGAGTCGACACTACGTAACCGCACTATTTGTCACCCAGACCCTCTTCCAGCTTCACGAATACTACTTTGACTCGCTCCCACTGCCAGTCTGCTTCCATATGCAACTCTTCCCTATCTACTGGTATTTTAATCAGCTGTCATGCCTGCCAGTCTGCTTGAAACCATACTACGCTCTCACCCTGCGATACTCTCAAATCAACCCGCTATCCGTTTAGCATCGTATTCATCTGTCATTCTATCACTTTGTTGCGCACTATGCTCACCTGCGATGTAGAGTACCTAGAATCTTAGCCACTATCACTCTTTATATCAGCACTGTACACAACTGCCCATTTCCTTCTTCAGCCATTCACTGTTATCCACAATTTCCCCTTCTGCAGCTCAAATCGTTCCCAACTCTAACTCTTACACGCTCACTCTGTAGCTTCTCAATGAAGCTTTGGACTTTTTAAATCCTTTAATTAATAGTGTACATCAGCTGGTACCGTATAAAAGTCTCATTTTGACGACCCTAAACTCGAAACCTGCATTGAAAGCCTTCTTTGGACTAGACTCTTCACAGTTTTGGAAAAACATGGATGGAAGACCCGTCAGTAAATGCTAAACTACAGATTGGAAAGTGAAACTTGAATCATCTGCCAGAATGTTTTTGTAATTGTATATTACGAGGTTTTGTGGAACAAAATGCGTTCTAGATCCTGGGAAACAATTATTAACATAAAATAAAATGCATTTAAATGAAATAATACGTTGACAAATTTTGAAGAAAATTTCAGGCCTTACTGCACAGAATGTATCTGAAATAACTGTGAGTAACATCGTTCTTTAAAGAGCACCATTCCTGGTAGATTCCGATCCCAAGAAGTGCTAATAACTTATGCACAGCCCCGTGAGTCTAACGGTTTTCTTCGAAGCTAGCAGCAAAATAGCCCTCGTCCACACGCTGCCTTTGTTGAGATAATATGAATCTCCACACCGAACAGTCTTCAATGTTTTCTTCTTTCTACTTTCCTCCTTTGATCCTGTTTTGTCCTGGAATCCCCTAAAACCTCATGGAATCATTGAATCACACATTGTAGAAGAGGCAATTCGGCCCTTCGGGTCTGCAACGGTACGCGAGAAACAAAATACCTCCTACCTTATCCCACTTAACAGCACTTCGCCTTGAATGGAATGGCAAGTCAAGTTCTCATAAAAGTAGTGGTATTCTTTAAGGATATAGGAAAACTCACCTCGATCACCCTCCCGAGCAACACATTCCACAGCATCCGCTCCATCTGTATGAAAACAACGTTTTCTTCAAATCTCCTCTAAACCTCCTACCCATCATCTTGTAACTTTATCCCCTCGTGACTAACCCACCAACTAAGGGGAGCAGCTGTTCTTTATCTAATCTGCCATTATTCCTCATAATCTTGCACAGCATGACCAGATTGCTGGTCAGTCTTCTCAGCCCAACCGAAAACAACACAATCATATTCAAATTCCCTTCATAACTTAAATGTTCCAAGTCAGGCGGCATCCTGGTCAATCACTGATGGAACTCCAACCGCCACCCTCTGCCCCTGCTCCCACCAGCGCAATCCCATCCTTCCTATAATGCGACTCCAAAACAGCACCAAATCATATAATTATTTCTTCTCTAATGTTCTATTCAACTCCACCAGGGATTCACTGCTTTTCTAATCTATGCCCCGATTGATAAATTGTATTTTGCACTACACTAATAGCACATGCTTCTGCCTTCCGAGACCCAGGGACAAACATGCCAAGGCCCCTTTGTTTTAAGCAACATTCTGTCATACCGTTCAGTAAGTAGGTCTTTTTAAATTACTCATCTCAACTTGTGCCACATAACATATTTCTTGATTCAATTTCAACTGTCACTCATCTGCTCATTGGTGCATCGTGTCAGTATCTTCTTGTAGCTCAATAGATTCAACCTCACTATTACCACTCGGACATTTTTTTATGATCCATAAACTTACTAATTCTACCACCCACATGATGATCTATTCTGTTTATATACATGTTCGATAATAGTAGAGCCAACACAGATTGCTGCAGTACATCACTAGACAATGCCAGAAAGCAGCAGTCGTCATCCTCTTTCTGTCTATAGATCAGCCAATTTTAAATCCACTTAAATACGTTACATTGTATCCCATGTGCATTTATCTTTCACGTAAGTCTCCATTCTGAGATCTTGTCAAAGACTTTCCTGGAATCCATATAAATGAACTCACCTGCACTACCCCAATCTAAGCATCTGGTCAACCCGTCAAAAACAAAACTGAAATTTGTTAGACATGACATTTGTCCAACAAAACCAAGTCAATTTTTACTGACCAAACATTGTCTCTCCAAGTGGAGATAGACTCTCTCGTTTAAATTAAACTCCAATAGTTTCCTATGGCTGACATGAGATACAGTGGTCTGCAGTTTCTTGGATTATCTCTATAGCACTTCATAAATAATAGGATCACATCATCTGTTCTCCAACTCTCTGGAACTTCCCATGTCGCTAGAGTCAATGCAATCTCATCCCTTGGCCTCCCACAATAGCGTGAGACGTATTTCATCCGGATCTGGAGATTTGTCCATAGGCAAGCCTGTCAAAATCTCCAGTGAAATATTTTTCCTTCTGCCGATTTTGCTGAAGAACCCGGTATTTTCTCTCTCAGAATTCCACACTCTGGCCCTCATTCCTTTCAGTGAACACGGATATGATGTATTACTTCAAAAATATACAAATATTCCTTGGTTGTGAGGAAATTAATGGAACTGAAGAGAGATATATCTTCAGGGACTAATAATCTTCATCCTAGAATGATTAACGAAGTGGCTCTGAAACAAAAAAAAGTGGATTCACTGCTGATAATTTTCCAGAATTCTTTGTATTCTGGAATGTTTCCTAATAATGGAGGGTAGCTAATGTGAACCCAGTATTCAAGTAGAGAGATTAATACAAAATAATAATGATGAATAAGCCCAACGTTGTTAGTAGGAAAGCTGATAGAGTCCACGGTCAATGTTTTAATGGCAAATCATTTTGAAAGCAGTATATATTTTTAAAAAAACAGCATGGATTTACAAAAGGGATAATGTGCTTAACAAATCTACTTGCATTTTTTGAAGATGTGATCAGTAGAACTTACCATGGTAAACTGGTGGATGTGGTTTATTCAGATTGTCAGAAAGCGGTGGACATTGTCTCACACAACATGTTTCTATATAAAGTTAATATTCAGTAGATTGCAAGGTTTCTTGAGATTAAAGCTGTTTAGCCAACAGGAGTCAAAGAATATGAATAAATGGTGTTTCACTGATTGTCATGGCAGTGTTTGCTTGGTATCCTAGGGATCTGTGAGGGCCCTGACTATATTAGCAATTTGAATGGGGAGCCATTTTTCTCTGCAATGGTAAATCCAGGAAAGGCTTGTGGGGCAGTAAACTGTGCTGAGGATATAAGACCTCTACAGCGTGATTTCAACAGACTGAGTGAGAGGCATATGCATTGGTATATCGTACAATGTAGATAAATGTCAGGTAGTACAGTTGCATAGCAAAACATAGAAAGTAAATTATTATTCGATAGAGGTACATTGAGTGATGTGGATACCTAGGGAAACATTATGTCCTCGTGCATTAGACTCTTAAAGTAAGCACGCAGATAGAAGATGCAGTAAGAACAGCAAATTGTATGTTGGCTTTTAGAACCACGGGATTTGACTATGGGAATTGGTATGATTTACTTCAATTGTATAGGGCATTGGTGAGGGGACGCCTGGAGCTGGTGTGTACCTTTTGGTGTCCATATGGAGGAAAGATCTTCCTGACATTGAGAGTGTGCAGCAAAGGTTTACCAGGTAGACTCCTGGATTACACGACTGTTATATGAGGAAAGTCGAAATTGATTCACATTACATCTTGTGGAGTTTAGAAGAATGCAAGGGGATTCACAGAAATTTCTAAAATTCTAACAGGATTCAGCAAGTTAGATTAAGAAAGATTGCTGTCGTTGCTGGGGAGTCCAGAAGTTGGGATTAAATTTTGAGGCTAAGGGGTAAACCTTTTAGCACTGAGGTGAGGAGAAAAAGTTCTTCACCCAATGTGAATCTAAGGAATTCCCTTCCACCGAAAGTAGTTGAGGTAAAACCGTTGGATTTCAATAAAGAATGAGACATAGTACTTGGAGCTCAAGGCATCAAGGATATGTGGGGAAGGCGGGATCACAGTATTGGATTTTATGATCTTCCATGATAATAATGAAGGTCGGAGCACGGTCGACGGACCAAATTGCATACTCTTGCGTTTACTTCTTATGATGGTTCGATATGTTTGGCTGTTCACTCCCGAATTGTTTACTGGACCTACTTGACAGTGAGTTACACATGAATCGCAGTGAAATTATGTTTCTTTTAAAACTTTAAATGTGGACTCAGAACAAAACAATCAGAGATGAACCATTGCCAGATTTTGGTAGCACAACGCTGGATGCACTGGCAAGCCTTGTTAAGTCAAAACGCCCACATTGACTTTGAGGAGAGCATCATTGCATTGCTGCCCACTGCAATAGGGGAAAACTATTGAAAGAATAAATGTTAACAATTAAGTGAGGTACTTCGTTTGCTCTTTTACTTATTGATTGCAAATACACAATATATAAAATTCAGAAGACTACGATTGCATTTAGCAGTTAACGATTACAGCAGCATCCACGTTTGGAACCCTTTACGTAGACAAATTAGATGAACGATAACCTTTAAGTACAACACTTAGTGTACAATTAAAATATTTTGTTTGCAGCTTTTGGTACGCTATATTAAAAAAAAACTGAATGCACAGACTCTGTCGATTCGCTGAAAGGAAATTTTGCAAACTGTTCATATCTAGATCTCTTGCATCGTGTCAAGGATGCGTGGAGATTAGAAATGCATGACGTTGCTTCATTCATGCAGATATATTTAAAATTCTTTGGGAATTTTAGCTCATTTCCTGTTCGGAGACGCACTGATGGAGATACATCTGATAAAGCTGTGCCTACAAAAAAAAACAAACAACAATACAGTAATATATTTCCTTTTCAATAAGATTTTTATACAACTTGATTATATCGTGACATAGACTATCAAGAGACAAAAGCGTACATTTGGAATGGTTTTACAATTAATTCATATGTAGATATAAGGAACACAACAAACGTTTTGAGTTTTTGTATCAGCGGATAGAACACAATAATCACCTTCTTTTCAACCACATTACGTTCGACAAAATCACAGTTTGCTTTTAATTGCTTTTTCTCCTTCCTCGTTAGGGTGGGTTTTGTGCTGAAAAAAAAAAGAGATAGAACTTACGTACAGCCTAGTTTACCTTGCGTGGATTAGCAGCTTCTTCTTATGTTAGATCACAATGTGGTATTACTTAAAACCTGTTAGGCTAAAGCCATGTATAATTCTCAAGGAAAATATCTGAGGTGTCCTTGCTCTCACAGCATTCTTTGCTTTGTTTTTTAAAAAAGGCTTGCATTTACACCTGAACTCACGATAATATAATCTGCACATATGTGTGTGTGTGTGTGTGTGTGTGTGTGTGTGTGTGTGCATATGCGTGATACGCCCCTACGTAAAAATAATCGGTAAGTGCCATGGTTTAAACTTTACACTTCTTTGATGGCAGAATGACGTACATCTCATCTGAGAAGAAGGCCAGGGGACATTCGATTTTGATTTTTTTTTTGCTGAGTGGTTGAGGAGGGAATGTTAAGAAATCCTGAAATGTAGTTTTGTGGAAATGGAATGCAGGAAGTGATTTACAAGAACAATGAATTTAGGAAAAAGTGTTAGAGCATTATCCAATGCCAAGATATTTGCAGATTATGTAATTGAACTGAATGAATGTTCATCAAACTCATATCTCGTCACTTTTGAAACTGAAACAGTGCCACACAAAGTAATTGCAAACAAAAATATATTTAGTTGAACCTAAGGTGTGCAAATGAAATGCAATGCATTGAATTTTCGGGATGGGTATTTAAAATTTGCCAAGAAGAAGAACTTGTATGGATGATTGTAAACTCTGCTGGGCTTACAATAATTTCATGACTGAGTTTTTAAGTCCGTGCAGAGCACACACACTGATGATAAGATGGGATAATGATCCATGTCAATCTCTCTCTCTCTCTTCTTCCCACCTTTTCTCTTTCTTTCACCCAGTTATCAATATATTATATCTGGTTTCTTCTCTTCATTTATGAATTTTTTTTATGTTTGTATCCACTCGGACTGATTGTTATATTTCGCATCAATTATGATTCAGTGGAATTGCATGTTTCCCTGAGTATTGAAATCAAGTATAATTCACGCATTAGTTGACAATGACCCCAAAATCGCAATGGATTCTACCTGTAACAGCAGTTTGCAAGCATCATCGAGACGAAGATGAAGCCGATCAGCATGATCAGAGCCAGGAGATAACTTTCCCCAGTTAACCAGTTCCAGATTTTAGACACGCACCACTGGCAACAAGAGAAATTGAACAAGGGAGCATCAGCAACATGCCTGTGATAAATGAAGTGTATATTTCATAAGCTTTCTTTTTAATGTAATTCAGTGTTACATTTACATGCTATTATGGTGCGTTGCAGATAATACTGAGCTATTTTTAATTTTAAAAAAACGAGGAATGTTCAATCGAGAAGATGAAGAGCATGCCACTCCTTCCTGAGAGAGTGAATAATCGTAGGCTTAGAATCTGAGAAAATGAAGGATAACTTTGTGCAAGGAAAGTTAGAAGCTTATTCAACATCTTCCATTACGAGACTGAGGTTGGACGGAGAAATTAGATAGTCATTCACCCTCAAAAACATGTTAAACACTGTTAGTCCATTAAATTAATTGTCGCCTGCGTAGAGAAAATTCGTGCAAGCCATGAGACACAAGCCATACATGATCAGAAATTTATCGACACTAGCACTTATCTACTACCAGATTCGATTTTAAAGTTCCTTACATGCACGTTAAAACTGCTTACACACTTTTCAAGGATAACTTCAGCAAAGCTTGGGAATCAGTTAGCTTAACTTTTCTCTACATTTTCCAATGAAACAGTTCCAGATGGAATCCGCTATAGAGTGAGGTTTCTCCTGAATTGTTCCATTGCATGTTTCTATTGTTTGTGTTTAATTTGTATATCCTTTAGGTAGCAACGCCCTGGGAATGATGCCTGATGGTCTGCCTTCTCGATCAGAGATTGCCAAACGGGGAAACCTGTTATGCTTCTGGGTGGGATGGAAATGGGCGGGAACAGAATCGCGAGGGAATGCACATTACACATCAATGGCAATGTGAATCATTCTTCAATATCATGAAGGTCATGGAAAAACGGGGGGCGAGGGCTGGAAACAAATCCAAATGCTTTTTACAGAGGATACGATTCTCGGATTAGAAGCGGTGGGTAAAAGAAAAAAAATGGAATAATGGTACAGGAACATAGAATCATAGATCAAAAGGCACAGAAGATGTCATTTCAGCCTATCATGACAGCAGGAAATTAAAAACACTAAATTGACACTGAACTCACTTAGCAGCACTTGGCCACAATTGAATATTAATACATTTAAAAGTCCAACGTATTTTTTAGAGGTTGCCAGTTTCTCTCATCTCTATATCCTCATCAGCATACATTCAAAATTCCAACCAACATCTGTATGAAACATTGTTCGCCTTAACTCGCCTCCAAATCACCTTAGTATAATACCCACTCATTATTGACCCATCAATCAAGGAACATAGCTCCTTCTTATGAAACATGTCCATCCCCACTTAATCTTCTCAGGTCCTCTACCCTCCAGTTCTCGCCTTTAACTTTCTCTGCTCTATAGGAATCAGAATGAAACCAATTAACATTTTTCATGGCTTAAATGCTTCATCCCAGGCAACATCCTTTGAAACTGCTCTTGTGTAATTATGTCCTTCCTATAATGAGGCAAAAAAATAAAACTGCAAATAGTTCTGTTGTTGTGGTGTAACCGATGTTTTGAACACTTCTAACATAGCTTCCATGCTCTTAAAATCTGTGCCATAACTGATTAATGCAAATGTCTTATATGCCTTATTTATTACATTTTCACACTTTCCTGATACGTTCAGAAGAATGTGGAAGCCCCCACTCCCTTCCCCTCCTCCCCAGATATCTTTGCTCCTTTCGGCTTTCAAGTGTCCTGCAATTCCCTCAATTCTCAATTTTCTTGTTATTCTATCCAAAATGCATCACCTCGCAATTTGGTATCTTAAATTCCATTAAATGATCAGTCCATCTGATCAACCCCTCTATCACTTCCTGAAATCGAGGTCTTTTTACTCACTACTAATCAATCTGCCAATCCTTGTGTCATCCAACAACTTACTTCTGCAATCATCCTCTGTCTCCTACCACGAATGAAGGCTGAGATCCAACTTGCCAAGTTACCTTGGTTCATATGTGCTTTACCACTTTACCAATTTGCTGTGTGCCAGCTTGTCATACGTTTAGCTGAAATCCATACATGAACAGCATACGTCATCTGCATATTCAATCACCTCCTTCGAAAATTCAGTCAAACTCTTAGGCATGCCATTTCTCTGACAAAAATACACTGACTAACCCTAATCAAACGTTTTCCACTCAAGTGGAGATTCCTTTTCTACTTCAGAATCTCCAGCAATGTTCCTACCATTTGTGAGGGATTCGCTGGGCTGTAATTACCTTGTTTGTCCCTGTCAACCTTCGTGAAAAGTGGAGCTACATTACTTCCTTCCAGGCCTCTGACAACTCAGCTGTGGCCACAGATGAGTTGAAAGTCGAGTCAGTGCCCCTCTAATATATTCTCTTGCCTCCCATTCCAGCCTAGGTTAAGACCATGCTGACCTAGTTATTTATTCACTTCTAAGCCCGACAAAATGTTCGTTACTCCGTCAGCTTTGTATAAAACTTTAAAAAAAAAACACTGTCCCTCCTGAAGAATGATACGCCAATATCCCACTTCTCCTGAGAGAAGCAGATATGAAGTTCTATTTTAACCACCTATCAATGTTCTCCAGTTCCATGTATAAGTTGACCTAAATAGGTCCTAAATAGGGCTACCTCTTCCCTTGGTTATCACAATTAACCTTAGCATCATTATAGAATATCTTTGGATTCTCCCTCATTTAGCTGCCAGTGCTTGTATATGGCCCTGTGCTCTCCTTTTACCTGCTGGGTGAAAGGAAGTGTAATATAGTAGTAGTCATTCTTGAATTACAGCTGACATTTTCCAATATTGCGTTCCCAGAAAATAGAAACAGTGATGTTCAGAAAAAACGATAATAATCTGACATGAATCATGCAGTGAGTAGGGTAAATGAAAAGTGGAAAAACTAAAGTGGATGAAAAGACATTAAACCAAAAGTACACAATATATTTCTTCCTCTACTACTGTGATTAATATTTTAGCTTCTTTTCCCATTTCATTCATATTTATCTTCCAGTTTACAAGTATTCACAGTCTCTATTTATGGCGTAGCAAGCAGTTGAGTACACTCTTCACAGAACATAAAACGAGTAGGACACGGAGCAAAAGCAAGCCGTTGGCCGCTTGAGACTGTTGCAACATGCAATATAGACGTGGCCAATGTTCTGATTCCTTTCCACCTTCCTACGCCCTGCAATAGCTATTAGTTTCTCCTGACAGGGCAAAAAAAAAAACAATTGACTTCAGTCTTGAAGATATTGTAATATGAAGAATAAACAATGCTTTGAACAGTAACGAAGATTCATCTGCATTTTCACAAACAATGTCTTTTTGTCTCAAATCTACACACTTGCCAAATAAACTGTACTTATCGTCTTACAGTCTGCTGAATTTCAGATCCCCGGCTTGCTGGTATCTTCTGCTAGGACTGTTCATATATTCACCTTCCCTTCTTTTCACGGCCAGAAATTATAGCTCCAATTTAATTAAGACATACAATATAAGACAACCGTTTGATCTCAATAAACATACTAGTGAAGTAAGAATCCCGCCATATTAGAACATAGAACATTACAGCGCAGAACAGGCCCTTCGGCCTTCGGTGTTGCGCAGACCAATTAAGAAAAAGCAATCACCCTCTAACCTAAACCATTCCCTTTTCATCCATAAACTTATCTACTAACCTCTTAAACGCCACCAAACTTGGTGCATCTACAACTGCAGCAGGCAGGGCATTCCATACCCTTACCACCCTCTGGGTAAAGAACCTACCTCTGACATCTGTCCTATAACTACCACCCTTAATTTAAAGCTATGTCCCCTCGTGCTAGCTTTCTCCATCCTAGAAAAAGGCTATCACTGTCCACCCTATCTAAACCTCTAATCATCTTATATGTTTCGATTAGGTCCCCTCTTAGCCGCCTCCTTTCTAACGAAAACAACCTCAAATACCTCAGCCTCTCTTCATAAGACCTGCCCTCCATACCAGGCAACATCCTGGTAAACCTCCTTTGTACCCTCTCCAATGCCTCCACATCTTTCTTATAATGTGGGGACCAGAACTGCACACAATACTCCACGTGCGGCCGCACTAGAGTTTTGTACAGTTGCAACATGACGTTGCGGCTCCGAAATTCAATCCCCCTACCAATAAAAGCTAAGACTCCGTATGCTTTCTTAACAACCTTATCGACTTGATTGCCAACTTTCAGGGATTTATGCACACATACACCAAGATCCCTCTGTTCATCAACACTATTAAGAGTCCTACCATTAGCCCTATACTCTACACATTTGTTATTCCTGCCCAAGTGAATTACCTCACACTTTTCCACATTAAACTCCATTTGCCACCTCTCGGCCCAGCTCTGCAACTTGTCCAAGTCTCTCTGCAAACTATAACACCCCTCTTCAGTATCTACCACTCCACCGACTTTAGTGTCATCTGCAAATTTACTAATCCATCCTTCAATACCCTCATCCAGATCATTTATAAAAATTACACACAGCAGGGGCCCCAAAACAGACCCCTGAGGTACACCACTTGTCACCGAACTCCAAGATGAATATCTCCCATCAACCACCACACTCTGTCTTCTATCTGCTAGCCAATTCCTAACCCAATTAGCTAAATCACCCTCTATCCCATACATATGCATTTTCTGCAGAAGCCTTCCATGGGCCACCTTATCAAACGCCTTACTAAAGTCCATATATACCACATCAACTGCCTTACCCCCATCCACCTCTTTGGTCACTTTTTCAAAAAACTCAATAAGGTTAGTAAGGCACGACCTACCCTTCACAAAACCATGCTGACTATCCCCAATCAATTCATTTCTCTCTAAGTAACTATAAACCCTATTCCTAATAATTCTTTCCAATACTTTGCCCACAACAGATTGTCTCACAAAACAAAAGATCCATACCGCCCAAATCAGTGAAAGATTTGTGAAGTCCTCTCCCAAAATATCCGTGAGGCTTTCTCTTGATGTGTTGGAAATTATGGAACTCATGAGTAGTGAGAGTGGTGCCAGATACATCATGGAGCGGAAAAATAGACGTTTAACCCACGCTCTCCTGTTCTTAGCTGCCTGCTCACTGAAAGAAAAATCAATGTCGGTCACAGTATTCATTTGCACATTGCAAAGGATTAAAAAAAAAGAATGATGGACATTCCATGCTGGACAACACTATATATCAAGATTTGAATCTGTA
Organism: Sphyrna mokarran; assembly: GCA_024679065.1. NCBI lineage: Eukaryota > Metazoa > Chordata > Chondrichthyes > Carcharhiniformes > Carcharhinidae > Sphyrna > Sphyrna mokarran. The sequence continues at coordinate 5,754,442 of JAGIQG010000014.1, read as the reverse complement.
TCAAGGATCCTCATTTATTTGTTATCTGATCAGGCAATCCCAGGCAAATAACAGGCCTGAGATACCCTCTGTTGGAACATTTTAATTTCGGATAAGGTTGTATAACATGAAAACTTCTGGCTGGTTTAATATTCAAAAAAAAAAGCTTCCATTTTCTTCAAGCTGTGCAACGGACAGCGAAATTTCACACTAGAATAAAAAATTTCAGCGACCCTTGAACAGCCTGATCATGCAAAATATTCTTCATTGTGCTAAACTTGCCCACATATTTTCCCACTTTGCATCTGAATGAATTTTTTTTGCGCTTTCAGATTTGTGTGCGCCTGCAAAGTCCAGTTTTCGTTGCTGATGTTTTGCAGTTCCATGTGGTAAATTGACTTCTTCTTCTAGCTCCCTATGTACTACTTCGATAACAAATTGGATGAGCAGTTCCATTTAAGAGGGCACTTAAATTTCCAGCATATTGTATGGCGATGGATTTCTGTGAGCTCATTTAAGGGTTACCATTAAGATTAAATGTGCCTTAACCAGGTCTATAAATGCTGTATATCACATTCTGCCCCACCACCTCTTTGCCTGTGTTGCATCTACGCTTATCAAGTTAACGAGACAGATGCGATTCTTTCACTTTCACAAGGAGTTTCATGTTTCTCTGCTAGTTGTAAAGCTCAGAGTCTTTATCCCACTGCACTCTTTAGTTAATATTTATTTCAGTTCTACTTAACAAATTTTCGTTCATATTATCATTATTTCGTATGTATGCTGAATAGAAGATACATTAGGTCCTCACCTGTTCTCCTGGAGTTGACACTTAGTTGTGCTAATGATCAATTCACAGTCTTTCTCGAGCTGGTTCAGCGTGTTCTGAACAGTTCGGTTTATAGTCTTTTCTATTGTTGTACACACTCCTTGGATTTGATTCACACAGCGTGTTGACTGGAAGTTCAAGCAATATGAACAGGAAAAAAGAGAAACAATATGGCAAATTGGAGATATCCCATCTAAATGTTATTTTGACAATTATGCATCAAACATTCCCCACCTCCCACCTCTGCTGTTAGTGGTAAATTGTGAAATTGAAGAAATATATGCTCCACCAACTAAAGGGACAGGACAATTCAATTTGCTGCCAATCAAGTTAAATTAGAAATATTAGATCTCTGTCAGATAAGCTGATCATGAGCTGTCTCAGTTGTATAGTTAATGACCGGATTAGCAGTACCACCGATTAAAAACGATGACTAATGTTACATAATGCAGTTTAAAATTACAGTCTAATTGTCTAATTCATATAGCTCCAAAATATTTTTCCTCAATGACTATTCGTCAGGTGATAAGTTTCATAGGGTCTTTACAAAGCAAAATGAAATTCGCAGGTCTCATTTTAGCCTATTATTTATCTATCCTTACAAACTAACATTTCAGTTAAGGTAACATCCTCAGTTAAACCTCGACTTAAACAGAAGTAACCTTAACATATGTTGCCATTTTGATCATGTACACGTTATTCTAATTAAGAATTTCTATATCCCATGCCTGCCCTACGTTCAAAACATTCACATACTACGAACTATACCGCATTGTCATAGTGAATAATTCAGTTCATATTTTAAAACTGTATTTGAGAACGTCAATCACAATATAACTTCCCGGGCGTTTTGCTGCAAATGCACACGAAGTTTCAAAAACTTTTCCGGTATGACAAATCCACCTGTGATTCAACCAAAAATATGTTCTCCTACATTTTATGCACAACCCCAGAGCTTACTTCAGACATGCACAACCCCAGCCGAATTTAATTATTCCTACATATTATAAGCCCTCCCGAATTGGAATCAGTAAGAACCACTCTTCTCGTGGTTGCATTTTCTGACGTATTATTGATCTACAGAATGCATTGGTTCTACTTACAGGCATTACATCAAAGATCCACTGCTTCCATAAAACTGTTCCAGAAGGGAAGGAAGATCATACTAACCAAGGTATATGTAAACTGGACCTCTGCTACCCTCGGACATTTATCCACTTTATTTGTTTTCCTCAAATTTGGGTCAGTATTTTCATATTAAGCAACTGGTTACAGTAAATGTTCAATAGATTCACACGTACCTTACTGTTCCTAAAGTGTATTAATTTTCATTTCAAGTTTAAATGGAGGAGTAATTAAAATTCCAAAGTCAGAATCCCAAATGAGATCGAAAAATCCGATGGGAGAATGATGTCAATTCTCAACTTCTACACATATAAGTCCCATTTGGAATCGTGTTACGATTCATTTCTTCGGATATCCAAAAGGATAAGTTACCTTGCCTTGCAGGAAAACAATTCCATATTGATTTGGGTTCTCGTTTGCCATTAATGTTTATCCTCAGCCGACGATATTTAGAGCAATTATTATTCCAACATTCATGTCTGATTAGCATGGAAACAGGCAACTTTACCTTACTGGGATCTGGGATGTAAATTGTCGGCATATCAAAACCACATTTATTCAGTCCAGGTCTCTTGCACAGCTCCTGTACTATCTGCATCATCACTCTCTGAGAAAGAAAACCAATGCATCACCATCTAATTCTGAGAGCAGATGAGGACTTTAGCAATTAGCATTTCAACAGAATTAACCAGTTCCTCCTCTAATTGCTTTTTGTGTATTCGCAAGCTAACCAAAATCACTTCACTATCAATTAGCTGCATTTTCAGTACTTTTAGTGACATGTCGCAATGAAGTAAAACGAAGAATGTGTAGAAGGGTCGGTTCTACACAACACTCGTGCCAAATAGATGCATAATTATTTAATTGCATAATTATTGATGTTGGCGGCAAACAACATGATTTGGAAATTGTGATACAGTTTTTTTTTCCCTCACTGGTGTTCATGCTGATATAAATGCATATTTTACTTTCAACTGAAAACCCAAATGCGCCGAATATAGCATACTATATTTCTAAATTGACAGCAGAGACAAAGGAAGTTCCCGAGGATTTTTTATGTAAAATATCCAGACATGCTTGATCACCATGAACCACAAAATATTGTTAATACTCAGTCGATGTCATGACTGATATTCAAGTCTCACTTTAGAAGATCTCGCCTCTCAAAGAAGACAAATATTTGGACTGCCTGCACGAATGCTCACTGCCTGATTGGTCAACATCCTCTCCGGAGTTTGCATTACAAGGGATTTATACAGTTTGAATCCTTTCTCTAATTATTGACAGTATTCTCACTCGATCACAATCTACGCCTTCACTAACCTGGCACTCTTTTTTTTTCTGAGAACACATTCTCCCAGACTGCGCTTAAATATACACGATTTCCAGGGATTTTTCGAACACTAACAATCTCCAGCACAGAAGAAGCAAACCACGTGCACTTTCTCTCCGATTACTGTGACTCCTAAACTTCCATAACTTTTTAACAACCTTGCCAAATTATTTCTGAGTTGCACACCACAAATGGTGAATAATGCAAAGAAATTCTTGTCAAAGAATTTGACTTCTTCAGCCCAACGAGCCCGCGCCGCCACCCCGATGTTCCCATCTCTACCCACGATCCCTGTCCATGTTTATAGATCTACGGATTTAAAAAACAAATTTGAGACAATTTAGGGAGAATTTGTTTTGCCAATAAATTAGCCTGAGAGCACATCTTTGAGATGTGGGAGGAAACCGGAGCTCGCGGAGAAAACCCACGCAAGCACGGGGAGAATGCGCAAACTCCCACAGACACAGGCCCAAATCCATGTATCTGCACAGCACAGCGATACTCACTGAGCTGTCATGTTGCCCATTAGAATGTCCAGGTCAAGCATACACTAACAACGTGAAGCAGTAGGATACTCTCGAAAAAGATCGAAGAGCAATCCTCTCACGACCCATCGCGTGTATGCCCCTCGTTAGACAACAAGGTGGACCAAAGCACCTGTAGAATAAAAACAAATGCATCAATATCATCATCATCTATTTGCACACTTCCCAGGGACTCCCAAGGCTCATGATCCCTATTGTCCGTGCAAAAAGGCATCTACTTGAAACTAGTGAAACAATCTAATTCTCTGGATATCTTCACTTTCCAAGTTTACTGAAAGTAATTCCATCCTTCCAGCTCTAACCGCTAAAAAAGAAAGTGGTGTCAGACATTGGTCTTCCAAATGTCCAGCAAAGGAGGGCACACTTACTTATTGTTCCTCTGTTTTATCACGACTTGATGAAACAACCATTTCATTTTACGTGCTTTAGCAATCTGCAGAAGGCAGGTTGATAGCTATAGGACCTATAAAATATGGTGCTTAGAGGTCTATATTGCCTTCAAAATGTTCACATGAAAGGCATTCTGGCACAACACTGAGATCACATTGTGTAAGCTTACTCATCAAAAGAAGAAATTTCTCAGAAGCTGTAAATTAAATTCTGTACCTGTCTGTCGCACTCATGACCAGCTTCATCAGCTTTGCTCAAGTAGAACTTCAGTTTGTCGCTGTGTGTTTCATTTAGCTTCTCTACAATGTCGAGGGTCCGTTTGCACAGGGCCTGACCCATCGGGTCAAAGAAGACAAGGATCAGGTCGGCCTGTTCTCCTGCAGGCAGTAAACAAGTTAAATGTAAGATAATGTACAGTGTGTTCAGGTTATTACAATGATTAGTGTTACATTCGCAAGGCACATCTCAAAGCCACCAATGAATTAACATACTGACATTTTTCGGACAGAAGAAATTATGGTTCCAAATCTTGTGCTGAATGTAACGTAACCTAATTGATGGTGTAGAAGAAGCAATTGATATTTAACTTTCGGTTTTGATTTCCTTCCATTGAGGTCGCCTGTTTGCATCCTAGCTGAAATGAATGATTCAGTTGCTTATTACGTGAGTGCAGCAATATAAATCAAATTTATTCAAAATATGTTGTTTGAAATATGAAAATTACTTCTCGTCCTCCCAACAAATGACATTTCACACAAGTGGAACTGAGGATGGAAAAAAATATAACGAATCCGGGAAATATAGTTAAAGGGAACACTTAGGGATTCTGCAATGAAGAGAAATACAGTGAAATGATGGTTTCAGAGTGGAAGCATAGTAATTAGTATGGCTGTCTCACACCGGCAGGAAACTGGGTTCGAATCTAACTACGAGTGATTGCCTGCAGTTTGTACGTTCTCCCCGAGTCTGCTTGAATTTCCTCTGGGTTTTCCGGTTTTCTCCCACATAGTCCAATAATGATTAGATGGATTGGCCATGTTAAATTGTCCCTTAGTGTCACAAAACGTGTAGGGTGGGAAGATTAGGGGGTGAACCTGTGGATATACAAGGATGGAACAAGTGGTGGACCTCAGTAAGATGTTCTGATAGAGAAGCGGCGCAGGTTCGATGGGCCGAAAGGTTTTCTGCACTGTTGGAGTCCTAGAGAATGCATTAAAATCTCATTATGATAAGTTGTGAAGCATCAAATCATGGTACCTCTGCGTTGTGATAACAAATATTCACGTTAGCGAAAGGCAACCGGCACAGCATTTTGTTCTGTGTATAATCCAATTGTAATCCCAGAACATGTTTTAAGGCTGGCTCTCCACCCTTCAAGATAGGATAGCAGACACGGTTTGTACTAAAATAATCATGTTCTGAAAAACGCTTTCTATGTGTTCAGTTGCGTTACAGGTCAGTCAAATTCGCGACAAAGAAATAATTCAGTGACTTGTAACCATGAAGTATGAAGAAAGTTATCTCCAATTGCAATGGGACCTTGATCAATTGGGCCAGTGAGCTGATGAATGACAGATGGAGCTTAACTTAGACAAATGCGAGGTGAGATCTTTTAGTAGATTGAACGAGGGCAGGACTTATTCAGTTAGTGGTAGAGTGTTGGGGAGAGTTACAGAACAAAGCGATCTAGGTGGACATGTTCATAGCTCATTGAAAGAGGAGTCAAAGGTGGACAGAGTGGTGAAGAAGGCATTCAGCATGCTTGATGTCATCGGGAAATTCAGAAGGGAAAAATGTGCAGCGTGGCAATTTTTTTCACACAGAGGGCGGTGAGAGTTTGGAACAAGCTTCCGAGGCGGATACAATGTTTCTTTTTTTAAAAAAAGTACTTAGATAGTTCCGTAGAACATAGAACATAGAACAATACAGCACAAACAGGCCCTTCGGCCCATGAGTTGCGCCGATCACATCTACCAATCCACAGACCTATCTATAACCCCCATCCTATTCTTTTCCATATACTCATCCAGAAGTCTCTTAAAAGACCCCAGTGAGTTTGCCTCAACAACCTCCGATGGCAGTCGGTTCCATTCACTCACCACCCTCTGAGTGAAAAACCTACTCCTGACATCTCCTTTGTATTTGCTTCCTGCACCTTAAATCTGTGTCCTCTCGTAGTGACCATTTCAGCTCGGGGAAATAGTCTCTGAGAGTCCACCCTATCTATCCCTCTCAACATTTTATAAACCTCTATCAGGTCGCCTCTCAACTTACGTCTCTCCAGTGAGAAGAGTCCCAGCTCCCTCAACCTATCTTCATAAGGCCTGCCTCCCAATCAGGCAGCATCCTTGTAAATCTCCTCTGAACTCTCTCAATAGCCTCTACATCCTTCCTATAATGAGGCGACCAGAACTGCGCACAATACTCTAACTGGGGTCTGACAAGAGTCTTATAGAGCTGCATCATTACCTCCTCACTCCTAAACTCTATTCCTCGATTAATGAAGGCCAGTTCACCGTACGCCTTCTTGACCACACTAGTACAATAGGTATAGAGAGACATGCGTCAAAAGCGGGCAAATTGGTGTTTACTTAGGGATTTTTTTTAAAAGGGCGCCATGGACCAGTTGGACTGTTTCCGTGCTGTAAACCTCTAGAACTCTATACTTCTATAATGTTATCTGATAGGTAAAAAGAAATGTCGATTCAAGTTCAAAATTTAAATGTGGGAATTTGCAAAAACTGAGCTTATGATATGCCATTCTGCTGTCACAAGCTGAATAAATGTATCAAGAGTCTTCCGCACTACACTGTGCAAGCTATGACAGCAAATTTCTTTTGCCCACTCGCTCTGACTCCCTCACTTAATGTTTGCCACTATTTTCAAAATTTCGTGAATTAACAATTCCATATTAGCCAACAGTTTACTGTGCAAGTTTATCTTTTCATGACTGAACTATTCATTGAACCTTCTGTATTTCAGAAACCCCACTTCATATTCCATATATTTCATATTTCCTTTAATATTACACTCCTCATCCACACATTCACCTCGTCCTACATATATCACTTCCACTCCCATTGTCCACTTTGCATGGCCAACGTTTTATTTCCACTCAGGGGTCCTATGCTTCTAGAGAATAAATTAAAATCTCATTATGATAAGTTGTGAAGCAGCAAATCATCATCCTTTCAAGAATGATTGTTCACACTTTCCATATTTTCCTGCAAAATCGTCATCAACAGGCGCTCTGGGCTTAACCAGTTCCTTTACAAACAATAAGCCATATCTACAAAGAGCTATGTCAATTAATTTGCGTCTAAGTGCTGCACTTCCTTTCTCAAGAGCACTGAACTTGACAGCAATGTCTGCATCGTATTATGATCCATTCGCCATTCATATTAGCGGCTTTGCATTCCCCACTTACAGTTGTAATTTAACCTGCCATTTGACCTCCGCAGATAAAGAATTGTTATATTCTATATTATGAACAACATTTGAGTATGGTTCCGAATCATGAAACTGTTGTTTGTTCATGTATTCTTTGATTTAAACAAAAAACTAACAACGAGGTTGGATATCTTACCAAGCCAGATCAACGCTTTATCTACGTCGAATTCGTAAGTCATGTCACCATCTACAAGTCCTGGGGTATCTATGAACGTTAACAGGTTAAACTTCTTTTGTTTGGATGTGCTAATTTCTGTGGATAGATAATCGGTCACACCTGTGGAAACACACAGACAAAAAAAAAGAGAAGTCACAGTAAAAGTTGTAAACTTTGTGAATTGAAGGGAAGAAACACCAAGGTCCGATTGTAATGATGGTATGTCTCAATACATGTTTGAGCATATGTAAATGTAAAATGGTTCCTTTGATGTTTATCTTATTTTAACATACGTCCGTTTGCATCACAAAATTAATGTTGCTATAACACTTTTGTACAAAATACCGACTGCTACAACACACCAATGCAACAAAACTTTAAGTGCACTCACTTCATGTCTAAAGCTTTATTGAAGCCATTTTTTTTCGGCTTGGCTTCACCAGTTTAACGCATCATATAGGTTTTTTGAGCTAAATTACACATGGTATCTTATGTTCTACTTGCACCATCCTATCCTTAGTTCTGTTGTGTTACTGAATTTTCCTTGTTTTCGATTGAAGCCTTTATCAATAGATTCGCTGAAACACCTAGAATTCTACCTTACTGTCTCTGAAAATGTTCCCATTGATATTGTGTGTTACTATGGGATAACTTTTGCAGGATAATTTCCACATTTTGTCCCCAGCGGGAAAGAGGAGAGATCTATTCAGTACAACATATTTCTTTGACATTTTCTTCCCTGTTATCCTTTCCTTCCTCCCTAGTACCCATCCATTTAACAGAGCGTCCTCTAATATTTCTGTTACTTTTAGTATCTTCCCACCGTAATTCATATTGTTCACTGACATTCACTTTGAGCATTCCCAAGAGAATGCCGTCTTCTACAGTGACACCATCAATTGGATTCTTGTGAGAGTGAATTTCCATGGAAGCTCACGAGATGGAGCACCTTCCATTTTGCCCTCTCCCCTACCATTATGCAGATCCATAGCACTCCTTCCAATTGAACTGTGGATTTTATAGGTATTTTCTGTTTTTCAATGCAGTGCATTGTATTGCTTTAAAACATGTTTGTTAATTATTGCTGTAGCAAAGCTCAGAATTCGTCAGTTCTTTTCAAAATCTTCACCCCAGACTGCATGCATAACCATGAATTGCTGGTCGTTTGCATTTGACTTATTTTCCTGGCCGCGTCATTCAATTTCCCAATGACCTTCAATGCAATGTTGGAAAAAGTCCCGCATTTTAATACTGGAAATTCTACAGACTAATGGGCTCAGAACTTATTACTGCTTTTCTGTATCTTTACCTGCTATGAGACTTTGTTTCATTTATTTATTCTTTATCACTGTTTTTTTGTCTAATTCTTTTCCTTACTCGTTGATTTTACTTGCAGTCTCACAGGAAGAGTGGAAAACGTGCAGACCTGCAGGTGAGAGTGAAACAACGCGGTTCCATGGCCTCCCTCTCCAACATACTCCTGGCAAATGTCCAATCTCTGATAAACAAAGCTAGACTCCTTATGCCAGGCTCACTTTCCAAAGATAACTGAGGGATTGTTGTGTGCTTTGTTTCAAGGGCATTCACCCTCTGATCTTCCGGTCAGCACTCTCCAAGGTGGCTTTCACGACACACGGCAGAGCAGATTCACTGAGTCAAGTTCCACACAAATGAGAAGGCCTCAACCGGGACCTTGGTCCCTGTCACGCTATGGGTAACCCCAAAACCTTGCCTGGACTTGCAAAATCTCACTAACTGTCCTGCCTGGAGACAATGCACATCTCTTTAACCTATGCTTAATGCTCTCTCCACTCACATTGTCTTTACCTTTAAGACTTGTTTAACTGCAAAGACTCCCATTCCAATCATTAGTCTGTAAATTGAGTTTGTTTCTTTATATGCCCTGTTTGTGAACAGAACTCCCAGTCACTTGACAAAGGAACAGCGCTCCAAAAGCTAGTGGCCTTTGCTACCAAATAAACCTGTTGGAATTTATCCTGATGTTGTGAGGCTTCTTACAATGTTTCACGGAAGCATGGTTCACTCCTGCTTCACCAGACTGCACCTTATAATCAGAATGCTTCTCAGTCCATCGAATGGACTGTACCATGGCCTCAGCCAAGGAAATGGGAGGTGTGGTATGCTTCCTAGCCAACAGTAGGTGTAAGGCAAAGCAGCACTGGTGAATGTCTGCTCTCCGCACATAGAATACCAGACGCTAAAATACCGCCTCTACTACGTTCTTTGGGAGTTCACCTCCTAATTCTGACGGCAGTTTACATCACATCCCATGCGGACATGAGAATCGCGTTGTTTGAAATATACCCCATTACAAATAGACTTAAGATGAGACATTACGAGGTCTTGTTGATTGTGGCCACGATTTTGAATCAGATCAAGATTCAAGCTCGACAGCCGACAACCAAGTTCCCACTAATATGTTCCACCAGAGGCTCAAACATTATGGACAACTGTTACACAATTATCAAACGTTCCTACCAAATGCTCCATCCGCGCTCACAATTTAGCGAATCAGATCACAAAGCTGTACTCCTGCTCTGGGCTGACAAGCAAAAACTGAGAATTAATCAAAGGAAGTTGCGCAATGTTGGACTGAGAAATGGCATAATCACATTTGGGACCACTGAGGCTCAGTGGATTGGTCAGTATTTACAAAGTCTGCAACCAGCCTGAACGTGTACACCACTACAGTAACTGACTTAATTAACAAGTGTATCGAAGATTGTGTGCCAAAAACAAAACCGACCTGCGTGTTTTTCAACTGGAAACCATGGCGGAACAGGGAGACACACTGCTTGCAGCGACCTAGGTCTGAGGTGTTCAAACCAGGTGACACTGACCTTAACAAGAAGGCCAGATTTGATCTAAGGAGATCCGTCAAACATGCCATAGGACGGTAACAGACCAAGCTACACTCCCAGGTTAACCACACAGACCCCCTCAAGGTGTGCAAGATATAATAGGCTACAAGATAAAGGCATGTAAAATCGCTGCTTAGGTTGCACCCCCTATCGCCCCAACCCCTATGTACACAATGCACTCTATACCCTTTTTGAGCAAGAAGTCAACAAAAGCAGGCCCTCCACCCTGGAAGCCTCACATGAATCTGTAATGAGGTCACTGTTGAAGATGTCAGAGCAGCCTTCTCGAAGTCAACACATAGAAACCGACAGGTCCAACTGGGTCATCAGCTATCAGCTTCAAGGAGTCAGCCACCTTCCTGATACCAAAGAAAAGCCAAGCAGCATGCCGTAATGACGATCGCCCAGGGGCTCCGACATTCATCATTATGAAGTGTTTTGAAACGTTAGTCATGAAATGAACGAATTCCACTCTCCCGGATTGCCTAGATTCATTACAGTTCGCCTTCTGCCTCAACAGGTTCACAGCACAGGCCATCTCTCTGGGCCTGCAATGAACACTGGAACACCTAGGTTGCAAAGATGTCTATATCAGTCTCCTATTTGTTGACTGCAGCTCAGCCATCAGCACCATTATTCCAATGAAACTCATCTCTAAACTTTGTGGCCTATGCGTCCACTCCTCGTTCTGAGACTGGATTCTGAACTTTCTAATGTACATGCCACAGTCATGAAGGATAGGCAACAACACGATCATTCTCAACACCGGTGCCTCACAAGACTGTGTTTTCAGCTCTCTAGTATACTTCTTATACACTGATGACTATATGGCCAAAATCACTCCATCTTGTTTTTCAAGTTCGCTGATGGCACAATCGCAGTGGGTGGGATCTCAACAATGACGAGAGGGCAACAATGAAATAGTAAGTTTTGCTGAACTGGTGTGGCGACAAAACTCTCTCCCTCAATGTCAACACAATGAAGGAGATTTTCGTGGATATCACATCTTGGAAAGCATGCTCATCAATGGCGATGAAGTAGATATGGTCCAAAACGTCCAGTTTTTTAGGTGTCCAGTAACCTGCCCTGGTCCCATACGCAGACACTATAGTTAGGAAGTCGTCAAACGCCTTTATTTTCTCAGAAGACTAAAGGAAATTGGAAAATCGGCTGCAACTCTCACCAACTTTTACAGATGAACCATGGAAAGCATTCTTTCTGGTTGGGATGTCTTCTCTTCTGCAATAAGAGCAATGAGCTACAAAGTCCGTGAACGTAGTCTAACTCATCACGCAAACAGTTTCCCATTCATTGAAATTGTCTCCAATTCCCGCTGCCCCGGTAAAGCAGCCAGCATAATTAAAGACCCCACAGACGCCGTTTCTTCAATGGGGAAAAAAAGTACTAAATTCTGAGGTTGAGTACCAACCGACTCAAGAACAGTTTCTTGCCTGCTGCCGTTAGACTTTTGAATCGACTTACCTCGCATTTCATTGATCTTTCTCTATTTTAATACACTCGAGTGAATGCCTTTTCCGAGTCTTTACGTCGCTCGTCGACGGTTTGGTCTACCACTAGCAGAACCCCGACCAGGGTCTACTTGATCTTAATTTGTGGCTCGTGTGTTGGATTCCCTGCTAAGATGTTATTAGCTGGGATGTGAGCAGGGATCTAAGATTTTGTAGCTAGCTCAACTTACAGTCATCCCTGATGTTTATGGGCATTTTAGTGAGCCTTTTGTCGGTACTGTACTGGGTGCTCGGCTCTCTTGCATGAGGGAGGGAATTTAGAATTTGGGGGATATTTAGGCCGAATTAAGGGGGGCCAGATTGAGTGACAATTTTGTCTTAGCCAATTAACCTAGTTAGCACATTTTTGGGAATGGGGGAGGAAACCGGAGTACCCGGGGAAAACCCACGCAAACACGGGGAGAATGTGCAAACTCCCCCAGCCACAGGTCAAGGTCGGGAGTCGACCCTGAGTCCTTGTAGCTGACCAGCCAGCAGTGCTAATCACTGGGCTGACGTGCTGCCCAACGTCAGTACCACGACACCTTGGGTGGAATCAGTGCCGTATCTTTCGTCAACATCTGGTAGTGATCATCAGAGACAAGACGGGGCACTACGTCCCTTCTCCGTGTCACACCAGGTTCGGTTCGTTCGTCTTACCCTCTGTACCGATTGTGTGGGTAGGAGGTCGCAGGTGCTTTCTACTACCTAGATAGGCGTGACCGCATCCGCCAGCGAATCACCAACTATCCCCGGGACAAACCGGAACCTGTCGAGACAAAACGTTTTTTTTTTCACCAATTACCGGGTTTATAGGTATAGAAGCGTGTTGGCTGTTCTCGGCCAGTCAAATTCCCTTCAGGACCATCACCTGCCAGCTTGAAGGCCTGAATGCCCTGCGGGACCATCGGTAAGGACTGACTCACTGTGGTCTAGAACGCCAAGAACACCACAGCTACGCAACACACACCATAGTCCATTCCAGCGATACCACACCTGGCTGGCAGTCCGGCGGTAGTGGTCGTGGACCTAGCATGCATCGCGCCCGCTATTTGTTTCTCGGCCAGTCACGGAATACCCTCTCTTGTGCCCAAGGAGACGATACCAGGTGGCTCCCGCGGGAGGGATTGACTCACTGTGTGGTAGAAACCAGAAGACCCGCACAGCTACTGGAATCGGCTATCAAATCGCCTTTATTTCGGCATCAGCCAATCCACCCACCTGTTTGTAATTGCAGTCTGACTCACGGACAGCCAGACATACTCCATCACCGCGATGGAGTAGCGGTGACGTTGCCCGGCGGGACCGACGTGGAGGCGCAGCTCACTGTGCGACAGAAACGACAAGACTCGCACAGCTACAGTAACCAAGAAACCTCAAGAGAGTCCCCCTAAGAGAATCCTCTAAGAGAGTCATAGTTACTCCCGAGGGAATAACCAAGAAACCTCAAGAGAGTCCCCCCAAGAGAGTCCTCCTTAAGAGAGTCATAGTTACTCCCGCATCCTGACTTTGACTATTACACCGCATTCTGCTCTCTTTCGTTACCTTCTCTGTTAACGGTATGTTTTGGCTGCATAGCGCACATCACTAAAAGCATCACTTTCCTCTCTACTAATACCAGTGACAATATTAAATCAAATCAAATGCCTTATGATTCGCAAGTACACTGAATATATAGTTTGTTGCTTTGCTATATAATTTATCATGGTACATTTTGGACATGCAAACCCTCCTGCACTCTATACTCTCTCACATATTCTGTCTTTTTTTCACCTATTCACAGTGTGTTAGTATTCATAAACCTACACTCACTCACATGCTCAAAATCCAATCGATAGCTGTCTTTCGCCCTTTCTGATGAAAGAGATTACTGTCTTGAATCACCACAATCTGTCAAAGATGTCCTCTGATTTGATGGATATGTCCAACACCCTTTCCTTCTGTTCTATTCGATAAAATGCTATTTGTTACTTATATTTATTGCACAACTGCAATGAAATATAATCACTGGCAAAAGGAAAAGGAAAATCTAGCAGAAGGATTGGAGGAATGTTGTTTTTACTTTAGATATAAGGATCTTATGGAAATTTTAGAATTACTTCTTTAGAGTAGATAAACCAAAGGGAGAAATTATTGCAACAAACGAAAGGATAAGGAACCTGTCCTCTGTTTAGTCAGTGCAATTTTTCTCATCCATTTACAAAGACTTATCTGTGCAGATCTTTAATACAGTTGATTAAAAATAAACACACATACTTTCTTGAAGTTCCATACTCCTCGATTTGGAATACAGAGCTAACATTTCGTCTAATTTATGAGAAATGTGCATGGCTGCCAGCTTTCCCTTCACTGAATGATTACTGCTTAAGAAATATATTGTGAGATTAGGAAAGATGGGTCTTTTTCTTTGATTGTGTCGCCTTGAGCGCTGATCTACCTTTCTGTGATTAGTGGTAGATAATTTATTTCCAACTGCTCATTCCCTCGGGGTTTCAAGTCACCTTACTCGCATTAGCAGAGAGAGGAGAAAGAAAAACGGAAAGCACAATTCTCACTCAAAAGAGTGAGTGAAATATGGATCACTCTAGAGACCTTTTTCTAAAAAAAAACCTTACAGCATTCTATTCATTGCAACTAAGAGAACAGGTATTCAAAATCTAAAATAATAGTCAGAATTCTCCAGTCATTCATGCTGGCCGTATTCTCAGGTCTCGCCATAGCGCACGACAACGCCGGCATGGATAACGTCAATGGGAATTCCCGTTCACAGCAGCAGGAAGAGAGAATCTCGCCGCTAGCGAACTGGGCCTCATCGTCTGCCAGCGGGTAACATGCAGCTTCGCCGTAATATTTTTCTTCTAATCCGTTGAATCCTAGTTTGCATATCTCACAACCATCGAAAAATAACTGTAAAAGTCGGATAATGTAATAATGAAGATGTCCCGCATTGATCTAACCCACAAGATGATAACCACCCATTCATTTCATTTTCTTCAAAACTAATAGTTTCTCAGAATGTACCTTCGATCTGATCGAGTGCCTGAAAGTGAGGGTAGATAAGCAGCGTCGCCTTGCCCTGTGAACATAAATACAATGGTTAATGTCAACAAATGCACAGTGTTGTTTTATTATTATATTGCCCAGTATATACGAGCTGATGCATTGTGCTCAAGTAGCACCGATTGTGTATCACAATTCTGCAACATGTTTACTCATCTCAAACCACACTTTCGATATAATTATCATTTTTTTTTCATGGAATCTTAGGATTCCTACTGTGCAGAAGGAGGTCATTCGGTTCATGGAGCCTGCACCAAAAACAAATCCGACCCAGGCCCTTTCCCCTCAATGCTTGAATTTACCCTAATTTAACATGATTAATTAACCTAACTCGCACACCTTTGGAATGTGGAAAAGAGCTGAAGCACCCTCAGGGAACAAGCGTACACATGGGGAGAACGTGCAACATTCACACAGCCAGACACCTCAAATCGAAATGGAACCTAAGTACCTGATGTTGTTGAGCAACATTGCAAAAATCCCGCCTTTTTTTTGATGAATGACTCGAAATTGCCTCTCGTTCCAAATCAACAAAGTAAATGGAGATCGAAGACAGGTTACATTAACCTGACCTAAATATCTCAGTAGTCTCTCAGGATAGCCATATGTTTTTTTTTCAGCAGGGTTGGGAGGCGATGTGAAAGACCTGGGCCCTCAGAATTGCGGGAAGAACATAACATATTCGATTCTCTTTTCTACTGAGAAGTGCACTGCAATATATCGAGAGTGGTAGCCTTGTCATTGAACAAGTGGATGGTCAAGCAGGGCCAGAGAACACTGTAATCATTCATAGAAGTACTCACCGTGAGAGATTCCCGTTTTTTTCCACTGGTGACAAAGGTAAAGCCTTGTGTTTCTGTCGCAACTCCAGTTTTCTGTATATGTTCTTCGATGTACCTAAAAGAGTAAATGGTTAGGTATCAAACATTAAGATGATTAGCCTCTTCACTGCTTTCAATTCGCGACGGAAAGCTGTCATACAACTTTTTGTTTACGGAAATGGCTCAGGAGCAAAAAAAAAACTATGCAAATGCAGAGAAAAGGAGTGATAAAATCGTAAAATCAGCACGAAGATTGTATGTAGACATCTCGATATGTTTCGCCGAATTGTTTCATAATTTTCCTTAATTTCTACATGCATCATGTTGTTTTGATATCTGTTGTGCGCATTTCTTGAGATGTTTTTATTTGCGTTGCCATAGTTCGCCAGCATTTAATGCCGAATTTTTCTCTTATAAATTCATCAAGTCTGTTGAGAATATATATCTGAAAAAGGGAATGGACCAGGAATTAGCTATAACTGACAGTAAACCACCTCCGTCAGCTAGTTATACCCGAATGTGTTTACATTAAAGTCCAAACATTTACATGTCGAATACATTCAACTACCCATTATCCAGAGTTAAAAAGTAGAGAATATGCAAACATATATAATCAGCTGACTGAAGACATTTCACCAGAGATCGGTCTGAAATTGTTGCCACCTATAGTGGGATTTGACTCCTAGAGTCTAGAATTTCGACCTGCTTCAACAACAACGTATTTTCCCAGTTCACCAGCGGGACTATAGTGATCCATTGAAGACGCCAACAATCAGATTTTCTGAAAATCACACGTTTCTTCTGTAATTTAGTACTAAATAATAAAATATGTTGCCGTGTAATATCGAAGAGAGAGGCAGTTATTCTAAACTATGTGTACTCTACTCCAAACCAGCATGGTGTGTGGCATTTTGCGTAATATTACATGATTATATGCCCATGTTTTCTCTCCCAGTGTCCTTCTAATATAGAGATTCTGATGGTCTATCTGCAAACATAACTTAATTACAAATATTTTTTGAAAGTGCAAATTGTTATACGTTCTGAAATTGCACTTTCAAAAAAAAAAGAGACCAGAAAACACATGAATGCACTGGAATATGCATTTCAGAACATTCATATATTTTCTTTCCTCTTCTGTTATACTTCATATCATTGTGCCATCATTTAAATCATATTTGATGTGTCGTCATAACTACTACATATCGCAACGTGATTTTCATTTAAAGTCATTGCACTTCGGTGAAACTGTACATAAACTGACAAATAAAAGAGGCACGTTTCGTGAGATTTCACTTTGCCTTGCATGGCGCTAACTGGCTGTCGGGGGAAGCTGGAACGCATAATGGAGATTACTATCAAATTTGTTGTGATAACATTTAAATGACGAAGCAGGTTTGAGAGGCTGAGCGGCCTGCCTTTGATGCCTCTAGGTTCTTATATTAATCGTGCACTAACACTGCTCCAACAATATGCCTAAAGTACTTTTTATAAAGAATTGAGACGAGATCCAATATTTCTCATATCACTTTAATGGAAAGAAAAAATATTTCGAGCACTCTGAAAAAATGCAAATTAAAACAGCTATGTGTGGATGACGGTAGGCAAGTTGACATTTACCATTCAATATAAACATATTAACATTTGGATATAAATAGTTACATGCAAACATATTGTGAGTAATAATGAAGCAGAGACCTTTTGGCATGTTGATCTCAACGTCACCAGAGGGTGGCAGTGCGTGCACCTAAGACCCTTGAAGTATAAATATAAACCTTGCACTTTAACATATCGAATACACACATGATTGAACAATGCAATTCACTTTCACACATTTCATATCTTGTCGCAGCGAAAAACACTTTTGTATGAAAATTGCAAAGCTGCACGAAATATATTTAGGAGAGAACTTACACCAACAAAATAGCAGAGGCGGGACTTGGGATCAGCGTTTCGAACAAGATATGGTAGTACTACTGTGAAGTACCAATCTGGTTCTGGGAGCGAAATCATGTTTAATCAGCTCATTGGAATTACTTGATCTATGTATAAATATGTATATGTATGTGCTATGTATAAATGTGAACCAGTGGATGCACTATGTGCTTATTTAGGCACTTAAGAATTAGGCGCAGGAGTAGGCAATTCCATCCTTCGTGCTCGCTCCACCATTGTATATTATGTTGACTGATCTCGAGTTCATCCTAATTCTACATTCATGCATTTTTCTTAAAGCTATTTATCTCACCTTTTTCAGATATTTATCTACCACTTTCTTGAGTCCATTGATTGGTTCTGCGTCTACTGCACTCGGGAGCAGCGAGTTCCATAGATACTGAATTCTCTGTGAGAAGTAGCTATTCCTTACTTCTTTCTCAAACATCCCCCCTCTTACTCTGCAACTATGACTTCTTGTCTTAGACTACTCTAGAAGGGGGAACATTGGTTAATATTAAATTGATCCAGTTAATTATATTCTATATCTCTATCAAATCCCCCCTCGTTCTGCTATATTCCAGCAAGCCTAAGCAAAGCTCCTCTCGATCTCTTGTAATATGACAGCCCCTTCAGAAGTGGAATTAATCCAGTGATTCTCATTTGAACCATCTCCATCAGTCCTCAAAGAAGGCGACCAAAACTGAAGACAACACTCCTGTTGTGGTCTCAACAATACCTTATTCAATTATAACAACAATTATCTAATTTTATAGTCTAGACCTTTAGCAATAAACGACAAGGTTCCATTTGCCTTGTTACAACTTCCTGCACCTGCATAACCACTTTCTGAGATTCCTGCACAATGACACCCAGATTCTTCTGCACACACAAATTTTGAATCTGTTTCCCATTTCAATAATAATTTACCCTTTCATTCTTCTAGCCTCAAATACATTAATCTCCACTTGACAGATTTTGGCCGATTCCCTTGGCCTATCAATATAATTTTTAGACTTTGTATCTATAATCACACCCATCTACTTTCCCACCTATGTACGTGGCGTCAGCAAATTTCGTGATGTTCTCCTCTATCCCTACCTGTGATCATTGATATAGATTGTAAATAGTTATCTGGGAACCAAACACTTTGGGACCTGACTGATTACAGATCGCCAGATGAAGAAGGCCCCATTTATCCGAAACCCTCTGTTTTGTATCAGTCAGCTAATCCTCATTCCAAGCCACTACTCTATCCCCAATCCCTTGGGATCTAACCTTCCAAAGGCACCTTATCAAAAAAGTGAGTGATGAAGTATTGTTTAGAAATGCCACATCAAATGATATTGCAACCTATACAATTCCATGCTTTGGTGGCATCACGTTTGCATGAATGGTGTATTAGCTGGCTGACATGAAGCAGTGAGTAGAAATAATCGGAATTTATTCAGTTTGGCAAGACCTGATGATAGTATGCCACACAAACCAGTATTGGGCCTTCTTCAGTTTAAAATGTATACAAAGTACTTGAATGAAGGAATAGATGGAATGTTTGCAAACGAGCTGATGATAGAAAACAGCTAGACACTAAGCTGTGAAGAGGGCATGAGAAGGTTACAGATTTATCATGATGTGAATGACTAAAGGTCTGACCATAATGTGAGGAAATGCGAGATTGGCAATATTGGATGGACAGTGAAACACAAACTCACGATCTAAACGATTGCAGAGTTCTGATAGAAAATGAATAGAGATGTCTTATTGCATGAATCAATAAACGTACAGGGACAACAAGTAACTAGAAAGTTTAATGGTATCTTGTAACTTATTGACAGGAAAATTGCAAACAGGACTAGGCAGTCTATGCTTCTATTATTCAAAGCATTAGTGAGACCACACTAGTTGGAGTACTGCATACAAAATTAGTGACTTTATTTATGCAGAAATGTAAATGCGTTGGACATTTGCCAGACTAAACTCTGTAATGGGTCAGATGTCCTAGAGGAAAGATTGGATTGCACTTATTGGAGTTTAGAAGGGCAGAAAATGTATGTGATCTAGAGGGTCTTGTCAGTGTAGCAGTAAATAAGATATTTCTTGTAAGAGAAATCTATATTTAGCGGTCAGTTTATAAATACAGCATCGCCTACATAAAACTGAGATGAGATCATTTATTTTCTGTCAGACAATCTAACTTTTGAAAGTCTCTTCCTTAGAACATGTTGGAAGCAACTTTGTGTTATGCTTCAGACAGAGGCCTATAGAAATTTTTAACTAAAGGGATGATAAGTTTATTTGGACAACACACTTGTAAATGTAAGTTGAACATCAGATAACGAATGATCTAATTACAATTAGGAATAGGCTCAAGAGACCGAATGACATCCTTCTTCCCCTTGTTCGCATGTAAACAGAATTTTTGTCTTGATGTCATGCATGTTATTCAAACTTAGTGAGTTGTTGGATTCAGATGGGGTGGACCAGTTGAAGAACAGCCGAAACCTAACTGTGAAATACGGAAATGCAAATTTCAGCTAGGAGTTTGATCTTCATTACATTATTAGCATTATGACCTGCCAAGTCACCAAGGATACTATTTCACCTTGGAATGTGAATTTCCCAAATGTCTTTCCTTGCTTTCAGCCCATCTTATTCCAGCCCTGCTTTTCGTTTTGATAACAATATAATTATGCAACGCAAGTGTTTGACATTGCTCATTAAGAGTTTTGGGAAATTTCAAATTCTGTATTAGCTGGCACTTGTCGTTTATTACTACAAACTGAAAGCCATTAATGAAAATAAGTCTTTTTGCTATTAAATGGTTCTTGATTGCCACATAGTATCCTTACGACAAGTGAGTTGAAAACAAATATTTCCTTGTCAGTCGTCAATGCCACAGTGGAATTATTCAGATAACATGCTCACCAATTGATGAAGGAGCTCTTCCCGGCTGAATGGTTTCCCATTAGCATCACTGTAATCTTCTTTCTTGGAGCCAAAAATCTGAGTCCAAGCCGGTTGGCAATGTCTACCAGACCTATCGATAGGGGAAAAAAAAAACAACCGTGTGAATCTCCTCAGAAACTTCTCTAATGCAAATGCATCCTTCTTCAAATATGGGTTAAAATTGCACACAATAATGTAAGTGCATGTTCACAAATATTTTGTCCAGTAGAGAAAGAAAAACTTCACTAAATTTGTATTCTTTTCATTACCGATAAATTTAAAGAATCAATTTACCTTCCTCACATGTTCTGTGCCTGCATGCTAGTTTTCTGAGATTCATGCACCTGTACACCAATATGCCTTGTATCGAAGCACTTCGAAGTTTCTGAGCATTAATACAATAATTTGCCCTTGTATTTTCCGACCAAAATGGATAAGAGTCAATGTTACAGTTATCCATGTTAACCTTCCACTGCTAAATCTTGCTCCATTCTCTGAAACTATTCACATCAATTTGTAAATGTATTATTCACTAACTTATCATTATCACAACTTACTATTCACTTTTTCGGTGTAGTCAAGACATTTGGCTATGAACAGCATCTACGTCATTTGTATAGATTCCAACATGATAGAGGACCAGGAGCGATCTCTACGACACCCTACCAATTGCATCTGGTAATAGGATGTTGAGTATGATCACTTAGAATTGAATTAACGTTGGCTGACACGAACATATTAATAAGGGACAGGGGAATACCAATGGGCCTCTTAAGCCGATTCATCATTCAGTCAGACCATTGTTGAACTGACTGTGATTTAAACTCCACATCTCTGCCAACCCTCGATAACATTTCGGCCCCTTGATGAACAAGAATTTATCTAATTCTGCCTTGAAAACATTCAAATATTTTGCTTCTACGAACTTTAAATGCAATGGATTCCAAAGCCTCTGGACTCCCTGAGAGAAAGCATTTCATAGAACATAGAACATAGAACAATACAGCACAGAACAGGCCCTTCGGCCTTCGATGTTGTGCCGACCAAAATAAAAAGCAATGCCCCTCCAAACTAAACCATTCCCTTCTCTTCCATATACTTATCAATTAACCTCTTAAACGCCACCAAACTTGGCGCATCTACAACAGCTGCAGGCAGGGCATTCCACTCCCTAATCACTCTTTGAGTAAAGAACCTACCTCTGATATCCGTCCTATAACTCATACCCCTTAATTTAAAGCTGTGTCCCCTCGTGCTAGCTTTCTCCATCCTAGGAAAAAGGCTATCACTGTCCACCCTATCTAAACCTCTAATCATCTTATATGCTTCAATAAGATCCCCTCTTAGCCGCCTCCTTTCTAACGAAAACAACCTCAAATCCTTCACCTCTCTTCATAGGACCTGCCCTCCATACCAGGCAACATCCTGGTAAACCTCCTCTGTACCCTCTCCAATGCCTCCACATCTTTCTTATAATGTGGGGACCAGAACTGCACACAATACTCCAAGTGCGGCCGCACTAGAGTTTTGTACAGTTGCAACATGATGCTGCGGCTCCTAAATTCAATCCCCCTACCAATAAAAGCTAAGACTCCATATGCCTTCTTAACAACTTTATCCACTTGACTGCCTACTTTCAGGGATCTATTGACACATACACCAAGATCCTTCTGTTCCTCAACACTATTAAGAGCCCTACCATTAGCCCTATACTCTACACATTTATTGTCCCTGCCAAAGTGCATTACCTCACACTTTTCCACATTAAACTCCATTTGCCACCTCTCGGCCCAGATAGATGAGCAAGATGAGCAAGCCATTATTTTAAAACAGTGATTCCTAGATCTGGAATCTTCGACAAGATGAAAGATTCATTTCACAGCCATCCAGTCTGTAACCCCCTGGACTTTAATGATCAAATTGCCTCTTTTCCTTTTTTTTAAGTCTAGTGAATACAAATCTAATCTGTCTAACAATTCATCATAAAATAACACTCCTATTCATGATATTAATTTAGCAAATTTTGCTAGATATCAGCTACTTCAAAGCGTTTACATCTTTCCTTATATAGAGATGAATACTCTACATGCACCCTAGAGGTGGGTTCACTAATGTTCTGTAAACTTAGGTCCAGCCTCCCTAATTTTGTAAACATGTTATAATCAATCCTCTCACAATAAATTACAACGCTCTATTAACTTGCAGATAATTCTTCACATTGATTGACGTATATCGTTACTTTTTTCAGTCGTCGAACGTCTTGACAACTTTATTTTTGGAGGCTATAAAAGACTAATAGAAATAGCCATCGTGCCTCTTGGAGAGGGAGAAAAAAGTGAGCAATGTCGCTGTTGATGTGATAGACCTTTAATGGTACGAATGAGCGGCAGCAGCAAAATATTTATTCTTATTCTTCGATTTGGAATGTTATTTACCCGTGGTTCTAACTGCTGTCTTTTGCCGCACAGTATAATGTTCAAAGCCATTCCCTCACTCTCTAAATCTCAAGCCGAATTCCGCACTTAATTGTCACTTTCAGTCTCTCACTCTGTAAACCTAACGCCCACTTTATTACCGAAATCCAATGCCCTTTAGGGCAGACAGGTCTATGAAGATAGAACAAAGTATAGGGGGTTTCAGCAAAATCCTGCCGCAAGCAACAATGTTTGAATTAGTTCCAATTCAGGCCGAGTGAAACCCGAGAGCAGAGTGAGTCAGACACTAAAAATAGTGCCCAGTTGCTGCCTTTCGCATTCAAGGGACTCAGTCTGATCTGCCTGCAGTTAGCATGAGTTGAAAACACTTCTGACTGTTTCCCCTGATAATTTTACGGTAACTTACTTACCGTGTGTTGAGTCCGTGTAAAGAAAGTTACATTCTCGGAGTATGTGCTCATTAACGGAAAGACTCAAACTCTCCAAGGGGTTTGAAGCATTCCGTAGCCTGAGAAATCCCGACATGATCGATGTTTGCAGCACCTCAGCTCCCTTCACACAGACCAACTATACGCAGACTCACAGCGGACCAGAAAATGTTAGTCACACGTAATGTTTCATAACACGTGCATGCTTCAGTGACACTCGATATGGCAAAAGAGAAAATGCTGGGAAATCTCAGCAGGTCTGGCAGCATCTTATAAGAACTACATTAGAACTGGGAGCAGGAATAAACCATGTGGCCCCTCGAGCCTGGTCCACCATTCAATAAAATCATGGCTGAACTTTTGTGGACTCAGCTCCACTTACCCGCCCGCTCACCATAACCCCTAATTCCTTTACTGCAGAAAAATGTATCTATCGGTGCCTTAAACGCATTCAACTGCTTCACTGAGCAGGGAGTTCCACAGTTTCACAACCCTTTCTTTCCAGGGAAAGTAACTGACGTTTAGAGTCGAGATGACTGTCAAAATTTCAGATTTCAGCATCCACATTAATTTGTTTTTATTCCATGTGTGCGAGGTGGCTTACACAACTTGATTAACCCCTCTATATCTCCATCCACTGGGATATGAAATTTCCTGCTCATCCACAAATCAGAATGTTGCTGAGGCCAGTGTTTGTTCTTGTAATTTTTAATCTCGACTTTCTTTGTTGGATGCTTTTCTAATTCTGCACATGGGACCACGGCCCTGAGCGTCCACGAGTTCGGTTTTCTGGGCTTCTCCTTTTTCCTTTCTCCCTCTCGTCTCCTAGGAGAGCACACCTGTCCTACCAGGAGCCGGAGCACTTGGTCCAGTTGATCCTGGCAGAGGATGCTGCAGAGTGCACCACATAGCATTCTTGCAGCCAGCCTGGTTTGTGAACATGAGGAGCATGTCATTGGCATAAGCCAATAGGACCACCGCTACGTCCAGGCTGCCCCGAGCCAAACCCGAGAACTTCCTCTGCAAAAGGCACTGAAATAACTCTGCACGTATAGAATATAGCTGACCGGACAATGAGCAGCCTTGTCGTACTCCTCTCCCAGAACGAAGGGGCTCCATCAGGGTCCCATTGACCTTACTTAGGCACTCTGCAGTAGAGTGCAGTAATCGGATCGGGGCGACAAAATGTGTACCCGACCCAAATGCCCACAGAGTTCCGAGTAAATTTGTATGCTCCACCCTGCCGAATGCCTTGACGAGCCCTCTGGGAATCGTGGATAAGGTCTTGAGCTAGATGGAGGTTGTTGTGTATCGACATGCCCGGGGCCGTGTAGGACTGGTCAGGATGGGTCATGTGATCCAACTGGGGTCCAAGGGATGACACCGTAGCCCTGGCAAAAAATATATATATTTCGTGCGGAGGAAGGAAACAGGGCGTCAATTCTTAAGCAAGTGGCAGTCCGTCTTCTTGCGCGGCAGGGTGGTGATGGCCTTGTGCCACAAAAGGGATACCTCCATGGTGGCAGTGCTCCCCCCGGGGCTCCAGCGTAGTTGTTCCCTAGGACATCACAGTGCTCCCTGAAAAACTCAGCATCAGGGTCTTGCCCTTTTTGGAGGCTATGGAGGGCGCTGGTCAGCTCGGCAATGGTGATCTTGGCCTCAAGCCAGCCTGTAACAGGTCCCCTCAGAAATCTCTGTAGGCACGCTCACTGGGCGGATCCAGACGAAAAAAAAGTGTGGTGCAAAATCTCGGGCAATAGCTGGATGTCCTCCGGATCCGACACGGGGGAATTGACGTCAGTGAGCAACATTAGGAGCTGGTGATGATTTGCCCGCCCTTTGTCCAGAGAGTAGAAGAAGGGGGAGCCACTGTCCAGGTCCAGCCGAAACTGGAGCCGCGACCTCATGTCCGTGCCACGGGACCTGTTGAGTTGCAACACGCCTTTCTTCTCCCTGTACTCTAGTCTCAGGGTTGTGTTCGTGTAGGGCTGACTGAGGCGTGGGTTCACTTTGAACATCTCCTTCTCCAATTCCTCGATCCTGGATTTGCACTTCTTTGTCCACCCCTCGTGTACTCCTGACAGAAGGAACGGATGTGAGTCTTGCCACCTTCCACCATAGCCTCAAGGAGGGGAAACCTCCCAGCTTTCTCGTCCAGTTGACTCAGAATCGACAAAACGACTCCAAGAAGCGCTCATCTCCAGCAATATTGTACGTGGAATCCCCAGATGCGAAATAGAACAAATTCTACCTACACTAGGTGCCGGTTCGTGTAAGCACCTTTCATATGGAGGCCAATGGGGTACTGGATACGTGCACCCTCGAAATGTAGAGACAGTCGATTCTGAAATCCCCCTCCTCCATGGTTCACGAAAGTGAAAGTTTTGGAGACAAGGTGGAGATCCCTTCAGACGTTCACCAAGTTGTGGGTCCTAAGCTGGTCCTACAACTTAACCACCGCCGGGGTGTGCAACCAAGGGCTGATGCGGTCTCCAGTCGAAGGTATAGTTGAAATCATCCCCGACGATGATGCATTTGTTCCCGGCAATGGTGTCGAGATGAGTGAACACTTTCGCATAGAGCAGAATATTACGCATCAGATGACAAGGCAATGTACCAGACAACGACATTCTCTCCAGAAAAAGTCTACCATCAGCCCACACACTGCTGATGAGAGCGCAGACCCGGTGGGCAGGTCGTGTCATCCGTATGCCAGACCAGCACATAACCAAGCAGCTCCTTTTTGGAGAATTCTCTGCTGGAAGACGCTCGCACCGAGGGCAGAAAAAATATTTCAAAGACACACTCAAGGCCTCCCTGAAGTCGCTGGACATAGATATGAACACAGCCTATTTGAAGCTGTCTCATTCACAAGGGCTGTCAAGCTTATGAAGCAAGATGCATTACTAAAGCACAACATAAGCAGCATCTGCACAAGTCCACAATCACCAGTGTAACAACTACCCAAGTCTATCCAATATGTGCCAGAACATTCCGTGTCTGAAATGACCTGATCTGTCATCTTCGGACCCACCACAACCAGACTCAAAATGACTAATGGTGTCAAGATCCTCATCAATGACGATGGACGTAGAACAATCTAAGTGTGTGGGGGAGTGTGGGCGCAAGACCATGAGCCCATCGGGGAACCACTGTAACCAATGCTTCACTTCTTCATCCAGGTCTGATGCGGCCTGTAAGCAGTCCTGCACAGACCAGACGAGAAGAGTCAGGTCCTAACAACGGTTGAGGGGTAGTCGGACGCTGCCAGGGCGACCAGAGTGATCTTTGATAAAGACCCTGAGCTCCCCAGAGGGGATGAGGGGTAACTCAGTGGGAGGCACAAACGAGTCCCCCACCTTTCTCCAGGCAGAGTCCAAAATTGTCGCCGTGCCCATCACTGAGCAGCTTACCTCCTGAGAACAATTTCCCTCTGATTCCGAGTCTCCCGCCACAGGACATACGGCGAGCGTCACAGAGCCACCAACTACTCTTAACGCACCTCCTATCCTACCTTCAGCATCGGCGGAGGAGTAGCTCCCGTACGATTCCTCCCTGATTTCTGGGCCCCAGGGTGATGGCGGCTCAGTCCTCCACTCTACCCCAGATACCAGTCCAAGGTGGGGGGTGTCAAAGGTCAGGACAGATTTGGGGGGGGGGGGTTCCTCGCCACCGTCGCCCAAAGACCCATATAGGAGAAAACTATTGCAGTCCTCCAGCAAACTGGACTCCTCAAAGCTGCTAATTTGCATCGGATGTAGGAGCCCGGGGGGGGGGGGGGGGGGGGGGGTGGGGCGCTGTTACCCGGTTCCCGGAAATGCCGCTGGGAGGACTGTGGCAACACGTACTTCTTTTTGATATTTTTATTTTTGCTCTGGCGGCAAAGCACAATAGCTGGTCGGGGTGAAGATGGGGTGCAACAAAATTCGGAAAGCGGCATTGGCGCTACCAACTCTAAGCTGGGGAAGAGAATGTGGCGAGCTCCACAAGTCTCAGGTTTCCCCTCCCCTAAGGTGCAGCGCCTCGTCCTGAAGGCAACCTTCTAGAAGGAGATGTCTCTCACATTATGCCCCTCTCCTTCCTGCCCCATCCATTTGCCTTGCCTTTTCCCACTCCAGGAGGTGTTATGCTTGCTGGCTCAGGGTACGCGCCTCCCCACGCCCGGACCCTGAAATCCGCCCACCCGCATCCCCGGGCCCAACACAGGATGCTAAGGCCTGGAAGGCGGTGCCGCCGGCGACGTTGACGTTGTGCCATATTTTTACTGGTGCTACGCCGACCCTGAGACTATCCAGATGTTCGGTGTTATTATTATTTTTTTTCTCGTGGGATGCAGGGACGGTTGGGTGGGAGCCTCTCTGGCCATTATGGGGGATACAGACAAGGGATGAGGGGAAAGGGAGGATTGGTATGACGGGGTGTCTCTGCCCAGCTGTTGAGAGTGTTCGGAGAAAAAAAAAGAGGAACCGTGGGGTATGGCATCTGGTACTCTGTCCCTGATGTCAGACAGGAAGAGAGGAGGTTGAAGGAGTAAGAGAGAGGGCGAGCGACAGGATCGTAAGGTAGGCTAGTGCCCCAAGTCAGGAAGAGAGGGGGGAGGGGCTTTGGGTGTGTGGGTGCTAGTGTTCCCGCAGCAGAAATGTGTGGAAGGAATATAAGGCTTCAGCCCTTTGGGCTCCCAAAAAAGTCCATGAAATCTTCACCCCTCACCCTTGTAGATGTAAAACTATTTTTCCCCACCCCAACCCAATCCCTGACCCCACCTTTAAGACACAGAACTTGATGAATGGGGGCAATAGTCACACAATTCAGCCTTTTTTTAAATGTTGATCTTTGTTAGATGCTTTCTTCCCAGTGAAGGCTGCAGTGAAGGCCCTCTGCCTCCAGGCCCAAAGCTCTCTTGAGCCTTGCTCTCTATATCCAGTGTGTTACTGTGGCCAATCGAATTGATTTCCGATAAATGGCAACCTCACAGGTGCTCACTGTAGGTGATTCAGTGATGCTAAATCTATGGAAGTTCAAGAACGGCAATGGCTGAGAAGAATTTTGGCTTGATTAATCCAGAAACTCAGCTGATATCCTGGGGATCCTAGTTCAAACCCAGCCATTGCAGCCAGTGGAATTTGAATTCAACAAATATATCTGGAATTAAATGTGTACTAATGCTCATGAAACCATTGTTGATTGGCATTAAAACAAAAGCTTGATTCACTAATGTCTTTCAATGAAGGAAATCTGCCCTCTTTATCTCATCTGGCTTGCATGAGAGTCCAGAGAAACAGCGATGTGCTTGACTCTTAACTGCCCTCTGAAATGGCGTAGCAAGGCACTCAGTGGTATCAATTTCCAAAAAAAAGTTTCAATCAGCAAACGAAACCAAACGGGTCATTTGGCATCGACTTTGGCAAATTTCAGGATACTTGGATAATGAAAGATAATGTGAGCCTCGCCAAAAAAAAAACAGTATTTGTCAAGTCTGCGAGCACTCGAAGAAAGTATGGAATGCAAGGAAAATAGAAAAAAAACTTTATCAAGGATTCAGGAGAGTTAAAATGGGTCATGAGAAATCATTGGCCAGCAGGATTAAGAAGAATCTCAAGGCATTTTATACACATAGAAAGAAGAGAAGGGTAGCCAGGGAGAGGGTTGGCTCACTCGAGGACAGGGAAGGGAATCCATATGTGGAGCCAGATGAAATAGGCGTGGCAATAAATGAACACGTTGTATTAGTATTCGCCAAGGAGAAAGGCTCAGTGGATGATGAATGTTGGGAAGGGTATGTGGACAGTTTGGGTTATGTTAAGATCAAAACGGAGAAGGTATTAAGGGCCATGAAAAACGTTACGGTAAAAGCATCCAGGGCTGATGTGAAATACCCCAGAATAGTGAGAGTGGTGAGGCCAAAATTGTCGGGGCCTTGAGAGAATTCGTTGTACCTCATTGGCTGCAGGAGAGGTCCCAACAGATTTGAAATTAGCCAGTTTTTTTTTTATTTAAGAAAGGTAGTGAGGATAATCCAAACAATTACAGGCTAGTGAGCCATGTGATAATGGTAAGGAATTGATTGGAGAGGATGCTTCGCGACAGGAGTTACTCCCACTTGGAATTTAATGAACTATTAGCGAGAGGCAATGCGGTTTTGTGAAGAAGAAGAAAAATGTCTCACTGACTTGATAAAAGTTTTTGAATAGATGATAAAGACGATTGATGAGGTTATGATGAGGTTAGATGTTGTCTAAATCGACTTCAGTAAGCCCTTTGACTTGGTATCTCATGGCACACTTTTATAGTAGGTGGAGTCACACGGGATCGGAGGTGAGCTGGCAAAACAGATGCAGAACTAACTCTCTCGTAGAAGAGAGAGGGTAGCAGTGGAAAGGTACGATTCTGAAAGGAAGACTGTGACAATTGGCCTTCCTCATGGATTAGTAGTGAGACCTTTGCTGTAGGATTTGGAGGAAAACGTAAGTAGCTTGATTTACATGCTTTTGGATGACACAAACGTTGGTGGATATCAGCGAGGATTGTCAGAGGATATAGCAGCATATAGATTGTTGAAGTTTTGGGCAGAGAGATGGAAGGTGAAGTTTAACCCGGACAAATCTGAGGTAATATATTTCGGAAAGTCAAGTAGAAATGGGAAATATACAATAAATGTCAGAACCCTTAAGAGTTTTGATTGGCAGAGGCATCTGTGTGTACAGGTACATAGGCCACTGAAAGTGACAATGTGGGTGGAGAAGACAGTCACGAAAGGACATAGCATTGCCTTTATCAGCTGGGACATGGATCTTAAAAAAAATAGCCAGCCATGATGCAGCTTTTTAGCAACTTAATGAAGCTGCATTTGAAAAATAGTGTTCAATTCTGGTCGCCACACTACCGGAATAGTGTGGAGACTTTACAAAGGATATGGTGAAGACTTAGCAGGATGCTACAAGGTATGGGAGGCACTAGCAATAAGGAGAGGCTGGAGAAACTTGATTTGTTCTCACTGGAAGGGCAGAGGTTGAGCGGCGATCTGGTAGAATTCCATAAGATTATGAAAGGCATGGAGAGATGGATAATGAAAAATTTTATCCCTTATGGAGAAAGTCAATTATTAGGGAACATGGATTTAACGTGTGAGACAATATTTAAAGGAGAGGAATGAGGCAAGATTCTTATCATATCGAGAGTGGTGAGTGCCTAGGACTCGCTACGAGGGGAGGTCGTGGAAGCAGGTACGATATTGACATCTAAGGTGCGTCTGTGCAAGCACGTGAATAGCTTGGAAAAAGAGGGATAATGTCCCCAGATGGGTGTGGAGTGTTAGTTCAGACGGGCAACATTGTCGGTGAAGGCTTTGAGAGCCGAAGAATCTGTTCCTATACTGCAATTTTCTTTGTTCTTCGAGCTGAAATTACAAATACACTTTGATGTGCATGAATATGTTGACAGGTCAGAATTCGGAAGTGTGATGGAATACTCTCTAAATGTTTGAATTGGTCCATATGGTGGCAAGGTGGCACTATGGTTAGCATTGTTGCCTCACAGCATGAAGGCCCCATGTTCAATTCTGTGCTTTAGTTGTTATTTGTGCAGAACGTGCACGTTCTCCCCGTCTCTGCGTCGGATTCCTTCAGGTGTTCCGGTTTTCTCCCGCAATCCAAAAGGTGTGCTGGTTAGATACATTGGCCATGCCAAATTCTCCCCAGTATATCCGAAGATACACTACATCGTGATTGATGACGAGGATTATTTTTACACTAACTTAATTGCAGTGTCAATGTCAGCCTATTTATGACATTAATAAATTTCCCATGACACTTAAGAAGCTAGGCACCATCAATGACAAAAATGCTCAATATGCTTGTTGTAACTTCCACCGCCCAACAGTAGCAGCAGAGGGCACCACCTACATGATGATCTGCAGTAACTCACAGGGGTTCTTTTGCATCACTTTCCAATACCTAGACGTTGCAAAAGGCTTAGAGACATCATCACTTGGAGAATTCCACCAATTCTCTCACCATTCTGAGGTCCATAACTTTTGCTATTAATTCAAAATCGTGGAAATTCCATCGCTAACATTCTTTGGACAGAGTGGCTCGCAGAAAACTTCAGTGACGTATATATGGACATTTTGCTTGATGAAGCGACGTAGCGAGTGCTATGTCATGTGTTGTACTATGAACTCAGCTTTTTACCATGTATATGAATTAAATAGAAACAAGGACCACAGATATTTTTGCTAAATTCGCCATTGGTTCAAGGATATGCAGGAAAATACTGAAGAGAGTATGACTACAAATAAAGCGGTTTAGTCAGTTTGTACCTGTCCGACAAATTGGGTAAAATAAGGGACAGTATAAAATTGTGCATTTTGTTACACAAATAAATGAGCTTCCAAATAACTTACTGACGAGAGTTTGCAGAGCTCGGAGGTTCAAAGGGATCCGAATGAACAAATATTAAAACAGCTAGAATGAAAGGAAGACAAATAATTCGGAAGCACATATAATATTATCATTAATTACAGGGATAGATGAATATAAAATTAGGGAGGTAACCAAGGTGAGATCAATGAAGCAATGCATACAGCATTATTCTTATTTAAAGAAGGATACAAATAAGAACGAGTTCAGAATAGTTTATGAGACAAACACAATAAGAAGTCTCACAACACCAAGTTAAAATCCACCAGGTTTATTTGGTAGTAAAAATCACTAGCTTTCAGAGTGCTTCTCTATCATCAGGAAGTTCGGTCCACAAAAAGGGCTATAAAGGCACGAACTCAATTTACAAAAATAATGGTTGGAATGCGAGTCTTTACCGGTAATCAAGTCTTAAAGGTACAGACAATGTGAGTAGATGTTAAGCACATGTTAGAGAGATGGGTATTGTCTTCAGATAGACAGGACATTTAGTGAGAATTTGCAAGCATAGACAAGTAATGGGGGTTACAGATAATGTAACATGAACTGATCATCCCGGTTGTTCCAGATTAAGTGCGACACACCATATGTCTCTTCCGTCTGTGTGCTAATCATTATTTTGGTAACTGACATCTTCTTTGTCCATCAAGCCCAAGGTTGGAAACGGATCTCTCGATATTGACTCAGGGGCAAGGATATTACCCAGTATGCCACAGGATCTTCTGTCTCCTCTCAAACTTTGTCCTTCGCCAAGGCCTCCAGCATTTGAGGTCCATTCTTAATTTCCTTTTGAGAAGTACAACACCCACATTCAAATTTATTCATATAAACACACGACGCAGTTCCAGGATTTTGAACCGCAACAATGAAGAAATGGATGTATATTTGAGGGTTAAGATGGAGGTTGGATTGAAGGAGAACTGGCATGCTCTGGCGTTCTCGCGTTTTATTTTTAGGTTATTTTATCCGTTTCACAAATAGGCTTGCATGGACACTGCAATGCAGTAACTGTGAAAATCCCCAAATCGCCTCACTCTGAGCCTGTAGGATACACTGAGGGAAAATTACCATGACCAATCCATCTAAC
The DNA here is from genome assembly GCA_024679065.1 of Sphyrna mokarran. Taxonomy (NCBI): domain Eukaryota; kingdom Metazoa; phylum Chordata; class Chondrichthyes; order Carcharhiniformes; family Carcharhinidae; genus Sphyrna; species Sphyrna mokarran. Next base: position 5,721,115 of record JAGIQG010000014.1, on the reverse strand, counting down.
CAGCACCTCTTTTCTACTGTGGGCAGAAACAGGAGCATCCGGAGGGACTCCACGCAGACACGGGGAGAAATTGCAGACACTGCACATACATTGACACAAGAGCATATAGTTTCTATCTGTGCTCTTAGAGATAATGGTGGCCACGAGTTTGGACTGTGAAATCTGTGGAGGTTTAGTGAGTTGCTGCAGTGCATCATGTCAATGGAATTAAGAGTTCGACATGTTGTACGCGGTGCAAGAAGCATCTGTGTCTCCACATAAAGTAATATATTGGACAGGATATCAGCTTTGGTAAGAAACGGATCTCAAGCTACTCCTTAAGCCAACAGTTACCCGCCGACAAGAACATTAAATAATTGCTTCATTGCCAATCGAATAGCACATTTTGTGAGCATGCCTTTTTAGTACTCTGATAGCCAAGAACATTGCTGCTGTAACTGAAATTCTGTATGTCAAGTGCCGTAAATGGAAATATTGATTCACTTGTGTTACTCGTAAATGAGCCTGAAAGTGCAATTGCCGCGGTGATGCTTAGTCTGGTGAAGCTGGAGATCAAATGCTAGGAAGATGTTTCCCTTGCTGTAGCTGAAAAAAAAACTCGACCTCTGTAGGATATCGAGGACTTTTATATAAAAATACATAATTGGAAGACATATATCACTATAAAAACATGGAGGCATTCAGTTGTATAGAGATTATAGTAGGATGTTTTAACATATATTAAGAGCTAAAAAAAGGTCCAGAATACATCACTGGCACATAGGATGAAGTAAAACCAAGCCTTTTCATTGGTATGTTAAGACAACAAAGGAAAGAGAGGAATTAATTTACTATAGTATACTCAGTGGTGGAACGAAATTATAGCCGAAAATTTCAATTAGGACGATGAAGTTCTAAAGTACGTCAAGATTATTAATGAGGAGGCATTAACTGTTTCAGCGGGTATAAAGATATATATATATATTTACACGGACCTATGAAATTTACCCAAGGCTGCTCTCAGATGCAAGGGTTTTATTGCAGGGGCCCTGAAGCAGACATTTGAATCTTCACTGGCTACAGCGGAAGTGACAGCTGACTGGAGGATAGCAATGTGGTGCCTTATTCAAGGAGGGATCAGGAATGTGCCAGGTTATCTGAGGCCAGTTAGTCAGTGATAGGGAAATAATTGGAAAATATCTGAATTAATTGACTTTTTTAAGAAAGGATCACTCAACATATTGATGGGATACCCCACTTCATTTCGTTTACATTGACATCATTAAGTCCTTTGGAAAATTTCCCTATGGGAAATCAAAAGATTGAAGACGTTGGATCCAAGGCAATTTCACAAATTGGATCTGAAATCACTTTGATAAACGGGGTCAAAGGCTGATAGTGGGTGTTTGCTTTTGTGATTGGAAGACCAAGATCATTAGTATCGTCAGGAGTTGGCGCTGAGATTCTTGTTGAGCGATCTTACCATCATGCCCCTCAAGCCAATGGGTGGGGAGTGCTCTTAACATACTAAGAGAGCCGAAAAAGCAAATTAGCATTTGATTTCCCGACTCTTGCAATTTTACTGGGTATCTGGTGCAATCAGCCATAAAACCATTCCGGCATGAATTTGAATAAATAATTTAAAATAAATTTCAATATAATTTCAATATACGTAATGAGACCTGGACTAAAAAGTCAGGGCTGACTTGGATGTGTGGCCTCGATGAGGCGAGGGTGGGAGTTTGGAGGGTGGTGGTGGGTGCGGTGGATGCTGAGGCGAGGGTCACAACATCTCCCCATCTTCGGGAAGCAACGTGCTGACCTCTTTGGTAGACTGGGAGGCCATTGAAGCCAACCCAAGTGGTCGTGGACAACTGTGGTTGCAAGAGGGCAGTGCTAGATTGACACCACCATATTGTTATCCTGGCATTCTGGCACTGCCCACCTGGTGCAACCAATTTGGCAGTGGGCAGTGGAGGGAGGTCCTGTGAGGGACTTTGCCTACGAGGAGCGAGGCCACATCAGGGGAGGAGCAATTGGTGAATGTTGTCTGTACACTCTGCAGTTCTGTTTTTTTTGGGGGGAGGCACCCACCGCAATACTGTATGGTGATCATTGGTGGTAAGGTATTATCACTCTGTTCGGTCGAGTGAGGGAAGTATGTGTCGATGTGTGCGTGAAGGGGGCGGGTGGCGGGGCTAACTCTTTCAGGGCCAGGGGGCAGTCGTCCATGGTGGGGCTCACAAAAGGCTGTGTGGCTCATGGAATCTTATGAGCCGGCTGGCTTTAGGCAAATTTGGCTAAATCAATATTGCAGTGGCTGACCAGCTTGTCTGCTTTGCAGAATAGATAGGGCTGCACAAGCACATTTGTACCCTGTGCTGCCATCAGCCAAATTATTGCAATATATGACCGTATACTACCCATACATGCAGGAAACTGATTTCAACACATTATATGGACTAATATATGTCAGGCAGGAAGGAAGTGGTAGAGCCAAGGAACCATGGTGTACTAAGGAAATTAGTTCACTAGTAAAGAGGTAAAAAGAGGCTTATTTAAACATGAAACGTGAAGGCTCGGTTAGGGCACTGGACAGTTATAAATTAGCCAGGAGGGAGCTAAAGAGGGAGATAAGAACTAGAAGAGGAAATGAGAAGACTTTGGCGGATAGGATAACGGAGAACCCTAAAGCTTTTTATAGATATGTTAAGAATAAAAGATTGGTTAGGTCAAGATTAGGGCCAGTCAAAGACAGTCGCGGGAAGTTGTGCGTGGAGCCTGTAGAGATTGGTGAGGCACTGAATGAATATTTTTTGTCAGTCTTCACGCGGGAAAATGTCAACAGAGTTGGAGAGAATACTGGGATACAGGGTTGTAGACTGGATAGGATAGAGGTACGTAAAGAGGAGGTGTTAGCTATTCTTGAGAGTATGAAAATAGATAAATCCCCTGGGCCAGATGGGATTTATCCCAGGTTACTCTGGGAGGCTAGAGAGCAGATTGCAGAGCCTTTGGCTTTGATCTTCATGTCGTCGTTGGCTACAGGTGTAGTGCCAGAAAACTGGAGGCAAATATTGTCCCCTTGTTTAAGAAGGGGAGCAGAGACCATCCTGCAAATGATAGACCAGTGAGCCTCACATCTGTAGTGGGGAAAGTTTTGGAAAGAATTATAACGGATAGGATTTATTAGTCATTTAGAAAGAAATGATTAGGGATAGTCAGCACGGATTTGTGAAGGGAAGGTCATGCCTCACAAACATTATTGAGTTTTTGAAAAGGTGACTAAAGAGGTGGATAAGGGTAAGGCATTTGATGTGATGTACATGGATTTTAGCAAGGCATTTGATAAGGTTCTCCATGGAAGACTACTGCAGAAAATGCAGATGCATAGGATTGAGGGAGATTTAGCAACTTGGATTAGGAATTGGCTAGCTGATAGAAGACAGAGGGTAGTGGTTGATGGGATACATTCAATCTGGAGTTTAGTTACTAGTGGTGTACCTCAGGGATCTGTTTTGGGGCCACTGTTGTTTGTTGTTTTTATAAATGACCTGGATGAGGGTGTAGAGGAATGGGTTAGTAAATTTGCTGACGACACCAAAGTCGGAGGAGTAGTAGACAGTGAGGATGGACGTTACAGTTTGCAGAGGGACATAGATAAGTTGCAGAGTTGGGCCAAGAAGTGGCACATGGAGTTTAATGTGGAAAAGTGTGAGGTGATTCACTTTGGTAAGAGTAATATGTGTGCAGAATATAGGGCTAATCGTAGGACTCTTTATACTGTAGATGAGCAGCAAGATCTCAGTGTACAGGTGCATAGATCTCTGAAAGTTGGTACTCAAGTTGATAAAGTTATTGAGAAGGCGTATAGTGTGTTAGCATTTATTGGTAGAGGGATTGAATTTCGGAGCCGAGATGTAATGTTGTAACTGTACAAAACTGTGGTGCAGCCGCACTTGGAGTATTGTGTACAGTTTTGGTCGCCACATTACAAGAAAGATGTGGAGGCATTGGAAAGCGTGCAGAGGAGGTTTACCAGGATGTTGCCTGGTATGATGGGTAGGTCTTATGAGGAAAGGCTAAGGGACTTGAAGTTATTTTCATAGAGAGAAGAAGGCTAAGAGGTGACTTAATTGAGTCATATAACATGATCAGAGGTTAGATAGGGTGGATAGTGACAGCCTTCTTCCTCTGATGGAGTTGGATAGCACGAGGGGACATAACTTTAAATTAAGGGGTGGTAGTTATAGACAGATGCTAGAGGTGGGTTCTTTACTCAGAAGGTAGTAGGGGCGTGGAATGCCCTGCCTGCAGCAGTTGTGGACTCGTCAAGTTTAAGGGCGTTCAAATGGGCAGTGGATAGGCATATGGATAGCATTGGAATAGTTTAGGACGGAGACTCATAAAATTGGTTATGTTGGTCGGCGCAATATCGAGGGCCGAAGGGCCGGTACTGCGTTGCAATGTTCTATGTTCTAATTGCATAAAATTCAAGGTTTGGCCCGGCCGATAAATCGTATCCATAAATCTGCCGTTTCCAAGATTGCTCTGGACTTAGACGTTTTTTAATATCATAAGATCACACCTTTGATGTTTGTAATGTAAATTAACACCTTGGATATAAATGAAACAGTTATAATTAGTGCGTTTGCAGACTCTTGATTTTGATCTTGTAGATGGTGCAGTGGAAAGTCTGAGTAGGGTCCAAAATTGATCAACTGTTAGAATGGGTAGGACAAAGGCAGGTGGAATTTAAACTGAGAATTCGGAAGTGATGCATTTTCGGTAGAAAAAGCATGGGATTTGGACGACGAACAGGAAGTACCTGGGGAATATTAAGGATCAAAAAGGGCCTTAATGCACATGTCAACGAATCAATGAAGCTGGCAGAATATGTGGCTTGCCTTATTTAGTCAGAGAATACGCAACAGGAGGCTGGAGGTACGCAATAGAAGGCTAGGGCATATAAGGAATATTTTGTGCAGTCCTGTTCGCCGCACTATCAGAAGAACTTGATTATATTGGAAGGGCGCAAGCAATATTCTCGAAGATAGTGCATCGGAGAGAAAGATCAACTGTGAGGAGCAACTACATAGGTTAGATTTGTTTGCCTTGGAGCAGAGGAGGCTGAGTGGGATCTGTTAGACTTATAAACAAATTATGATAGGCACAGATATGATAGATCATAAGAATTGTTTTCCATGTCAGAAGTATGTAAACCAAGAGAGCGTAAGTTTAAGGAGAGGCTTTAGAGAGGACCTATGGATTTTACTATCATCCAGTGAGAGACGAGAATATGGAAAGTGCTGCCTGAGATGATAGTTGATGCTATTATTCTGGAAACCTTTAAGACACATCTCAACGAGTACATAATTTTCTAAGGCATAGTAGGCTATGGATCAAGTGCTCATAGAATTGCATTTGATGGTAGACATAGATATGATGTGCCAAAGGGCATATGTCTGTGCTGTATGAATCTATGACTCTCACTAGCCTGGTTGGTTAAGAGGAGCGATATACCCTGCATTCGAAAAGCTGTGAATGACCAACAACAACAGTAAACATCACCCTTGCACTGCATCAATGGTGAAGTATATGACTATTTTCAGATTGCATGTCACTATGGATCATTGTCTTATCGTGTATAGTTTGAAGCTTCTTGTCTGCTACTGGAGCAGCAATTTCCAGTCAAGTGGAGATTATTAAATAACTCAACTGACGCTTGTATAGCAGATGATGGAAACAAATTGAACAGTCAAGAGTTGAGTTATTGTTCCCTGGATTCCAAGCTGTTGACCGACTACTATGGCTACCTTAACGAAGTGACTCTTACAGTTCAATTTCTGGTCAATTGCCAGTCTCACGTGTTTGGCAGTATGGGATTCACCAACATTTGTAACATGCAATGTCAAGTGACCATAGCAAGGTTATGTCTTCTTAGTAATGTTAACAATCTGGCACTTGGCTGTCCCCCATGTAACTTGTCACGTGTCAGGCCACAGCGCTTCATGTTTTCCTGGTATTCAGTTGATAGAAGTGTTCGAAATCTATCCCAGTTAGCATGACATTCATGCCACACAACAGTTTTGAGGCATTCCTCAACATGAAGTTGGCATTTCTTCTCCACATGGACTATGCATTGACCACTCGTAGAGATATTGCCATGGATAGACTCATGTGGATTGGTTGTTGTATGTAAGGTCAAGTATGTTTTATGTTTCCTTCTGATGGTTGTCTTTCAAACTATGCACACAAAAATCATGAAACTATGGTCTTTGTTTCTTGACCATCTAGGTTTCTTGCTTAGACATGTTTGACCTGATGCCATGGGATATCATGGGATAAGTGTCTAAGCTGTTGACACCCAGGTCAGTTCCATCTGGACTGTATGCCCCTATCTCTGTTGGATCTGACGTGCCGTTGTGACAGTCAGGCCAAGTGCAGCAAATGTGGTGGCACACTAATATATCGTTTGAGAACAACTTGCCGTGGAGATTCCCTGTTTGTTTTTCCTTTTAGGCAGAGCAAGCTTCTATTTTTTCTATTGTACCGAGAGCAAACTAATATTCAGGGACGCTGAGTAGTTTGCAAACCGTTTTGTATCTCATCCGTGGACTTAATCCTATCCAACGGCCGTGGAGAACTGTGGTTGATTAAAATTGCTTCCTTAAATGCGTCGTCAATCCAAAGACAACGACATGGCGTAGCACGTTGATCGTGCGCCAAATTAGGATATATTTATTTTTTTTTAAACTGAATTCAATTATTAGCGGGAGCCACTTATTTGGTCTTTCGAGCCTCTCCTAATTTCCGTGTGATGACATGATTAATTACATTACATTTTGTTTGGTGATGAACACCATTTTTAGGTTACCATTAAAGTCCAACAGTTAACGATAAAATCGGTTGATTTGGAATCCGGCATTCTTATTTTACTCAGATTGCGGTAAGAGTTGTCAACTTGCTATAATGTAGGTTTGTTAAGCAAATTGATTTAATAATTTGGGGGGGAAAGGTCGAGACAGGATGACAATCGTAATATTGTGCTCTGGATGAAAGGCGACTTATGACATGTTGTGGTAATAGGGTCTTATAGAATGTAGCACAAAGGATGTCGACCAGATATGCGGAAAAGTCGATATTTGTTCATTAAAAAAAAAAGAGATTCACCTTCAGTGGGTCGGCCTGCATTTGTTGCACATCTGTCAATGGCGTTGCCGAGGTAGTGTTGCGGTCACTTCGAGGCCGCCCCAGCCCATATGGGGTCTGTATAGCCGAAGTGTTGCTGAAGAGGGAGCTGCAGTGTCAGTGAAAAAAAAACGCTGAAAACCTGAATTCTGGCACCCAGATTTTTGTTTCGCCGCTGTCGTAAAAATGATATTAAAACCTCACAGGCATAGATTTTTGTCAGCCAGAAAATTAACTATCATGGAACGAAATAGATTGATAACAAAGAAATGTAGCAGAGCAGTTGTGATAACATTAAATGGAGAATTGTGTCTCACTGGCTTTCTGCACCTTTTTTAAAAATCTTCCCAAAGCATCAACTATTCAGAGTTGGAATGAAACTGAGTAAAATGGTAGGAAATAAATATACAGAAAATAGTTAAAATGAAGTGAAATGTCAGTTTGCCTAGTTCAATGTCAACTTAACAAGGTCAACTGAAACAAGGATAGCTGTCTTGTTTTCTTGAGAGTAATCTTTGCTCTTTCATATCCACCCTACCCTTTTATATTAGGTTAATGATCACCTTTTACAATGACTAATACAGTTTCTCTGAAGATGGGGCGGTATTCCAACTTCAAGTACAGATCAACGTGTACTATCAAATTAATCAAAGATTTTACTAACAATGGAAGCACAACAATTTTTTCATCTGAATAGTATTTTTCTTCATCTGAAAAATTGTTTAAAACAATCAGTAACTTCCAAAGTTGCGAGGTTGAATTTTGTTCAGATCAATATCACTAAAAACTGCGTGTGTGCAGAGAATCCGAAGGTCGTCCTTATGACCATATGTAATAATTGACCTTTATTCAGTACGTGTTAACTTTATAGCTGGATCAGCAGCTGTAGTTTACACAAGAGTCTTGAACTGAAATTGGCCGTAGTGGAACAAGGTATGGAAAAGATTTTGAATGATTTTAAGTGCTAAAGTTGTGAATCGCTGATTATTGGTGTAACAAGTTTCTTCAGTTCAAATACATTGACAAAAACCGTGTTGAATTGTATCTATTAAAATACAAACTGATTTCTGCATTTCACTGAAAAGAGTAAATAAATCGAGTGACTATAAATGAAATATTAGAAATCTTCCATATTTAGAGTTATAGGGATTGTTTGTAGCATTGAAATCCGCAGTCTGATTACCACGTATACCCAGGCTTAGACTGTGTCTCCTTCAGTTAGATATCTTTCTGAAACCGATTATAATTACATCTCTCAACAAAATAAAATAAGAAAGTAATCGTATAGTAAAGTGATGGATGCAAGCTTTTCTGGTCACAAATAAGTTTAACGCACAATAAACTAATTTGAAATGAAAAAAAAAAGAAAGAGACGAAAACTACTTGAATTATATTAAAGGATTTGCAAGGTAAAGCTAGAAGTTAACATTGAATGCAAGACATATGGTAAAATAAATGTTTGCGATTTTAAGAAAAGAGAACGGGCTGTTGCATCTGCTTAAGTTCTGGAAAGCTGCATTTCATTTATTCAGAAAACAACTAACCGACTATAATATTTCAGGTGACACCAAACTGGACAACACTTTTACCAAATATGAAATGTTATATGTGATTTCAATTGGTCAATAGGAAACGTTCTGACGACGTAGTTAAATAACAAAAAAAAAGGAAGGTCAATTCCCATGGCGGGCGGGACAGTCAAATTGCAGGATTGCTGCTTCGCCAGCTAGACCTTTATTTTTGGCACATACGTAATTGTTTATGAAAAAAGCGGTGAAATGCCTTCAGGCGTGACTGCTGTCCCTGAGGTGTAGGTAAACCCACACTGCTGTTAAGGAGTGATTTCCAGCATTTTGATCCAACAACAGTGAGGGTATGTATTTGCAAGTAAAGATAGTGAATGACTTACGGCGGATCTAAGGTTTTGTGGTGTTGCCATTTCTCAGCTGCACATTTCCTTCCTAATGCTGGTGAGATGCAGGCTGTGCTTTATAAAGAGTCTTGGCAAATCCCTGCAATTCATCTTTCAGATACATAGACGGACACAACATGGATACTAAATGCAGACAAAATTGACTTGATAGCAGAAGCCGGGGGTGTTTGTAGAGGATTGTGTTTTTTTTTCAAACTGGAGACCGGGGATCGGCGCTGGGTCATTGTTATTTCTCATTTACGTTAATGATTTGGATGAGAATTTAGGAAGCATAGTTAGTCAGTTTGCAAAGGACACCAACATTGGTGGCATAGTACACAGTGAAGAACGTTATCTCGGATTGCAACGGGATCTTGATCAATTGGGCCAATGGTCTGACGATTGGGATATGGGTTTTAATTTAGATAAATGCGAGGTAATGCATTTTGGTAGATAGAACAGGACATATTTAATTAAAGGTAGGGCGTTGGGGAGAGTTAGAGGACAAATAGATCAAGCAAAATAAGTTCACAGCTCCTTGAAAGTGGAGTTACAGGTAGGCCGAAGACATCACTTCACGCTAAGCCCCAAGCCCACGGTTTTTCCTCAAAATCTTTACAATAATTACTCATTTGTGAGATTCTTACTTCTAGTTCCAAGACACCTTTTCAGACTCTTTCTGATAATATAGCTTTTCACTTTGCAGTTTACTTTTTGAAAATTCGGCAAGGTTATTTAAATGAGGCTTCCAAACAAACCGCCCGCTTCAACCATGCAATTCAGTCCAGGATTTTACTCCAACCCGTTCGATATATTTTTGTTGAAAAGCTTTCCACACAATCTCCAACATTTACTTGATGATTTTAAATAGGTTCCTACAAACTGTAGTAAACAGTAGCCAATACAGTTCTGGATCTCTTTTAAACGACCTTCTGACTCCTTAAAGTACTTCATCAAAATCCATATAATTTCCAGTGATAATTGATGGCCATAAATGGTTATACTGTTGATTGACATGTGTCTTAACTGCTAAGTGAACAAAGAACAAAACAGCACGGAGAACAGGCCCTTCTGCCCAACGAGCCCGCGCCGCCACCCCGATGTTCCCAACTCTACCCGTGATCCCTGTCTATGTTTATAGATCTATGGATTAAATCAAATTAGAAACAATTTAGAGAGAATTTGTTCTGCCAATTAGCCTAAAAGAACATGTTTGGGATGTGGGAGGAAAGCGAAGCACAAGGAGAAACCCGAGCAAGCACAGGGAGAATGCGCAAACTCCCACAGATACAGGCCCAAATCCATTTAGCTGCACAGCACAATGATAGTCACTGAGCTGTCGTGTTGTCCATCAAATTGTCCATGTCAAGCGTACACTAACGACGTGAAACACTAGGATACTCTCGAAAAATCCAAGAGCAGCCCTCTCACCACGCATTGCGTGTAGGCCCCCTGTTAGACAACAAGGCGACCAAAACATCTGCAGGATAAAAACAAGTACACCAATGTCATCGTCTATTTACACACTTCCCAGGGACTCCCACGGCTCATGATCCTTATTTTAAATCAGTTTTCTATACCCCTCCATTCCCATTCTGTTCATGTGCCCATCTAAGTGTCTCTTAAATAACTCCAGAGTACCTGCCTCCACCACTTTACTTGGCAGCGCATTCCATACCACCACCAATAAATCTTCCGAATTTTACTTTTGCAACACAATCACGTGTTGCTATTAAGGCTTTGCATTATAAACCTCAAAGATTTACGTTATTTCTGTTCTTTACTTAAGACCGGGAGGGGGGAAAATACTTGCCCTCTCTGTCTTTCCCTGGTAACTAAATTGCCTGATACCCGGCGATAATTCCTATTAATTTTGGTCATCGATAGTTTGAATAGAATTGTCTGTACTTCCGAGTCATCCAGGCACGAGACACATTTTCTCTGATCATTACGTGATCCACTTCATTTAATTCGTTTAGAAAGGAAGACATCTCAAGTGCATAATGTGGTGATCGGCTGGGAAAGGACAGCAATGTAACTGATAAAGCTTGTGAAAACGCGCAAAAAATGAATACAATGACTCAACTTATTTAGATTTTTTTTTTCAAAACAGAATAAATAAAGAAAAGCAATCACATTATTCCCCTTCTCTTGCAATGATTGTTGTTGATGCAGCAATGCCAAGACGGTTCAGATTTCGACGTTGGCTTGAAAGGATCTCATTCCTTCTATTGGGATTACTGATTGGTTCGTTTGGAAATTGCAGTGGAGACAAAGGCGACTTCAATGACACTTTGAGGAACACGGAAAACATTTCTGCACTTCACGAAAGAGGTACATATTGTGTAAAAATTAGTTCACTTTATGCCGTGATAGGAAGATATGAACGTTTTCTTCATGAATTATATATTGAATAGAAAACCTCTAATATGTTAAACATTAATTCAAACCCACTGACAGCGTGACGTAATGTAAGGTTATGTTAGCTTAGCATTTGGTTGTATCTGTTTGTGTACACCAGCTTACTGCTTTTAGATCATTGAACGTTATTTGGTACGTGCAGCTTGTCCTTCCTTCAATACAATTTCAAAACAATTTATTCAAATGGTTACTTTAATCGAACGATAGAATAGTCAGGGCTTGCAGCACAGCACCAAAAAATGAAATATGATGCTCTAAACTCTGTTGCCGCAGTTCCCCACATTCATAATTTATCTATAGATTTGAGTGGCTATGTTTGCATTGAATTACAAAAAACAAAGAACAAAACAGCATGGGAAACAGGCCCTTCGGCACAACGAGCCCGCACCGCCACCCCGATGCTCCCACCTCTACCCGCGATCCCTGTCTATGTTTATAGATCTATGGATTAAAAAAAAACAAATTTGAGACAATTTAGGGAGAATTTGTTTTGCCAATTAGCCTAATAGCACATCTTTGGGATAAGGGGGGAAACCGGAGCGCCCGGAGAAAACCCACGCAACCACGGAGAGATTGCGCAAACTCCCACAGACACAGGCCCAAATCCATGTATCTGCACAGCACAGCGACAGTCACTGAGCTGTCGTGTTGCCCATCAAATGATCCAGGTCAAGTGTACACTAACGACGTGAAGCACTAGGATACTATCGAAAAAGATCCAAGAGCAGCCTTCTCACGACTCATCGCGTATATGCCACTCGTTAGGAAACAAGGTGGACCAAAGCACCTGTAGGATAAAAGCAAGTACATCAATATCATCATCTATTTACACACTTCCCAGGGACTCCCAAGGCTCATGATCCTTATTTTAAATCAGTTTTCTATACCCCTCCATACCCATTCTGTTCATGTGCCCATCTAAGTATTTCTTAAATAACTCCAGAGTCATTGCCTCCATCACTTTATTTGACACTGCATTCCATACCCCCACCACCCTCTGTGTGAAAAAGCTCCCTCTAGCATCCAAATTATACCTTACCTCCCTCACACTAAGCCCGTGACCCCTCGTGCTATTTGAGTCCATCCTAGGAAAAAGCTTAACCCTGTTTACTCTATCTATCCCCTTCATAATCTTGCAGACCTCTATGAGATCACCTCTAAGTCTACGTCTTTCTAAGGAAACAGTCCCAATTTGCCTAATCTCTCCTCGTAACTCAGACTTTCCATACCAGGCGCATCCTGGTAAAACTCCTCTGCACCCTCTCCAGAGTCTCCACATCCCTCCGGTAGTAAGGCGACCAGAACTTGACGCAGTATTCCAAATGAGGTCTAACCAACGTTTTATACAACTGCAACATTAAAGACCACCTCTTGTACTCTATACCCCTTCCTATAAAGGCTAGCATTACTATATGCTTTCTTCACAACCTTCTCCACTTACTCTGCCACCTTCAGAGACTTGTTCACCTGCACCCCAGGTCCCTCTGCGTTTCTATACTCTTAATAGGTCTACCCTTTTTCGTATAACTGCCCCCTACATTCTTTCAACCGAAATGCATCACCTTACATATATCAGGATTGAATTCCATCTTCCATCTGTCTGCCCAAGCTACCAGCCTATCTATGTCCTGCTGCATTGCCTGACAGTGCTCCTCACTATCCGCAAGTCCAGCCATCTTTGTATCATCTGCAAACTTGCTGATCACTCCACTTACTCCCTCTTCCAAGTCATTTAATATATATTGCAAATGGAAGAGGTCCCAGTACCGAGCCCTGCGGCACACCACTAGTGACCGATCTCCAGCTATAGAAACACCCTTCCACTATTACTCTCTGTCTCCTATTACCAAGCCAGTTACTTATCCATCTAGCTACCTGTCCTTACATCCCATGAGCTTTGACCTTCTCAACTAACCTCCCATGAGGGACTTTGTCAAACGCCTTACTAAAATCCATATAGACGATATCAACGGCTCGCCCTTCGTCCACAGTTTTCATCACCTCCTCAAAAAATTCTACCAGATTTGTAAGGCACGACCTCCCCTTAACAATTCCAGGCTGCGTATCCCTAATCAGATTGCAACGCTCTAAGTGCCTATACATTCTATCTCTAAGAATCCCCTCCAACAGCTTCCCTACCACTGACTTAAGAAATTTATCTCCCAGGTATGTTTTTTTATGCACAATAATTGATTCTGATTACAGTATCCTGAAAGATATACACACACGTAGACGTTTTGCATCATTCAAAACGTTTTAAATTCAAAAGAACTTCCGTTTTCCCGCTCTTTCAATGTTTCATATTGTTCGTGAGCAATGTTAAAGATAATTGCTAATTAAAATCTTTGGATACACTGAATGTAAGGCGATTCAGTGTCATGTCGGTAGGTCTTTTACCTGAAACTAGATTTATACAATTGTATTGCACGTAAAACGCAATATTTAACTGTACAGAAACAATCATCTGATAATATTTAAATAGTTTACCGGAACCATCGAAAAAATAAAGAGTAAAGCGGAACACCCGTTCAGTGCGAGTTCGGTATCCGCACCATAATTGCACCATTCCCTCTAGTTCAACTTCAATTTTGAAGAACCCACTTCATCTTGATAATTTTCCTTTTCTGAGTGTCGCAACGCTAACTGCATTGGGTTTTCCTCTGCACTATATCTAAGCCACCTTACTTTAAATATATATATTATATATATATATTTCTGTAAAACGGAACCTTCCATTAAAATCGCATTTCAAAATGTATATATTACCAAATTTGGATCTGAAGTTCTCCAGTTTGTCAGCATCTTCCTAGCAACCTTTTGTATTCTCACTGATGTAATCACGTTTTTCCAGGAAAGTGATGGACATGATTGTATCAAAAACGCATGTTGACGCCACTTATTGATGTATGTCGCTATAGAACACGTGCCTGATCTTCCTTTTCTAAACCTCGACTACTAAATTGTACTGTCTAGCACATCGTTTGACTACCTTTTCACCTGTTTCAGTACGTTTATTGACGTGAAATCTCAGACTTCGTCATTTTTGTTTTCGTTATTGATTGTCTCACGTTCATTGCAAGTATCATTGATCTCTGTTCGCGCCATGAGGAGCTGGATCAGAGCACTCTGAAATGTTTCTATGGTAGTTTCCTCATCCCTTGAGCACTTCATTATTAATGCGTTGTGCTCAACAGTGTTTTTATATTCTGTGATTTTGTTTTAAAAAAACGGCTCTTTATTGATTTAAATCGTTCGTTTATCTCACTATTCCACCAGGCCCTGCCCCCCCATTGTAAATTGAATTCATTGATATACAACAAAAATTCACGTATCACTTTGTTGAATTTCAGCTTGCACGTTGAATGATCCTCCTCTTCCACTACATTTACAACACCGGCATCCACCGATAATGCGGGAAGTTGTTCCTGCATATCTGTACACAGAATGCAGGACAAATCTACACTCGCCCAGTTAAACCTCACCAGTCAACCGTAGTTTCACAATAAACGATAAGCAAAAAAAAACGTAAACAATACAAAGAAGCGCAGAAGAACATGTTCTTACTATCACTAAATCACTTTTTTAAAATATGAACACAATAGGAAGGACATAACTGTGGAACATATCAACGGGATGATATGGTTTTTGCACTATACGATGTCATAAACACATTTAGATAGAGTAGTTCTAACGTGCACACGAATTTACGCAATAGAACGTGCCCATTACATCGTAGGTATAACTACTATTTGACATCATTAAGACGCACTTAATGTCTGCGACTCATCAACTTGTGACATATGCAAGGTGAAGAGGCAAACATGATTACGAATAGATACCAATCTAATACCAAGAATAAATATCACAGAGATCTAAAAATTCAAACAGAAATATCTTGAAGAAGTGCAATTGAAACAACTATATACGTGATTTTTCAAATAATTTATGTTGGTCTAAAATATTTTAAGTTTCAATAAATTCTTGAACAGCAACAGCTCACAATGTTTTGATTATCTTTCAGTGGTTGAAGATTGTGAAAAAGTGAGAGCGACATGTAAACATACGCTTGCAGGAACGATCAGCGGCCTAATATTTATCTGGGGACTTTCTCTGTTTGCAATGTACTATTACGTGGAACGAAAGTACAAGCGGAGGAGACGTTACACAGAACTTTCGGCCGAAACCACAATTGATAATTCAGGTGAATTTTGTGGGGAAAATATCGCAAAGCACAAAAAATGGTTTGGAGGAAAAGGGAGAAAAAATAACTAGCAATGAATATAAAAACAAACTCACACATGTTCTACTGGCAAACACATATGAAATATAAGTCATTTACCGGTGTGCGCCTGTTATGAGCAATATATGCGGCAAATGGCCACAACTGGATTACTGATAATTTATGCTTGGATAACATCAGTACTTGTAAGGACATGGAAGGAATAATCAAGGTGGGTGTGAGTTGGGACAAACAGTTGCAAGTTTCAATTAGTTAATGAAATTCAGCACACGTAAATAAACAATTAAAGTCTCATTCTGTTCCCCTAAGCAAATTGATCCTAAAGAAGGATAACAAAAGGTTCAAGACATTAATGTTATTTGCCCACTTTCTACGAATTTCAATAGCTCCTTTCAAAAGGTGCAACCAACACAAATTGACGATTCTTGTAATTACTGCAGAAGGCATAGGAACATACATGGAACTTAGAATGTTAAAAGAATGGCTTAATTTTAATTATATTAAATACTGAGTCGTAGTAGATTAGTTTGTCGGATGAAACGATTTGCTTTTTTGGATGACAGTATTAGGAAACGTATTATCTAATAGTGGTTGGGGAAGTATGAATATCAGGCACAGATTTGTGACAGTTAGAGCACGTACAGAGACATATTGAATTTAAAACATCAAAGCCAGATGTATTGCGTGCAAAAAGCTGTAACATTGGTTTGAAAGTATAAAAATTCTGGTTAGAATGTAACCGGCAGAAGTAAAACTTGGAATGCAAGTTAAGTTCCTTGAACAAGTACCAAAACTTTGATTCAAAACAATCGATTAAGTAGGTGTTCAGTAGTGAGCTACATGCTTCTGTGCTGAGGCGTTCACGGTCTCGTAATGATAGAAGAAAAACAATCAAAAAATATACGTTTTCTTTGTATCACAGAAGTGATCATACCATAAGCCAACGAGGTGGAAACGAAATTTAAAGTACACGCTGTCAATTACATATTTAGGCGAATTGAATGCAGATATCGATCTGTGAAATTCGGTGGCCATCCGGAGTGGGAGTAGCGGAAGGGGCTAAATGATTGCAAACAAATCGAAAAGCAAATTCGTTTAAGTAATCAGATTGCTATTTCTTTTTCGTTTGAACAACACATATGCAATGATGATGATGCAAGTGATTATTGTAATATTAATAATGGTAACATACATTAACTAAGAAAATTGAATGTTAGTAGGCGACATGGAGATACGCTGAAACAAGGCGAAACCATATTTCTCCCTCTTCAGCATGTGCTCGGCATATTAGAATAGATTTTTTATCCATAATTAACCATGCCCATGATCTGCGTATTTGATATTATGAGTACAACGTGAGTCGAATGCTCGTTCCGATTCATGCCTGTAAACATTTACTGGATATATGGACGGTTATCGCAGACGATTGAGTTGTTGACTGTGGAGTTCTGTTTTTTATATTTCTATGCTATTTTCTGAAATTACTTCCTTCCGAATGAAATGATACCACACTGTTTTGGTTGTTATTCGCTAAGCAATCATAGGCGACCTCGTCCAAGACTAGAATTTGATAAGATCATTCTTGCTTGAAACCATCTAACCTCCTGCATTTGACTACCATCGTTGCCAGGATGCCTTGCCCACATCTAATTGTACCTTTGGAATCAAAGGACTGCATTTTAAGAAACACCCACGTTGCCTAAAATCCAGACAAGGAAATGGAAACAGGTTTCCAGAAAACTCTAATTAACGATGTACAAATTTATGAAATTCGCATTATTTCATTAGTCATAATTTACATTAATATCGATATTTAAAATAAGGAATGCCAATTTTCACAATATTTCTTTGTGGAATTCGAAGCTATTTCCCTATTGCCCACACTATGTGCGGCCTTGCTTAAAATTACAATATTAATACAAATGCATTTATGGCTGTTGGATTCAGTTAGGTTGCAAATCAGTGGAGAGATCCTATTATTTTGGGCTGGGGTAGAAGAGTTTTATGACATTATTACTGTTGCGTTCTGCCCATAATAAATGTAAGCAAACAGAAATTGACAGATTATTTAAACTAAAATGTACTTACTTAGGATAGTCCGCAAGGAAAATTCAGAATAGTGGCACAAAATAAAGTGATGTGAGGGTAACGTGATTGCATTTTTTTAAAAAAAACTAAAGACTTACTTATTATAGCTCGAAGTTAATGCTTAGACAACGTTTCCATGCCTAAAGGTCAGGAATTCAAAAACAATCTGAACGAAAAAAAATACTTGATGTTCCTTACGATAAGAAGAAATATAGCATGGTGATTTAAAAAGTTATATCACTAATATATAATACCTTCATTATTCACACGAACAATAGCGGATTGATTAAACAAAACATCGTTATGCTTGATGATCAAACAATGTACAAAAGCTGGCAAGTGATGGGTTTATTTGGAGAAGTGCAAGACGAGCAAAAGCAAGGAGAGTAAAGTTGACTGAAAATAAAACAATCACTAGAAATCACGAAACAATTTGACACAAAACATTGAGGAAGCCTCAAGGCAGAAGAACAAAAATGCAAGAGTATGCTTTTTTTAGTATGATAATACTTCCTCTCTATTATTTATGCCTCCTCGCTGTTGAATGAGTATTTATCATTCATACGTGTTTCCACCTGAAAAAGTGATGGTGCACAACATTCTTAAACTATTGCATTCTTTGTGGTGTTGGATCTCGGAGAGACCTTGCATTTTTATATCGGGGCAATAAAATAGCAGCGTTTCCGTTTACAAGTCAGGATTGCATTTGCCTTTAAGTATAAAACACAAGTCATACTGCTTCCGTGCACTTGATGCTTTGTTGGGTTGAAGGATGGAGGTCATGTTGAAAGGTATTGGCACTAATGTATGCGTCACTGCAAATATATCTGCATAAATACAGATCTTTCCATCGTTCCAGTTATTTGTATCCAGAGTACTCACCATGCTCAGTTATGAACGCTTACATATTTCACAAAGCTGATGTTAGCAGTTTTTGTACAAGGTCTCTGTTATGTCCACGTTACATCCTGTGCTTTTAAGTTTTCAGCACTATGTTTGATAAACAGCTCCGGTCAGCAGCTAGGAGTTTCAAGGTAACAGGCTGAAAGGTTCTTTCTAATGGCTTCTCTCTGTTTCTCTTACTTTTTCAACTCATTTAAGTTACGGGAGAAAAAACAAAAAAACAAGTTTAGAACCTTATCAAATCAAAAAGATACAACCTACATACTGAATTGATCCACTGCAATGTTCACTAGTTTTCTCACGGATTGTATGGTTTAAAATATTCTCTTATTAAAACAGTTTCAACAGAATAATTGGTTGTTTGATGAATGGCTTACAATAAAATAGCTCTCATTTATAACTTGGCAGGAAACGCAGATGTCAAAATGCTAATGAATTTAGCAAGCTACACAGATAATCAGCTACGCAGAATTATTGATAGCCATCGGCAAGAGTTGCAACTATCAATTGAAGAATTTGTAGAAGTTGTCATTCGGATGATTTGCAATGAATCCGTTTTTACTGGCGCAGAGATTGAGGTATGTTACATATATCTTCAAATCACATGTTGACATACGAATATAACGATTGCAAGTTTGCTCTGTATGTAACCTTTGTCCAAAAAGAGAATCGTCAATGTTTAAGCTATACTGGAATTAGTTGAAGATTGAACCATAATATCAATTCGTCGCCAATATAAAGAAAATCCCATATTTCATAGAAAACTATTTGGGTTTCAATTTCAATTTAACGTGTGGATTAATCTTGTAAAGCTATCTACTGGAAAACGTAAATGTTCAGTGCTGCATTTTTTTTTGCGGGGGGGGGGGGGGGGGCGGTGGTGAAGGGGAGGAGAGATAGGGGACAGAAAGCAGCACTAAATAGCATTTTATTTTTCCATGAAAGCAACACTAACGTGGTTTCCAAATAAATTAATGCCTTTAACCTCCTCACCTAGACAAATATTGAATTATAAAACATTGCAAACAGAAGACGTAGTCAATATCCAGGCTTCCAGTTCCAATTCAATCGCAATTCCACTGGAGGTTCCATTGGTAAATCTTAATGGACCATGCAGATGGTGCATTCTAATACAGCGTATAGGTCCAGGGATGTGTCATTGTGTGTGAGACTGTGTGTGTGTGTGTGTGTGTGTGTGTGTGTGTGTGACTCTGTGTGTGACTGTGTATGTGTGTGTGTTTGTGTCGTGGAGGGGTGGTGGCGCGTAGCAACATAAATAACTGAGGTTACGGGGATAAGGTCTGGGTGAACGGGTGATAATTCGTTGGGCCGAATGTTTGCTTCTGCACTGTAGGTGTTCTACATTGGTATGATTACGGGAATGTCAACTTAAGCAGTGATTGCCGACTGAACTACTCGAAGTGCTCAAACAAGCTTTTACAACAGATGAATGTATATAATATTATTCGGGAAAAAAAGTAACAAAGTTGGCATTCCTACAATTTCATCCTGGAGTCAGAATAAGAATTACACACTTCTTGCAGCATGTATCATCTGACAAAACAGGCTAGATGCAAATTGTGCATCTTTTAACTTACATTCTCACAGCTTGGCTATCTGTGTGGAAGAAGTTAATGAAGTTGTGTAAGCATTGCTACATGAGGGTTAACTGCAGAATCTTGGCGATTTCAGCTCCTTTCTATACAAGAAGGAAGTCTTAATATCAAATGATATGGAACATGTATGAATGCTGTAAATAAATGATACATGATTGGAGGAAGGCAAAACTTATAATTTTTGTGTTTGAAATAATTATTCGTTCTTGGGGAGCAGCTGTTCCTGGCTATGACAGTAATTGTCAACATCTTTATTTGTGCCATTATATCATTACCATGGTTAACAGCCTACTTTGAACGTGGCAGTGCAGGTATTGTGGAAAGAAACACCATCTTTTTAGGACCAGAGCTCTAGTATAAATTCCGTAGCCAGTTTAGATCGATCTCGGAATATGAATTGATTTGGTGGAAAGATTCCAAGCGCCATTTCAGTATCGCTGGAGGGGTTTCACTGGCGGCCACATCAACTGACCCTGCCGACATAAGTCACCGCCAAGGTCTGGCTCCAGAAATTGGTCAGGGTGCCCCTAGTGAGGCTTAAAGGTTGTTTAACCGAGCCAACATGGCAATCTATTTTGGATAGCTTTATATCTAGTCTCTCATCTCCGACAAGAATGCTAAGGGAGAACTTTCCAACAATGCAATCGTCCCGTCAACATATCACTAATGTACACTGATGTTCACAAGCCCCTTCCACCGACTGCAAGGTTAAAATATCACTAATGTACACTGATGTTCACAAGCCCCTTCCACCGACTGCAAGGTTAAAATCCTTGGAGGGGGTTATTTTGATGAAGGAGACAAAAAAGTTGGAATTCTAACCCTTTGAGAAAAGATGGAAGATTGTTTTAAATAGGGATCAAGAGCTTTGGTACGTTCCTGGGAATCAATTGATTCCTACGGACCTTCCAAAATACTTTACAATATATGCTTCTGGGTATTCCCATGAATGTGTGCACAAGATGTGCATGTTATTGATGTTTTTCTCTTCTATTTTACAGGCGCTTTGGTCCGCCTTATTGTCCAACAAGGGGCGTACACGCGATGTGTCATCTGAAGGTTGCTCTTGGATTTTTCGAGAGTAGCCTAATGCTTCACATCGTTAGTTACGCTAACACTGGACCAGTTGATGGGCAACACGACAGTTCAGTGACTATCACTGTTTGCTGCGCAGATACATGGATTTGGGCCAGTATCTGTGGGAATTTGTACATTTTTCCTATGGTTCGCGTGGGATTTCGGCGGATACTCCGCTTTCCCACACCCCAAAGATGTGCTTTTAGGCTGATTGATGAAACATATTGTCCCTAAATTGTTTCCCCAACATGGTTTCCAATTTGGATTTCCATAAACATAGACAAGGGTAATGGGTGGAAGAGGGAACTCACGCTGTTAAAATGGCGGCGCGGGCTCATTGGACCGAATTGCCTCTTTCTCTTGTTGTTGGTGCTGTGTTGTTCTTTGTTCAAACTGTGTAGTACTCCACATGTGGCCTCACCATTGTTCGCATTTGAACCAAGATTTCCACACTCTGAAACATGAATCCCCTTGAAATACAGGTCTACATTCCTTAAATCCTTCTCATTACTTGCTGCACCTGTGTTCCAGCTTTCTCTGTTCCCGATGCAATATCCCAAAGTCCAACTATATTGCAATTTTCAGCAATTTCTCTACATTTAAAGAAAAGTTTGTTCTTTTGTTCTCAATTCCAAATATGAACAACCTCAAATGTTCCCACTATACTGTATTTGCCAATGTTTTACCCACTGTATTAATTTATTAATATCTATTTATAAACTGTCTACAGTCCTCTTACAAATCACCTTTCCTCCTATGTTTTGTGCCATCCTCAAACGTTCTCTTTTGTTTGTCAATTATATAATAGCTTTATAAATGTTATTTGCAGTCCATGCAAGAAGCATGTTGAACCCCACTGATTACCGGTCATCAACCTGAAGGAAAGAATCACTTATCTTCACGCACAATTTCCTCCCTATTCGTCAATTCTCCAACCATCAAATTGTGTTACTTTCCATATCGTGGACTCTTAGTCTATGCCTTGATGTCCCCTGAGGCATTTTGGCTAACACATCTGGAAAAGCAAATACAGCACATCTACGTGTTCTTTCTATCCGCACACAGTGAACCTTGTACAAAACTAAACTCGAATGTATTAGTGAGAGACGATTTCTCGTTCATGCTGGTTCTGTTTGTAAGATTATGACTTTCCAGTTAAACTTTTATTACTTCCCCAACAACTGGTTTTAAGATTATCAAAAAAAATGTTCATTTAAGAGAATTATGGTTACCTGCTTTCTGCCCCACTCACTTTTTGAATAGAAGAGTCACGTTTGGCTCAATGATTTTTTGGAAAATTATAAACAATGCATCCATTATGACTGTTGCTACTTCTTGCAGGAACGCAAGATGCAAATCTTGCAAGATTGCGGGATGTAAGAGCCAATTTACTTAGATCCTTTTAGCCCTATTACTTTTTTTCTAATTCTATTTATCTCATGATGATGATTATTACTCAAATTATCCCACTTATTATTTATTATTAATGGGATATCTTAAACCAGAAAGAACATGGAGACCCTCTGCCATTTCTTTCTCCATAGCGATCTCCCATGGATCTTCTTTTTTGCAATAGGCTGTGTTCACTTGGAGCCCTGCCTTCATTTGTATATGTTAGATAAGTGTTATTGCCAGTTTTTAATCTCTTTGATTGTTTGCCCTCGTAAAAAAAGCATATGTGCTTTTTCTTTCAATAGCTATGGATCATGTATTTCTTTCTTACTATCACATCTTATTGTCATACATTTCTGCCAAGATTCATGAATTACCTCCTAAAATGTCTGACTGTCTTTCCTGCTATACACTCAGTCCTGTTTAGCTAACTCTAACCTCATTTAAATTATCTTAATTTAAATTTAACACAATTATTTCTGAAACAATTTTCTCATTCTCAGCTGGGTATTATGTGGTATCATGTTATCATCAATAATTCCTAGCGGGTCCTTACTTTGAGGGCATTTGTTAAACAATCTTATAAATCATTACCAGTTCCAAGGTAGTCTGCTCTCTTGTTTGCTGCATTGCATATTGTCCTATCCATGTATCTCTAATGCATTTGTCAGGTCATTTTCTTTGCTATCCTTTCCAATTTGGTTATCCAAGCATAATGAATATTAATGTCAAACTTATGTATTGCAGTACTGTTTTCACATGCCCGTACTATTTGATGATTTATTTGTACAGTTTTGTTACGTTTTGGGAGTGGAACATCGATTCCTACCTATGTCTTTTTTCTCTTGATATTTATTTCTTCCACCGAATTGATTTTACTTAATCCGAGCCTATATCACCTCTCATAACAGACGTGATTTTCTCTCTTATTAGCAGTGCTAACTAATAAGTTTGTCATTTATCCATGTGTTTCCGAAATTCAAATATGCCTGCAAATTAAGTTCACACTTTTTACCTCCTTCAAGTGTGCCTTTGTAAGGGCGATTAGATTGTATTATGTATCTCAATCTGCACTGGCATTTCGTCCAGTTTATTCCACATGTTTCGTTCTGTAAAATGCAATGTCTTTCGTCTCGCGATTTTGTTATGTTTATTCATCAAACAATCCGTTTGCACAGCGCCTTTTTCCCTTTTCGCCCTTGATTCCTCAATCTACCGTGTTTGCATTTTTTTTCACATTCAGCACAGTTAATGTTTTATTGCTCTTTGTCAGCTTCGTTCCCTTGCCATTCTAGATTAAACCACCACTCTAGTAAATATTCACACAAGCCCATCAATCCCGATAGGAAGAAATATGCAGAAGTGTGGGGAAAAGGTAATGGAATGACATTGAATCGTAACAGAGAACTGGTACAAACATAAATTGGTCTAATGGTCTCCATCTGTGCCTAAACAATTCTGTGATTCTGTTTATCTTCCACATGGCGATTACTAATATGTTTTGCTATTTTGATTTTGTGGGCTATTGAGGCCTATTATGGAAGAGAGCACTGCGGCTATAAACATCCATAGTCACTCAACTTTAGATTGATTTCATGAGATATTTGAACCCGCTTCCTCCTCCCCCTTCTCCTCCTCCTATATATACACAGTTAGAATAATCTCTACATGTTTTTTTTTGTCTCTCTCTCTCTATACCTCAACCCATATCTTTTCAACTGTAAAGGATCGTACGCCATGCCCACTTAAATTTAGGAGAACTACTGTTGAGTTCAAATATTAACTCTGTTTCTGGCTCCATCTCTCGTATTAAACCTCCTTAAACTTGTGCTAATACGCTACGTTCCTACGTCCTACCTATAGATTGCATCATACCACACATTCTGGATGTTTCTCATTTGTGATAAAACTATTCCAGCATGTCAGCTTGGACCAATAAATAACGGGTTGATTTTCTCACAGTTTCTTTTTTAACCCATGCATGGCAATAGTGAAATGGATTAAGCTTAATGAAGTCTTCTTGAAAATTAATTTCAGCACTATTTGTAAATTAAAATCAGATGAATTATAGAGTTAAGATGAATAATTACCTAGGCATTTGCAATCATCCCCTCCTTCAAGGACCGATGCACAGTAACAATCTTTTTGCGCTGTACAGACACTACACTGCAGAAAGACACCAAATCTCCATTGACATTACATTCCAAACCGAGGACAGCTATCTTGTCGAAAGACAGAGCAGAAAATGTATGAAAGAGATACCATTTCTAATTTTCCTTTCCATTGACTCACCATCCTGACTTGGAAATACATTGTCGTTCCCCCACGTAGTTGGCTGAAAAAACCAGAGATCCACCCCATCCACCCTAACTGCATCATGGACTTCATACATTTCACACATTTCAACGGTTCAAGAAGACAGTTTACCTCCATATTCTCAAAGGCAGTTAGTAATGGCCATAGCCACATAAGGTCACACGTGCAAATTACTAATATAACAATAACAAATTTATACCAAACATGTCGAAACCCAAGAGATTAAAGTGGTGGCATTTCTGCAGTGTGCCGGAATTTTTTCAACTCCTGACAGGAGAATGGCAGAGAAAACTATAAAGGCAGCTATTAAACACATTCCCAGGACTGTTTGAAAAAAAAACTGCATTGGATTGAATAATGCAATGAGACATTATGAGGAGCAGAAGTGAAAAAACTCCACGAAGCTACGCGTGAAGAATTTGGGGTTGTATAATGCAAACATCACTAATTTCTAAAATGGAAATAAGCGAAAAAAGGAAAATGAAATAATGATGCTTGCATTTTGACTTTTTGAATGTAGCTGCTGTGTCTTGCAGGCACATCTGTTCACGTTTCGTTCCATGAGAAGGAAGCGAGAGAGTGAGAGTGCGAGAGAGTCAAAGATTAAGATTGACAAAGAAAGGGAAATAATTTGTTCTGTTCAACATTCTGTATCTTTCGTCTAATCAAGAAATCAATATGTTCAATCCTCAGAAAATCAATAGCTTGGTTGGGTGTAATCAAAGAAAAGAGGCTTGCCAGCTCATTATCAACATCCTGTTAAAAAAAGGAGCTCCTGAAGCAAGAAAAATCTGGCGAATATTTCTTAAACTGCAGATCAACCAACCAAAGCTGAAAGACACATTGTATAAAATATATTATGAAGAACAAGAGAAAGACGGTAATATCCAAAACTTAGAAACAGGAATACATGAACTGCATTCAGGTACGTGCATTTTCGATGTAACTTGCGATAAGCAATCGTGAATACAAGTTCATTTTAGCCCAATTTCGCGAAGGGTGTTACCTACTTTTCTCCCTTATGTGGTCAAGTTAAGACCCACTTCCAGTGTTTCAGTGCGACATAGATTGTAAATAGAGCGCTGCGCAGTTTGCATTTGTCATAGATTCATGGATATTTACAGTGAGTGACATCATTGATCAAAGAGTGAGCTCTTTGATCAATGATGTCTACACCTTCCATTAATTTCTTATTCATTCCAATCCCGATTTTAATTATTTGGCAATAGCTTTAGTGCCAATTGGTTTCAAATTCACTTCTAAATGGCCCTTACACGTGAGAGTTGCCACCCTTCCACCATTTCAGAAAGTGAGTTCCAGATTCCCACCATTATTGAAGTTTTCATCAAATGCCCCTTTAACTATCAAGTTGCTCATCTTAAATTGAAACCCTGACGTTATTCACCCAGCCGCTAAAGAGACATGTTTCCTCCTATCTCCCCTTTGTTAGCCCCTCAGAATTTTGTACACTCCTGTCCCTTGCCTCTTAAGCCTTTTTTTTTGGTCTAAGGGAAACAACTCCCGCATCATGAGCTTCACTTCAGATTCTTTTCAGATCTCATTAGGTGTTTATCTTCCTTGCAACGAAGTTACCTTAGTTAAT
Source organism: Sphyrna mokarran (assembly GCA_024679065.1). Lineage (NCBI taxonomy): Eukaryota > Metazoa > Chordata > Chondrichthyes > Carcharhiniformes > Carcharhinidae > Sphyrna > Sphyrna mokarran. Next base: position 5,694,377 of record JAGIQG010000014.1, on the reverse strand, counting down.
ATTGCCGGACCCTTTATACTGAAACCGAATTCCTTATACACCAACCACAGTATGCTTTAATAGAACAAATCTACGAGTAGCACAAATTAATTGTAAAATAGTGTACATGCTTAATATGACAGTTAATCGGTTTGAACACCACGGGCATCATGAATTATCTCGATGATCTGCCCATGCAGCTGCACAATTTGTCGAAAATCGCATTGCTTGCCAATTTGAGCAAATGGAAGAAAAACAGAAAAAAAGAGAAGAGTTAGTTGTAGGGAATCATCTTTTTAAACTGTAAAAAGCTGCAACTTACTGGGAACATCGTGGTCCATTACAAAATTTCTCACAGATCTCGCAGGTAACGCGAGATTGGAAATATATTTGCATTCTTTGATATCATGATAGAAGAGAAACCAATAAGCTCTAAAGATGGACGACATCTACCATTGTGGAAGAAAGACACAGCTCAATATTTCACGATATTGAACATATTCTGCAAATAATCAATTACATTTCACAAATTAAACATTAGTTAAAATGAAACACCAAATAAAATACAGGCTACTTCTCCATTGATCAACGGACACAACTATATCCAAAGGTAATTTTTTTCGCACGAATAAGTGAAAGTTATTCGTGGCACTCCACCACATTAACCTATTCGTGCCAAACGACTTAAAATTTTTCAGTGGTGGGAACATTCCTCCACTAACCCTAGCACTTCCATGTGCGATAATTACTAGGAAGGCCCACAACTGCGATATCCTACTCCTTAGAAATGCAATAGTCCTGTTCGATTGCAGTGTTTCTTTTAGTACTAAAGCTAAACATGCACCTGTTTTTATTGAAAACGAAATCAAATCATCCTTCTCTCAAAATAGTAGCTCGTTTATTAGTCCATAACCATGTCTATCTGTTGATTCGCTGGGCTTGTGACTTAAAAAATGTTTACTGTGACGATTAAAACACGTACACTTGATGTTTACATTGTCTGCAGTGAGCGATTTTCCCCACAATGAAGGACCTTTTTGACTATCTCCAATACGAGATGTCATGGCCACTATTCCATTCCATAATTATTCTTCCCACAAATCTTTGGAGAAATTTGAAGTCATAATCGAAACCCGACGTACAAATTGAAGTCATAGCGATCCCGTAATGTCCATTGATTTTATTATGTTCACTGAAATTAAAGCAAAACCACATTACCCAACAGTATTTCTGTTGTTTTAGAAATTACCGAAATGCTAAATGAATAATGTACTCCAGCAGAGTAGATTACATCAGAGCTAACATTATTACCTGTTCTTCGATTTCAAGATCGACTAGTTTTTTTTTTATTAGTGGCATTGAAAGGCATCCCCCCAAGAATTGAATGAATTACGTTTTATGGTTCAGCTTCTCCGAACTGTAACCTCTCAACTGAGCTCTTAAATGTCCGATTAATTTCCTTCAAATGTTTGTTTAGCATATCGGTTTTGCATAACTGCTTGCTATTCCCGGGTTCCTGTGTTTAAACATGGTAAAAATCTGCGATGGATGCACCCAGTCTGGACAATGGATAGTTATAATGCTTGGCACAAATGTGTTACAATTTATTTTGTAAAATTAACTACGCCAACAATAATATTACGGATTGCTTGCCAACCATTTGGATTCCAAGTTATTCAGATTTTGAACTTACAGAAATATAAAGATCATTGTCATAGTGAATTCAAAATCACAATCACACGGCAGTATCAAATCTATCTCGAAAGTAACAAAATAGAGTCATAAATTTGAAACTCTGTTAAAGTAAGGTGACAAAGGCAAGGTATTATAACAAATTCGCAGGTTAGCTAACATTTATTCCAATCATATGCCTGATATTGTATATGAGCTAGTAGCACAGATTGAAATTGATGCAAACAATGTTCCGGTTATCATAAAGACGTGTCTGCAGGGAATCAGATTTGATAGCTAAATACACAACGATTCGCCTCCTAAAAAGATAGGCAGATGGGTAGAGGGGCCGGTGTTGTTTGTAAGATATGAAATTAAATGGATAGCAAGAAACGAGTTAAGGTCAGAACATATATAATCTATTTGAGTAGCGTCGAGGAACTACATAGTCCAACGTATCAGAATGGGTGTTATGTATATGCGACCGAGCAATACCTAGGTTGTGGGTATAAGATAAACTAGGCAATTAAAGGAAAATGTGTAAGAAACAAAAAGTTAAAGTTCTCATGGGTGACTTCAATATGCAGGTGAACTAGCGAAGTCAGGTAGGTAATAGATCCAAAGAAGAGGAATTCGTGGATTGTCTACGGGTGTGGCTATGTTTTTGGAGCGGCTGCTGGTGGAACCTTTTACCGAACAGGCAATTCCGGATTTGGTGGTGTGTAATGAGACACTCTTCATAGAACAGTATAGCACAGCAGAGGCCCTTCGGCTCTCGATGTTGTGCCAAGCTATGTCCAGACCCAAAACCAAGCTATTCCACTCCCTAGCATTTTGGTTTGCTTCATGTTCCCATCCAATAACCTCTTGAAAGTTTCTAAAGCATCTGATTCTAATATCACAGGAGGCAGTGCATTCCACGCCACAATCCTTCTCTGAGTAAAGAATCTATCTGGGATATCCCTCCTATATCTCCCGCCATGAACTTTATGGTTATGCCCCATAGTAACAATTATACCACCTGAGGAAATAGTTTTGAACGTCCACTCTATCTATCCCCTCATCATCTTATAAGCCTCTACTTAGTTGCCTCTCATCGTCCTCCGCTCTAAAGAGGAAAGCTCCACCTCCCTCAACCTAAGAGCTACCCTCCAAGCTGGAAGCATCCTGGTGAATATCCTCTGCAAACTCTCCAATGCTTCCACATCGTCCTTATAGTGAGGTGACCAGAACTGCACACAATATTCCAAATGCGGTCTCAACAAGGTCCGGCAATAGTTACAGCATAACCCCACAGCTCTTAAATTCGAATCCCCTGTTAATAAACGCTAACAGACGATAAGCCTTCTTCACAGCTCTATCCACTTGAGTGAAAAACTTCAGATATCTGCATATCTAGTCGGAGTAGAGAAGGAGGTAGAAGGGGGGGAGGAGTGGCGTTATTGGTCAAAGACTGTATCACGGTGATAGAAAAGAAGTTTGATGAGGACTTGTCTGTTGGGGTAGTAATCTCAGATTAGAAACAGGAGAGGAGAGGTCACCCTGTTGGGAGTCTTTTACAGACCTCCTAATAGTTCTAGAGAGGTTGAGGAAAGGATTGCGAAGTCAATTCTGATTAGGAGTGAAAGTAGTAGGGTAATTGTGATGGGGGACTTTAACTGTGCTAATATTGATTGGAATAGCTATAGCTCTAGCTCGTTAGAGGGGTCAGTTTTCGTACAGAGTGTGCAGGAAGGTTTTTTTTTGACTCAGTATGTAGAGAGGCCAACTAGAGGTGAGGCTACATTGGATTTGGTGCTGGGCAATGAGCCAGACCAGGTGTTAGGCTTGGAAGTTAGTGAACATTTTGGTGATAGTGACCACAATTCGGTTACGTTCAACTTAGTGATGGACAGGGATAGGCATGAGGCTGGGGGCAGTAGTTATAGCTGGGGGAAGGGTAATTATGAGGCCATCAGGAGAGAATTAGGGTGCATAGATTGGACTAGGAAACTACAGGGACTGGGCACATCTGGAATGTGGAGCTTATTCAAGGAGCAGCTGCTGCGAGTCCTTGATAAGTATGTCCCTGTCAGGCAAGGAGGAAATGGTCGAGTAAGAGAACCTTGGTGTACGAAAAAAGTTGATTTGCTGGTTAAAAGAAAAAAGGAGGCTTATGTCAGGATGAGGCTTGAAGGCTCAGTTAGTGCAATGGATAGCTATAGATTAGCCAGGAAGGAGCTAAAAAGTGAATTCAGGAGAGCTAAGAGGGGACACGAGAAGATGTTGGCTGATAGGATTAAGGAGAATCCTAAAGCTTTCTTTCGATATGTTACGAATAGAAGATTGGTTAGGGCAAGATTAGGGCCAGTCATAGACAGCAGTGGGAAGTTGTGCGTGGAGCCTGAAGAGAGTGGTGAGGCACTGAATAAATATTTCTCTTCGGTATTCACGCAGAGTGCTGGAAATGTAGCTATGGAGAACACTGAGGTACAGGGTTGCAAATTGGGAAGTATTGTAGTAGATAGGGAGGATGTGCTAGAAATTCTCGAGGTTTGAAGTTGGATAAGTCCCCTGGGCCGGACGGGATTTACCCTAGGATTCTCTGGGAGGCAAAGAGGAGATTGCAGAGCCTCTGGCTCTGATCTTCAGGTCGTCGTTGGTTACGGGTGTGGTTCCGGAGGACTGGAGGATAGCGAATGTCGTCCCATTGTTCAAGAAGGGGAAGAGAGACCTTCCAGGGAATTATAGGCCAGTGAGTCTTACTTCTGTTGTGGGCAAGGTATAGGAGAGAATTATTAGGGATAGGATTTATAGTTATTTAGAGAGAAATGAATTGATTGGGGATAGTCAGCATGTTTCGTGAAGGGTAGGTCATGCCTTACTAACCTCATTGAGTTTTTTGAGAAAGTGACCAGAGAGGTGGATGGGGGTAAGGCGGTTGATGTAGTATATATGGACTGTAGTAAGGCGTTTGATAAGGTGGCCCATGGAAGACTTCTACAGAAAATGCAGATGTGTGGAATAGAGGGTGATTTAGCTAATTGGATTAGGAATTGGCTGGCAGATAGAAGACAGAGGGTGGTGTTGATGGGAGATATTCATCGTGGAGTTTGGTGACAAGTGGTGTGCCTCAGGGGTCTGTTTTGGGGCCCCTGCTGTTTGTAATTTTTATAAATGATCTGGATGAGGGTATTGAAGGATGGATTAGTAAATTTGCAGATGACACTAAAGTTGGTGGAGTGGGAGATAGTGAAGAGGGGTGTTATAGTTTGCAGAGAGACTTGGACAAGTTGCAGAGCTGGGCCGAGAGGTGGCAAATGGAGTTTAATGTGGAAAAGTGTGAGGTAATTCACTTTGGCAGGAATAACAAATGTGTAGAGTATAGGGCTAATGGTAGGACTCTTAATAGTGTTGATGAACAGAGGAATCTTGGTGTATGTGTGCATAGATCCCTGAAAGTTGGCAATCAAGTCGATAAGGTTGTTAAGAAGGCATACGGAGTCTTAGCTTTTATTGGTAGGGGGATTGAATTTCGGAGCCGCAACGTCATGTTGCAACTGTACAAAACTCTAGTGCGGCCGCACTTGGAGTATTTGTGCAGTTCTGGTCCCCACATTATAAGAAAGATGTGGAGGCATTGGAGAGGGTACAGAGGAGGTTTACCAGGATGTTGCCTGGTATGGAGGGCAGGTCCTATGACGAGAGGTTGAAGGAGTTGAGGTTGTTTTCGTTAGAAAGGAGGCGGCTAAGAGGGGATCTTATTGAAGCATATAAGATGATTAGAGGTTTAGATAGGTGGACAGTGATAGCCTTTTTCCTAGGATGGAGAAAGCTAGCACGAGGGGACACAGCTTTAAATTAAGGGGTATGAGTTATAGGACGGATATCAGAGGTAGGTTCTTTACTCAAAGAGTGATTAGGGAGTGGAATGCCCTGCCTGCAGCAGTTGTAGATGCGCCAAGTTTGGTGGCGTTTAAAAGGTTAATTGATAAGTATATGGAAGAGAAGGGAATGGTTTAGTTTGGAGGGGCATTGCTTTTTATTTTGGTCGGCACAACATCGAAGGCCGAAGGGCCTGTTCTGTGCTGTTTTGTTCTATGTTCTATGTTGTATATGGATCTCAAGATCTCTGTGTTCCTTCACATTCCTCAGAAACCTGCCGTTGACCCTGTAATCTGCATTCAAGTATGTCCTCCCAAAATGATTCACCTCACACTTATCAGAGTTAACCTCCATCTGGCTCTTTTCGGCCCAGCTCTGCATCCTATTAATCTCACTTTGCAGCCTACAAGAGCTCTCCACCTCACCCACTACTCCACCAATCTTGGTGTTATCAGGAAATTTACTGACCCACCTTCAACCCCTCTTCTAAGGCATTGATACAAATCACAAGTTGCAGAGGACCCAGCACTGATCCCTCTGGCACGCTGCTGGTAACTGGCATCCAGTCTGAAAACTTTCCCTCCATCACAATCCTTTGTCTTCTTTGAGACAGCCAGTTACTTATCCAATTGGCCAAAATTTCCTTTTGTTCCACAACTCTTTAATATCTTCATGAGCCTACCATGGGGAACTTTATCAAACACATTACCAAAATCCATGTACACGACATCAACTGCTCTACCTTCATCTACACACTTAGTTACCTCCTCAAAGAATTCAATCAAATTTGTGAGGCAGGACTTACCCCTTACAAAACCGTACTGACTATCCCTGATTAAACTGTATCTTTCTAAATGGTCAGAAATCCTATCTCTCAGGACCCTTTCCATTAACTTACCGCCGACTGAAGTAAGACTGACTAGCCTATTATTAGCAGGATCATTCCTATTTCCTTTCTTGAAGAGGGGAACAACATTCAAGAACTCTCCAGTCCTCTGGCACAATCCAGATGGACAGTGAGGACCAAAGATCAAAGGTACATGCTCCACAATCTCATTCTTATCTCCCAAAGTATCCTCGGGTGTATTCCATCAGGCACAGGGAACTTATTGACTGTCAGTTTTTTTTTTCAAAATTGCTAATATATCTCCTCTCAGAACAACTACCCCCTCCATCCTATCAGCCAGTATCATACACTCAACCTCAAAAACATGCCCCCTCTCCATATTGAACACTAAAGAAAAGTATTCATTCTCCACCTCACCTATCTCTTCTCTATCCATGGGCAAGTTCACACTATTACCTTTGACTGGCCCAAACTTCACCGTGGTCATTTTTTTATTTCTCGCACATAAGAGTAAAACCCTTGGGGTTTTGCTTTATCTGATTCTCCAAGGACTTCTCATGCCCTCTCCTAGCTCTCCTAAGCCCCTTTTAACTCATTCTTCGATAACTTGTAACCTTCAAAGGACCCAACTGAACCTTTACATATGCTTCCTTTTTCTTCTTGAAAATACATTCAACTTCCTTTGTGAACCATGGATCCCTCACTCGGCCTTTTGCTCCCTGCCTGCCAGGGACCTACCAGTCAAGAACACGGAGTATTTATTCCTGAAAAAAAGCTTCACGTTTCATTTGCGCCCAAACCGGACAGTTTATTTTCCCATCTTATGCTCCCTATTCTTGCCGAATGGCATCATAATTACCCCTGCCCCAATTATAAACCTTGCTCTGCCACGTGACCCTATTCCCCTCCATTGCAATATTGAAGGGCACCGCATTGTGGTCACTATCCCCAAAGTGCTCTTCCACAAACGAATCTAACACTTGACCTTATTCATAACCCAGTACTAAGTCCAATGTGATGAGAACCTTGGAAGGTAGTTGCTACAACATTATGGAACTAAATTTGCATCTTGAAAGGAAAAACATGAATCAGGGGCACAGATTACAGTTGAGTAACGACATCTACAAAGACGAGAAGGAAAAGCTATCCGAATTTGATTAAGGGAGGACCCTAGCAGGGTAACGATAGAAAAGCAGTGACAGGAGTTTCTAGATGTACCTCGAATGACACAGCAAATTTTCAGCGCAAGAAATAAGAAGCTACAGTCCGCCTTGTTGTCCAACAAGGGGCATAGACACGGTGGGTAGTGCGAGAGCTGCTCTTGGATGTTTGGAGAGTAGCCTTGTGCTTCACGTGGTAGTGTTCGCTTACACTGGACCAGCTGATGGGCAACACGGCAGCTCAGTGACTATCGCTGTTTGCTGTGCAGGTACATGGATTTGAGCCAGTGTCTGTGGGATTTTGCGCATTCTCCCCGTGCTTGCGTGGGTTTTGTCCGGGTGCTCCGGTTTCCTCCCACATCCCAAAGATATGAACTTAGGCTGATTGGTGTAACAAGTTGTCCCTAAATTATCTCCCCTCAATCTGGTTTCCATTGTGGAGTGCCATAAGCAGAGGCAAGGTTCATGGATGGAAGAGGGGACTCAATGTTAAAATGGCTGCGTGGGTTCGTCGGTCGGAAGGGCCTGTTTCCCGTGCTGTGTTGTTCTTTGTTCTGTGTTCTTTGTTCTTCTAACTGGAGGATCAGGAAAACTTGTCTGATTAGGAAAGTCAACGGCAAGAAAAAGTGAAATAAAAGACGTAAAATGTAGCGAAAGTTAGTGGGAAGCCAGGGGACTGGGAAGTCTTTCATGATCAACAGAGAAGAACTAAAAAAAAATACATAAATGAGGGTGTGAGTGGGAGAGTGAAATATGTGGGTAACCATGTCTGGTATATAAATGAAGATTTAAAAAAAAATCATGCATATATGTCTCTGTGTGTACATGAAGATTAATTGAGAGCTATGAATGGATGTTGCTGGAAAATGACGCTGGAAAGGTAATAATGGGAACAAACAAGTGGTATAGGAATTGAATAGGCACCTTGTGTCAGTCTTCCTGGTAGAAGACACCAGCAACACACCGAAAGTTCAAGAAAGAAGGAGGCAGAGGTGTTTTTGGTTGTAATTAGAAAGGAAAAAATATGCGGGAGAAGCTGAATGATCTGGTTGTGGATAAATCACCTAAACCAGATGGATTACGCCTCAGGGTTCTGAAGTAAATTGTTGAAGGGAGAGTCGAGGCATTTGTGATGGTCTTTCGAAATTCGCAGAGGACTTGAAAATCACTAACGTAACAGAAGAAAAGATGGAGGCAAAATCGTAAAATTAAAGGCCATGTAATACCTTATTGGTTGATAAGATTTTAGAGTCAATTTTTAAGGACGAGATTCGGAACACTTTGACGTGTATGATAAAATAGAACGAAGTCAATACGCTTTTATCAAGGCAATGCCATAACTGATAGATCTTTTAGAATTATTTGAACAGGTAATAGCGGGTTGGACAAAGGAGGGAGACTCGGTTTATTCCACTTCTATTTCCAAAGTTCTTTGATAAGGTGCTGCACAAGAGGTTCTTCAATAAGATAAGGGACCATGGTTTTAGAGGCAACATACTATATGGATGGTAGATTGGCTAACTGGCAGAATGCAGCGACTGTGGATAAAGCGGTGATTTTTTTTTTCAATTGCAGTGGGCGATGAGTGGTCAGCATTGGGCGCACAACATTTCATTCTATATTTAAATGAACTAGATTAAGGATTTTCAATTGTGGCTAGGTTTGCAGAGTATACAATATAGCCGGAGACAGGTGGTATTGAAGATTTGGGAAGGCTGTAGAAGGACATGGGCACGTTTGGAGATTGGACAAGTTAGTGCCAGATGGAATGCAACGTTAGAAAGTATGAGATTATGCACTTGGGAACAAAGAATAGAGGCATGTATTTTGTAAGTTGTGAGAGATTCCCTTGAATTTAACTTACAGTATGATTTGGTATAGGGAAGGCAAGTGCACTGTTAGCAGCAATTTTGAAGGGACAAGAACGTAATTGCAGTAAGTACTGCCGAGGCTTTATTAGGCCCTGGTGAGACCACGTTTAGAATATTGTAAGCAAGTTTGAGCCCCATGTCTAAGAAAACGTTGTGCTGGTCTTGAAGTGTGCAAACAGAAGCAACACGAGAAAGATGTCAGGAAAGAAAGAAAAAAAGACGTATGAGGAGCTTTAGAAGACTTCGGGTCTGTACTTGATGAAATGTAGAAGAGTGAAGGGAGATCACATTTTAACTTATATAATTGTGAAGGGGCTGGATAGAGTGGAGACTTGAAAGATCTTTCTATTAGTCAGAAAGACTGGAACTTTCAAAACAGTTTCGGAGTAAAGAAACGATCCAATAGACTCACAGCGAGCTGTTGAGGCGGTTTGCAATATACAGCAACGAACGCTGAAAGATAGCCTCAAAAGAACAAGATATGACGCACGACTAATTGATCGACAGTTCCAATGCGCCACAGCACTGACCTCCTCAGAAGACAAACACAGGACACTTGGTTTTCCAATACTTGAAAAGCTACGGCATCTTCTCCGGAGCCTGCAACATGTCATCAATGAAGCGAACAGGTCACCAAGGCCATTCCCACACCCCCACCACTTTTCTTCAAACAACCTGCAAACTCAAACAGATCATTGTCTATAGCAAACTGCCCAACCTTCAGGGCAACAGTGACCTCAGCACCACACAACTTTGCAGGAAGCAAAGCACAGCAAATTTGCAGGAGGTGCAGTGTTCATCGACAATGGACGCACCATCTCACGTGACAACAGCATCCACCAGCTACACGTTACATAGACTTGCGACTCTGCCACGTGGTCTACCTGATACGCTGCAGGAAAGGATGTTCCAAAGCATAGTACATTGGCGTGACCATGCAGGTGCGACGACAAGGATGCAGAAGTGGCATGATGCAAGGTCTGATTCTTCCGGGAAAACAAGTTGATTGTTGGAAATTATATGCTGGTGCGCAAGTGTGAATGGTGACTATTGTAGTATCAACTTAAAGAGAACCGGGAAACCGAGAAAATAAAAGAAAAATGCCCGTTTTTTTGCAGCGAGTATGGATAAAGCGATGATTCCACAGCCATAATTTAAAAGGGAGGAAAAATAACAAAAAGCAAGATGAAGCAGTTGAAGTCCAATTAGCTGAAACTCTATTTGATGAGATGGTAAGTGAAAACTAAGCAAGTAGAGGACAGGCAGAAGCGTTTAGTCCTGAAAAATTAATGGAGTTGCAACAGAAAGTTGAGATGTTAAAGAATTTGTATCGTAAAACATACACAGTAAAAAATGAATCAGAGCGAATCCCCAAATACTATTACTTTATGGATAAAGTTTTTAGTGCGTAAATTGAGACATTGGCAGGTCAGTGCAGTGAGGAATGGGCCGAAATTTAACAGATTATGTTGTCGGTAGAATACAAACAGAAATTATCATGGATAGCACTAAAAAAATATATAGTAGAGAACGTAGGAGTAAGGGAGACTCAGTGAAAGACATAGACGCATTTTAATTGTCCTGAGCCACGTAAAGGTGTGGCACCTCTCATGCATGCTAGATGATAGGCAAGTCTCAGGCGGAGATAAAATCAGCGCCGTTGATGCCAATTCCCGCACCTTATGAATCTTTTACATGCGTTATAATTGATTGTGCATGTCCCCTCCCTAAAACCAACAGTGGCAACCAATATTTGCTAACCGTAATGGATGTGTCTACCGTTTCTGCCCAGGGAATTCCTTTGAGAAATTTCAAAACAAAACAAGCCAAGTTGTGGAGGAATTTCTTGCTTCCTTTACCCGTTGTGGATTATCCAGGGAGATTCAATCCGATCAAGGGTCCAATTTTACAGCCAATTTATTTAAAGGGGCCATGGATAATTTAGGCATTACACGTTTCACCTCAAGTGCGTCAGATTCTGAATCCCAGGAAACATTGGAAAGGTGGCATCAAACCCCAAAGACCATGTGGAGGGTTTATTGCCAATATTGCCAAAAGGACTGGTATAAAGTGAGCCTACTTTTATTATTTGCCCTTAGAAATTGATATTCGGAAACGAAGTAAGAGGTCCCTTGAAATGAATTAAGGAAAAGTTAGTAGGTCTGAAATCAGAGATCTTTCAGTTGGTTTGTGTGTTTGAGTTGAAAGAAAAGACAAACCGATTAGGTGAATTAGCTAAGCAATATTTAAAAGTGGCACAGCACCTAATAAAGCAAGAAGGAGATAAGACATCCAAAACTCGCATATTTTCCAGTGGGTTTAAAATATTGGTGATATTGCTATTTGTTTGACATCCCTTCAAACCGAGGCATTGTTGGCTCTGTCAGATTGAAAATAAATCAAGTAAATTTCCGGGTAATATGCCAGATATTACTGGTGCTATGTTATGTCAAAATGCTGAGACAGCACTGGGGCAGGGAAAACGGAATTGAAGAACCAACCGTGACTTAGTGCCACCTAGAGTGAGAAATTTGCTTCCGATTATGTAGATTTTGAGCAAATTAAATAGCGAAAAACTCTTTAAAGATTGGAATAGGGCAGTGAACTGTCAGTTCCAGGAACAGAGCACTGTTTCAAGTGCTATGAGGACATACGTAGAAATAGGATGAGGAGGACTAATGCCGAAATACATGAGGTTGAAATGGGGAATGCTGCTAGGATATATAAAAAAAAACTATCAGTTTAATCCTCTCACAACAACGCAGGTTCAGAAGGAATTGGCAGAGGTTCCAAAAGACATTATTGAACGAAGTCAAAGTAAATGGAATTCGACGATTCTGTGGGTTCTAAACCTTGTGCTGTGCAACGATTTTGCATAGATCATCGACAGTTCAACAGAGTGACGAAATCTGACTCATACCCAATTCCTAGTTTGTAACAGTGTGCGAAAAAACAGTAGGACAAACTAGTTACGTCGCTAAGTTGGACTTTTATGTTACTAGCAAGTACAATTGTCAGAGAATATAAAATAAGTCTCATATGGGCTATATCAATTTAAAGTAACGTCGTTTGGATGATAAACGTATCTGCCACTTTTGAAAGGCGTTTCAACAGATTTTTTGCAGGAGTAATGAATTGTTCTATCTACATACACGATATAGTGATCTTTATGCATTCCTGGAAAGATCACATGCAGCATTTCGGAGAGCGTTTTGAAATACCGCAGAAGACAGAGTCGGTCATAAGCTTGCAAAGACACATTGTGCGAAGGCAGAAGTGTCATTCTTAGGAGAAGCATTGGATAAGGAGGAATGGCACAAAGAAATGTGATGACGACTGCTATAGAGGAATTCCTAAGACGGTCATCGAAAAAAGGAGCGCTACAATTTTTGGGACAGAGCAGATTTTACAACAAAGTGGTACCCAATTTCAGTAGCGATGTGGCAAAATTGACAGACCTGTTAAAAAAAAGACACAAATTCGGTGGACATAATGATACCAGGAGATATTTGAGAAATTAAAAGCAGTGTTGACCACCATATCCGCTTTAGTCATGCCAAGCTTTGTGAAACTCTTCAAAATCACCATCGACACCAGTGACATAGGTGTTGAAGCCGTTTTGCTCCAGGAGGATGACTGTAGAATTGAAATGTCATTTGTCCAAAAAAAAAATCTGAATATCCTCAAGCAAAATATGTTGAGAAGGTGTTATTAATTTGAACAGTGGACTTACAAAATGTTAATATTTACATCATGAGCAATGTATCAGAGATGATTGAACATATCGATTACAATACCCTTGACATTTTTGAGAGAAAAAGACCAAAGCAACAGATCATTTCGCTGGAGTCTTATGTTACAAACATTTACTTCACGAATTGTGTGTTCTACGGTTGGTGAAAAATGTTATTGCGGATGCTGTTTTGTGAGTTTTTAGCAATGAAAAATGTTTTTTTTTCTGATTTAGTTTCACTTTTTTCTTAAGATTAGAGGTGTTGTGAAGTTGAGTTTGGAAAAATGTGAAGAATGCTAGAGAGAGACATATTCTGTGGTACCTTTGAAAGCTGCTGTTTGGTTCAGTGCTTGGAGGTCTAAAGTGCAAAGTACATCCAAAGTCCAGACTGAATATTTGTATCAAACCGTCAAGCAGCTGACTTCACAAGGCAAACTATTGTGGTCTGAATTTTGCTTAACCAATGTAAAGCAGGCATTCAGCTACCAAGAGTTACTAAGATTTGAATTTGAGAGAGTGCAAGGGGGAGAAACAGAAGATAGCAACTGCCGTCTCTCAAGTCCCGAGAGAGAGGGAGTAGTTCTCTACCCTGTCAGCTTCAGATATCAACGAAGGGAATAGATCGCGAAATATACACAATTAAAAAGCTCTCACAGACAGATAAATCAACGGAGAAACTTCAGAATGTTCTGAAACGCATAAAACTTGTTTGCATATTTTTAAGAGTGTCAGAATAATATATGATTTGTCAATGAATTGGCATGTATTTATTTGAACTTCGTTCCAATATAATTGTATTTTATTCGGTACGTTAGCTGTTTAGTTCAATTTCCCTGTTAAAAATACATTGTTACGCCTTAATCTTAAACTGTGTGTTAGGTATTTCTATTAATTAACACTAAACGTTACTGAAAGACAGTTCACCTCTCCACACATTTTTAACAGATTATAAGGTGAGGTATTCCTGCTTGAGGGATTCAGCATTACTCCTGTAGGGGTCAAATTTGGCTTCAGAACAAGTTCAAAGCTTTAACTGTCGTAATGAATGTTCAATATAACATAAGCGTTAACTTAAACCCCTGGTGACTTTTAAAAAATAAACACTTTGACAATTTCTAAATTATTCTTTAAAAAATGTATTCTACAATCGCGTACGCATTTGTATGCTTTGTTTCCAGTGAGCAAAAGGCATGGAATGTGCAATATTTGCAAGAGTACCAAAGTCTAATCCAAAGCTACTACAATAATTATTCATTTTCGAGAGTGTGCTCATAAAGTCTAAACATTCCCGCCATCTCTGGCTTGAAGTGCAAGTCCTTTAAATCCCCTTCATTGTTCCATTTCCATTGCATCATAGTCATATGACAAAATGTTGGACTTGTTTCTAAAAAAAAGGCTGCCCGTGTCGGCACCATGCGCACATATATTACCATTGTTTATTGAGTACTAAAAAGAAAGCATGCGTTAGAATTAAAATACTACTTCCTAACGCTGCAACAGGTCAACATTTATTTTTGGAACTTTGTGCCAGACAGTGACAGAACATAGAACATAGAACAATACAGCACAAACAGGCCCTCAACCTATCTTCATAAGGCCTGCCTCCCAATCCAGGCAGCATCCTCGTAAATCTCCTCTGAACCCTCTCAATAGCCTCTACATCCTTCCTATAATGAGGCGACCAGAACTGCGCACAATACTCCAGCTGGGGTCTGACAAGAGTCTTATAGAGCTGCATCATTACCTCCTGACTCCTAAACTCTATTCCTCGATTAATGAAGGCCAGTACACCATACGCCTTCTTGACCACTTCCTCCACCTGTGAGGCCGATTTAAGAGTCCTATGGACCCGGACCCCGAGATCCTTCTGCTCTACAACACAGCTAAGACTCCTACCCCTTATATTGTACTCCTTCATCCCATTATTCCTGCCAAAATGGACCACTACACATTTATCTGCATTGAAGTCCATCTGCCACTTCTCCGCCCAGTCTTGCATCCTGTCTATGTCCCGCTGCAACTTTTGGCATCCCTCCAGACCATCCACAACACCACCGATCTTTGTATTGTCGGCGAACTTGCTAACCCATACCTCCGCTTCCTCATCCAGATCATTTATGAAAATGACAAACAGCAGGGGTCCCAGAACAGATCCCTCGGGCACTACACTGGTTACCGATCTCCATGCAGAATTAGACCCATCCACAACCACTCTCTGCCTTCTGCCGGCAAGCCAGTTCTGGATCCACGAGGCCAAAGCCCCTTGGATCCCATGCCCTTTCACCTTCTCCAGAAGCCTTGCATGTCGGACCTTATCAAACGCCTTACTAAAGTCCATGTACACTACGTCCACCGCCCTTCCTTCATCAATGTGTTCAGTCACATTTTCGAAGATCTCAACTAGGCTTGTAAGGCATGACCTGCCCTTGACAAAGCCATGCTGACTATTTCTAATCAGTCCAAACTTCTCCAAATGTTCATATATCTTATCCCTCAGAAGCCTCTCCATCAGCTTACCAACCACTGAAGTCAAACTCACCGGTCGGTAATTTCCTGGACTATCCCTGTTCCCTTTCTTAAAGATAGGAACCACATCCGCAATCCTCCAATCCTCCGGAACCTCTCCCGTTTCCATGGACGATGCAAAGATCATCGCCAGGGGCTCTGCAACCACTTCCCTCACCTCCCACAATAACCTGGGGTACATCGCATTCGGTCCCGGCGACTTGTCTATCTTGATAGAATTTAACAGGTCTAACACATCCTCTTTCCTAACATCCACATACTCTATTTCTTCCATATGCTGCAAACCTGCAGTGCAATCTCCCAGTTCACTTTCCACCGTGAATACCGAGGCAAAGTGCTCGTTAAGCACCTCTGCCATTTCTTCTGGATTCACACAGACTTTTCCCCCTTCACCTTTTATAGGCCCTATCCCTTCTCTTCTCATCCTTTTACTTTTCACATATTTGTAGAAGGCCTTGGGATTCTCCTTAATCTTCCCTGTCAAGGCCTTCTCATGATACCTTCTGGCTCTCCTAATTTCCTTTTTAAGTTCCCTTCTACACACCTTATACTCCTCTAGATCCCTAACATCCCCTAGCTCTCTGTACCTCTTATATATCATTTTTTTCCTAACTAGATTCACCACTACCTTCGTGCACCACGGTTCCCGCGTCCTACCTGAACCTCCTTGACTCCTCGGGATGTTGTCTTGCAATGCCCTAGACAAACATTCCTTGAAAAACCGCCACTTCCCTTCTGTACTCTTCCCCAAGAACACCTCCTTCCAGTTTATGCGTCCAATTACCTGCCTAATGTTTTCATATTTCCCCTTACTCCAGACATACACCTTCCTAGCCTGCCTGATCCTATCTCTTTCCATCACTATCGTGAAAGAGATAGAATTATGATCTCCATTCCCAAGATGCTCACCTACCGTGAGATCCGACACCTGCCCTGGCTCATTAGCAAGCACCAGGTCAAGTACAGCCTCTCCTCTCGTAGGCTTTTCCACGTACTGTGTCAGGAAACCTTCCTGAACACACCTAACAAACTCCACACCATCCAAACCCCTTACCCTTGGGATATTCCAGTCGATGTTTGGGAAATTGAAATCTCTCATCACGACAACCCTGTTATTTCTACATCTGTCTAGGATCTGTTTCCCTATCTGCACCTCAAGTTCCCTGCCGCTGTTGGGCGGCCTATAGAATACAGCAAAGTTATCGAGCCTTTGCTGTTCCTAACTTCCACCCACAGAGACTCCGTAGACAATCCCTCCCCGTCTTCCACCTTCTCTACAGCCATGACACTGTCCCTGATCAACAGTGCCACACCACCTCCTCTTTTGCCCCCAACCCTGCCAAAGAGCAACACAGCATGGGAAACAGGCCCTTCGGCCCAACGAGCCCGCGCCGCCGTCCTAACTTCTTGATGACATATAGGGATCAATATAGGGAAAATGTGTTGCCCAATCAGCCTAAGAGCACATTTTTGGGATGTGGGAGGAAACCGGAGCACCCGGAGAAAACCCACGCAACCACGGGGAGAACGCGCAAACTCCCGCAGACACAGGCCCAAATCCATGTGTCTGCACAGCAACAGCGATAGTCTCTGAGCTGTCATGTTGCCCATCAGATGGTCCAGTTTAAGCATACACTAACGACGTGAAGCACTAGGCCACTCCTGAAGCAACATCCAAGAGCAGCCCTCGCACGACCTGCCGAATGCATGGACCGAATAACCTGTGGAAACAAATAAGATATTTAGACAGTCCTGCTATATCCCTCTATCTGCAGACCGCTCATGTGGCTGTCCAAGAGACCCTTAAACAACCCTAGCGTGCCTGCTCCCACCACCTTACTTGGTAGTGCATTCCACACCCCCACTACCCTTTGTGTGAAAAACTGCCCTCTAATATTCGTCTTATACATATCCCCCCTCACCCTAAGGCCGTGACCCCTCGTTCTATTAATTTCTAATGGTGGAAAAAGCTTACCACCATTTACTCTATCTATACCCCTCATAATCTTATATACCTCTAATAGATCCCCTCTCAGCCGACGTCTTTCAAGGGAAAACAGCCCCAGTGAGTTCAATCTTTCCTCATAGGACAGACCTTCCATACCAGGCAGCATTCTGGTAAATCTCCTCTGCACTCTCTCCAGGGCCTCCACATCCACATCCTTCCGGTAGTAGGATATCCCTCCTGAAGCACCTGAATCCCGGCACCTGAAGTACCCAGTCCTGTCCCTGAGACAACCAAGTCTCTGTAATGGCCACCACATCACACTCCCAAGCAGCAATCCACGCCCTAAGCTCATCTACTTTATTTACTACACTCCTGGCATTAAAATAGACACACCTCAGCCCCTCAGTCAGGATATTTCCCTTTTCCACCACCTGCCTAACCCCCCTCTCAGAGTACCTACAGTCCTTCCCTACCTGGGAACTAACCTCCTTATTCACCGTCCCATCGGTATTCCCACCCCCCAGCATTTCTAGTTTAAAGACTCCCCAGTAGCCCCAGCTAGCATACTTGCCATGATATTAGTCCTCCCAGGGTTCAAGTGCCACCCGTCCTTAATGTACAGGTCACACCTGCCCATAAAGAGGTCCCAATGATCTATGAACCTGAATCCCTGCCCCCTGCTCCAGTCCCTCAGCCATGCATTCATACTCCACCTCATTTGATTCCTGCTCTCATTCTCCCGAGGCGCAGGCAGCAATCCTGAAATTACTGCCATCGCTTTTCTCCTCCTCAGCTTCCTACCCAGTTCTCTATAATCCCTTTTGATGACTGCCTCCCACTTCCTGCCTATGTCTGCAGAACCTATATGCACTACAACTTCAGGTTCCTCACCCTCCACTTTCAGGATGTCTGGGAGACGTCCAGAACCATCCCGGATCCCAGCTCCAGGAAGACAAACCACCATCCGTGACTCTCTTCTGCGTCCACAAAAACGCCTGTCTGAACCCCTCACAGTGGAATCCCCTATTAGTATTGCCTTCCCTCTCTCTTCCTTAGATTTTTTTGCTTACTGGCTCAGGTTTAGTGAGCGGGCCACTGCTGGCTCCCTCAGACGAGTTGTCCCCCCCATTAGTACTCAAGCAGGAGTACTTATTATGAAGGGGGACACCCTCCGGTGTGTTCTTCAGCACCCGAGTTTTCCCCTTCCTGATAGTCACCCACGCGCCTTCTTCTCGTTGCCCTGGTGTGACCACCTGTTGATGAATACGTATTCTAATTTCTTGATGTTGCAGATTGTTTTTAAGTAGATAGTTGTACAATGTTATTTCCTTGTGCTGCCTTGTGTTAATGTCTGAGTTTTGAATTAACATGTTGATAACATTGTTCGTATTTAATCAAGCTCCAGACATAATGCACAAAACCAACCTTCGCAAAATGAATATGATGATGAGTGGAACAATTTCAGGAACAGGAGAATGCAGAGAATATCACTTAGATGAAAAGTATATTAAGATTACAATTGTTTCTCCTTTGCGTACGCAAGAACTTGTGGAAAATGAACTGCGAGCACAAGGGAGAGCTCGTGCAGAATTGCAAATGGAAAACTTGAAGAACCATCTGAAAGAAATTCAACTCGAAGAGTTATTGAGAAGCAGATGCTCCAACATGGAAAACTCCAATATCAGTTTCGTAATTGGGGCGACCGGAATTGGGAAAAGCACCATGTTACAGAAGATTATCTATGACTGGTCCGTTGGGAGAATATATCAACAATTTAAATTTATTTTTCCTTTTAAACTTCGATACTTGAATTCAATAGAAGGAAAAACATGCCTGAATAATCTGATACTTAAGTCATTCACATACTTGGATAATCAACTGGAATATCTGTGGTCGGAACCTGAAAATATTTTATTTATATTTGATGATTTTGATGAAATTCAGCCACCCATCAATTTCACCGGTGCAAATAGAGACACAGATCCCCGAATTCAATGTGTCCATCCGGAGTACTATTGCAAAACATCTGACCTTGTATACTTCCTGTTAACGGGACAATTGCTGAAAGGGTGTTCAGTGCTTGTAACAAGTCGACCTTGGAAACTTAAAACGTTAGCAGAGGCACAAATAAACCTAACTGCAGAAATCCTGGGATTCAATTCCAAAGGGACAGAACATTTTTTTCAGCAGCATTTTGGTGACAAACAACAAGCTGCAGAAGTATTGAACTTCATTCAGCATAATGAAACAATATACTCCCTGTGTTTCAGCCCTAACTTCTGTACAGTGCTTTGTTCGTTAGTGGAAAATTTGCTAAAAGGAGGTGTGATACCATCACACATAAATAGTGCAAATGTCTTTTTTTCCTACGTCAACGCTCTCCTAGAAAGATTCGATTGCTCCACCAAGAATTCATACAGCGAGTTGCTAAAAAGTGGGGGATTGGCCTACGAGGGAATTTGCCGCAATGCTGTTATATTTAATGAAGGACAATTAAAGCAGCACAATCTTCAAACTTCTCGTTTAAGCCCACGTTTTATGATAGAAATTCCAAGCAACAAATCAGGTGGTTTTGTGTACGCTTTCACCCATTTTGGTTTGCAGAGCTTTGTCGCCGTACTTGTGAAATTTCAAGATACACCGGGAAATAGACTGATAGATCAGTTCCAACATTGCAGTGACGACAGATTTGAGTTGTTTTCACGATTTCTCTTTGCTCTCTCATCACGACATGTTGTTCATCCTTTTGATTTTTCATTTAATAAACTGTCTTTTGAACCACACCCGCTTATGTCGCACTGGCTCAAACAAAACTGCGAAAAAAATTGCTGCTAAGTTGGAGGAAAGACAATGCCAATTAATACTCTTAAAATTATTGCATTACATTATTGAATTTGGAGACAGAAATACGACGATGGACGCATTATCACAGTTAAACGCAATGCAATTCACAAAGTGCCACTTTCAACCATCTGATTATGCAGCTTTATCAGGGTCACTAATGGAAATCGACACCCTTGAAGAGCTTAACCTCAGTGCCTGTGGTGTAGAACACGATGGTCTTAAGCAGCTAAAAGATGTCCTGCATAAAATCAAAATTCTCAGGTAATTCAACAAACTATCATTTAATCAATAACTGTGCTACAGTTTTGTGATATTTTCTGTCATCCATGTGCTGCTAAATTGAAGGATAAAACATATATCAGCTTGAATGTTTGTGGAACACCTAACTCATCTTTCACCCTTTTTAGTTCCTTTTGCATGTTGGGAGCATCAGTTCAGAATCTTATGCGTATTTATGTCACATGTATCCCTCGGTTTTTCGGTGTTATGTATTCCCCTTTGCTTCCAACAAAACGTATTGGATTTCACGGGAAACATACATATCGCAGAATTGCAGACTCCGACTACAGGAGAGAGGAAACCAACCTGGTACTTGTCAGCGCTTTGAATTGTTAATCCAATTAGCTTTTCAGCAGAAATAAACGTTACTTCCTCAGCCTAATCGTCGAATTGCATTTCAAAATATATTGAATCGTTTTACACTGGAAGTTCGGATAGAATATTTCAAAATACAACGTCACGGCATAAAGAGGGAAATTTTCATCCGAAATCGCAATTGTAATTTAATCATACTCTGAAGTAGATTGCTTGTTCCATATGTTCCCTGCCGACTGTTAAAATTCAGTCAAATCCGTCCTTTCTGTCTTTCATTACCGACTCCTATGGGCGTTTATTTCCATAAAATGCTTATAAAATATCCTTTTAACTAATGATCGCCGCTTCACAGGGAGGAAGTGTGTTACAGGTCATCACTTTCCCAGTCGGAAATCTTTATTCCTCGCATTAATAATACAGATGCAAAATAATCTGCGTACCCCCCTTCGTTAAGGGTCAGCACTTCGGAACGTCTTTCTCCATGTACCAGATCCAAAGCTGCCTTGAATTTTCTGCTTTACAATATCTACATTCATTTCTTTCCATATCCCACGCAAAGCATAGCAGGCGATTGAAGATGACCTTGCTAAAATGCTCATATATGAGACGATTCTAGTATGAAGGCTGTACATTCTCTGATGAATGCCAACAAAGTTAAATTTGCAGTGTTATCGTTCAATGCCGTCGCTTTAAGCATTTTGGCAGGATATCAATTGATCGGCCATATTCATAGAATGATTGAAAGTGCTCGTTACGGCATGACATTTTTCAGCTTTTTGCACGACATAATGCAAGCAACTTCGTCAAACGTAATACAGAATATAGAAATCCATAGCACTTCCATTTCCCCTGTAGTTCTAAATCCAATTAACTTTTCAACACAAAGAAACTTTACCTCTTCAGGCAAATCGTCCCATTGCATATCAAAGCATATTGAATCGTTTTATGCGATAAGTTCGCATAAAATGTTTCAAAATGCAATTTTGTGAGACAAAATCTACAAACATTTAGAAACACCAAGACTGATTTGGGCCAGTCGGCATGGCTTTGTGAGTGGAAAATCGTGTCTCACAAATTTGATTGAGTTTTGTGAAGGGTATAACCAAGAAGGTAGATGAGGGCAGTGCAGTTGTTGTTGTCTACATGGACTTCCGCGAAGCTTTTGCCAAGGTACCAAATGGGACCTTATTGCATCAGCTTAAATTTCACGGGATCCAGAGTGAGGTAGCCAAATGGATACAAAATTCTTTTGACAACAGAAGCCAGAGGGTGATAGAAGACGTTTGTTCTTCAGACTGGAGTTCTGGGGCCAGTGGTGTGCATCAGGATCCGTGCTGGGTCCACTGATATTTGTCATTGATATCAATGATTTGGATGACAATTTAGGAGGCATGGTTAATAAGTTTGCAGATGATATCAAATTGGTGGCTTAGTGAACGGTGAAGAAGGTTATGTAGGATTGCAATGGGATCTTAATCAATTTGGCCAATGGCATGACGGATGGCAGACGTAAATTCATTCAGATAAATGGGAGTTGATGCATTTTGCTCGATCCTCTGCATTCCGAAAGTTACAGAACAAAACGATCCCGCTGTACAGGTTTTAAACTCCTTAAAAATGGAGGCACATGTGGACAGAGTGGCGTAGAAGGCATTTGACATGCTTAGTTTCATTGGTCAACACATTAAATAGAGGAGTTGGGATAAAGTTGTTAAAAAGACGTACGGTGTGTTAGCTTTTATTGGTAGAGGGATTGAATTTAGGAGCCGTGAGGTTATGTTACAACTGTACAAAACTCTGGTGCGGCCGCACTTGGAGTATTGCGTACAGTTCTGGTTGCCGCATTATAAGAAAGATGTGAAAGCATTGGAAAGGGTGCAGAGGAGGTTTACCAGGATGTTGCCTGGTATGGTGGGAAGGCCTTATGAGGAAAGGCTGAGGGACCTGAGGTTATTTTCATTAGAGAGAAGAAGGTTACACGGTGACCTAATTGAGGCGTATAAGATGATCAAGGGATTGGATAGGGTGGATAGTGAGAGCCTTTTTCCTCGGATGGTGATGACCAACACGAGGGGACATAACTTTAAATTAAGAACATAGAACATTACAGCACAGAACAGGCCCTTCGGCCTTCGATGTGCGCCGACCAATATAAAAAGCAATGCCCCTCCAAACTAAACCATTCCCTCTCTTCCATATACTTATCAACTAACCTCTTAAACGCCACCAAACTTGGCGCATCTACAACGCTGCAGGCAGGGCATTCCACTCCCGAACCACCCTTTGGGTAAAGAACCTGCCTCTGATATCCGTCCTATAACTATCACCCCTTAATTAAAGCTGTGCCCCTCGTGCTAGCTTTTTACATCCTAGGAAAAAGGCTATCATGTCCACCCTATCTAAACCTCTAATCATCTTATAGTTCCGATCAGGTCCCCTCTTAGCTCCTCCTTTCTAACGAAAACAACCTCAAATCCCTCAGCCTCTCCTCATAAGACCTGCCCTCCATACCAGGCAACATCCGGTAAACCTCCTCTGTCCCCTCTCCAATGCTCCACATCTTTCTTATATGTGGGGACCAGAACTGCACACAATCCTCCAAGTGCGCCGCACTAGAGTTGTACAGTTGCAACATGACGTTGCGGCTCCGGAATTCAATCCCTCTACCAATAAAAGCCAAGACTCCATATGCCTTCTAACAACCTTCTCGACCTGACTGCCTACTTTCAGGGATTATGCACATACACACCAAGATCCCTTGTTCATCTAGACTACTAAGAATCCTACCATTTGCCCTATACTCTACACATTTATTATTTCTGTCATAGTGCATTACCTCACACTTTTAAGAGGTGGTAGTTATAGGACGGATGTCAGAGGCAGGTTCTTTACACAGAGGGTGGTGAGGGCGTGGAATGCCCTGCCTGCAGCAGTTGTGGACTCGCCTACTTTGGGGGCATTCAAATGTTCGGTGGATAGGCATACGGATGATATTGGAATAGTTTAGGTTAAAGGGTCCACTGGCCGGCGCAACATCGAGGGCCGAAGGGCCTGTACTGCTCTGTATTGTTCTATGTTCTATGTTCTATGTCTTGTTGAAATTGTGCAAGACATTGGTATGGCCACACTTGAAATACTGTGTTTAGTTCTGTTCCCCCTATTATAGAAAGGGTATTATTAAACTAGAAAAGGTGCAGAAAAGATTTACAATACGCTACCAAGACTTGATTGAGTTATAAGGAGAGGGTGGATAGACTGCGACTGTTTTCTGTGCAGCGTTGGAGGCTGAGGGGTGATCTTGTAGAGCCGTATAAAATAATGAGGGGCATAGATCACCTAGATAGTCAATATATTTTCCCAAAGTTCGGGGAGTGTAAAATTTAGAGGACACAATCTTAAGATGAGAGGAGAGAAATGCAAAATGGTCCAGAGGGGCAAATCTTTCACGCAGACGGTGATGAGTGTCAGGAATAAGCTGCCAGAGATAGTAGGAGAGGGAGATTCAAATTTGTCTTCAAAAAAAGCGTTTAAAAATTTGCATGGGTAAGATAGCTTTGGGGAATATGGCCAAGCACGGTGTATTGGGATTTGTTTAGCAGTTAAAAAAGGGCAGCATGGAGAGGTTGAACCGAAGGGCCGTTTCTATGTTGTAAACGTCTATGAGTTTATGACTCTATGATTTTAATCGAAGCTTTGTGATACATTTAACGTGGTACAAAATTTTCCTGATAGACTTACTGTCCAGTTTCCTGGGATCAACTCTCAGCTTTGATCTTAATAAAAAACGTTTTTTTTTTAGCTTTATCAATAATATACTGATGAAATAAGCTTTTCTGGGCACATTGAGAGAGATTTTTCCCTTGCATACGCTTCATCCTATCCTTATTTGAATCCGTATTTGAAAACATTCATCTCTAAAAATCAACGCTGTAAATGCTTTTGAGAGACACTCTGATGTCATAGCTGAGTTACTCGGATAATTATTATTCTTCCAACTGAGTCGCACAAAATATCTCGAGAACTGTCATCTTGTTCTTGTTTCTCAACGTAATTCTCAAAGATGCTCTACACATCAAAAAAAGTGTGAATTATCATAGATATATCGACTAGACGCGTTGTTTAATTAAATCTTTATTGTCAACTCCATTCTTTGTGTACTGTTTACTTCCTCGAGTCCACTAAATCTTATTTCCAGACATTCTTTTTCTCGTAACCAATTAAAAATGATCACATTGTCTTTATTTGATTCATTGAAACATTTCCTTTCAGCTTCTTATTACGCCCTATGTGCATCCTCCTTTTTGTGTCTTCTAATGTTATCCAAAGTTCCATTGCTTTATTCCACAGGTTCCTCTATTTTATAATGGTCCTGCCTCCCTTGCAAATATGGCCATTCTCAATCCACACTCGCAGTTTTCACCGTGCACACCTTTGTCCAATTATTATTTCACTGCACTTCGCTCTCCCTTCCCCCTCCCCACTCACTCTCTTTCACACGCACACAAACACACACACACACACACACACACACACACACACACTCACACACACGCACATACACATTACTATACTGGTCCATTCTACACCACGTTTCGTTATCATTGGCAGAAAAATGTAGTGCGGATGGTCGAGATTGAGAGTTGCACCTAACCCCGAATGTTTCTGCAATCTAAGCAGTTTCCGAATGTTCCATTCGTTCACCAAACAATGAACATATTATTTGCTGCCCATGGTGCTTTCATATTATTTGCTGCTTTCTTCAGAAAATTTTGATCCATATTGCAATAAATCTAATTTCCCGCAGTTTTTGTTCAAATTAAGAATTGCTGCTTGTGATGTATTTGGTACAGATGCGACATGTGGCTCTCGCAGCAGCCTGTCGTGTTCCAATGCCGTCAACATAACAATTGAAAAAGAAAGCGTTCCATTATTATCCGTGATCTAATCAGTAATTTTGTTAGCTTATTTTGTAACTTAATTTGCACCAGGTATATATATCAATACACTAATTAATACCTGCGCTGAATTAATGCACTTTTTTAAAAATCGCAGCTTCATTCTTGTTAATTCCCTTTAGCATCTATTGTGCTAGTAGAGCTTGAAATTTAAAACAACACCTTAAAATTCGAGATTGCCAAGTTCATTTATTACATATAACTTTGAATCCAACATGAGAGTGAAATATGTGCTGTTGTTTGAAATCACTGCTTACAATTATTTAAAAATAAAAGCCAGAGAGATCGCCTCATTACCTGTATGCTCTCTGAATCTTTGGTACTTTGTTCAGATTTTGCTTTATTTGCCCACCCTATCGGACATACCCTTATTTGAACCACAGTCAAACTGAGATTGATTGATGTTTTTTAAAATGAAATAAAATTCCCCAAGTTAAGGTACTACATCGAATCAATTAGGCACTGCACCTACATATGTGAGTTTCGATTCTTGGGGAAGGAAGTTATGTTATCTTTAAGCTTTCAGACATGGACAGCATATGGGAAACCAGTTATCTCTGCTGCTTCATAATTGTAGGGGACGAGGTTCAGTTCGGGCCCATGGTCTGTGAAGAGTATGCAAGTTTGCCCCATGGCTGCATGTACTTCTGATAGGTGCTCCCGTTTCCTCCCAAAATGTGCACGTTAAGTGGATTAGAATATAATTTGACTGGCAAATATTATGTTCACTTCTAGATGACTGGCCTTTCTTCAGATAAACATAGTACTTTTCCGCTCTTAATTTTGGTTATGTTATTTATGAGCAGACTGAATGAAACTAGAATTGGAGATTATGGAGCGAAGGTGCTCTCTTCTGTTCTGACGAAAGACGCTTGCAAAATACAGATACTTGAGTAAGTGAGAATATGTTTATTTATTTTATCATAAAACACAAAATCATACTGCTTGATCAATATGTTTTATCATCGAACAGACAACTATATAAATTAATCAGAATATCTTCCTGATTTGCATTAAGACCACAATTATTTCGAAGTTGAACAAAATATGAATACTGCATGTGCAAGTTTTTCCTACAATTTTCCAAATTCAAAACAATTATTTCTTAATATCATATCATTTTCGTGAGTCTGTTCTTAGTATAAATCGAAAACATGATTATGTTCACAACAGGTTGAAATCTAACAAACTTACGGATGTTTGCGTGCAAGACTTGGTCAATGGCCTCAATGGTAATCGTTCATTGTTGAAATTGGACCTGAGCAACGATAGTCAAAATGGCGAACTGGCTAACTCACTGAGCGACAAATCTATTTCTGAATTACAGAAAATCGACCCCATCAGAGCAGTTATCAAAGAAATTAGGTGTGTTTTGCATTATCTATTTCTTACTTCCATACTGTTCAAAAGTTAAATATATGACTCTACCATAATCATACCAACATTTCGATAAGCAATCATATTATTTCGTGATAAACATATTTACAGGATGAGGATCGTAATGGTGATGTTTTCTGATTAATCGTTAAGAGCCAAGGGTTCGGAGTTACTATTTCACCGCATAAGTTGGAATTAAAAAAGAAACAAAATAGTAAGGGTAGATTTGTATTGAAGAAAATAATGTAAAACCAGTGCACGTCACTTCACCCGAAATTAAAAATAAGACAAGGAGCTAAGTGTTGTACCGCTATCCCTCATGGAAGGTAACGGGCCGTCAATACCCGCATTCGCCAACATGTGTTGTGTAACTTACGTCAGCATATTTCAATATTAATTGGCAGATAATTTGAGTTGTCAAATGTATATCGGCATCAACACTGCAAAACAAATTTTGTGAGATTCTGCAAATGCATTTTTTATTAATGTAATGGTGTTTGCCTCCAAAGAAGAGAAGCTAGCTAACTAAAATGTTCGTCAATGAATAGCAAGACTGATATATCTACTTGTCACTGAGCGCATGAAATAGGCATTTCATGAAATCGATGTTGAAACTGATGTACAAGAGACCCCGTTTCCAAAATCGATTATGTCCCGAACCCGTGGAACGTCAGTCAAAAGATGACCTATCATAATTGGTATGGTGATGAGTAAAGTCAAATTGATGATGGCTCCCCTGAATTACATAGTTTCAAGGTTAAATATTGACAAGACAAATACAATATTTTGAACCGAATTTTTGTCATGAAATTTCCCCGTTGCTTCAAGGCTAGCATTGCCTTTATCTTCTTATTTTCTTTGAATTCATTGGCATACTCGAATATTTCAGAGGGCAATCACGGAACAAGCTCTGTATGATTGATCTTGTGTCAGATATAGACCAATACAGGAGAGGAGAAACATTTCCTTCCCTAACAGACGATAGCAAACCAGATGCCTTTTTACACCAATCGATGATCATTTCGTGATCATTACGAATGTGAATTGCCTTGAATTGCAGATTTAACATCTCAATTTAAAATACATTAGCGTCCATGGCGTATTGAACATTCCTTCTCATAGCATTATCCTGGGCAACTAGATCACTCAATTACACTGTTCTTGCAGGAATGTTAGTCGATATTTACGCATTTCTGTTGAACAACGCTTGGGACATAAATTTTTAGTTGAAAGTCGCCGATTGCTTCAGAGAGGGAACATTAATATCCGTGACGCGACTAACTAATTGTGATGGCATACTTACCAAACTTCAATATTGGTAAGTGGGGAAAGAAGGAAAAAAAAGTGCAGAAGGAATACTAAGGCTCATTATCATCAGTTTGCCACTGGAATGTGTGATTTCCCATACTATAATGTATAAGATAAGTGTGCAACCCATGTCTTATGGACACTGGAATCACTGGATGCGACATTTGTCTGCCAAAACCAGCATGAAAAAAGGGAGTGACCAATAATAAATCCGGCAGCTCAAAGCCGAATATTTTTACGGTCTTATCGGCTATTGCATTCGGCAGAAATTTAGTTACCTACAATCCTAAGGTCTCATTCTTCAGAAGTCTTTCAATCTGGACTTCGGAATGAAACATAACTTGTGACTCGCATGGCTTTCAGTACAGCTATCCAGAAAATTGGAGAAAAGAAGATATATTGTAATGGAGAGGCACCAACCTCATGAACATTGAGCAGAGAATAAGAAATCGATTGCGTAATGGGCACAGTATCATGATTTAAATTAGCTAACAGCACTGCCTTCGTCACTACACATAGATACTTTTTTGAATCCCTACGTATAATTATGAAGGTTGCGCTGTTAGCTAATTTAAATCATGATAATTATGAATTGTTATGTTAGTATGGATAAAGCCAGAAAGAGCTTTTAGTGTAGTCAACGAATTTTTAATTGATTTGAAACTCGATGACATGTAGAATTACAAAAAGTAGTAATATAGAAATTCACACACATGCTTTGTATTTAAGCACTTCATGATTGTAAGACATATGCTATGAAAAGTTCACGTCTTTTAATCTTCAGCACAGGTTCACAAGAATAGAAAATCTACAGTGAAGCACAATTTATAATGTAGGTAAAAAACCTACATTTTGCTATTCGTAGGCAAGATGCGTGTCAGTGCATTTCATGATTGCAAGACGTGTGCTGTGAAAAGTTAACGTCTTTTAATCTTCAGCACTGGTTCACAAGAATAGAAAATCTACAGTGAAGAACAATTTGTAATGTAGATTAAAAAAAAAACAACGGTTATTCGTAGGCAAGACACGTACGGTTATGCGTGTCAGTCACCGTAGCATTATCATCGATAATGCGTGGAAGAAGTTGATAAAGGTTTGCTACCAAACGTTTTTTTCAAAAATAAATGATGAACGTTAAAATACAAATTTTGAATGCAACATTATCACTGTACAGAATAAATGGCAGAATGGAATTGATAATTATTAATTTAATTATTGCTACTGTATATTTCAGATTGATGCACAATCAATTTTCAGCAGAAGGACGACGCATGCTCAAGTCACTGCAGTTATCAGATGGTTTAGTTTTCGTCACGGAATGAAAGCATTTTAACACGTTTTGTGCAAAGGTTTTAATTATATTCAGTAGAAGTAACTCAATCGAATCAGAGTATTTTCTGCACAGGTTTATTGCACCTGCTTCAGGCCGGCAGGATTATAGGATGTAACAAATGTATCTTGACTCCAATCATTAAAATTAAACATTTAATCGTGTGATGCGGAACCAAATAATGGGGCAGCATTTTGATTTCCTTACCATTTTTTTTCTCATTTTTGTCCTTGAGGCATAACGGTTAAAATGTTGCTAATTTAACTTCTAGTTTCTTGCCATTTTAGTTGAGGCTGTCATTCCAGTCAAAACTTCGTTTCACTTCCATCAACCAATTAATTCAATATAGTTTAATCAACATGCAGCCCGCAGAAATGCAGCTGTTGATTTGACACTTTGCAATCTCCCGTAGTAAGCTGAGGTTCTGACTAATATTTTCGTTTGCTCAGCAAATGCTCCTGTTGCTTCTGCCGTTGTGCAAAGAGATATTCTTCACGATCTTGTCTCAAAAGCAAAAAGCAGAAATAGGGTTGATTTTTCTTTTCCCCTGTCGACTGTTATTTTCGACAAATGCTCTACAAATGATGATAACGACGTACGAAGATTGCCACGAATTTGAATCCCTGAACTGAAGAGCAGCTCATTTATCAGTTTCATTCAATTCATCAATGCACGTTATGAGCTTTGGTACTGTGTGATCGATTTAGTGATAATTTCCGTTAACATAAATTTTGCTATTATTTGCAGATATGTATCATTGTGTGATGAATGGCAATTATCTGAAACAATGTTTATAAAAATCATACCGAAGTACGTATGAACAACAAAATAAATACTGCAGACTGCTTGATTAGCGAAATTAAAACAGTGCAAAAACCATATTATTCGAAATGTTTTTTTAACAATGTCGAAATAAATATTGAATTTATCGTTGATGCGACTGTTTCACTTCTAACATAGTTATGCTAAGTTCAATCAATCCTTGAATAGAAACCCCTTAAATAACAGCCCACCCTAGCAGAATACGCCCTCGTCTGACACAACGTGTCCTCACCTTCGTCATTTTCCGGTTAGCTTGTTTTATTTCATCTAACTTAAAAATAAGTCTCTAAGAGTAGCAGCCTGGATCATAGTTAATGTCTGACTTGTGGTATATACTAGAGCGTTCTTTTTCTCTCATTTTGTTTTAACCACAGACCACGATGCGGATTAATTATTTGTTAGATTGGTGTGTTTTCTTGTGTGTTCTAGGCAGTTCAACACCACAAATATTGCTTCCAATTTTCAACTTATCCCTTACCATCACATAATCTACATTCAACACTCCTTTTTTTCCCCTCAATATCTGTCCCTTCTTTTCTAAGGACAGCCTTCGAAATTCCGATCAATATTAATGCAGTAACATCTACTGCCACCTCAATTTCGTGTTCGCACACGTCATGCCTTGTAAGTATCCCATTCTATTAGTCAAGTTGTTTCATCTCAGTTTTGTCTGCTTTGAGGATTCAATCGCCCGCAATATCAGTGCATAGAATCCATGTTTCTTTAACTGATTGTCCACAGTAGTATTCTTAAGAAGGATGTTTAGGGGAAAAGTTTTTTTTTAGGGATTCTTCTTTGCATTGCTAGACATTCGCAGTGAGGCATCGTTTAAGAGAGATTGGTTTGACTTTCCACGGAAGTCAAAAACATTTTGTTCGACTCACGCTAGAAAGAGCTGTTTAGACATATTGGACTTGGCTTAAACGTCAACTCTACTTCGTTTGTGCGCAGAACGGTTAGATCATGAACAGTAAAACGAGGTTGACATGAGTAGCAGTGGTAGCTTAAAAACGGGGAGATCTTAATTTAATTTTTGAATTTAGATGTTACCTGAATTTGTTTGCTGTTGAAGAATGACTGCAAACAGAGAACGCGAAAACGTCTCAATTCTGTCTGAAGAAAGGCTGGGCATGGCAAAGAGTTCTGAAGGGGCAGACTTCCCAGGCATCGTACCGATAATTATTGAAATGGGACAGTAAGAATTCCCTACGGTGGTTGGAGTTAAGCGAATAGAGCCAAACCTATTGATCATAACAATTCCAGGAAGAAGCAGAAAAAAGTGTCGTGAGTGGAAGATATATCGGTATTAAACAGAACGAAAATCAGGGGAAAAAAATAATCAGAGATAATACAAAAGTTTAATGTAATTTTGTCATTGTCTTTGAATGGAAAGTAAAAATAATTGTGAAAAACGTATCCAGCATTCCAGACAAATAAATATTTAAGGGGGAGTTGTCAAACCTGAAAACTGGATTCGTTCTAAAAAGTTCATCTGACATTTCTGGAACGAGAAATTAGGAACATTTGGATTATGTTTTGGAATACAAATTTGATGGAATGCCTATACCAAAATGTGATCCAAGTCTTTTTTGTTGTTAATTTGGGGCATCGGTTGGCGGAGGAGAGGCGTGGTCGCGGGAGTAGTGGCATTTGGAATCTCTTACGTGATATTCATCTCGGGGGATTTTCAGGAGACATTCACACACATTCACTTAGGTTTAGAGTTTAGAGGGTCCTTGGCAATATCTAGTCTGTGTTTTGAAAGGAAATTTATGTCACTAAAAAAAAACAGAAAAAAATCTTGTAATCCGTGTTAACCTCTGAATGCGTGTGTATTCGTTAATTCAAGAGGGAAAACGTGGGATTATTGATTTGAATTTATTTGATTTATTATTGTCACGTGTATAAACTTGCAGTGAAGAAGTGTTGTTTCTTGCGCGCTGTACAGGCGAAGCATACTGATCATTGACAAGGGAACAACAGAGTACAGAATGTAGTGTTATAGTTATACCTAGGGTGTAGAGAAAGATCAACTTAATGCAAGACAAGTCCATTCAAAAATCTGACAGCAGCATAGGAGAAGCTATTCTTAAGGTGTTTGGTACAAGAATTGTGGTAATTCTTGTGAAGTACCACAAGAATTTGTGGTACTTCAAATTCTTGTGAAGTACCACAAGAATTTTTGTTGAGCCCACTATAATTCCTTATTTCTGCAAATGATCTCGTCCTTTTGTGCCCTTTTTTTCTGACAGAAGAACCTGGAAGAGGGAATGTCTGGAGATCCTAATGTCCTTAATTATGCTGGTCGTTTTGCCGTGGCAGCAGGAAATGTACACAGAGTCAATGGATGGCAGGCTGCTTTGCATGATGGAGTGGGTACATTCATAACATTTTTTCAGTTCCTTGCGTTCTTAGGCAGAGCAAGAGTCGTAACAAACTGATACAACTAGAAAAATAAACTTTTCACGCTGTACCCGTGAAAGTTGTGAAATTCCTGACTGACATGCCAAATTTCCTAAATCTTCCGAGAAAGTAGAGACTTTGGTGGGCTTTCTTAACTATAGTGTCAGAATGACAGGACCAGGAAAGATTGTTAGTGATCTGGGCACCTAAAAACTTGGAGCTCTCGACCCTTCCTACTTCGTCCCTTTGAGGTAGACAGGACATGTTCCCCTTTACGCTTCCTGAAGTCGATTGCAATCTCCTCCATTTTGATAACATTGAGGGAAAGATTGTTTTGCTGCACCAGTTCACCAGATTCTCTATTTCAGTCCTGTACTCTGTCTCGTCATTATTTCAGATCCGACTTACAATGGTGTCATCAGCAAACTTGAAAATCGAATTGGAGAGAAATTTAGCCTTTCAGTCATTAGTTATAAGGAATACAGTAGGGGGCCGAGAACACAGCCTTTTAGGGCACCAGTACTGGGGATGATCGTGGAGGAGATGTTGTTGCCTGTCTTACTGATCATGGTCTGTGAGTTCGAAAGTTCAGGATCCAGTCGTAGAGGGAGATGCCAAGGCCCATGCTATGCAGTTTGAAGATGAGTCTTGTCTGAATAATGGTGTTGAAAGCTGAGCTGTAGTCAGTAAAGCGAAGTCTGACATCTTAACTACGCGTTCCAGGATTGAATATAGGGCCAGAGAGATGGCAACTGCTGTGGAAGTATAGCAGCGTTCGGCAAACTATCGTGGATTCAGGTAGTCAAAAATGCTGTAATTACCAAAACGATACTATTGAAGCCCTTCATATGATGGATGTCAGAGCCATGGCCAATAGTCATTAAGGCACGCTGCTTGTTTTTTTTTTAGGTAACATAATGATGGTCGTCTTCTTGAAGCAGATCAGGTTTATGCTACTTTCTCGTTGTTAAGTCTTATAAGCCATCTTGTAGGGGGAAAAAGTCCTCCCGTTATACTTCTACCGAAATGATACCAGAACAAAACACGTATTTTCCGTCTCCGTTGAATTCTCAGTTTACCTTTGCCATTGGATAACCCTCCTCATTAACTGTCCAAGAATATCGTTTGCTTTCCATGACAATCTTCCATACATTATCAGGATCTGTATCTGTACCCCATCTGGAAGGATTGCAAACAAAGAACAAAGAACAAGGCGAGTTACAAGGTGAGAACAAGGTGGGATACAGGGTAATTTGATGAAGTAGATTCAATTTGATTCAGTTGTAGGAGAGAGTGCGAGGACAAAAGACTGTTTATGTGTCAAGAAGCCGGTACCCAGAGAAGTACCACAAGAATTTTTGTTGAGCCCACTATAATTCCTTATTTCTGCAAATGACAATGACTACTACTTACGGGAAGAAGGATTAATAAATTTGAAGATGACACATTTGAGATTGGACAATTGGTTAAGAATGAGCGGAGAGTATTGTGCTATGGAAAAAAAAGACAGACTGATCAAATAGGCAGGAACGTTGTAGATAGAATTTAACACTGAAAAAAATTGAGATGGTGCACTTTGTAAGGAATAGTTTGATAAGAAAGTACTCAAGGAGTGGGAGTAGATTAAGAAGTTTTGCAAAAAATAGTAACTTTGCCCTGATTGCCCGCAGATCTCTGAAATTGGAGAGAAATTTTTATAGCTTGTTGAAAAAAGCATAATGGACAATTGTTTTCATCAATCGCGGCATAAATTACCAAGGCAAGTAAGTCATGTTGAGGTTGTATAGATCTTTGGTGAGGTCACCGCTAGAGTATCGTGTGCAGTTTTGGTTACCACATTACCAGGATGTGAGGATGTGATTACACTGGGGGAATGCAGAGGAGTTTCACTAGGATGTCCCGTGGGATGCAACATTTAAGTTGTGACCAGATTCGGCTTGCATGCTTTCATTGGAGTAGGAAAGGCTGAGGGGCGATCTGATCGAGGTGTAAAAGATTCTGCGGAACATGGACAGAGTAGACAAAGAGCTATTGTTCCCCTTAGTTGAAGCATCAATCAGAAGTGGACATATGATCAAGGTGAGGGGAAGAAGTTTAGGCTGTGTGTGAAGATAGACCCTTTTACTCAGAGGATGAAGATGGTCTAGAATGAGTTGTCTGGTATGATAGTAGAGCAGAGTTGTATCGCATGTTTTCTAACGTATCTGACTGAGTACCTGGCAAATCTTGACGTTTATGTGCCAGGTGTTGGCAGATGGAATCACGTGGGACTTCCGGTATTTCTAATAAGCCGCGTGGACTCGATGTGCCCATGGGCCTCTTCTGCACTGTATGATTCTATGATTCTATCTCTTTCCAAATTAGTCTTGTCACATCCAAAGATCTCAAACACTCATTTCAGGCGAAGTACTAGGTTATACTCTTTCATTTCCGGAATTGTATTTGCTGCTTACAATTTCCTGTTTCTGCATTAGGGCGGGTAAATACAGATTGTTAAATAACACACCGAATACCGCTGTTGCTCCCCAAAGAGTTACTCAGTGAATCCGTTTCTATGTCATTTTAATTGAGCATCTTCATCAAGCTCTTAAACTTCCGTGCTGACTCTGCCATTGCATTCCAGATATATTCAACAAGAGACGAAGCATATCCGTTCCATTATTGGGAAAACATCGAGTCAATGCCAGGATCTACGTACCACTTTTCAGTTATTAGTTTTTACTCCTCTTCAGATTTCAATCTCACTTTGTTTTTTACTTTTCGACAGTTATCCTCATTATGCTATCATTCACACTATGCGCTAAGATTTGCTTCTTACATAAATAAGATTGTGATATTGATATTCTGCGGTTTATAGTTTGCAAAGCTTATATTCGACAGTAACATGATGCAGGAAAGAAGGGCGCTAGAAAACTGGATATTATCTAAAACAAAACATATTTCAAAAATTAATTTAAATGAGTAAGACATAACACGGGAGCTCCAAGCCGTGGTTTGCTCCCCTTTCTTCACGTGGCATGCTGCAGGTAGTTTCACTCCACCGGCTCAGGATGTGCACAGGAAGTGTCTCCAGCTACAGTTCCTATACGCTCGTGTTTCAGAGCTGGAATGACGGCTGGAGACACTAAAGAGCATCCGCCAGTCAACAATTATCGTGGAGAGGGATGGTCACATCGTAGGCTCAGACTTCACTGGCTGGAAGCGAATGTGTGTGCACCAAACAAAGCAAGAGAGGTAGGCAGGTGGTGCAAGAATCTCTTGTGGCCACCCTCTGCAAAATAGATGTACCACTTTCATACTGTTGAGGGTAATACTGTTTCAAGGGAAAGCAGCAGCTGCCAAAATCTTTGGACCACCATGGTTCTGTTACAGAAGGAGTGAAAACTGCGAGGAGTCGAGTTCAAGGGAATAAGCGGGCGTTTCTGTGGCCGCAAACGAGACTGCAGGATGGTATGATGCCTCTTTGGTGGTAGGATCAAGCATGTCTCGGATAAGGAACATGCCATTCGGGATGGGGACGGCGAACAGCCGCTGGTCACGGTAAATATCGGCACAAGCGGCATAAATATAAATCATGGATGAGAGCCCAAAAGCAGAATATAGGGAACGAGGGGGGAAAAGTCAAGGAATCGGACCTCAAATGTGGTGATCTCAGATTTACTACTGCTACCAAGTGCAAGTCAAAATAGAAATGACAAGAACTGTCAGATTAATAGGTTACTGAAGAGGTGATGTCAGGGAGTGGGTTTCAGATTCCTGGGTATTGGGATAGGTTCTGGGAGAGTTGGAAACTGTTCAAATTGGACGGGTTAGGCCTGGGCGGACTGCGACTGATGTTCTTGGGAAACAGTTTGCTGGAGTGGTTGGGATGGGTTTAAAATAACATGCCAGGGCAGTGGGAACGTCTGTAAGGATTTTGAGAAGGAGGAAACGACGACAAAAAGCAAAAGCAAACAAACGAAAAAGAAACGTGATAAGTAGAGGCACCAAGGATAACATTGAAACAGGAATATTTAAAAAAAGAACAAAAAACAAAAGAAATCTACAGCACAGGAATAGGCCCTTCGGCCCACCAGGCCTGCAAAGATCATGCTGCCCTACTGAACGAAAAGTCCTTATCCTTCCGGGGGCCATATCCTAGTCCCATCCTATTCATGTACTTGTCAAGATGCCCTTTCAAAGTGACTACCGTATCTGCTTCCACTACGATTTTCAGGCAACCATTACTTTCTGTGTGAAAAAAAAATCCGCCTCGGACATCTCGTTTGAACTTTGTCCCAATTTGACAACACAAGTTACGTAACAGGAATGTCCGAAAATGCAAGATTTGGTGAGAGGGGTGAACTGAGGGAGGATAACAATTCTGGAGAAATGGTGCTGGGAAAATTGATTGGATGGAATGCGGATAAATCCGTAAGGCCTGATAATCTACATTCTTGAAAATCCTTTTAAGAAGGACAACTTAATTGGAACACAGTGTCACTATTAATAATGAAGAAGCCAGAGTGTCAATGTTGTAGATGCGAGGAAAGATAAACGACCCTGGCAGATGTACGGCAATTGGGCTTTCTTAATAGCATTCGATAAGGTGAGTTTAAAAAAAAGGTGTGCAAGTTAGATGGATTCACCATACCGCATTACCCCTTAATGTCCCAATTTATGCAAGTTAGGGAGAATAGCGTGACAAATATATGAGATTACAAGAGCAGGGCGTGGAGTAATCCCCTGCTCTTGGATAAGATGGTTTGACAGAAAGTCGGGGCCTCCTTCTTCAATGTAAACCTATGTCCCCTAGTATTTCTCGTTTCCACTCTAGGAAAGAGCATCTGACTACCCAAAAGACAACACATCCTGCGAGATGACTGAATGCCTGCAAGCACAAAAAAAAACATTCCGAAGGTCTGCATGGCTCTGGAAGTGTTATTACGTTGCAGATGAAAATAGACTAGACGTATCACATTGAGATATCATACATTTCTTAATATGAATACTCTGCGTCTCAAGAGACGTCACAATTTCGAATGTTCTAAAGGTGCTAAAACCAAAGGCATTCGGAGCGTCCGTGATTCCAAACATTAATGTATACTTCGTGGATTGAGAGACACAAGAAAATATAATTCATCTTGCGTTCATGATAATTTGCACCTTTATAGAACCAAAAGATCACCACATTATCACACGCTAAATTTTGAAACAATAATTGCATCATGCAGGTCTTCAGTCGAGAAGGTCACAGTTTTACCTGGCTCTTTATATGTCATACCTGATGTGTGCTGCTAGGTTCGTCCAGACACACATAGCGCTGTTCAGTTTTTGTAGCTATTCTATAAGAAAAAAATGGTGGCACAGCGTTTTCGACACTGGGGCTTCCGTATCTTTCTATTGACCAGACAAAAAGTGCCATGTACATGATCAAATATTAGGAGTCATGCAATTATTTAGGCTCCCTGGAATTATAAGCCAGAGTATCCCTGCATGTTTTTTTTTTTTGCCAATTATCTGCTTTGCGGATAACCAGAACGAATCTAAGCACTGGCTGAACGAATAAACAACACATTGACATCTCTGTAAAATTTGACTGCCTGAGTGCAAATCCCTTACATAGGCCAATATCAGAATATGGTCTGACTATTTAGATACCAAAACAAAACTCATTATGCTGTGCCCAAGAGTACACGATATACTTTTCCAATTATAATTTAAGATCCTCAATCTGGCCCTGTTCAACTCAATAGCTTTGGATAATCTGGCAGCCAAATTTCATTTGGCCATATTATTATTGCAAATATCTAGAAGCCATTAATAATTAAGGACTCGATAACCACAGGCTTCTTTAGCATTCTACTCATCAATTGCACTTGATGTACTTGTTTTGATCCTACAGGTGCTTTGGGCCACCTTGTTGTCTAAGGAGGGGCATACACGCGATGGGTCGTGAGAAGACTGCTCTTGGACCTTTTTCGAGAGTATCCTACTGCTTCACATCGTTAGTGTATGCTTGACCTGGACCATCTGATAGGCAACACGACAGCGCAGTGACTATAGCTGTGCTGTGCAGATACATGGATTTGGGCCTGTGTCTGTGGGAGTTTGCGCATTCTCCCCGTGCTTGCGTGGGTTTTCTCCGGGAGCTCCGGTTTCCTCCCACATCCCAAAGATGTGCTCTTAGGCTAATTGGCAAAACAAATTCTCCCTAAATTGTCTCAAATTTGGTTTTTAATCCATAGATCTATAAACATGGACAGCGATCGCGTGTAGAAGTGGGAACATCGAGGTGGCGGCGCGGGCTCGTTGGCCGAAGGGCATGTTTCCCATGCTGTTTTGTTCTTTGTTCTTTGTACTTATAGCTCACTGAAGGCCCAATAAATATGATATCTAAAACAGGTGCAGCGATCCTGTCCTACATTCCCCAAGACACTTCAACATCCCAGGCTATTTGCCCCATTATAGTTACAATCAGCGTAACTTTTCTGGCATCTCATATTTTCATATTTTCAGCTCTGAAGCTTTATTATATTCACTGACCTTAGATTTAATTGCACAAATGTAAAAATAAGCAGGTATGCTTCGGAAATGGAAAACTACTGCATGTGAAATTAAACGGCTTCTGATTAAAATTATATAATTAGAGGTGTGACGGCAAGCATATTTGCAATGCCGAACCATCAAGTAGAATAAATGTGGACATATTTTACTTTTGTACGAACCGTAACATGTCCATAGTTAATCGAGAGTTGTTAGTACATCCTATCTGTGAATAAGGAGATGCTGATTTAAAGAGAGAATTGATACATCCTGGGCGCCATTCGAACAGATAGTAGTCGGAATTGATAGATTCCATTCTCCCAATAAGGAACTAGAAGAATACAAGAGAAATTCATTGAAAAATATTTCAAAACTTTTATGGTCGTTTGATCTGGAATGGCCTGTGTAGTTTTATATATATATATATATATATACATATATTATATGTATGTATGCAACATACGAAACATGTGAGTACTGATACATAAAGTTAATTAACTGGCAATCAAAATCACACGTTCGCTTTGAATGGGCGCAAATATCCGTGTTTTTTTCCAGGAAAGTTTTATTGGAGCTTTTCAAAAACAAGACCTCAGATTAATAAACTGTTTTTGGCAAAACATTAAATTAAACAACCACAGTGGCAACACGGATTGAATGTATAGATCTTTTTTGATTACATTAAAAACTGACTGTTAAAAAGAAACTGACGTGCGCATTACCAAGTCAATGCTTACTGACATTGAAACAGGTAAAAAAAAAGACTGATAATCATTGGAAAGGCAAGGAATCCCACTTGTTTACATAGTACCTCAGATATTGATATAACTATGTCTCACATTGTTTGTTGGTCCTTCAAAGCTATATTGGTGCTCTACATTCCCTTCTGCATACATTTCTCCATCTCATTACCCCAAAACAAAAGGAGTTTTTTGTATCTAAGGTGATGTTGCCTTGCTTTTCTTCATCAGTATTTTAAGCTACCATGTTTCTAAATTATCAGTTTGTTTTGCCGATTTCCTACTGTGATTGAACAGAAATTGTATCAAAAAGTGAGTACTCAGCCTATTTGTCTGAAACTTTTTTAGCTATTATATTCCCTGACAGAAATTACATCTTCCTCCTGAGGTTTAACCTGACTTTTGGCAAATTAGAAACCTATTTCAACCAGTGAGTTATACTCGACCACATTGTGTCACAGCACTAAGATTACCTATTGCTATTCATCGCTAGTCATCAATTATTCACTTCTATACGCCACAGGAAAAAAAAACATGCTCATACATCAATAACGACCCGGAATTCATTGTGAATAGGCAATTACAACTATTGACATACGACCGGAAGACCATATGAAATAAGAATGTTTTTCCCCCCGTAACCGCTGATCCACTTATTGATCAAGGACTTATCTCTGGCTTAAAGGCATCAATGACCTGGCATCCATAGCCTTCTATGGTAAGGAGCTCCACAGATTGGCTGAAGAAATTCCTCCTCATCTTTGTTCAAAAGTTTCGATCCTTTAGCCTGAGGTTGTGTTCACTGCTTCTATTTTTTTTTCCCAATTAGTGGAAAAGTCCTCTCTATGTCCACTCTATCCAGGCCCCGCAGTATCCTGTAAGATTCAGTAAGAACCCACTCCCCCCCCCCCCCCGCTCCCCCACGCCGCCCCGCGCAATCCTTCTAAACTGCAAAGGGCAGAACTCCAGGGTTCTCAACATTTACTCATACAGAAAAGTTAGCATTCCAGGCAACATTCTTGTGAATTCCTCTGCACCCTTTCCAAGGCCAGGATATTCATCCTTAGACATGCGGCCCAGAACTGCTCACAATACTCCAAATGGGATCTGACTAGAGACTTATGCAGCCTCATAAGCGCATCACTGCTCTTATATTCTTGCCCTCTCAACATGAATGCTAACATTGGATTTGCCTTCCTAACTGCCGACTGAACAGTTGGAGCAGCTGTCCTGCAGAGTAACAAATTGGAGCGAATACTGCTTATATTTTATTATTAGCGGACGAAATTTTCACAGTGCCATAAATATAAAAAAAAAACATGCAAACTCATTAGTTTTGGGTCCCTTACATTTCTGAGCTGTGGTATTGTAGGCAGCTTTCGTCAGCTCATTTTAGGTAAGGTTGCACGACGCCGAAAGTGGAGAAACATGTGTTCAAGAGTATGGTATTGCGTAAACAGATTGCTAATGCTTTGATTCTAATCGAACCAAATGAAATGAGCAATGGGTGACTACTTGTAATTACTGAAAATGAAAGTGCTGCTTAAATTGTGAATTAGTGCATCAGGATTTACAAGACATAAGCAGAAAGCAGGAATGATCAACTTGAATGGCAAACTATTTAAAGATAGGAATGTAACACATTATAATGATTTCTTTTTAAATCACTTAACAACAAGTAAACATAATTTGTATTAATTACCACTGAGGGGCGAATGGTTACTTTGATCAATTAAGGATGCTCAAAATTTATATTCATTAATCAGGCCGAATAATTGATGCTGTAACAACAAAAGTTGATAACCATCACTTAACAAATGGCCTCTCTAAACAATAATCTTTAGCCCTTAAACAGAAGTGTCTGTCTATATGAAAGCACAGTGCAGAGCAAAAAATTCACTAACTAATCTATCTGTAGAGCTATAGTTGGCTTCTCATGTACATACATTCTGTTGTTGAAATACAATGGCAAACCCCAATACAAGAAACGTTGATTAATGCCACATTCATTCGGTATCATAATGTAACTGGCAAACGTGATCAAAGTTTCAATATTAGAACACCTTTTATCAAGACTGGCAAGGCTGAATGGCAATTGTTATGATGTATGATTAATACTTCTGAAATGAAACATTAATTAATATATAATAATATAACTTAAGGAATTGCAGAATTTGTGTTACAGGGCGTCTTAGAACTCTACCCAAAGAATCCTAATTTATTTACTTATTCCCTAATCGTAACACAATTAAGACTTTTGACTTGACCTGTTTCCCTAAAGAACAGTTGATGGAACCAAATGCATTTCCTTGTGACATAGCTAAATTCTTACGCAGGAAATGTTAGACAGAATACCCATAAAGCTGAATCCGGGCTTATTTATTTCATCGAATTCCATACCCTTACTTTTGTCCATCCTACTGACACCCAGCTACCGACCCACTTCATCCACTTACAAACTGTGATTTCTTCCGTCTGTCTTGCTGCAATATTATCATGGATCCACAAAACACCTCACCCGCTTGCCACTCAAAACATCTACCGCTGCTGCCATCTAGCGCGCATCCTATGAACTACCTCACCTACTTCGGCCTCAACGACACACAACTGTATCCGCCAACTGACTCATACACTGAGCGTCTTGCCTAATTGGCAAACTAATGACCAATCACCTCAGCCGCATTCCGGTCACACCACATACCACATTAAGGAAATGATTCCACCAACAGAACACTAATTCAGCCCAAACACTTGCCTGTCTATCGCACCCAACCATTCTACTCACGTAGCTCACAAGCTAGTCACTCATTCATTCACCTATACATCTTTTTTTAGAAAAAAAAATGCAGCACAAAGATCTGGGAAATGAGAAGGCAGTTCAGCCCTTGTAAGCTGTTCTGCCATTCAGTATCATGGAAGATCATCTATCTCAATGCCAGTGCCCTGCTTATTGTAACATAGCCCCTGATGGCATTAAATTCTAAATATTTGTCTACCTCTGTCTTGAATACATTCAGTGACTTGGCCTCCAAAACATTCTGTTGTAGATAATTCCATATGTTCACTACTCCTTGAGATTAAAAAAAAGTTTTTCTTCAAAAAGCCCTAAATGCTCACCTCGTATCCTGAGACTTTGTTCCCAGGACTAAATTCCAGCATAGGTAAAATATCGCCCTGTACCTCGCCTGGCTAACCCGTTAGAATGATACATATTTGAGTCAGTTCTCTTTCATACTTCCTAATTTCTAGTGAATGCCTGTCCAGCATTCTTTGCACTCTTTTTCTCATGGAACAATTCAGTCGACAGCAGTTTCAGCCTCATCAACTCTCAGTATACAACTGCATGACAAATTTGAGTTTTAGGGGGAGATCAAAACTGCACATAATACTCCAGCTGTGATCTCAATAATGCCCTATATAATTGCAGAAAGAAGCTCTAATTTTGAGCAGAATTCCTCTTGCTGTTAAGCCCAACGTCTATTTTTCCTTGCAACATCTGGTTTTCACTTTCGTTGACTGCTGCTAAAGGACAGTCAGATCCCCTTGTACATCAAATTGTCC
This sequence comes from Sphyrna mokarran, assembly GCA_024679065.1. Taxonomy (NCBI): domain Eukaryota; kingdom Metazoa; phylum Chordata; class Chondrichthyes; order Carcharhiniformes; family Carcharhinidae; genus Sphyrna; species Sphyrna mokarran. The sequence continues at coordinate 5,650,319 of JAGIQG010000014.1, read as the reverse complement.
ACTATTCCACCACTTGCCCGATATTTAAATAATTTTCTTCCGTTCTGTCCTTGACATATTGTACAACTTCATATTTAACTACATGTTTGCTCGGTGTCTCACCATTCATTCAACTTATCCAATCTTGGAGCCCCCTTCCATCTTACTCACATTAACTCTGGAATTGTGTCTAACGAGGTGAGTCGAAAACAACGTCTCAACGCAAACATCACCGAAATCATTGGACTGTTCCTTCCAGATTAGTTTTGCAATGATCAGAAAAATGATGTTCAAGTCTCTCAGGCATTAATTTTTGTTCGGCAAGGATATAAACTACCATGGAACAAATTGTAAAGAGATGCAGAATAATACTCCGGATTGACCATGATAATATTGAACTGGGAGCTCACCTATATTGGCCATCTGGACATTTTTCCCAGTTCACGAAATATATATTTTTCAGAGTTGGAATGAATCTTATTAAACAGGCAAAAACACGCGAAGAGAAAAAATACAATAATGTAACATATCAATTCGGATAGGCCATTGTCAACATTTTTTAAAAAAATAAACATAACAATCTTTGATCTCTTTCTACTTAAGACTTTTTTCTGACATTCGGTTAATAAACAACTTTTGCAACGATGAATGCAGATACAGGTTAACATGCACTATTTACTTAATCAGAGATTGAAGTGGCAAAGGAAACTTGGTACTCTTTCATACAAATGGTATAATGCTTCACGACTTATTTTGATAGAGAGTTCCAATCTGTAGAGAATGCAGTTAATTAAGATCGTTATCTACAAATGTTGCTTGTGTGCAAGGAGTGGTTCTGCCGAACTGTCTGAAGGTCGTCTTTATGACTATATGTGGTAACTGACCTTTACCAGTATGTGATCATTTGGCAGTTGGAATCTCACATTGATTTACGCACAATGTCTTGAACCTGGAATGTACGTTTGAACACGAGGTAGGAGCTGGATTGTATGAAGCAGAATTATTATGATCTAGTGTATTAAAATGTGGCCTTTGCCGATTATCGGCAAATCACTTTTATTCAAACGTTTAGGTAAATCATATGGAATAACATCGATTATGCGTTTAAAATAAAAACTCATTGCGGCAGTTTCTGTGAACAGATATCTAAAACGTCGTGTTTAATGCAATAACGCTTTTGAACAGTACAAAGAAACTTCGATATTCACAAATATATTAAAACAACACCAAAGTCCAATACGTAATAGATAAAACTGTGAAACGTGAGTAAAGGATTGCTCATTTCCTTGCAAACAAAATGTAAAACGAAATATTGGAGATTAGAAGGGTGGAGGTTGGGGTGCTTAGATTGGGGAAGTTGAATTTTCGGCTTCTCCACTTGCATACATGGCTAGGTACTGGACCAGGTTAATGCCAACAGTATGAAACTGCAGCAGTTCCAGTTGAGGTCGAATCGGAGCTCCCTTCCTCCATGGATACGGATGCGGGAAATTTAATGTGAAATTCAAACAATTTGGAAATACCTGCTTTCGGGTAGAAGGCGAAGTAGAATTGAAGGTAGATGCTTTATGTTTGCAGTACATAGAATATTGGTCACATTAGTGGAGAAACAACACACTGTGTTGGTACCTATTCTAAACAGTTTATATGGAAGTAAAGGAGAATATAGAAGTGAAGGAGCATTATAAGGATAGCTCTGGTTGGTGGAGGATGTGGTCAATAATTATTTTACGAAAATACTTGACAAAAAACCTTGTTAACAAAATTGAGGCGTCTGAAAAAACGAGTCTGTGTCTAGTACGTTCAAAATGGCGTTTTGAGATCTTAAAAAGGAACATTTATGGTTACTTTGGCTGTCGAAACTCGTGCTCATTAATGGGTCACTACTTGGATCACACTTTTCTTTCTAAATATGACTGAGTTGAATCTTAGAATATAGAGTAAAAAATCTATATGTCTAATAATACAAAGTTTGGCAGGGATGAAAAGAAATGTACTGGTTGCGACGGAACATATGTTGACCAACACAAAGCGCAATTATTTCTGATAAATTAGGTAGGGATTAGAGAAGCAGGACTTTCTGAGTTTTAAAAGAAGTGATGAGGACAAAATGCATGGACCTGATGAATGAGTTCCCAAGAACAGAAAGACAAACGTCTGCATTGAATATTGACATTGGCAAGGCGTATTGACGTGTATTAGTGTACGGGATTTCCTGAATAAATGCATCAAGTACAAGAGCAGGTTAAATTTACTAAACATTTTGAAAGGTCCACTAATGCTCTAATGGAGGTATTGTGTCTGTATACCTTCGTCACCATTCGAAGGAATCTGTGCTTAATTGAGAAATTGCATTGACGATTTACCAGATGGTTCAGCTTGGAAGAAATTTATGTTATCAGATAGTTGGGGAAAATTGGAGTTATTTGCTTTGTAACTGAAGAAATCGCTGGCACTCTTTTGGAACGATAAGCACTTATGTAAAGCAAAACAAAAGCGAGTCAGATCACTGAGCTGCACCAATAAAGAATGATGGACAAGAGTGTGTGCTTCTGGGTAAGAGCGCGCTGAGATCTGAGAGCGCGTTTTATTTTAAGGAGCGACTGATCATGATATATGACCATGGAAAGATTGTGAAAACATTTCTGCGTACGGGAAAGCAACATAATACGAACAAACAAAGACATGAACTTTACGTTAGAGAAAGCGTATGCCACTCTCGACCATACTGCATCATTGAATTGATTGATCTAATTATAAGCTCAACACCGCATTTCGGCATGCTGTCAATAAGCTTGGTCTATTTTGTTTATCAAGGAAATATTTTGCGCTGCCTTAAGAAAAATGCAAGATTGTTAACTGAACTGCATTTTGAAGATGGACATTCCTGAACATTTTGCTCCTCTGAGGAAAACAAAATCTCTTTACCTCAATCTAAATGAAAACATTGTTAAACGTTGAATCCCAGTGCTAAATTCTCCGGCATCTTCTTCATATTCCTTAAGTCTGTCTCCCCTAGCATCTTCATGACGTCAATGAAGTCGCCTCTTACTTTGCTAATCTCTAGTTGACTGAAAGCTAAACATTCCAAACTTTTCCTCAAAGGACAGCTCACCAATTCGTGATATTATCATTGCCGGCCTATGGGATAAAACGGTTGACTTGTGTCTCGTGAAATTTCTTTTTGTAAAATACGGCATCAATTATTTTTGACTGTAGATGTCTTTAAACGCAATATACTGCATGGAATTTACATACACACTAGCAGAAGTGTCAAAAGCTTTGGTTTACATGAGGCAGAAGCAATGTAAAAAAAAAGACATTCCGCTGAAAGAAAAATACATAAATGCAATGTGGGCAAATGAATTAATGATCAAATATTAACAGCGAAGTAAAAGTGGGGAACTTGTAGAGCTTGCAGTGAATGAAAGAATGGCGGGACCGCTTTTCATTAAATGGACTGGATTACTAACTGTTACGTGATGGATTTCATGATAAAATCATCAAGTAGCATTCGAGGAAGCTGGGTGGATGTTATGATCATGTGTGCATTTGGGCAGATTTTTCAGTCTACAAGGGAATGCAATACAAACAAGATCTGTGTGTTTCTGCTTGTGCTCTTGTTTTCTTCGTCATTACAGTTAGTACTGTTCGGTTAAGTGAAATTTCGTTATTTATTTCGATTAGAAAGATTTCATTTCAAGGAACCCATCGACCATCTACGTTATGGCCTCAAGTCACCACAGTAATACTCAGTATACTCAAAACGTTCTCGATATCACGTGGAAAAAAGATGAATAAGTTGAAGGCTGGAATTTTTGGCTGGAGATCTCTGCAGGGACTGAGGTGGATGATCTACTCTGAACGTCAGAGTGAAGATTGTAACGAATGCCTCAGCATGTTTCTTTTGCCCTGACGTACCGATTCCCCACTTAATTGAAAATAGAAATATGTGTTACATTCCTATCAAGTTAATTGTTCAGATGTGCACCACAATTCATGGCTGGAAGTGGTTTGGAGTGCAGATTTGATCCATTAGTAGTCGGGTTTGCTTAGTTCTCTGTTTCAGTTTCTATTTATTCTGGATCGCACAGTCCAGCCTTGCTGTTTCACCGCTTTGGCACTTAATTTTGCATGCCACGCTGTACTTCTCGTTGCAAAAACATGTTTATCATCCAGCTTAGCGGTAATGGTGGAGTAGAAATATGCCAAGCTGTATGGTTACAGATTCTGGCTGGCTATAATTCTGATGCTGTTGATGAAAAACATTGACTTATGTTTGTTCAGACGTGATTTGGTAACACTGTTTGAAATTGAGATATTTTAGCGTGGAGCAGAACATTTGGAAAATATACTCAATCTGAACATGTGATACTCAATATGATTCCCAATGATACTATCATATCAGATGCATTTGAAGCAGACAGATTAGTGAGAATGGTTCAAGTGTTCAAGTATGTGTCTCTTTCGTGCTGATTAGCTAATCACCCTGTTGCAGACATCAGCTACAAGTGATTCCCTTCAGACCTGGAGTAGCCTGTTCTGTCATGCTGTTACTGAAAAATAACTTTGTTGGATGACATTGAAGTTCACAATCCAGACTACATGTTGTGCTCTTGCCACCCTATGCTTACTTCATGCAGTCCACCACGCGAAGTATGTATTAACAGCTGAGTGCAAGGGGCTGGGCAGTAGGTAATGATCATCAGAAAGTACTAAAATCTGTTGCATCATCAACATTTTACTTCCACCATAAGATCAGAAGTGATGATGATATCTACTGGCTGAATGAACGATCAGCATATTTTGTGAAACATCAGATACTGGATCAAACAACGTCCAGGTAGAACTCACAACCTCTCTAATATCCAGGTATCAGTTGGCATGAGCATAACAAGATTTGTGCGTCATGAATGTTTGGCAATGATGCTATCAAACAAGAGAGAATCTAAACTTCGTTCCTTGAATAGGGTATGATTACCCTCATTCATCCCCAGCTATCAATATCCTCAGGTTACAACTGATGCGAAACGCAACAGAAGTTGCCTTATTAAAATCATGACTTCAGGAGCACGTCATGCTCTAGGAAACCAACATACTCCGAACTCAATAAACCTGTCCACAAACTACAAGGCACACATCAGGAACATGATAGGAATGCTATCCCTTCCTACTGGATTACAGCTCCGACAAAGCTCAATAAGGTGAATATGTTTCAGGATGAAGCAGCTCGATTGATAAGCACATCTTTCACAAGCATAAATTCGATCACCACCCTGAAGAGACATAGCAGTGTGTACCATCTGCAGAGATGCAACAAAAAGAAATAATTAGGCTTCATTCGCAGCATCTTCGAAATCCACCACCAATACATTTGAAAGTGCAAAGGCAAATATAAATTGGAATATCATCTCTTGCAAGGTCCTTTTTCAAATCACTCAGTATGTGGACTTCGGATTATGTACCCGTTGCTTCACCATCTCTGGGTCACTATCCTGAATCCATTCCCCAACACCACCACCCCCCCCCCCCCCCCCAACCACCACCACCACTCACCAGCACTACCAAATGACATTACGAGTGTACAACACTTAAGGGACTGCAGCAATTCGAGTAGTTAGCACCAGCTTCTCGAAGAAAATTTGGTATGTATAATAAATATTGGCTTTGCCAGTGACATGCACATGCCTTAAATATAAAATGGGCTGCAATATTTTAAAGTGGAAATTACCAATTTCGGCTGGAAGAATAAATGAAAAGCATATTATCTAAATCTTGGGAGACTGGAAATCCCTGAGCTCAAAAGGGATCTTGCTATCGTAGTACAACAATCCAAAAAGACAGATTCGACAATAATTTGGGAAAGCAAATAGAACGTTCGCTGTTATTGGTCCATCAAATATTGGATAGCAAGGTTTCATCTGAACAGAACACCAATGAAACCAGAGCAGGAGTTGATGAATTGTTTTGGTACCCTCATTGATGGAAACAGTTTGAGTCAGTTCAGATACGCTGCACCACATAGCAAACGTGAATGGACGTGTTGTCTTATGAGGCATCGTTGGATAAGCTAGTTTCAAATACACAGGAATTTAGAAGCATAAGTTACAACAAGATAGATGCAGAGGAGCCTTCGCAGGATTAATATTGAGGAAATGTACGTTCTCTTAAGATAACCTAGAACTAGGCGTCACTGTTATTGAGGAAGTTAGGGCACAGCAATTGAGAAAATCAAAGTTCCTTAATTGTCAAAAGAAATCTACCAAGCAATGGAAAATGCGTACCTGCAAATGAAACCATTCGTGAAGCCAATGCCTGCGTATTCAGGATAAACTACTAATCTTCACCTTGTGTAAGTTCTGTAAACATCTCATACCTAATCTTCACCAGAGGATGGAAAATGAGAAAATTCTATCACAAAATAAAGAAGAGCAAGATATGGAACATTTTTTTGCTAATTATGAATTAGCACGAAACAGTTTTCTGTTGGATAAGAAAGGACAGAACTATACTATGACTGATTGACAAATAAAGGATTAGAAAGTTGCTTGTTCCTCATTTGTTTTAATTAGCTATAACTGCTAAATTGATTAGGTGCACCAACAGAACATCATGCAATGCATTGTGCTGCCCCATGTTCTCAATCATGCGCAAGTTATTAAAACTTGACAATTGATTTCTCTGTGTTTAAGTTTCATTTCTACACAAATCGATTTGCTGTTTAAGTGATGCGTGTTTCCAAACCTGATGACATTGTAAAATATGCATTAACCGACTAAAAATGTTGTCTCTTCTTCCTCCAAGAAATTAGCTTGTCTTTACAAGTTATTTCCTGAAAATGTGGTGCAAACAGATTCTTTGGTTAGTTTGGGGGCACAATTCCATACCTGCTTGGTAAAGAAAAAGCGATACACCAAGAAATCTAGGTGAGGTTCAAATTTATGATTACTATTGAAGAAAGCATGAATTTTAATAAGTGGCGAAACATGCTCGAAGAGCCGAACACTACCTCTACTCTTTGTTCCTAAGTTAATATATATTAGGAGGAAATATCACATGAATAAAACGATTAACAGAGTAAGGCTTTACAATCGAAAACTAAGCAATTTAGGGCAAAAAGGAGACAGAAAATAAAACTGCCAGAAGCGGAACAGTAAACCACATTTGTCACTCGCATCAAAATGAATCAGAATCTTTAGGCAGCAGTCAATACTAAACACATCGTAAAAGGTAGTTGGAAGCCTCTTGGAAACACAGGATAGTGTATGACGAGTTTAACAAGAGGAGTCTCGAACAGTTAATGAAAAGTACTGTATCAGTGCTTATGGAAGAAATAAATGTGGATGGACTTTCAGGGGACGCAGAATGCCGCTAGCAGTGACTGCGGTGGAATTTCTGATCGAAGTTTACTGGAACTCTTACCTACGCTTAGAGATGATAATCCACATAGTTAGGAAACTTTATATATGAACTTACAAAAGGAGAATGTGGGGATAGCAGCTATGTTTCTTGGAAAGCATAACAGGGGTAGAAGGACTGGGAGGAATCATATTCATATTTTTTTTGTTAGGCGGCACAACGTAATAAGACGGCAAGCTCACTTTTTTAAATGGTACTTCAAATAATTATTCCAACAGTTTTTCATTAAGCTTTGTTTCTTCCCATTAGTATTTCTTATTGTCAATAATTAACTGAGTTCCTGTGAATAAAATTGAATGATTGCAAGGAAGCTAAGTGCAAATACATAGCGAATTTTTTGTGAAGGGGCATCTAAGACAATGATGAAAGGAAAAAGTCTAAACATAATAATGGTGATCAATATTTAATTAGAGGCAAAAATTACTAATTCTTCCTTTTTGATCAGACTTTTTGGGCCATATGTAATCACCAATGACCTGTTCAAGTGATAAACTAGGAGGGAACGACGCTATTGCTGAGTCTGAAGGTCGCCTTTATTACGGCTATGATAATGTAATCTTTAACTAGGTTTAGCAACATGATCATGAAATTGTTGAACACACACAGATAACTTGTTTAAACCATTGAACTCAAATTCAAGAGCAGCGACAAAATAAAAGAATCAAGTATTTATAACGTTCAATCTTTTTTGTCTCATTGCATTGATAATACATTGTGTCACCAGAGTGTTGTATTTCAATAGTATGTCAATGTTCTCTCTTAAGTCATGGAAGGAGTTAAAATTAATTGCACTAAGCTTTTCTGTGTATACATTTTCTATCTGAGTTGCATTGATACCGACTGACTCACTCAGTGATGAGACCTAACTGAATTATAACTTCTATTCTGGCCAACTGGTAGAGCATAGGCCAAAACACCACGCACTTCGCCCCTCGAACTCCGGAACGCCTTCCCCCCAACTCTCCTCAGTCCCATCTCACCTCCTTCTCGATCCCCGCGCATTTATTGTGGTTATCCATTTATCCCCTATGTCTTAGCAATTTTGGAGAAAACTGAAGCCCAGAGAAGAACGTGAAATCTCCATACAGGTAGTGACCTTATATCATGACATATTCTCGTCCATCTGTTTCTGGACATATTATTTCAAAATACATTCTTGCCATTTCGAAGCATATTGGAATTGGTGTTTGGGAACCTTTGCTAGATCATTTTACTACCCTCTCTTGACAGCGTGGAAAGACAATTTTAACTGACAAATGTCAGTAGTGCCATTAGTAACTGGGAGGTTCTTAATGATCTTGCAACATCTCGACTTCTCCTTCGAGGTTTCACATTGGTCTGAACACGTCAGCATGATCCTTTGCCACATAACCTAGCGTCCCAGCTCAGTTTTAGGGTCACTGATTTGTAAGGTTTTGCTATTATTTGAACTTATATTAACATGGTTCATTTCAGATGTAAACAATTAGGCAAGATGAGACATTATGGTGATGTAACTCTGGAAATCTTCAATCAGTTGTCAATTTATATCTACTAAAGTCAGATCGGGTCTTCCCAAGCATATTGCAGCCTTGAAGAAGACTGTTGGTTGATCTCTGTAACAATTACCTTTGCTTTCCTGTGGACTGCAGAACTTCAGTTCCAAACTTGATGTGCACATTGCTCAATTTAAGCTGCTGCTTAATAATTCATTCCAAGCCATAAATCTCAATCAGGTCAATTATATCATTGCACTCTAATTGCCGTACATGAGGTGAAATTAATTCTTGTTGGGCTAAAGTGTGTGTGTGTGTAAATGCGTGATTTGTTAAGTTAGGCTTCATCAATTTCTAACTGTGGGGGACGTTTATAGTTTTGCACCAGTTTTTGTTTTCAATTGTGACGCCTTACTACCGGAATATCAAGGACCATATGCACTTTCGTCTTCATTCTCAAGTTTGCACCTGCTGCTAAGGCCAAGGTATTGCATCCTTGTCCCAAAATACAACATAAAATCGTATTGGGGGCATACTGTCACTTTTGAACGAAAACTCTAACTGGCGACAAATTAAATTCAAATATTAACAAGACACGTCGTTCCTGCACTATCCATCATCACTCTTTTTAATGAAGTTCCCCAACTTAACCTAGCCAAGTGACGCTGCATTTCTTCATGCTTTCCTATATTTTGATTCGGGATCCTAATTTGAGATACGTTTTTCATTTTCACTTTCCACGGAGATGAATAATTCTATCAAGCTAGAATTAATATGACCAACTTGCGTCTGCAGTACTCGGAAAATGGATTGCCTTCGGTAGTTTTTAATCAGTCTGAGTGGTAAACAGCTCTTCATCCAAGCCATTCACAGGAAATAAAATAGCTATCATGGGAAGTGTACAACGATCACTTGACTAATTCCCGGTACTGGACATAAAGTTATCTATATGGAATCCAATGAACGAAAACCATAGAGCCAGGGATGGCTGTGAGGAATTTGCATCACCTCGCATTCGTCTAAATTGAAATCCATCTGTCGTTCGCAGCCCACAGTCCCAATTGATCAAGATCTCATTGCAATTGGGAATAACTTTCTTCACTGCGCACTATGCCACTAATCTTCGTGCCAGCTGCAAACTTACTAACCATGCCACCTATATTCTCATCGAAATCACTAATATAAATGATAAATAACAGTGGGCCTAGCACTGATCTCTGAGGCACACTCCTGGTCACAGACCTCCAGTTTGAAAAAAAAAACAACTCTTTAAACCACCCTGTGGGTTCTGTCAAGAAGCCAATTTTGTATCTATTTAGATATCCCATCTTGGAGCCCGTGAGAATTAACTTTTGCAACAACCTTCCATTCACCTTGTGAAAGGCCTTGCTAAAGTCTATTTAGGCAACATCAATTTCACAGCCCTCATCTACCTTCCAGGTTACCCCTTCAAAAAAACCTCAATTAAATTTGTGAGGCATAATTTTTCACTTACAAAGACATGCTGACTGTCACTAATCAGTTCTCGCATTTCTAAATGCCTGTACATATTTTCTCTCAAAATATCTTTCAACAATCTAGCCATCACAGATGTGAGGCTCACTGGCCTGTAGTTCCCAGGATTTTCCCTACAGAGCTTTTTTTAAACAAAGGCACAATATTTGTCACTCTTCAATTTTCAGGTACCTCATCTGTTTCTATTATGACGTAAATATCTTGGGTAGGGGACCCACAATTCCCTCTCTAGCCTCCCACAATCTCCTGAAATACATTCCATCATGTCTCGGGGGTTTATCTACCTTGATGCACTTTTAGACTTCTCTGTAATAGGTATACTCCTCAAGACATTATTATTTATTTCCCTAAGTTCCCTAACATCCATGCTTTTCTGAACAATAAATACTGTGAGAAATAATAATTTAGAATCTCACCCATCTCTTCTGTTTCTACATATAGATGATTTTGTTGATCCTTATGAGGCCCTACTCTTTCCTTGTTACTCTTTTGCAATTTATGTATTCGTAGAAGGTCTTTGTATTCTTCTTTGCCTTATCAATTTCGTGTCCCAATTTTGCCGTCCTGATTTCTCTCCTAATTCTCCCTATACTCTTCAAGAGATTCACTTGATCCCAGGTGCCTATGCATATACTGGCTGAGTTCAGAAGGGTAGAAGAGAAACTAATCAAAATATATCGTGTGCATCTTTGTTCTTCTTAACCAGAGCCTCAACATCACAAGTCATCCAGGGTTCCCGACTTCTCCCAGTTTTGCCCTTTACTCTAAGAGAAATGTGTTTATCCTGAAGCCTAGTTAACACGCTTTTGAAAGCATACCACTTGCCAGATGTCTCTTTAACAGGTGAGTGAAGTTGACTTCACTCATCTAATAAAAGGACAGTGATTCGAAATCTCATGCCACCAAATAAAACTATTGAACTTTAAACTGTTGAATTGAGGATTCTAATTTCGGCCACGCTACCGTCCCATTCCTCTTCTGCCTTCAAATTTAGTCAGCAACCGTGCTGTTGTGTACTATACATGCAATAGTGCGTTATTGGTGAAAATGTATTTAGCCGTCACAAAATACAAACTATTTCTCCTGTCCTATTTTTAAATAATGTCACATAGCAACATAAGAATTTGCAACAGAAATAAGCATATTAAGCCCTGCAAGCCTGCTCCTCAATTAATGGTCCCTCAATTCCAGTAGGAAGTCTGGGATTCAGGCTCATCTTCTACAAAAAACCATTTCCGAGCCATTTAGTGGTATCATATTATTTTCAATTCAGAAATACCAAATTACATTTCAATAACGTACGCAGCTGCAACACCCACAGTTCAATTTGTGTCTTATTATTGGGAACCTATATCAACAGTCAGTGTCATTATGTCATTTTTTCAGATCTTCGTGATTGGTAGTATTTCTCTAATTTAATTGAACATTTTCGGACAACATTGTAAATACATTTCCATTATTAAAATACGGAATTATTCATCAACCAACAGATTTCTATGCAGAGTAAACGAAGTATGTCTCTATTAATAAACATATGTTACTTGCTTATCCTACAGCAGTCACCATTTAAATGTGTTTTTTATTATTATTGTATCAATTAGGTATTATATCAGATATGCGCAACATGCCCGTATTCAGCCCATTGAAGTAAGTGAAATCTAGCTTCAGATTGATCTATGTGGTAATGCAATATTGTCGATACTGAGAAAGGCAAATTGTTCCCCAAATCGAAAGCAGATTCAAATTGTTTCCAGACAGAAGGAGCTGGGTGTCTACGTGCATAAATTTCAGACAGTTGGTATGCAGGTGCAGCATGTTATAAAAAAATGCACATGGCATTAATTGAAAGGAATTGCAATATAAATGTAGACAAGTTATTTCTGAGACCACATTTTGAACATTGTATGCAGTTTTGGTCTCCTTATTTGAAGAAGGGTGTGCTGGCACTGGTGCAATTTAGAAAACATTTACCAGATTGATTCCGGATATCAAAGGATTGACGACTGAGGAGAGTGTAAGTAGTTTGCTCATATACTGGCTGAGTTCAGAAAGATAGAAGAGAAACTAATCGAAATATATCAAATTTTGAAACAAATTGATAAAGTAAATGTAGAACAAATGTAGTATTCTGGAGCAATAGGTCACAGGTATAAGTTGAGAGAAGGTAAATTTAATACTGAGATGAGAAGGAACTACTCGCAGAGAATAGTGAGCTATTAGAACTCGCTGGTCCATAACATGTCTGATTTGTTGAATCGATTTATAAAGGAGATGGATATATTTCTAATAATAAATCGATATGGGGATATAAGCATCAGCTGGGAGATAGTTTTCAGCCCAAAGAGTGACCAGGTACGATCTGATGTAATTGAGGAGCAGGCTTGAAGGGATGAATATGCTTATTTCTGCTGCGAATTCTTATGTTCCTATGTGACATTATCTAATAATAGGTCAGAAGTAATCATTTGTATTTTGTGACGGTTAGATGTATCATCACCAATTGCGCACACTCACATGTATAGTACACAATTGCACGGTGGCTGACAACTTTTGGAGGGACAATTGTCTCTGTTAGTATTTGGGCTACTATTTGTCCCAGGATATCAGTAAACACAATCAAAGCGACAATGCGTTCTTTATAGATTTCACGCTTGAACAAGCTTTAAAGTACTTCTTTCTAAATATCTGTTCCTTGCTCGGGACATTATCGAGCCTTATAGAGCTATTGCCTGACAGGTCACCAGATCCAGCAGTCCCACAACCTGCAAGATTGCAACCAGTCTGCTGATTATCTTTTCCGGGATTACAGACATGTAAGTTATCGGGTTATCAGCGTGGAGAATGTAGGGAAGGTTTGTTGAATGGTTGGGGAGTCCAACTAACGAGGAGATGCCATGTAGGAGTGGAGCATTGCATGATTGGACATAAAGGGCCGGGTGCAAGCTGAAATGGAAATGGTGGAATTTTGATGGAGGTGATCCTAGTTCCTTTCTGACTAAGGTCCGAACCATATTATTTTCGTGATTCTGCCAAATCTCGGCAATTCCCTGAAAGGCAAAGAATGGAAGATCTACGGGAAATGTCTCTTTCTAACAGCTGCCCAGGATTGAAATAATGCAGGCAGAATCTTTGCCAAACCGAAAATAATACTGCAATGTGTTCCAGGAAGTCTGAAATTCACTTGGAAATCCATCTGATAATTCTGAAGAAAAGACACACACAAAACAAAACAAAACAAACACACAAACACCCCCCCACCACCAAAAAAAAACAACCCCCCAACAAACCACCCCCACAAACACAAACCCAAACCCACCAAACCCACACAACACCACACACCACCCCAACACCAAAAAACCACCCAACCCAAACCAACCCCAAAAACCCCCCCACCCCACCAAAAAACACACCCACCCACAAACCCAAACAACAAAAACCCCCACCCCCCCAACAAAACAACCCAAACCCAACCCCCAAACCCCCCCAACCACACACCAAACCCCCACCCCCAACCCCACACCAAAACCAAACCACACAAACCCAACCCCAAACACAACAACCCCCAAACAACCCCCCCAAAAACAAACCCAACCCAACAACACCACACCCACAACAACAAACACCAAACCCCCCAACACAAAACCCACCAACCCAACCACACAACCCCAAACAACCCACACCACAAAACCCACCACCCCCCCACCCAACCCAACACCAAACAAAACACCCCCACTATCTACCACACACCAACTTTAGTATCATCTGCAAATTTACTGATCCATCCCTCAATACCCTCATCCAGATCATTTATAAAAATTACAAACAGCAGGGGCCCCAAAACAGACCCCTGAGGCACACCACTCGTCACTTTCCCACTTTTCACCACTTTCCCGACCACCTACGTTCCCCACAGCTCCTCCTCTCCTTCCACACACATCATGTCGGCAGGGAAAAGTGAAATTCCAACACGTGATTTATCGTGATTATCTCCTTTCTGGGAATGCGACAATCAAATATTCTGATGTGAAACATGAGCATCGTCTCAATTAGACCGTTCCCCCATTTGCTTTTGCAGTTTTGTAAATTGGTATATATAGACTGATTGAGCAGAAGTTAAGCATTCGGTTCATCGAGTCTTAAGTGCCATTCAATTAGGTCATGATTGATTTGATATGATCATGCTCAATTCCATTGTATTAATTTATACCCATAATATTTGATTCCTTTACAGATTAAAATAAGCCCTTCAGTCTGTCATAAGTATACTGAATGGCCCAGTCTCTGCAACATTCTGTAGTAAAGAATTCCGCAGATTCTTACTCCTGAGAGAGGATATTTCTCGTTATCTATTTTTCAAATATACAAATCTATATTCTGAGATTCTGCCCTCTCACCGTCCATTCCCCAACAAAGGGAAACATCCTCTTAGCATTTGCACTGTCAAGCCGCCTGAGAAAAATGTATTCACCTCTCATTCTTTTGAACACCATTGAGTCTATGACCCGCCTCTTCAACCTCTCTTCAATAGAATCATTCAGTCATAGCTATGACTTTAACCTTACATTCTGCATTCTCTCGTTTCCTTGTCTATAAGGGTATGTTTTGTCTATATTGTGCGTTAAAAAATACCTTTTATTGCATACTAATGCATGTGACAAGAATAAATCAAATAAAATAATAATAATAAAAATGAAAAATCTCTACATGCCCATGAGCAAATTAGTGAAGCTTTTCTGGACTGTCTCCAATGTCACAGTATATTTCCTTCAATAAGGGGACCAAACCAATTCACAATACTCCAAGTGCAGCCTCGTAGAGTTTTATAGTTTTTTTATTTTCCATTTTCTTTGAAATGAAGTGCAATTTACACAATGCCTTCCCAACTAAATCCAGAAATTGGATGTCCGTTTTTTTTTTTCTCGATTCTGATTCATGCTCGAACTTCTGAACTTACCCGAGGGTCGGAGGCCGAATGTCCATGACCGCCGACCTGCGGGTAAGCATTCTCCAAGGTGGCCTTCACGACATACGACAGCACAGAGTCGCTGAGCAGAGACTGATAGCCAAGTTCCGCACACATAAGGACAGTGTCAACAAGGTTCTTTGATTCATGTCACACTATCTGTAACCCCCATGATTGCCCAAGTTTGCAAAACCTCACTTACTGTACTTACTGTCTGGAGACAATACACATCTCTTTAATCTGTGCTCAGTGCTCCTTCCACTCACATTGGTAGCCACTTTAAAACTTGAATAGGAGGTTAGGTGTAAAGATTCAAATTCTAATCAATAACCTACAAACTGTCTGTGATGTTATATGTACTGTCTGAGACCAGACCTCTTCATTCACGTGACGAAGAGGGGATCCTCGAAAGCTTGTGAATTTACTATCAAATAAATCGGTTGGACTTAAACCTGGTGTTGTCAGACTTCTTATTGTGTTTACCCCAGTAAAACCACACATCTCCACATCATGGATTTCTTGACCAGATGGTGGTGGAATCAACTAGAGAGCAGGCAATTTAAACTCGGCACTCTGTAATGAGAAGGGAGTCATTGCCAATATAACAGTGCAAGACTTCTTGGGGATGAACAAAAATGACATATTATGTTGTTTTGTAAAGATGGAGAGTGAAGTAGTTGATTCGATGGCTAGGGTGCTGAACCTTAATAAAGGAAACTATGAAGATATAAGCGTGTGTTGGCCTTGATAGATTGGGGAGAGTTGCTCAAAGGATTGACTGTGGATAAGCAATGACAAACATTCAAGGAGTGCAGAGGGAAACTGAAGCAAATGTTTGTTCCTATCATGCACAAAAGGAAAATGAGAAAGAAGGCCAACCCACGGCTCACAAAGCAAATTAAATATAGTTTCCGATTCAAGGAAAAAGACTATGAATTAGCCAATAAAAATAATAGGTCTAGGATAGGGAGCAGATTAGAATCCAGCAAAGAAGGACAAATTGATTGATTAAGGGGAAAATATGTACGAAAGTAAGCTTGTGGGAGACATAAAGGCTGATACGAAGAATTTCTATAGATATGTCAATAGCAAGAGGTTGACAGACAACTGTAAGTTCCCCTACACAAAAACGAGGGAATTTAAAATCGGTTAAACAGAAAAAAAAATGACTGGGCAACTAAATACATACCTTGGTTCGGTCTTCATACAACACAAATCAGATACCACAAAAGCTGGAACATGCAAGATTTATTCAGAGGGAACTACTGAGAGATATCAATATTAGCAGAGAAATGCTGCCTGGAAAATTAATAGATTGAAGACGAATAAATCCCCATGGCCTGACATCTAAATCCCACAACATTGAAGGAAGTGGTTCTAGAAATAACGGATGCATTGTATTCACTTTACAGGATCCCAGAGGCTCTGGAACAATCCCTGCCATTGGGGCGTAGCTGGCGTCACTCCATTCAGCAAAGGAGATGGAGAAAAAAAGAAGAATAGAAGTCCAGTAAGCCTGATATGGAACGTGGGGAAAATTCTCGAGTCAGTTTTCAAGGAATTTATAGCAGAACATTGAGAAAACAGTGGCAGGATCAAGAGGAATTAGCGTGGATTTATGAATGCGAAAACATACTCGGCAAACCTTAGAGTTAGCATGCAGGAGCCAGTCTATGTGGTGCATTTGGATTTTCAGAAGGAATTGACAAGGTCCCACGTAAGAGCGTATTGTGCCAGATTAAAACACAGGTGTTGTGTATTGAGATGGATCGAAGGCTGAGGGGAAACAAAGAGAACGAATTAATAATTCATTTTCAAATTGGTAGGCAGGAACTTGTGGGGTGCCACCGGGATCAGCACTGTGACCCCAGCTATTCACAATACATATTAATAATTTGAATGAGTGAATAAAATGTAACAGCTCAAATTTTGCAGATACCAAGTTAGGTTGGAGGGTGGACAGTGACGAGGATCCTAAGATCTTCATCATAATCTGGACAGGTTGGGTGAGTGGGCGATGACAGATGCAATGTAAACTGGATAAAATTGAGGCTATTTATTTTGGAAGCAAACTAAAAAACAGATTACTACCTGAATTACTGTGAAATGCGAGAGAGGTGTGTGCAGCGGGACCTGCGTGACCTTGTGCACCTGTCCCCGAATGTTAGCAAGCAAGTGCAGCAGACGGTAAAGAAGGCAAATTATATGTTTACCTTCAGTGCGAGGTTTCACTGAACATTGCAGTGATGCTTTGCAACCACATAGAGCCTTGGTGAGGCTTCACCTAGAAGGCTGTGTGCAGTTTTATTTTCCCTTTTCAAAGGAAGGATTTTCTTACCTTTGAGGGAATGCAGCGACTGTTACCAGACTGCGTCTGGAGAGGGCGGGAATAATACGTGATGAGTGATCGACCAGATTAGGAATGTTCTCGCTGGAGTTAGATGAATGAGATGGGATCTCATAGAGCCTTGTAAAATTCTAATAGAGAGACAATGTAGATGCAGGGAGGATGTTCTCAAAGTCTGTATGTTCAGAACTAAAGATCACAATCTGAGGATTCGGGATAGACCATTTAGTTCAGTGAATCTGAGACATTTATTCATCCAACTAGCAGTAAGCCTATGGAATTCATTATTAGAGAAAGTATTTGAAGCCAAAGGCATGGATGGATATAGCAGTTGGGGTGAAAGAGATAGAACATAGAACAATACAGCACAGAACAGGCCCTTCGGCCTTCGATGTTGTGCCGACCAAAATAAAAAGCAATGCCCCTCCAAACTAAACCATTCCCTTCTCTTCCATATACTTATCAATTAACCTCTTAAACGCCACCAAACTTGGCGCATCTATAACAGCTGCAGGCAGGGCATTCCACTCCCTAATCACTCTTTGAGTAAAGAACCTACCTCTGATATCCGTCCTATAACTCATACCCCTTAATTTAAAGCTGTGTCCCCTCGTGCTAGCATTCTCCATCCTAGGAAAAAGGCTATCACTGTCCAGATCAAAGGATATGGGTTGAAAGCAGGATTTGCTATTGACTTGGATGATCGATCATGATCGTGATGAATGGTAGAACAAGCTTGAAAGGCGAAATGACCTCCTTCTGCTCCCATCTTCTATGTTTATATATAGGGGCATTCTCTGTAAACACTTGTTGTCTTCATACAATGCGAACTGAAAGCAAGCATGCAGACGCAGCAGACAGTAAATAATTCGAATGGTGTATGTTAGCCTGCAAGCCAGATGATTTGGATATAAGAATGGTCTTACTGCAATTATGCAGGGTGTTGATGAGGCAACAATTCTATTATTGTGTGCAGTTTTGGTCCCTTATCTGAAGAAAGATGTCCTTGCTACAGGGGGAATGCTGCAAAAGTTAAAAACTAATTCTTCAGGTGGTAGGTCTCCTATATGAGGACGGATTAATTGCGTGAGGCTTATAGTCATCAGAGTATAGTAGAGTGAGACGAGATCTTATATCAATTTACAAAATAAGAACAGGATTCGAAAGGGCAGATTCAGAGAAAATGTTCCTGATGGTGTGGACTCCAAACTAGGCGTCATAGTTTGAGGATAAGGATAAACCTTTTAGGACTGAGGTGAAGAGAAATGCCTTCAGCAGAAAGTGATTAATCTATAGCTTTCATTACCACAGAAAATACTTGATCCCAAAATTTTGCCTGCACTCAGAATAAATTAGATGTAACTGTTGGTGGTCGAGGCATCAATAGATATGGAGGGAATGCGGGATCACGATATTGAATTTAATGATCAGCTCTAATCGAAATTCAAGTCAAAGCAGGCTACAGGGACTCAATGACCTATTCCTAATACTATTTTCTATGTTTCAATGTTTGCCGTCATGATATTCCCATCTTTGACTAACAGAACCATCCACCACCCTTTCTTTTCTACTCTTCATTGCAAAAAATCGCATACCCTTGAATATTTAATTCCTAGCCCTGACCTTTCTTGTAGACATGTCTTTGTATTGGCTGTGTGAACATATCTCTTAAACTCAATTTATGTCGTTAATTAATTTTGTTTCTGTCGAATACAAACTGATTTTAAGTAAAGAACCAATAATAATCAAAATGGAGGGATGGGAACCGTCTTCCACAGGATTTTGGGTTTCTGGATCCCAACACATTGACAAAAATAGTAAGCCATCGCCTCCCCCTTGTGTACGTGTTTTTATTACATTATACAATTTTGCTAATTTCTTTCGTGTATTGTATTATAAAACTTTATGTCGACGCATTTTATGGCTGCACGTTTTGCACATAGAGTTGTTCATGTATTTTTCTTTTCCGGCTGCACATTGTGAATGTATATCTGCCTGCACTGTAATCGCTGCGCATTAAATGTTTCTATATTTAATTTTTCAAATAAATGTATTTATTTACTACTTTATGTACAACTGGTTTCGATAATGGCTACATTTTTGATATTCCTTAGCTTTACTTATTCGCTAACATAATATTTTTCCGCCTTCCTTATGAACTTGCCTGAAAGGACGAAGGGCGAGCCGTTGATGTCGTCTATAGAGATTTCAGTAAGGCGTTTGACAAAGTCCCTCATGGGAGGTTAGTTGAGAAGGTCAAGGCTCATGGGATACAAGGACAGGTAGCTAAATGGATAAGTAACTGGCTTAGTAATAGGAGACAGACAGTAATCGTGGAAGGGTGTTATTCTAGTTGGAGGTCGGTCACTAGTGGTGTGCCGCAAGACTCGGTACTAGGACTTCTTCTATTTGTAATATATATAAATGAGTTGGAAGAGGGAGTAAGTGGAGTGACCAGCAAATTTGCAGACGATACAAAGATGGCTGGACTTGCGGATAGTGAGGAGCATTGTCAGGCGATGCAGCAGGACATAGATAGGCTGGTAGCTTGGGCAGATAGATGGTAGATGGAATTCAATCCTGATAAATGCGAGGTGATGCATTTCGGGAGAAAGAATGTAGGAGGGAGGTACATGATAAAGGGTATATTAAGAGTATAGAAACGCAGAGGGACCTGGAGGTGCAGGTGCACAAGTCTCTGAAGGTGGCTGAGCAGGTGGAGAAGGTTGTGAAGAAACCATACGATATGTTAACCTTTATAGGAAGGGGTTTAGAGTACAAGAACTGGCCTTTAATATTGCAGTTGTATAAAACGTTGGTTAGGCCTCTTTTGGAATACTGCATCCAGTTCCGGTCGCCTTACTACCGGAAGGACGTGGAGACTCTGGAGAGAGTGCAGAGGAGGTTTATCAGGATGCTGCCTGGTATGGAAGGTCTGAGTTACGAGGGGAGGTTAGGCAAATTGGGACTGTTTTCCTTAGAAAGACGTAGACTTAGAGGAGATCTAATAGAGGTGTACAAGATTATGAAGGGTATAGATAGTGTAAACAGGGTTAAGCTTTTTCCTAGGATGGACTCGAATAGCACGACGGGTCACGGACTTAGGGTGAGGGGGTGGGGGGGGTGGGGGTAAGGTATAATTTGGATGCTAGAGGGAGTTTTTTCACACAGAGGGTTGTGGGGGTATGGAATGTGCTGCCAAGTAAAGTGGTGGAGGCAGGTACTCTGGAGTTATTTAAGAAATACTTAGATGGGCACATGAACAGAATGGGAATGGAGGGGTATAGAAAACTGATTTAAGATAGGGATCATGAGCCTTGGGAGTCCCTGGGAAGTGTGCAAATAGATGATGATATTGATGTACTTGTTTTTATCCTACAGGTGCTTTGGTCCACCTTGTTGTCTAACAAGGGGCATACACGCAATGGGTCGTGAGAGGGCTGCTCTTGGACTTTTTTCGAGAGTATCCTCGTGCTTCACGTCGTTAGTGTACGCTTGCCCTGGACCATTTGATGGGCAACACGACAGCTCAGTGACTATCGCTGTGCTGTGCAGATACATGGATTTGGGCCTGTATCTGTGGGAGATTGTGCAGTCTCCCCATGCTTGCGTGGATTTTTTCCGGGTGCTCCGGTTTCCCCCCTTATCCCAAAGATGTGCTCTTAGGCTAATTGGCAAAACAAATTCTCCCTCAATAGTCTCAAATTTGGTTTTTAATCCATAGATCTGTAAAGATAGACGGGGATCACGGGTAAAGGTGGGAACATCGGGACGGCGGCGCGGGCTCGTTGGGTCGAAGGGCCTGTTTCCCGTGCTGTTTTGTTCTTTGTTCTTTGTTCCTTGTAACAGACCGCTATGATTGTTTCTAACATATACTACTGATAGAGAAAACAGAATAAGTTATTTCAAAACATAACAATTTCAAGTAACAGCTGAGTGACAACCTTGTATTTTAATAGGAAGGACAGACAAAGGCTTTATCCTCATACTCAATGTTGTAGGTAAAGATACTTCTGATACTAATTGTGAGACAAAGTACAGCAGTTTATTCAAAAGCTTTTGGGAGACACACCTGGCACCTAACAGCCGTTCCCCAGGCGTCCCCCCGAACACAATTTAAGAGCATATATTTATTATCCACCCTCCCTCCCGCCACCGTGGTCACGTACGTATCTTCTCATTCTCATCAGATTCCCAGGCTGTGGGTTGTCCTCCATTGTGGGAATATGGCTGCCTCAGCATTTCTTCATGGTTATCTCAATGCCGCAATTGACCTGTGCATTTATCCTTTCGCTAACATACAGGCCAGCAACTGTAGCAATTTTGCTTTGCAATAATGTGTTGGCATTTTGAAATGTTTCGAATTATTTTGCCTTTCAATGAATATCTCAATAACACCATGCCAAAATGTTTCAAATTCACAGCGAATGGTGATACTACAATAATGGTACGGCAATACCTGGCCGCTGTTCTAGTTTTGTCTCTGCCCTTTGGGCATTGGTATCATAACAGACAAGTCGTTGACCTGAAAGCGAAGACGCCGGACAGTTCTAAGGATGCCATTGAAACAACAGGTACATAATCTTTGAAAGTGATACAATTCAAGCAAATAGTATTGGATTCTGTCACTTTTATTCCAAATCCACAATCTTTTTTTCATTCCAAAAGTTTCTGCCTGCAACAATTCACTTCGAAATTCAGCTCACGCATGCTTCATTTGAATTTTATTCTGCCTTGGATTTAATCAGGATATGTGTGCAGTGCGTAATTAAAACTTAATTAGCCATCTTCGGATCATATAAATCCAGCAACAGGAAATAAATGTACTCAGCAATTCAATAATTTTCTCAAAGAACAGAGCATACATTCATACAAGAGTATTTCATTCAACCCCAGAGCATTCTGGCTGAAGAATGTCATGTGAAATACACGTGTAATTTAAATAATGGAGTTAAATTGAATCATTTATGTTGGCCAATAAAGTTGTAAGTTCACTGTGCATCTAGATGTCATATACGAATCCCAGTGCTCAAGACAGGACTCTCCTGATGGTCTACATTGACTATTCCGAATATCCCTTAATAGTGGACTTTCCTCCGTTAGCAGTCTCTCTTGATGTTCAAGGACCCCCGGCCTCCAGATAATCGCCGAACAGGTACATAATCCAAGTCCCCACATTGGAACCAGCAGAAATTCCAATGAAATGACCGTCTTTATAATTGCTCAGAGAGTGTGGTTATCTGAAGGAAAACTCCCCTATCTCGGCATAGTCTGAAGAAAATTATACAGTCCTGAATGGGGCACTAAACTGGACTTATTTGAATATTTACATAGAATGTGTTGGGAGAGAAAATACGTATTCTGATCCCTGGACTAAAGAATGAGATATAAATACTTCATTTTAAACCTAACAATGCTGCTGACACTGACTACAGGAGAGGTGCCTGCTTTGCTAATGAACTATGTATATGTGATATTTATTTTGTTAATTCGGGCATGAACAACAACAAAAGCCCATTTTAAAACGGCTATTTATTGGCTGTGGTATGGATGAACTTTAGAGAAGTCGACTGTAACGTGCCAAAATTAAAGAAAATTAAAACAAACAGAAAAACCCCAATGCTTTAAGTAAGAATTTATATGAAAGTGATGCTTCCACAGTGTTTCCCAACATACGATATGTTTAATCAGAAGATTATAACTACTTTCAATGAGAATGGGATACCAGCCAACTGATCGCAATGTAACACAATCTGCACGTCAACTAACTGACCTGCCAACTAAAGCATCTCCTCTGAAGACATCTACTATCTCATCCATCTAAATGCGCTATATGAAAAGAAAGGTGCCTCCATACCTATTATCCATCAACTTCCTCGCTTAAATGTCAACATAACATATAACTCCTCAGCCTCTTGCCACCCCACCAACATACATACTTACATACTTCTTCAAGCGCTTACTACATGAGCCACTATTCCCACTCACGCAGTAATCCATTCAGAATACCTTCCTTACCCACAGACTTCAAGAACTAGCGCGTATACTAATTCATTCATCCGTCTATACATCCATGAATTTTTCAGCATTTAGAAATTTGAAACTCACCTTCACCAATTGCTATCTTCATTTCTATGTAACTCTAATTGTTTTGCGATCTGACCTACACTGACGTATCATTTTGATATTCTTGAAACAATGTCCTACTTTGAAAAAAACATATTTTCTTTCTCCCACATTATATAAGATTTTTTTTTTCACATTAGTCGTATACGTTTTAAGCTCTTTCGCCACCTGAACGTAACTAATGTGTTTGTTCTACTCTTTCGCCAAAATGCAAGTCCAAGAGGCTGATTTTTGTTCCCGTGGACTTTCAGATACCTTTTTTTCCCGCGGAATCGTTCAGTGACCATCAACATTTTGGCCACTGTTTTGTTTCCCTCAGCTTTATCAAAAAGTGAAACTGAAATTCCGATGCCGTCTTTCGGCTGAAGCACATTTCACTGCTTGACAACTGCTAAAGTACTGCCGATTACTTTTATTGAGTAATGCATTCTGAATTGTTTTTATTTGCGTCTTGACAAGAACAATGCACATTATTATCCTAGAAACTCCGGGGATCAACACGGACGAAAAATTGCAGGAAACAAAAGATTCCAGCCGGGAAGAATTCGTGCTAGTAAGTAGTACTTCGTTTTTAGGTTAAAAAATAATGCTCAATGACAAAGAATTTCGGGTTGGCTCAACACATGTTGTAATTATTAATAGTTTACTGAATCGCCCAAGTTAATTATTGTAATGTTTTGTTTTGCGCGAAAAATAGTTGAAGCGGTGTTGAGTGTTTTATGGATGTTTTTTTTCCGTTATGAACCTACGATTACAATTTTCAAATTGGACAATAGTATTTCAAGTATTCTTTGTGGTTTAATATTCGGAAAACTGGGCTTTAAGAAAAATGCAACATTTAATAAACAACTAGAGAATGTGTACATATATGTAACTACTAATTATATATTGCAGCACCTGATTAAGTAATTTCCCTCAGAAATAAACTTTCAAGAAGTCTTTGTTTCTGGCCTTTCTGACATTTAGTTTTAATATTCAATTCCATTCTCACTTCTAATGTCATTTGTAGTGCGTAGAACCATGCAGCATGACTAGGGCATCAGACTGGCTTCCATTGATTTATATCAAATGCGTCAATCTTATATCAATTATATAACTTACATAACTGTGATTTCGACTTGCCCCTTTTCCTCCAATGCACTATACATTTTAAGACGCTTCTGAACTGTAATGTCCTAACTATGTTAGGGTTTGAGGGTTCTAAACAAAAAGAAAAAAAATAATTTTCACATATAGATTCAAAATAGCAAGAAGGTTATTCTAAGACCTTTCCAGATTACCAATTGAAATTAAATAAACAGTTTGTGAAACAAACTAATGCCACTACAACCAAAGCATGTGATCAGCTGCTAACACAATCATTCAACTACTAAGTTTAAAACAACATTCTACTTTACAAAAATGGTCAAGACAACAAAATACTTCGAATTTATGCACAGGAACAATAATATAATGAGCACAGTGCCATGTCTCGTTAAACATTATACACAGTTAACCAAAAAGTCGAGCTGGAGGACATATTATTCCATGACTGTACATGACGTTGTAGACTTTTTGTTGTCCTGCACACTAGAAGTGTGGTTTGAAACTTAAGTGCAAAATTCAATTTCCTTTAAATAATTTTAGTCATTCTTATTTAGTATAGCAACATAAACGCAATCATTGGGCAAAGCATTCACCGACGAATTGTGTTGTTTTGTTTTCTTGGTACTGGGGATTAAAGAAGTTTGTACTTTTAGAGGTGATTCTGAGAAATCATGACAACAATTGTTCCACGCGGCATTGTTAATTTAATTTATATTCTGTTTAAGCCTTGCAAGGATTTGGGTCGGTTTTGTTGCTAAAGTGTTGCAGTTATTCCTCACTCATGGTATAAATGCGCGTTAGCACTCCTCCTTGTAATACTCATGGTTTTTCACAGTGCTTCTTGTCTTGCAGCTTGAAATTGTTATTCACTCTCTACCAACTCTAAAGTTCCTGCACCCAATATTAAATCCAACGAACTTCTCAACTTTCGTTTTAAGTATAGTAATGCAGGTAAACAGTCACATGAATAGTTCTCCTCTAAAATGCCAAACAACTATTCACATAATGTGATAACGAAGATTGCTCCCTTGACCCTTTTCAAAGAATGTTACAGGCATTCTCCAACCCTTTCAGTTACTCTATTAGTTGTTTAATGAAAGTTGCGGTTTTAGTATACTGACTACCATTTACTTTGACATCATCCTCAAACTCTTATTACAAACAACTGTTTCCTCAATGTTATTTGTCCATCACATATTTTTGTATGAAATGCAAAATTAACAATAGTGCCTTCAGTTCCTTCTTCCAAGCCGCTAATGTTAGTGTGAAAAGAAATTATTCCTAGCTCCGACCCCTGAGGCACACTAGTCACTGGCTGCCATCCTGAAAATGACTCCTTATTTTCCACTCTCTGCCTTCTGACAGTCAGCTAATCTTGTATCCATGTCAGGAGATCACACTTAACACCACTGGCACTTAACGTATTTAACAGTCTCCTATGTTACACTTTGTCAAAGGCTTTCTGGAAATGTAAATAAATCACACCTCCTGGTACTTCTTTGTCTAACTCCATTGTTAGCTCCTCAAAGAATTCTTAAAGAATTGTCAGACTTGACGAATCAGTGCTGGCTTAATCTTACTTTATCATGCACTTCAAAGTACTCTGCGATCTCATCTTTAATAATAGACTCTAAACTATTGTCAGTAACTGAATTCAAGTTAACTGGCCTATAACTTCCCGTCTGCTGTTTTCACCCCTTCTTAAACAGCGATGTTACATTAGCTACTTTCCAGTCCTCTGGTATCCTCCCTACCTCCAGTGATTCCTGAAAGATCACTACCAATACCTCCACAATTTCCTCAGCTATCTCTTGTAGAATCCCGGTTCACGTGATTTATCCATGTTCAGACCTTTCAGTTTCCCCAGAACCTGCTCCATAGTGAAAGCCACTATACTCACCTGCGTTTCCTGACTCTCCTGGAGTTCTGGTATCCCATTGGCGTCTTCCAACGTGAAGACTGATTCAAAGTAAATATTCAGTTCTTTTGCCATTGTTTTCTTTCCTATTATTACTTCTCCAGCCTCATTTTCCAGTTGTTCAATGGTTACTTTTGTCTCTCTCTTATATTGTTGAAAATAAACACTTTGTAATTTCTCGTACATTATTAGCTAGATTACGCTCCTATTTCATCTCTCTCTCCACCGCCTTCCATAATTTTTTTCATATTGTTGTCCTCTGCTCGCTTTCAAAGGCTTACTAATTCTTTGGTTTCTTACTAATCATTGCCACTTGGTATGTTTATTCTTTTGCGTTTATGCTATCTTTGACTTCTCTTGCCAGCCATGTATGTCTCGCCCTCTCCTTAGCATGTTTCCTCCTCCTTGGGATTTGCATTTCTATTGAATCTAACCATCCACATTAACAACAAAAAAATCATATTTTGTTCATCTTCTCGAAGAGCTTCATCACAAATGGATTTCTTACTAATCATTTCCAATTGTACAGTACCAGGTCAAAATGATCAATGTATTGATTCAGAAAACCACACCATAAACAATCAAGAAATTGGTCGTCTATTGTACTGACTCTCCCAATCTACGTACAAAGTCATGCATCCTCACAGATGTCTTTTTCACAAATGCATCTCTGATTTCTTGTCTGATGTCTTCCTAACACCGTCGTTATATCTTGGTGGTCTGTATGCCACCCACACAATATATTTTTGCCCCAAGGTGTTTCTTTGCTCCACTATTTGGATTAAACTTCGTTTGTGCAAACACATATGTTCATTGTGATATCAAAATCTGTTTTTTTTTAACACAACACAATGCAGTTGTATTGTATTTTTTTTTCCTTCCCGGTGTTGTTCCTAAACACTGATTAACCAGCAGTGTTCATTTCTCCTTCTTGCTCACCTTGGAGCAATGTCTCCATAATGTCAACAATGCATTTTCTCATCTAGCTGCACAAGTGATACATTCATTTTATTTCGAATGCTCTGAGCGTTCAATTGTAAAAGTACAGATCATTAAGGTAGCCCGTTGAATGACCTATTCAGTTCCTTTTTTTTTCAATTGTGTCCTTAGCTGCGTCTGACCCTTGATTTCTTTGCCTATCACTTTTAGAGCTATAGATTCATTGTGAAAAACAGTTTGGAAACACGTGCTTCAGCCCAGCTCGACAAGTTTTTTTTTAAAAAACTGAACTAACCAGATTTACCCGTGTTCGTCCAACATACCCTCGAAATCTTTCCTCTCAATATGCCTTTCTAAGTGTCTATTAAATGTTACAACTGCACTCACTTCTACATCTCCTCCAGCGACAAATTTCGTACATGGACAGTTGCACGTCTGAAAGATTTACACTCCAGTTCCCTTAAATCGTTCACTCTTAAGCTAAACCCTCCCTTATTGGGCTCCTTCCATGGGAAAAATGCTTTGTCTATTAGCCTTATATATGTTCCCCACGATGTCATAAACCACGATAAAGCCAGTATTAACTTCCAACACTCTAGAGGAAAAATAGTGCCAGCTTATCTAACTTCTCCTTTCGATCCAGTCCTTCTCGTCCCTTCAACATTCTTCCAAAGCTTTTTTTGTTCCCTTTCCAGTTTATTAGCATCCTTCCTAAAACAGGGTAGCCAAATGTGTCTTATGATTGTTTTGTACAGATTCTTATTTTATTTGCTGCATTTTTTCTGTGTTCATAATTCTCCACGCTTGAATCCACACATAGGTTTACATCTCCGCACGATATTATTGTTAAATCCACTCAAATACGCTAACAAGCACACCATTCCCCCTCCCCCCCCCCCCCCACACACACACACACAAACACACATACCCAATGTCTGCACACGTGTAAGCCCATTAGTTTGTGGAGGTCCCACCACCCTCAGAATTTCCCCCAGTGACACAGGAGTTTGAAACTCTCCCCCTCATACCATGTTATTAGCCATATGTTCATCATCCATGTCCTGCTGTTTCTACACGGATTGCACATAGCACAGATATAGTGTTTTTTTTTTTGCTGAGCGATGGCCATGAGAGATTCCTGCAATGCCCAGCTCATCCTCTTGCTCTGTCTCATAGCAGCCCATTCACTTTCTTCTTGGGAAATTATAGGCTGCGTTGTGGCCACCTCTCTATAAGTGCCAGCCAAGAAACTCCCCACCTCACAGAGATTGCACAGTGTCTCAATCTGTCACTCCAACTCCAAAACTCCGATTTCTGGAAGGTACAATTGCTGACATTTACTGCACACCGAAAGCTCTGAAAATGTTCCTCGTCTTCCAGAAGCTGCACAAAGTACATACCAAGGTTTGCACCTCTCCAGTCATTTCATTTCACCTACAATTTAAACTTTTTGTAAGATTTTTGATATCAGGTTACATTCAAATTCAGATTATATTCTGGATACTGTGGAGGTAAACGGCTTCTCAGGGGATAAACAGCAACGGCCAAATTGTTTGCACCACGGTTGTGGCTGTTGCAAAGGGTATCAGTGAAATGAGTGAGAATGCAACAACAAGAGGCGATTCAGTGGCAACAGGAAAGGTATTTCACTGGCCATAAAAGAGACTCTAGGATGGTGCGTTGCCCTCTTATGCTCGGATCATGATGTCTTAGAGCAATTGCAGCACGTCTGAAGAATGAGAGTAAACAACCAGTGGTCGTGATGCATGTCCGTTTTTCCTGCTCCTCGTTACTACTACATGTCACCCTGAATGGATACGGACCATGAAATCGACCACTGAAACAATAAATGGTAACTCTAAGTAATAAAACTATGAATACATTCACGCGCGACCTCACCCATTACAAACACATTAATTTCCAAAGCGTCCTCCATTGCTGCAGCAGGGCAAGGGGATTCCTATTCTTTAACGGTTAGAAAGTGAGGGGAAAGGAAAACATAAAGCACCGTATTCTCACTCGGATCCAAATTCCGGATAATCCCATAGTCATACTAGTTCTGGTATCCCAGATTGGATGAAACATTTCCCACAGTTTGTGCACCAGGTCACAAACTCCACCGATAATTACATCTGAATAAGCTGAGACGATTCACAACTAGCTAAAGTTCCAGTTAGCTAGCTTGATGCTAACTGAATCAATTCCTTGTTGAACTTTTAACTAGACCATTGGTTTAACGAAAAAAAAAGAGAACGACATAACAGTACAATTTAATTGGGACTCAGGTGCAAAATGCTAACAGATCAGGCTGCGGTCCCACTTCTGAAGCGGTCTCCCCCTCTGTTCGTTGCAAGCTCGATGGGCGAATTTCAGACGTTGTTAGGAGCAAGGAACTATTTGTTGACAAGAATAATTGGTACAGAAGGATAATATCTTTTGGATATCTATGCAGAGTGCTCTAGTATTTACTTGCTTACATCATGGCTGCTGAAAAATTCTGCCTGTGACGACTTTACGTCTTGTGGAGTCATTCACTCTTAATTACATTGCTCCCTTCACCAGCTAACTCATGTCTGCACTCGTATCTTCAAGAGACCGACACCAAATATACAACATCCCTCCACTTTTATATTTTCTTATACAATATTGCAAATCGACTTACTGAACTGACGTTCTAAACACAGATATACAAACAAGTGAGACATTTATAAATCAATGTCGCGATTGTTCAATGGCTGGTTCTTGAGGTTTGCATTGATTAATCATTTTTGCTAGGGAACTTCAACAATTCAATTTCTAAATATGGCCTTGCATGTTTTTTTTTCCCAAAGGCTTGCTACTTCTGTGTTATATCACAGACTATTAGATTACGTACTGACTAAGGACTATATATCATAACATGCAGACGGCGGCACTCTTCAACAGATTGTTAATTAGTTACTCTGTCAACCAACATACTCAACACTGTATGCAGGTAGCATCATCACAATGCAAACAAAAAACACTTGTGTATTGACAGTTATTGCCCACACCCGGCTTGTCATTTGGAAATAAAATATTATGTATATGTGACATCATCCCATGATATTAATGATATATCATGTTAAATGTTTTTTTTTTAATTGTCTCTGGCCTGCTCAGTATTTTCGAACATGCTGCCTCTATTAGAAGGCCCTTTTACTGCCTTCTTCAGTGCTCTGAAATTGCCTCACAAAAACCTTGGCATCTGTAACGAATTATTTACCAGTAGGTGTACATACAATACATATTTGAACAAACCTTACTTGAATGTTTTGCAATATTGCAATGCATTGAAATGTGTCACTTTCTGGCGTAATAGCAATAGCTTTGACTCTTTTGCAGCAAATTGTTAAACAGACTTGTGTCTTTGTTTTTGAAACTGTATTTTGTTTTACATCTCAGCAGTTGAAAATGTGATCTATTTTAATATTAACCCCGCATCCTGAATCATGTTTCTCTTTGTCAGTATAATAACGTGCACGAGAGTTAGGAAAGGACATTGTGTAGAGTATTTTGAAAAGATACTCTCTCAAGATTATTGCAACATATTTGAAATGAATCGCAAGGTTAACTGAAAATGAGCATACAAAAGATGCATTACAAATAATTAACGTGTTGGAAAAGGGATCAAAGGAAAAAAGAATCATTTGTACGTTATTATTCCAGAAGCGGTTTAAGACATCCAGGCAAAGTGGATCGTTAGCAAAGATAGAAGAACGTTTTTCGGATGAACCGAAAAATCTACAAGGTAATCAGATTTAAAAAAAACTTTCACGAGTTCATAGTTCATTATTTATTCAAGGAACATTATTTTATGTTGAAATCGCTGATGTTATTCTTCTGTTGACATTGTCATGCAAAATAGTGACATCACTTTTAAGAGTTCGAGCAATAATCAGAGTCGGATGCATATGAATGCAAAAAGAGTCGGCTTGATTTTTACGTACTTTTCAAACATTCCTGTTGATATATGACATTTTCATATTTGGATCATTTGTTGTAAAGTGACCGAAATTGCTTCAAAAAATCGGTTTACATAGTGAACCCACATTGTCATGTGGAATTAACTCGAATATAAAATACTTAGATTTAGCATCTGATGCGCAAAGTTAAATGTTCAAACCTCAAAGGACTGAAAGCATGCATTTGTCTATCATTATCTTTATTTTTTGAATATCCATACAAACAATACTGGCCATTTCGCATATGCTTAGTAAATCTCACATTTTAGGGCGGAATTTTAATTCAGTGAAATACCAGTGGAAGAGATGAGAATGAGAACTGTAATTCCATTGGCATGTGACGCTGTTCTAATACATTATGAAATACTGTGAATCCCGGTTTCGAATTTATGTGCCGCGAAAAAATGCATCTCATCCGTGATTAGTAAATTTCCAGACACATCTTAATAATAAATGCAGTTCTGAAACATTCTGGTTTGATTACAATGGTCCATAACTATCAGACGTCGTCAGAACCAATGTAATATAGATAGCAGTGGACTATGGAATACAAATAACTTCACATGGTTTCTTTGCAGTCTAAAACCATGTGTACACCGCGCAATGGGATTCCTTCACAATGGAATAATTCAAATAAAAATCACGGTTTGTTTGCTAGAATCTGGATGCAGTTAAATAATACATACCAAGTTTCCAGGATCCTGATGGGATGGGAAACATTACATATATCAGAGGAAAGTATGATGAAGTTATATGAAACCTCAGCGACACCTGCTGTAATTCTGGTGAACTGTGAATTGTCAACAAATATACAGACGTTAAAATATATATTAAATGAGAAGGATGTAGCTTCTTTGAAGGACAGGGAAAGAACTGCCAAGATATCACATGACCACCAAATCTGCACATCAACTCACTAACCTGCCATCTAAAGCATTCACTTCCGAAACCAAGTAACACGCAACCTACCTACTACCTTGGCCGCTTGCCCTGCATAAAAGCACACAAACATGCCTGCATGTCTTTCATCCAGAGAACCCCTTTCCCACATTGCAACGTAAATCTTACCTCTTTAGCCTTTTGTCACCTAATCCATATAAACTCCTACTTCTTGAAAAAATTCTCTCCTATGACGTAACGCATTTGCAAAGCTGCGACTCTGCTCACATTTCTACAAAAAAAAAAACAACCTGCCCTACATATGTATTTGTTCCACGTATTCATGCATTTTTTTCGCACTGCAGATTGTGAAACTCAGCTTTACCAACAGCTATGTTCATTGCCATGGAATGGCAATAACCTTACGATCTGACTCACATAGATATACCATTCTATATTCTTGAAAATAACCTCTACCTAGAAACAAAATATTTTCTGACGTTTTATAAGAAGAAAGTTTTTTTTTCACATTCCTTCTCAAACATCTGAAACTTTTCGCCATTCAAACGCAGCAAATGAATGCGTTTCTCTATTTTACCCAAATGCAAGTGCAAAAGGCTGACTTTTCATCTCATGAACCTCCACAAGACGAATTTAGCATTAATGACATACCAGAAATGTGTTGTGCCATTTTGTTACATTAGCTTTACCAAAAATGAAATTAAATTTCCTATACCACCTTCCGTGTACAACATATACTACTGCTTGGCAACTGCTACTGTACTTCGTGCAAAATACTGATATAATGTTTTTTTTCTTGCATTTTGATAGGAAAAATATATGTTGACATCCCACACATGCTGGCATTCAACACGGACACAAAACTGCGGGAAATCACAAATTTCAGCCGAGAAACATTGCAAGAATCGATTGAAGAATATGTGGACGTTATTAGTAAATCCCTTTTAGTTAACAAAGCACTCAATAACAAAGAATATCAGGTAGGTGGAACGTCTGTTGTGATTACTAACTGCTAACTGACTCGTCCAAATCAATTATTGTGCGAACTTTGTTCTGTACGATCAATGGTGGAAGCGGTGTTGAATGTTATATTGACCTTCATCCTGTTATGAACTTAAAATTACCGACTCTAGATAGGCGAGATTTTAGTGTTTTTTTTTTATGAATTGTCGGATTTTTAAAAAATTTTTATTCCACAGCAAAGGTTAAAAAATGTCAGCATGTCAGATATTAATACAAATGTTTTCCCACCATCAGAGCGCCTGGTTGGTTAGTTTGTCTCAACAATTGTCATCGTTTGTTTTTGGTCGTTGGGTAATTTTCATTTTTAGGGCTCAGTTTGTTTCGTAATTCCCCAGAGCATAACACAATATGCATCATTTCGCAATTCCTCAAATCATAACATAGGATATATTCTCATGCAGCAAGATATGGACATGCAGCCTGGTTTGGGCTGATTCATATTTAAAATGTTAAAATGTTATTAACACTCACGACTGTTGCCCGATTTAAATTTGACCATTTGCGCAATGAAATACAGACATTTAAAAACGCCTCTGAATTGCAATGTGCTAATTTGTTGGCGATGAAGGACTTCAAACAAATTGAAAAAGGACGTGATTTGCAAGCATAGATTCAAAATATCAGCAGGGTTTATTTTAAGATCTTTACTTGCACAGATTAGCAATTAAAAGTAAAAAAAACCTCTAAAACAAACTAATTACATCAACATCAAGTCATGCACAATGATACAATGCACGGAAGAAAAATAAAACACTGGGCACAGTGCTGTGCTTCATTAATTATTATACAGAGTCAATTTGAATGTCGATCTGCAGGACATTTACTGATATTTAGTTGTTCATTACGTTCTAGGATGTAAGTTGCCTGGACCTAAGAAATATGATTTGTAACTTCCATACACAATTCTTTTCTTAGAAGTTTTGCTTACATGGTACAGTAGATTAATCGCAATCCTTGGGAATCTCACGTCTAACGACATCTTCTGCTGCAATATTCATAGCAGTGCGGAAATTTGGAAATGAATCTGAGGAATCATGGTGACAATTTTGCAGCATGGTGTTGCCAAATCTGTTCACTTTCTGTTTGAACCATGTAAGATATTGGACCTGTTTCTTTTTTGCTAATACTTGGCACCCATTTCTCACTCGTCACATAAATAAGTGCTAGCACTCGATCTCCTCCCTAAAATCAATTTTGCTTTGCCCGCACTTCTTCTCTTGCAACTTGGGAATTTTGTTCACGCTCTTCCATCTATGAAGTCTCTGAATATAATGACAAATACGGTGTAGTTCTCCACCTCCTGTTTAAGTGCCGTAATGCGATGAACATTGAGCGATCGCATTGATAGTTTTCCTCTAAAATGCCAACAAGATATTCGCGCGACGTAATAATGAAGCTTATTCATTTGAAGGTTTTATAGAGGATTTCAAATATTGTACAACACTTTCAGGTAATCTATCGTCGATGAATGAAAGGTTTTATTATAATGAATAAAATTTCTGGAAGTCTGAATAAACCTCATGCATTGATTCTACTAGGCATCCTCAAAGAATCCCAATAGATTGGTCAGGCGTGATTTATCCTGTTAAAAACCAAGCTACCTTCCCCCCCAAAAAATAAAATCAAATGAGTATTACTTTACCTTCTCTTCCATTAGTCATTTTGTGTCCTTTGTTGCCTTCTGACTGAGACTTTTTTTTTGCTCTGCAGGATCTTTCTTTGCTCTCCTTCGGGGTGTTCAAGCCCACAACTTCGGTGGTTTCCAATATCCTGGAGTCTTTCGTTGCTTTCCTGGATTACTTAAGTGACCATCTTTTAGATTCTTTCTGTGTCCCCATGAAAAACTTTGTTGCGGTATCAGAGATTTTTTCTGTTGCCATCCTGCTGCCTTTCTTACCCTCTTCCAGACATCTTTAGCTACCATCCTTCTAGGGTCTTTCGTGGCTTTCCTGTGATATAGAACATAGAACATAGAACAATACAGCACAGAACAGGCCCTTCGGCCTTCGATGTTGTGCCGACCAAAATAAAAAGCAATGCCCCTCCTAACTAAACCATTCCCTTCTCATCCATATACGTATCAACTAACCTCTTAAACGCCACCAAACTTGGCGCATCTACAACAGCTGCAGGCAGGGCATTCCACTCCCTAATCACTCTTTGAGTAAAGAAAGTCAGAAATATATCAGTAAGTCTCTCTCAAGTCTCTTTTATTAACTACTCTGACCTTGTTGTTGCCTCTTGTTTGAGAGTTGAATACATCTTCTGTGCTCCACCGTTGAATTTCTTGAACTCTTAATGTTTTCCTTTGAAACTTTCACTTTCTTCGTCCTTGAGATACTAACTTCCTCCTTTGAGATGTTGAGTTCCTTATGGAACTTATTTTTTTTTCGATAAGCACTTTCATTTTAGAATCGCCTTCTATCAGCGATTGTCACTCGTTTTCCACCCTTTCGTCCTTTATTCCTCCTTATGGTTGCCACATTAAACGTTGAACTCTAAATGAATTTCTACTTTAAATTCATTACATTATAAAAACTGTAACATATTTCCTCTGCGCAGACAGTTGTTTTTTTTTCGGAAAGAGTTGATTTCCCTTTTGCATGTGTATTTTTCAATGATGTATCAATGAAGTTGCAATGATTTTTGCTGCTACAGCTATACTTCATTTGTCTCCAAATCTGTGATTTTATTTTTCTTCCATTGGCAGCCATTTTTTAATGAGTTTATTCCTTAGAACATAGAACATAGAACAATACAGCACAGAACAGGCCCTTCGGCCTTCAATGTTGTGCCGACCAAAATAAAAGCAATGCCCCTCCAAACTAAACCATTCCCTTCTCTTCCATATACTTATCAATTAACCTCTTAAACGCCACAAACTTGGCGCATCTACAACAGCTGCAGGCAGGGCATTCCACTCCCTAATCACTCTTTGAGTAAAGAACCTACCTCTGATATCCGTCCTATAACTCATACCCCTTAATTTAAAGCTGTGTCCCTCGTGCTAGCTTTCTCCATCCTAGGAAAAAGGCTATCACTGTCCACCCTATCTAAACCTCTAATCATCTTATATGCTTCAATAAGATCCCCTCTAGCCGCCTCCTTTCTAACGAAAACAACCTCAAATCCTTCAACCTCTCTTCATAGGACCTGCCCTCCATACCAGGCAACATCCTGTAAACCTCCTCTGTACTCTCTCCAATGCCTCCACATCTTTCTTATAATGTGGCGACCAGAACTGCACACAATACTCCAAGTGCGGCCGCACTAGAGTTTTGTACAGCTGCAACATGATGCTGCGGCTCCTAAATTCAATCCCCCTAACAATAAAAGCTAAGACTCCATATGCCTTCTTAACAACTTTATCCACTTGACTGCCTACTTTCAGAGATCTATTGACACATACACAAAGATCCTTCTGTTCCTCAACACTATTAAGAGCCCTACCATTAGCCCTATACTCTACACATTTATTGTTCCTGCCAAAGTGCATTACCTCACACTTTTCCACATTAAACTCCATTTGCCACCTCTCGGCCAGCTCTGCAACTTGTCCAAGTCTCTCTGCAAACTATAACACCCCTCTTCACTATCTACCACTCCTCCGACTTTGGTGTCATCCGCAAATTTACTAATCCATCCTTCAATACCCTCATCCAGATCATTTATAAAAATTACAAAAAGCAGGGGCCCCAAAACAGACCCCTGAGGCACACCACTTGTCACCGAACTCCACGATGAATATCTCCCATCAACCACCACCCTCTGTCTTCTATCTGCCAGCCAATTCCTAACCCAATTAGCTAAATCACCCTCTATTCCACACATCTGCATTTTCTGTAGGAGTCTTCCATGGGCCACCTTATCAAACGCCTTACTAAAGTCCATATATACTACATCAAACGCCTTACCCCCATCCACCTCTCTGGTCACTTTCTCAAAAAACTCAATGAGGTTAGTAAGGCATGACCTACCCTTCACGAAACCATGCTGACTATCCCAATCAATTCATTTCTCTCTAAATAACTATAAATCCTATCCCTAATAATTCTCTCCAATACCTTGCCCACAACAGAAGTGAGACTCACTGGCCTATAATTCCCTGGAAGGTCTCTCTCCCCTTCTTAAACAATGGGACCACATTCGCTATCCTCCAGTCCTCCGGAACCACACCCGTAACCAACGAGGACCTGAAGATCATAGCCAGAGGCTCTGCAATCTCCTCTCTTGCCTCCCAGAGAATCCTAGGGTAAATCCCGTCAGGCCCAGGGGACTTATCCAACTTCAAACCCTCGAGAATTTCTAACACATCCTCCCTATCTACTACAATACTCCCCAATTTGCAACCCTGTACCTCAGTGCTCTCCACAGCTACATTTCCAGCACTCTGCGTGAATACCGAAGAGAACTATTTATTCAGTGCCTCACCAATCTCTTCAGGCTCCACGCACAACTCCCCACTGCTGTCTATGACTGGCCCTAATCTTGCCCTAACCAATCTTCTATTCTTAACATATCGAAAGAAAGCTTTAGGATTCTCCTTATTCCTATCAGCCAACATCTTCTCGTGTCCCCTCTTAGCTCTCCTCAATTCACTTTTTAGCTCCTTCCTGGCTAATCTATAGCTATCCATTGTACTAACTGAGCCTTCAAGCCTCATCCTGACATAAGCCTCCTTTTTCTTCTTAACCAGCAAATCAACTTTTTTCGTACACCAAGGCTCTCTTACTCGTCCATTTCCTCCCTGCCTGACAGGGACATACTTATCAAGGACACGCAGCAGCTGCTCCTTGAATAAGCACCACATTCCAGATGTGGTGATGTGATTCCCCTTGTTATGAAAGTTTCCAGAACTCTGCTGGAAATCCTCAATGTGGAGATGCTGGCTTTGGAGTTTGGTGAACACAATAAGAAATCTCGCAACACCAGGTTAAAGACCAACATATTTATTTGGTAGCACATGCCACACGCTTTCAGAATGCTGCTCCTTCATCAGGTAAGTAAGATTTCTGTTCACCAACAGGGCATATATAAACACAAACTCAACTTATAAACTAATGATTGGAATGCGAGTCTGGTAATCAACTCTTAATGTGCAGACAATTTGAATGTAAAGAGGGATATCCACAGATTAAAGAGATGTGTATTACCTCCAGCCAGGACAGTTAGTGAAATTTTGCACTAACTGACTGTCCAGCGGATTGACTCCAGCCTCGGGTTTAACTGCTCGACGATCACTGGGCAATAGTGTTCTGTTCCTGTTGGTGAATACTTCAGCTGTTATGGGCATTCGGCCCCTGATCTTCGGGTAAGCTAACTCCAAGGTAATCTTCACGACACATGACAACGCAGAATCACTGAGCAGAGACTGATAGCCAAGTTCCACACACATGAGGACGGCTTCAACCGGGATCTTGTGTTCATGTTACAATATCTGTAACTTCCACGACTTGCCTGGGTTTGCAAAATCTCACTAACTGTCCTGGATAGAGACAATACACATCTCTTTATCCTGTGCTTAACGCTCTCTCCACTCACATTGTCTGTACCTTTAAGACTTGATTACCCACAAAAGTAAAGGTAAAGACTCACATTCCAACCATTATTTTGTAAATCGAGTTTGTGTTTTTATATTCTCTGTTTGTGAACAGAACTCCCACTTACCTGATGAAGGAGCAGAACTCAGATTGTTACGGCCTCCTGCTAAAAATAAACCTGTTGGACTTAAACCTGCTGTTGTGAAACTTCTCACTGAACTTTCTCCCAACAGTGTCGATGTCCTTGCCACCTGCAGGTACTGTTTTGTAAGGGAGATTGCAAATCTCAACTTCTCCTATCCATAAATCTGCGTTTTTAAATCTGAAACACAGTTTCTGGCTGGTATGTCTTTGTTTTTTTTTATACAGACAAACCTTGCTCTTAGCATTACATTTTTTTTTTGCTA
Source organism: Sphyrna mokarran (assembly GCA_024679065.1). Lineage (NCBI taxonomy): Eukaryota > Metazoa > Chordata > Chondrichthyes > Carcharhiniformes > Carcharhinidae > Sphyrna > Sphyrna mokarran. The sequence continues at coordinate 5,610,699 of JAGIQG010000014.1, read as the reverse complement.
CGGAAGATTAGCTAATCTCTCTATCGAATCCCTGTCCTCACACCAGTTTTGCTGCCTGTATTGCCCTTTAAGGTCTTACTTTAGTTCACCAGCACTCGCTGAGTATTCAGTGAGTCACCCAAAAATCGGATATGTATCCGATTTCAAAACTTTAACTCAACCTGATACTCATAAACAGATTGCACCCCTCAATCTATTCCAATTCAATCACAATATGTTATATTCTCAAAGTTCTGGTGATTTCGAGATATTTCAGCCTTTACTCGGAGCAAGGACATAATTGTTGCTTGGAGAATCTTGGTGCAGGATATTTGACTCTCTTGGCCTTCTTAAAGCAAGCTCCAGTCTTTACATATTTACACCATTTCAGCGAGATGACTCTGTCTGAGGCAGGACTCCAGCCTCGGGTTTAATGTCTCACTCTGACTTTCTATTGGTCCCTCAAGTTTGTTACTCAATTCGGATGCATTGATTTAAAGATGTGGAGATGCCGGCGTAGGACTGGAGTAAGCAAAATAAGAAGTCTCACAACATCAGGTTACAGTCCAACATGTATATTTGGAAGCAGAAGATTTCAGAGTGTCTCTCCCTCGTCAGATGACTCACTAGAAGTTCCAAATCTTGTGCTACCAAAGAAACCTGTTGGACTTTAATCTGGTATTATGAGACTTCTCACTGTATTAAAGAAACAGGCACTGCATACATTAAAAAGTAAGGAATGTGTGCAATGTTTGAAATTCAGCAGATACATCAATTCGTAGCTCTCCTTGATAAAGATCAATCTTGCTACATTAATTCCCAGCTGATAAATTAGAAAAGACATTCGCAGTTAAAAGAAATGGAAGTTGATCAGAGACTTTTTGGTTGACGATTGCGCTCCATCCTGAACTTCAGTTGAATTCCATTCACTCAACTCAGTGCCTTATGGAATAAAGTACTGCCTTCGTCAGAAGAATTCAAGGCCAGTTTTGGCATCGAGCACTCTATTGGCAGCATTCCAGTTAAGTTTTATCGTCACCCACCATAACTAATCTCCCAAAAAATCCTGGAAAATTAGCATGCATTACTGGCGAAACAACACTGCTGTTTCTCAATGCAACTCTATTTTGATCGTGATGTATCCTTCCAAATGCAGGATATTGACGGTGTATTTCCTTGAAATCATATTAGTTGCTTATCAAGGAAAATGTTTCAACTTTTCCTGGTGTGTTGTCTCCTTCCTAATAATATACGGGATGACGATTTCAGCGCCGAAGTATAGGAACAGTCAAATATTTCTTTGCAGGTTAGAAGAGGAACCAAAACGATTGTTTCCATGTAATATGCAAATTATATGATGGTAAGGGACCAGCAGCATAATCTGGAATTATTTTGACAATACAGGACCATATATCAGTAAATAAATTTAGTTATTTCGAGTTACTTCTACGAAGACAATTCTAAAGAGTTTTACTGATAAAACATACATCAAGCAAAACATACCTTATTCGCGAGCTTTTGTGATTTTGTTTTACTCAAACCGGTAGAAGCAAATGGTCATAATATCAAATAAAATGTCTTAAATGGATGCAGATTGCTATTTTTTCATCTGTTTGGCTTACTCGGTATTTTGAAGTTAAAATGTGCCTTTTAACCACCTTTTTTTAAAAAAAAAAGACTTTATTCCAATCCAATCTAATCAATTCAAATCCAATTCAGCGTCCCAACGAGTTGGGACATTCCCGATCCAAACTGACAGGACAGAGCTCTCACCACCTGTCTTAGGTTTGATCTACATGATCCAAGCTGATTGCAATAGGTATAGCTCCTCCTCCAAGGCTTGATCTTATTTGCATCTTAGCCAAAAGGCCGACATGCCCCTTTAAAAAAATTGCTTCAAATGAAACTGAAATGTAACCCAAATTCTCTAAAATTGTCAAGAAAAAAAAGTCAGGTTCCTTTCACCAATTATTGCTTTAGTATGTGCCTTGAAACTACATATTTGAATAAACCTTGTTTGAATGTTTTTTTTTAGATATTGTAATGGTTCCCTGTGTCATTTCATGTTATGATAATTGCAGCTTTGAGCCATTTGCGCCGAGCTGATAAATAGAAACATGCTTTTATTTTCGAAACTAAATTTCGTTTTATGTCGCAGCATTTGAAAATCCACTTTTTACTTTGGTATTGCCCCGTATTCTAAATTATGTTTCTCGTCATTATAATAAAACGTAAGAAAGTTTGGAAGATGGTCTGTAGAGTACAGTGACGAATTTTTGTCTCAATATTATTACAATTTTTTTTTAAAAAAAGAGAATCAAAACGCTGACTGAAAATAACCGTACAAAAGATGCATCACAAGTGATTTTCGACTACATGCTAAAAAAGGGATCTCGAGAAGAAAGAATCATCTGGATAATATTATTTCAACAGCAGATTGCAACATCCAAGTTATTTCGGGCTTTAGAAATGATAAAGGCACGCTTCCCGGATGCAACAATACATCTTCAAGGTAAGCACGTTAAAAAAAAGCTTGAAAAAAATGAAATTCAGAAATTGAAAACAAAAATCATTATTTATTCAAGGTAAATGATTTCACGTTGAAAGTTATACTATTATTTGCCTACCGGCATTGTGCTGCAAAATATTTGATTGTCATTCTCAGCAATTTAACACAGTTGTGAGTTTGGAGTAAATGAATGCTGCGACATTGAATGTCAGTCAATTTTCTTTTATTTTTGAATATGGTTTCAGCGACTATGCCGAAGATATCAAGCAAATTTTCTTTTCTGCAAAATTACAAAAGTAATATATCAAAACAAATATGTGGAATATAATGTCACTATCGGCAATTTAGACTAAATCCGCGAAGTCCCATGGAGTTTGCATAAATTGCTCATCACAATTTACATAATATCTTAAAGAAATTAAAGAAACATTACTTAAAGAAATTGAATGCATGTATGGGATAGTGCATAGTGGAAGGTCGCAGGATTGTTGACATTTCGTGCAATAATTCGAGTGGGATGGATAAGAATATAAATAATTAAGCATCTCAAAAGTGAAGCTCGACTTTCCTTTGAGAAAAATCTGTCACGTTCCATCTGCCACAGCCTATCCTGAATGGAACTACTTTCTGACCGGCTTGGTTTTTTTTCTGCACTTTTTCAAATTTACTGTAAATATATGCCATTTTCATACTGGAATCAATTGTTTAAGGTGATCGCATTGCTTCAATAAATTCCATATGCATATTCGCAAAAGAGACAATACCAATCAAGAGTGAAACTAGTTGTAAAAACATGTAAATAACAATCACAAATTTTATTTTTCTCTGTGAATCGCCATGCGAAAATAAAACTGGTAATTCTTATGCTATTAACACGAAATTCTGATTCACTGAAATACCAGACGTCCTTGGCAAAATTGGGATGAGAATTCGAAGACTATAGGCCAATGATTGTATTCTAATACTTTCTGCAACTCATTGAATGTATGGGTTTCGAATTCCACGTTTGCAAAAATGTATCGGATTTGTGAGCATTTAAATATCATGCATATACGTGCTGCTGCAAAACATTTTGGTTTGATCACAATGGCCCATAACTATCAAATACCATCAGGGAGAATCGAAAATAAATAAAAGTACAGAATGGAATACGAATAGATATCGCATGATTTCCTTCCAATTTGAGGCCAATTACATGCCTGTCAATAGAACTACTTTAAGGTGAAATCATTCAAATTAAACACAAAATATATTGATTGAATCGGATGTGCTGAAATAAAATGCAAAGCCATTCCGTAGGACCTTGTTGGAATAGGAAACAACAGATATATCTAAGAAGTTTGTCTTACGACATGAAGCACTATACACAATCAGTAAATTTGCAGATGATACTAAAGTTGGTGGTGTGGTAGATAGTGAAGAGGGGTGTTTTAGTTTACAGAGTGACTTGGACAAGTTGCAGAGCTGGGCCGACAGGTGGCAAATGGAGTTTAATGTGGAAAAGTGTGAGGTAATGCACTTTGGCAGGAATAATAAATGTGTAGAGTATAGGGATAATGGTAGGATTCTTAATAGTGTTGATGAACAGAGGGATCTTGGTGTATTTGTGCATAGATCCCTGAAAGTAGGCAGTCAAGTCGATAAGGTTGTTAAGAAGGCATACGGAGTCTTAGCTTTTATTGGTAGGGGAATTGAATTTCGGAACCGCAACGTCATGTTGCAACTGCACAAAACTCTAGTGCGGCCGCACTTGGAGTATTGTGTGCAGTCCTGGTCCTCGCATTATAAGAAAGATGTGGAGGCATTGGAGAGGGTACAGAGGAGGTTTACCAGGATGTTGCCTGGTATGGAGGGCAGGTCATATGAAGAGAGGTTGAAGGATTTGAGGTTGTTTTCGTTAGAAAGGAGGCGGCTAAGAGGGGATCTTATTGAAGCATATAAGATGATTAGAGGTTTAGATAGGGTGGACAGTGATAGCTTTTTCCTAGGATGGAGAAAGCTAGCACGAGGGGACACAGCTTTAAATTAAGGGGTATGAGTTATAGGACGGATATCAGCGGTAGGTTCTTTACTCAAAGAGTGATTAGGGAGTGGAATGCCCTGCCTGCAGCTGTTGTAGATGCGCCAAGTTGGTGGCGTTTAAGAGGTTAATTGATAAGTATATGGAAGAGAAGGGAATGGTTTAGTTTGGAGGGGCATTGCTTTTTATTTTGGTCGGCACAACATCGAAGGCCGAAGGGCCTGTTCTGTGCTGTATTGTTCTATGTTCTACAACTGATGCAATTCTGAACAGCTATGTGAAACGTCAGAAAAATGTCTTGCCTAATTCCAAGATATTCTAAAATCTTAAATGATCGCAATTGCAAATGAACTATACATCAGTTATGATATAGAACTGCCGACAGTAAACAACCTTAAAAGCTGCCGATGTTTTTGCGAAAATAATAATAACAAAACGATCTGTTTATTACTGGTGTTAATCCGTGAACTTTTATTGGACAATAGGGTATCAACAGTAAATGCTAACCTATTCAGCGATGCATACATTCTGTAAATGGATAAACAATTAAAATAGAATATAGGAGACAGGATCCCAAAGAGGTGCTGAAAGCCGAATTTAAAACTGAGTACCTTATGTATTTGACACAGTTCTAAAAACTATGAAACGCGTAAATCATTTGGCATTATCTAAACACCTGTAATCACCAATACATATAATTAAGGTTTTAGCTGTGTGTCTACTTGCATTATTCATAGAATTATAGAATCATATAGTGCAAAAGAGGTCCGTCGGCCCATCGAATCCGCACCAAAACATTAGAGACAGCTGAACTTTCACCTAATCCCATCTGCCAGCACTAAGTCCATATCATAAAAGAAATGATGTGCCAAGTGCTTATCCAGTTTATTTTTAAGGGATGTGAGGCACCCTTCTCTACCAACTTCTCAGGCAGCGCCACGCTCTGGGAGCAAGGTTTTCCCTCACCTCCATCTTAAATATCCTGCCCACAGCTTGAACTGATATCCCCTCATAACTGTCCCTTCAACGAATGAGAACAGCTGCTTCTAATTAATTCTGTCCATGTCACTATAAAAAAATCGTACATCTCTACTAGGTCACCCCCTCCATTATATCTATTCCAGCGTAAACAACCCAGGCCTGTGAAACCTCTCTTCATAATTGATCCATTCCCGGCAGCACTCCAGTGAATCTCCCCTGCTCCACCTCCTGTGTAATCACATTCATCCTTTAACATGCCGACCAGAACTGAAGATATTACTCTAGTTATGGCCTTAGCAAAGTTCTATAAAACTCCAAAATGACTTCACTGCTTATGTCATCTATCCCTCAATTAATAAAGGCAAGAGTCCTGAATGTCTTTTTTCACCACACTTCTAATATGCCCTTCTGCGTCAGAGATCTGTGAATAAACACGCCAAGGTCTATTTTACTCATGTCCAACCATTCTTTGAATGTTCTTTCTTACGTTAGTCCTTCCACACTATACCACACCAGTCTTTTCAAGATGCAAGTGCAGCTGCCACTTATCTACCATTCCATCTATATTTTTATGTAATCCACAGTATTCCACTTCATCCTTAACCACCTGTCTAAATTCTGTCACCCGAAAATTTACTTGTCCTACCCTGCACCCATTATAGTTATCTATGTCATTTCTATCAAAGAATATTAACCAATTTCTGTGGTAGTCAACCAGACACTGCTTTTCAGTCACAAAAACAGTCGTCTGCTAACTGCTCTAATTTTGAATCCACTGTATCAAATTACCTTGTATTTCATGTGATTTTACCTTCTTTACAAGTCTTCCATGTCAGACTTTGTCCAAAGTTTGGCTGAAATCCACATACGCTACATCTGGTGCTCTGTCCTCATTATACACATGGTCAATTTCTCAAAAAAAAACAATTAAATTCATTGGGCGTGATCTTCCGCTGATGAAGAAACACTGACTAACTCTGATCAAGCTTTGCCTCTCCAATCGGAAATACATGCTTTCCTTCAGAGCTTTCCAGAATCGTTTCTTTATCAATGATGTTTAATACACTGGTCTGCAATTCCCTGATTTATCTCTGCAGCCCTGCTTAAAAAGTGGAAGCACATTATCTGTACTTAATCTTCCCGCATCAACACCCCCCCCGCCTTAACTCCGAAGCTCCCCCACCATTACCCGCCACCCCTGACCTCCAAAGCCGGGCCCACAGAGGATTTAAAAATCTGTTTCAGTGTCCCTACAATCTTGTCCCTTGTCTTCCACAGCAATCTAGGTCACAATCCATCTCACGTGGAAACTTGTCTGCTTTTAAAGCTGCTAATACATCCAATAATTTGATCTTCCCTCTGTCAATTTGCAGAACAACCCCATATTTGCTCTCCCTGCATTTCATGCCATCATCTCTATTCTCTTGGGTGAAGATGGATGTGAATTATTCAGTCCACACTCTATTAATGTCCTGTGGCTCTACAACGGATTGTAGAGCCACAGGACATTGTTATAGTGTGGAATGAATAATTCATTCCTAGTGAATGGTCCCTAGTGGGCATTATCTTTTCCTTTCTATTTATTGTCTTCCCATTGATATACTAATAGGCTGTTTTGGGATTTTTCCTGCTATTACCAGTCACAGCTTTCTTCTGTCCCCTGTTTCATTTCCTAATTGTTGTCTAGAAATCCACTTCTAGACAAGTGGAAGTTATTCAGCCGATATGTGAAATACATGATGCACAGTTTGTTAGATTGTTGGAGGGATCTGTGTGCATATTCGTGGGAAGGGCGAAGAATGAGCGAGGATCGGGAAACGATGATACTTGTGTGGAACAGGATTGTAGAATTCAAAGGCAGGTCTTTTCAAGTGTGCCAAGACAAACGCATGGTATGAAAGAGACCTTCGTTTTGGTGAAAATAATGTCGACGTGGGCGGCCAGCTCAATCAACACAGCTAATAACAAATTGATAATTGCAATGAAATAAAGGACGATTACAATGCAAATACTAAGCAGGATATGATAAGCTGACAGAATCTGATTTGAAATGAATCAATTGAACAAATAAAATTTAGTTTAACTTTATAAAAATAATGAATACCTGTATGTAAACTGACAAACATTGACAATTAAGCATTGATGAAAAAGTTAAATTGAAGAACACATAACAACATAAGCCATATAATGGGAAAAGGGCAGTCCTACTAGTAACGGACTGGACACAGGGCGGCATGATACTGTTACCTGACAGAGCTAGTGATTTCAGCCTCGGGTGACTGTAAGGAGTTTGTATATTCTCCATATGCCTGTGTGTGTTTCCTCTGGGTGGTATTGCTTCCTCCCATTGTCCAAAGATATGCAGGCTAGGTAGACTGGCCATGATTAAATGTCCCTTATCGTCCCACTGTATGTAGGCTAGGAGAATTAGCCGTGGTGAATGTGTGAAGTTACAATGGGAGAGAGAGTACGTTGGTAATGCACACTGCTTAGGATCGCCGCAAAATCGCTGGACCAAGTGGTCTCCATATTCATTGACTGGAACCTACGGATTTTATGATGGCAGTGCGAAAGTTATTCATGGCAGGAACAAAAGAGTTCTTTTTTCCCCCTCGGAGTACAGCCATAAAAAGGAAACGTCTTTGCAAAAAAAAAATGTTGTTCCCCAGGATGAAGTGGTATTTTTTACAGGCGTTGCTGGATTTCATTTATTTCACAATTTATTGCATGTTCAATATGCCCTTGTAAAGGTGATGGTTAGCTGCCTTCATCAACCGCTGTCAGATAGCTGGTGTTTCACTGAAACCCCTAGTTCGCTGACGGAAAAGTTGCAGGATTTTCATCCAGGGACAGTGAAGAAACGGTGACAGATTTCCAAGCCAGGATGGTGAGTGGCTGTTAGAGGAACTTCCCGGGAGTGCTATTCCATTAGAATGCTGCCTATTTCATTCCAAACAGTAGCTGCTATGAGTTTAAAGGTTCTAACAGAGAAATCTTTTGCACCTGAAATGCTTTTAGTAGATGTCACATAATGCAATCAGGTGCATAAGTGGCGGAAGGGCTGGTTTTTGTTCAAAATGGTTCCAAACAATTGGCAATTTATGTCCGGGCTGGTTTCAAACTTCTGGAGTATTGCTTGAGCGAGTCAACAGCACGCCATCACGGTCCTGTCCTGTCCTTTGTAGGTTTTGCACAGGAATTGGGAAATAAGAAAGCCAGTTACTCTCTGCAGAATTTCCAATCTCTGGCCGCTCTGTAGCCGTACTACTTACATGGCTAGCTCACTTCAATGATAAACTAGGATATTGATTGTGCAGGGATCGACAATGTAGTGTAATTGAATCTAAAAGCTCGAATATCTCTCATTGGAGATGGTCATTGCCTGGTACTGAAGTGCCCTGAATAAAACCTGTCACTTACCAGCGAAATTTGGTTTGTGTTCAGGTCTAGATGTGCTTGGACTTCGACTGATTCAGAGACTGAATGGTGTTGAATATTGATCATCTCACTCCTGCCCTCATGTTGGAAGGAAAATTATTAATGATGCAGTCGTAGCCAGTAGGCAGGCAAATTCCTGCTCAGCGTTCATATCTATGATGCTAGTGCTGGACATTAAATTATGAACAGTATACAAGTAAAAGCGAACAATTGCATACTCTCTTTCTCTTCATCCTTTGGATGTGCACATTGTTCGCTGGGCCAGCATTTATTCCATATTGGTGAGGACAATTAGGAGTCTAGTGTTGGCAAATTTCCATTCCATAAAAGTCAAAGAACCAGATGGGTTGCCACGACAATCGATAATGATCTCATAATGAGCCTCAGACATTATTGCATTTTTTTAAAATGGTTTCAATGCGAATACAAGAAGGATGTGGAAGCTATTGAAGGAGTACAGAGGAGATTTGCAAGGATGTTGCCTGGATTTGGTGGCACGCTTTATGAGGATAAGTTGAGTGAGCTACGTCTTTTCTCCCTGGAGAGACGAAGGATGAGAGCTAACCTGATAGATGTTTATATTGAGAGATATAGATAGGGTGGATTCTCAGAGGCTATTTCCCAGGGCTGAAATTGTCGCTACGAGAGGACACAAGTTTAAGGCGCCGGGGAGTAAGTACAGAGGAGACGTTAGGGATTAGTTTTTCACTCAGAGGATGGTAAGTGAGTGGAATCGGCTGTCATCGGGGTGGTAGAGGCAAACTTGCTGGGACCTTTTAAGAGACTTCTGGATGAGTACATTGGATTTAATGGGACTGAGGGTTATAGATAGGCCTGGTAGGTAGGGATATGATCTTCGCAACTTCTGGGCCGACGGGCCTGTTGTGCTGTGGTCTTCTATGGACTATGTTCTATAACATATTTGTTTAATCAAGTTGGGGGGAGGGGAGGGAGTTGCAGGGATAAAACTGCCGAAACTATCTTCTGTGCCTGTGAACGGCTTAATATCCTCTATTTAAGTTACTGTAATTTTTAGGTACAATTTGAACTTAAATATTAATCATCTTTATTTGAGATTTTAGCCATTTACTCAATAGAAGATATTTTGTTGAATTAAGCCGAGAAATTTTCATTCACGACCGTTTGTAGGTTCTTGTAGTATTGGACAGAGCAGGAGCCAGAACAAGCTGTGGTTAAACCAGAAAGAATGCTTTCTATGATGAATCTAAGGAATTTGGTGCGAATTGTAGGGACATGTCAAATCTCCTTAGATTCCTGAAAAGTAGAGGCGTTGGTTGGCTTTCTTCACTATAGTGTATGCATGTAGAAGGACGAGGGAACATTCTTGGTGATGTGGACGCCTAAAAAAGTGAAGTCCTTATTGCTTCTACTGTTTAAGAAGTGCATGATCAAAGTGTGATTATTCTAGGTGGGCATGATCAATTTCTATTTTTTTTTTGCTGTTGTTTTTGATGGATACGATCATATATTGGTAGCATTGCTCCAAATTCCTTGATATGCCTTACATGAAGGCAATTACTTTTCTTGTCATTTCCTCTCCTATTGAAGATTGTTTCTGTTACTTTCTAAAATAGAATTGTGTTTGATATCTCCCGTACCTGCTTGTCGAGGATAGTGGAAATATCTTAATGGTTGAGATATATATATATGTACATATATGTATGTACTACGTACACATATACATATGTACATAGTGTCTCTATATATATATGTATATATACATATGTATATATGTGTGTGTGTGTACTATGCGTAATGATCATTGTTGTGTTCTTAATAGATAGAACATATAACATAGAACATTACAGCGCAGAACAAGCCCTTCAGCCTTCGATGTTGCGCCGACCAATTATGAAAAAAGCAATGACCCTCCAAACTAAACCATTCCCTTCTCTTCCATAAACTTATCAACGAACCTCTTAAACGCCACCAAACTTGGCGCATCTACAACTGCTGCAGGCAGGGCATTCCACTCCCTAACCACCCTCTGGGTAAAGAACCTACCTCTGATATCCGTCCTATAACTATCACCCCTTAATTTAAAGCTGTGTCCCCTCGTGCTAGCTTTCTCCATCCTAGAAAAAAGGCTATCACTGTCCACCCTATCTAAACCTCTAATCATCTTATATGTTTCGATAAGGTCCCCTCTTAGCCGCCTCCTTTCTAAGGACAAACAACCTCAAATCCCTCAGCCTCTCTATAAGACCTGCCCTCCATATCAGGCAACATCCTGGTAAACCTCCTCTGTACCCTCTCCAATGCCTCCACATCTTTCTTATTATTGGGGACCAGAACTGCACACAATACTCCAAGTGCGGCCGCACTAGAGTTTTGTACAGTTGGCAACATGACGTTGCGGCTCCGAAATTCAATCCCCCTACCAATAAAAGCTAAGACTCCGTATGCCTTCTTAACAACCTTATCGACTTGACTGCCTACTTTCAGGGATCTATGCACATACACACCAAGATCCCTCTGTTCATCAACACTACTAAGAATCCTACCATTAGCCCTATACTCTACACATTTATTATTCCTGCCAAAGTGCATTACCTCACACTTTTCCACATTAAACTCCATTTGCCACCTCTCGGCCCAGCTCTGCAACTTGTCCAAGACTCTCTGCAAACTATAACACCCCTCTTCACTATCTACCACTCCACCGACTTTAGTGTCATCTGCAAATTTACTAATCCATCCTTCAATACCCTCATCCAGATCATTTATAAAAATTACAACAGCAGGGGCCCCAAAACAGACCCCTGAGGTACACCACTTGTCACCGAACTCCACGATGAATATCTCCCATCAACCACCACCCTCTGTCTTCTATCTGCTAGCCAATTCCTAATCCAATTAGCTCAATCACCCTCTATCCCATACATCTGCATTTTCTGCAGAAGTCTTCCATGGGCCACCTTATCAAACGCCTTACTAAAGTCCATATATACCACATCAACCGCCTTACCCCCATCCACCTCTTTGGTCACTTTTTCAAAAAACTCAATGAGGTTAGTAAGGCACGACCTACCCTTCACAAAACCATGCTGACTATCCCCAATCAATTCATTTCTCTCTAAATAACTATAAATCCTATCCCTAATAATTCTCTCCAATACTTTGCCCACAACAGAAGTAAGACTCACGGGCCTATAATTCCCTGGAAAGTCTCTCTTCCCCTTCTTGAACAATGGGACCACATTCGCTATCCTCCAGTCTTCCAGAACTATACCCGTAACCAACGACGAGCTGAAGATCACAGCCAGAGGCTCTGCAATCGCCTCTCTTGCCTCCCAGAGAATCCTAGGGTAAATCCCATCTGGCTCAGGGGACTTATCTAACTTCAAACCTTCAAGATGGAACTATGTTTAAGTTCTTATCCCCCCCTCCCCCCATCGTAATGGATCATACAATCAGCTATATACGTGAGCTGTTGTTGAAATGTTTTTGCATGTTTTTTTTTCTGTGACTGGGCCTTTTTTGTTATTACCAGCAATAAAAAGGTCAAAAATATGTTGTCCTTATAGCCGAGATTTCAACATGCATGTCCATACCTAGCACTTATACAATAATTTCATACAATTCATGTCGTGCATTTCACTTGAAAAGAAACAAAATGCAGAAAGGTAAATAATATTATGTATACATAATTCCCAGTGTACTAAGATTGTTTGTGAGTTCCAGGGAAAATAATTGAAAGCAGCTGATATGCAAAAATGTTCAAATGCATCTTTTGATGTCAAGGCAGGTTATTTAATCTGAAATCTCCTATCAGCATCTCAATCAGTCACGGGTTAATGTTCTGGGCAAGAACGACTGACTGTCTCTTTAACAAAGCATTTATAAACTTCAGGTTATAATCTTGATCAGACCACTAAAAATGCCAGTTTTAAAGGTACAGCTATCCTCAAATTTACCACAAAAAAAAAGAAAAAGAAATTAACAATCACCATGAGGTCCATATAGCTTTGTATCAAAGGTATAATGACTTGCAGTTTCATCAATACTGCTATCGTTTGAAGGAACAAATTTAAACGTGCGAAAAGTTCACCGTTATATTGTATCATCTTCGTATAATGATACATTTCAATCTTGTCTCCACTTTCTGCTCTTCATTGCATTGTTTCTTCTGATCCACATCCCAAGGAAGGAGTTTCAGCCACATGACCCTCAATCATTCATGCGGATTTCTGTGTTTCATGTATTTACTAAATACCCTATCAATATTCTACGAGTGCCAACTAGCAAACAGTGGCTGAATAACTTTAGCATGCCACACCTCTGATGCTCCATTGGTTACGTAGGTGTCGAAACTGGTCATTGGTAATGATGTGGCAGCAGTCACAAAACAAGTTTTGCATTGCAGAGCCTGTTGTTTAACCCGATCTCTTTTGCTCCTTGACAGATAATACAGATAACGACTTATCACAAACGTTGGCAGGCTGGACGGATACTGAAATGACCGATGTCACATATTTCAACCGCCAGGCAATTGAACAGTTGATTGAATACTTAGTCGTGGATATTAGTCAGTACCTCTACAATGCAAGTGTTCTTTCGAGTGCAGATCTTAAGGTATGAAACACACGTGGTCGACAATCAACATTTTAAAATGTCGCCCAAATGATTTGCGTAGATTGACCATCTACATTTCAACATAGCAATATGCTGAAGTAGAGTAGACCGTTTAATCACCAGCGTCGAATCGGACATCACTATTTAACAGACATAAGGCACCTGCAGTGTTCTTTTAATACACCTCTTGTAAAATAATTGCATTTGCATTGACAATGAATTGATTTTAAAACATGACACCTAATTGTGTAACAATGAGTTATTTATGAAATGCCTGAGGTGCAATAACTCTCAGCTGACTAAATTCTCTTCACTCGTAGGGCAGTTTAGCATGTGGTAGAGCTTCTCTCGTGCTCTCTGAACTTGTCAATCTATTATCTCTCTCCCAACCGAGATCAGCCTATTCTACACTGCTGCCCAATTCCAATTTTACACAATTTGTTTAGTCATAAATGCTTAAAACTTACACAGTTACAACAACTGAAAACACGTTATAATTTTTTTAATATATGATTTCTATTATCAAGTAGTAATGTATAATTTTAAGCTCAATGAATTTCTTGAATAGAAAAGTTTGCAAAGTTGTCTTGTCTGTTACATTACCCTCCCTATTGGTACATACTTTCCATTTGCAGAGCACCATTTACCATTCCTTTAATGAATCCTGCACCAGGTTTCGGATATGCAATGTTCCCAATTATTATTCATTCATAGTCTGTACGCAATTACTTCAAAGCCAGAATTAATTGCCCATCCCTTTTTGAAATAGGGAACCTTGTGATGAGACAGCTGTTTCAACCACTGTAAAGCACCTGCTTTAAATGCCCCACGGTCTATTGCAGTAGGAATTTAGAGGATCGTTGACTATCTGAGGTGAAGGAATAAGAAATTTATTTCAAGATAGTTTGTTGTGTGTAACGGTTTGGCACTGTCATGTGGTGGTATTCGCAAACATATACACTGAGTTTGTTAATCTAGATAGTAATTGTAGGAGTGTAGTTGACGATGGAGAAACCTTAGCGAGTTTTTGTATGGATCAGTTTGATGGTTCATGCTGCTGCATTGTCTGCTGGAAGAAGGATTGAATGTTTACCATTATGGTGCAGAAAAATTGTGCAGTATCGACATATATATGCCATAAATAATCAAAGATTTCCACCATATTCCTAATTTACCCCTTGAAAGAATTAAATTAAAGGTGTCAGAGTCTGAGTTATGTTGCATTTTTTTCATCTGCGAACCTATTTCGACAACCACAGTATTTATGTAGTTAAATTACTGGTGAACGTCAATACACATAAGTTGAGTTCTCATCAGCCATAAAACGTCCATGAACAGAAAACGTCATGTTAAATAATTTCTCTGGAGACAATTGGTCATTGTTGTCGTACTTGTGTGTTATGTATTCAAGTTCAGGGGTAGGAGTCTTAGCTGTGTTGTAGAGCAGAAGGATCTCGGGGTCCGGGTCCATAGGACTCTTAAATCGGCCTCGCAGGTGGAGGAAGTGGTCAAGAAGGCGTACGTTGTACTGGCCTTCATTAATCGAGGAATAGAGTTTAGGAGTCAGGAGGTAATGATGCAGCTCTATAAGACTCTTGTCAGACCCCAGTTGGAGTATTGTGCGCAGTTCTGGTCGCCTCATTATAGGAAGGATGTAGAGGCTAGTGAGAGAGTTCAGAGGAGATTTACAAGGATGCTGCCTGGATTGGGAGGCAGGCCTTATGAAGATAGGTTGAGGGAGCTGGGACTCTTCTCACTGGAGAGACGTAGGTGGAGAGGCGACCTGATAGAGGTTTATAAAATGTTGAGAGGAATAGATAGGGTGGACTCCATTCTATTGGAGAGTATTTCCCCGAGCTGAAATGGTCACTACGAGAGGACACAGATTTAAGGTGCAAGGAAGCAAATACAAAGGAGATGTCAGGGGTAGGTTTTTCACTCAGAGGGTGGTGAGTGAATTGAACCGACTGCCGTCGGAGGTTGTTGAGGCAAACTCACTGGGGTCTTTTAAGAGACTTCTGGATGAGTATATGGAAACGAATAGGATAGGTGGTTATAGATAGGTCTGTGGATTGGTAGATGTGATTGGCGCAACTCATGGGCCGAAAGGCCTGGTTGTGCTGTATTGTTCTATGTTCTATGTTCCACATATCAGCACACCACTGAATGTTGTCCAATTTGTCTGCATATGTATAGTATATGTTGTAGGTTATTCCCTTATGTGGGTATTTACGAATAGAAAAGAACACCATTAAGTAACCCGGTAATGTTCAAATCATTAATCAAGGAACAGAGTGGTGGTTATTTATAATTCAACTGAAGATTCTTAACTTAAGAGCCTACCTTGACGAAGTTCTCCAACAATGTTCAAGTATTAAGCTGACTGGCCTTCGCAAACTTAAAACCTTAATTTAACATAGAACTAGAACATAGAACATTACAGCGCAGTGTAAGAAACCCTTCAGCCTTTGATGTTGCGCCAACCAGTGGAACCAATGTAATGACCTTCTAATCTAAACTATTCCAATGTTATCCAGATGCCTATCCACTGACCATTTGAATGCCCTTACAGTTAGCGAGTCCACAACTGCTGCCACACCCTTACTACCCTCTGAGTAAAGAACCTACCTCTGACATCGGTTCTATATCTGCCATCCCTTAATTTAAAGCTAAGTCCCCTCGTTAGCCCTCATCATCCGAGGAAAAAGGCTATCACTGTCCACCCTATCTAATCTTCTGATTATCTTGTAAGCCTCAATTAGGTCACCTCTTAACCTTCTTCTCTCTAATGAAAATAACCTCAAGTTCTTTGCCTTTCCTCATAAAGCCTTCCCACCATACCGCCTCCGGGGCTCGATGCTCTGCCTGCTTTGTATCCCTTGTAACAGTCACTCACGTATCACTTTTAGGAGTAACTATCTCCCTGTAACTTTTGTCAGTAGCTGCCTCTGCTTCCCGAATGATTCTTAGTTCCTCCAGTTCCAGCTCCAGGTCCCTAACACGGTCCTCAAGGAGTTGGAAATGGATGTACTTCCGGCAGGTGTAATCAGCCGGGACACTACCGGTGTCCCTCACTCCCAACATCCCACAGGAGGAACTGCCCGCGCTGTCATCCCTATGACGTCTCTTACCAAGAAACAAAAAAAACTTGCTCTCACTCCGAGTCACTCTTCTTTTTTTTAGATTAGAGGAGGGGAGAAGGTGGGATAGTCTACATTTGTAGAGCATCGGGATTCCTCACCTTCCATTTTATGGGGGTTCAGAAAAAAAAACTACTGCCCCGGCCTCCTTGTGACTACTTCCGGTTTCCGGTTTAAAATGTTAACAAAACTAAAGTCGTTAGTTACAAAAAAAACACAGTAACTTACCACAAGCTCTCCTCTCACCAATCACTACCACTCTGATGAGCTCCCAAGGAACGATAATTTAGTATAGAGCCAATCGAGAACGTTCCATAACGTACGCCGAATTTTATTTCCTATAGCCATTGCTATTTTATTCGATGCAAAGTTGTCTTTGTCTCAAAGGCAATGCCCCTAACTTCAGTTCTTGAATATAGTTTTTCATTCCGGCTGAATTCCCGATCAGCAACAACGTGGATTTTGCGCAAAGTTAATTACAGATTAGCAAGTATGATGATTGATTGAGAACACTACTAACAACAAACTCCCTGTATTTTGCTCATGATTAAAGGTGTAGAGATTACTAGCGGCAAGTCAGTTTATTTTTAACCTTATTTTTGTGTAAATACATTTTATATATATTTGTCAATGAGACATGTTGCAGATTTACTGAAACAACATGAATTTGATCTCAGCAGCTCCGAAAAAAAATCAATACCACAGCAGGAATGTTGTCAGAATTGACATAAAAAATATATATTGCTTTCCTGCATCAACTGATATCATATCGAGTGAATCAAATTGGCTGAACACTTGCATTTTTGTTCCGCGAATCACAAGTGAAGTTCGAGATGAACTGTCGATTCGTCACGTCTAACTAGACAGATTAATAATTCTACAACATTTTGTTTATTTCTGCACATCCCCACTATCCAGCACCCATTGGTATGCAAGCGTAGATGAAAGAGTTGGTCTAGAAGGTGGTGTGGAAGTTTGTTCCACCTCTTTGTACGACTTGTTATTTTATTATTAGCATTTTTATTTATTATCGTAAAATGTTGAAAGTTTCTATTCGGAATCCCGAAATAAGGGGGGAATGAACGAACGCATATTGATTGTGTCAATTGTTTGCGTTTGTGTTTTAGAGAATCGGGATGCTTGCTGAATTAAATCGTTTAAATGACGCTTCTCAATTGATTTTGGACATATTGCTCCTGAACGGAACTCATGGAGGAAGATGTTTTTGGCGACAACTTCTCCAACTACGGTACTTAACGCCCAAGCTGAAAGCAATTCTGGCGGAAAAACAAACACGAGGTAGCTGGATATATAACCTTCCACGTTAATACATAGCTGATTTCCAAATTGTTCATGAAATGTATGCTCCTTTTCAGCAGAAAATATATTCAATATCTATGGCGACCAAATTTAATTAGTTTATTTTTTTTTTCTCGAACGGTAGTGATCAAAGCTATTGAATAACCAACGCCAACAATTAGTTAAATTTTTGCCAGTGGAACTGAGCAACGAATCGATTTATGAGAGGTTCTAGTTTAATTTTACTTCAAAAAGCTTGTGATTTATCAACACTATAACTGATCTTTTAAACTACACATTAGTAATAACAAAACAAAACATAATGCCACCGGAATTGAGATGACTTTTACGACGAAACTCAAAGTATTCACGCGTGACTGTCTTCGCTTCCAATGCAAGATAGGGCACCAGGAAGGAATGCGGATTGAAAAAAAAATCATACAACAGTATCAGCAATGAAAATTAGACAGCGAATTTTGTTTTTGTTTTAGCTGTTAGCCGATTGGTATGTGTTAATTACGATGTCTTTTACCAATAGCATCAACGCAATTCCATCGAGGGAAGAGTTGGTCTTTGCAGTTTGTGTTATGTAGTAAACATTCAATAGGTTAATCCAATTGTGTGGAGCTCTCGACGTGAAGATTATTGGTGTTCGTTATGATAAGTAGCTCGTTGGATGCTTTAAGAGTGATCTATCAACGTGGATCGGAAATCATTCTGTGTAAATCGCACATGCGAGTATTAAAATCTCAAGCATTGGTACAGCACTTAGAAACATGAGCAATTTGCAATATTCAATAAAACCTGTTTAAACGCGGACTTATATGCTTTCTCCGTTATCAACTGAAATCTGGTGGTCAAACATTAGCAACTTCCGCTTTAAAATAGATAACTATACGAGTACCGAGTGTCTTTAGTGGAAAGTGTTTCAAACGTCTAACGGCCTTTTTATGAACGAATGTTCCTGAAAGTCATTCCTGAAACGTTTTAGTATCATACTTCCATTCTTAATTCTTAATTCCCGTCTCCCGCAACAGTGGAAAATGATTATTTCCCGTTTCCAACAATTTGCTTTCACTCTTGGAAACCGGGATAAAACACTCTTTACCTTTTTAGATTTTAAGACATTAGATTCGTTCCTATAGTTTCCCTCGTGAGTTAATTTTGAATTGCAGCCACTTGTTCGGTAACATTAGGACCAGTTATTATGTAATTTCTAACTCCTGGATCTTGAACAGCCCAGGGTACAATTGATGAAAAATTTATATACTGTGTAATCTTTACATGCATTAATTTCCTGATAGAGGTTGTGTACCATTAAAGCTGGGTTGAAAAATTGCGCGTTCACTTATGCAATTTCTGGAATCTGATGCGATTATCATTATATAACTGATAAGAAGTGGATTTACTGTAAATCCATCAGATCATATGTCATAAATAAGAACTCTGCACAGAGAAGTTAAGACAAGGAGCTAAACCATGAGCATGAATAAAGGAGTTGTTAATATATGCTCGTTAGATTATCTGTGGGCAAACATAACGCCGATCTTGCAAAAACGCTGGATTAATCTCAGGCTCTTTCCACCTGTAAAATATTTCTTTAAAAAAAAATGTTGTTTGGAACGAAGACTGAAAACATCTTTTAGAGACTTCCTAATATTCGATTCGGTAAACTTTTCTTCACCAAATATTAAATATTTCATCACTGATATTATAGCTCCGAGCGAAAGAGTGAAGAGCTGTGATGATTAACCATAGTTTAATGAAACCTCCATCCACGTGAAAAAAAAATATCCGTTTGCACCATATCATTCCACCAGTTAGCAAACTACATGTAGATCCCCGAAATTGGAAAATGCACGCAGGTTCTCAAGGTTAACGATGAAGGATGTGAATTGTGCTGCCTATTTAGACCTTTCCCTCCAATTTCATCAGTAGGTTGGCGGAGATTTTTATTTAGAGTTTCACGATCAATAATAAAGATCAAATTTCACAGGCTGTGTGATGAATTTTGAACCCATATCTCCTCTGGATTACTACTTCAAAGATATATCACTGTAAATCTACCTACCATTTCAATTTACCAACTTTGAGAAACAATGATTTGACAGTGCAATACAATCTAAAATTACAAGAGAATGCCCAAGGCATGGCTCCGGGACCTGACTGTAATTCTTACACTGCACTGCACCATAACTTGTCGATGCAGCTTCAAAACAATGAGCTTTTTAATCAGATAAATTCCCATTTCCTTATTCTGACAACACTTCTTGAACCTCTTTATCCGAAAAAAAAGTTTTATTAATGGAAGACAATAGTATCCCGACAGTGTAAATGTTGGTTTATGATTTTTCATATTTAGTTCCATGTGTGTTTTCTTCATCGAACGTCCACACGTCCAATCAAAGAATCATAGAATTCATAGGCCATTCGGCCAATCGAGTCTGCACCGAACATAATCCCATCCCTCTTCCCCATAACCGTATTAATTTACTCTATTAATCCCCTGACACCCGAGTCACTTGAGCAAAGTTATCTCATTTGACGCAATATTTATGCTAATGATATCATTCGCTCTGGCAATCTTGCAAGGGATCGACACTCTTTTTCAGTGAGTTCAGGTATTAATATCTCCTTAGGTGAAACTTGTGGAATCTTCAAATTCTTTAACTTTGTTCAGATTTTCAGCATTTAAAGAGACCAAGTAACATTTTAATCAGTCAATTCCACACACAGAAGACGCACAGCCATGTCTAATACAAGTCTATTAAAAGACTGTAAAACCATAACTTCATCATAGGAGTAAAACCTCTCTTTAATAAGACAACGCCTCCTTTTTGGTCACTATCTTTTCATCTTCCGATTTTTCAGTGCCATTTGTAGCTTCAACCATCCCATTTGATCATATCAGATAGTTGAACGTTTAGTAAACGTCAGGTTCACGGCGAAAACAATGACGATCATACCATGGGGATTTCTGAGGTTCATTTGCTGTTAACATTTTCCATATCCTCTCTCCTGTTATGGACATTAAAATGAATTATGTCCTCGCAATTTCTGGGTCCCAATCTTCAGCCATATTCCCCTAGTCGCGTTATGCGTGCACCATCTCTCCATCCTGTTTGCAGTGTTTCTGTTGCACTCTGTCTTATCACTGACTGACCCAGTGCTCCGAAAACTTGTAGTTTGTGACTTGTGTTACCAAATAAGTCTGTTGGGCTATAACCTGGTGCTGTGAGACTTCTTACTGTGTTTACCCCTATGCAACACCATCATCTCCACATCATGACTCATATGTGTCATAAAAGCTGTGGTGACAGAATGTTTCCCTATAAAAGAAACAAAAAGAACGCCTGACATTTGATTATATTCGGTCTCTGCAAATTTAACTCCTGTTAAAACCAGTAGCCTATCTATATTTGTAACTTTAGCAAGTCCAGTAACTTAAAGTCAAAGGAACTGTAAAAACTTCAGCTGAAAGTGGCATCACAGAAATGCAGCATGAATTCCAGCGGATTGGAAAAATTGTGCAAAAGTGAGATAATCTGATACGGAATAAAATGTCGGGAAAGCTCTAGATGCAAACTACGGTGAAACAGCCGTGGTTAAAATCATTAGCTGTAAGTGCTACATTCACATTTCTTACAATGTATCCGTATGATTGCTAGCAATGAGTAGTCGAATGAAAACTGATTGCTCAAAATGTATTCTGTAATTTGCAGTGCTTGAACATGACAATAACTATGGAATAATGCGAAACTATTCTCGTGTATTCAGGTGTATATGCATTTCTGCGGGGATTGATTGAAGCTACTACCTTAATTGTTTCGCTGATGGGAACATGCCAGTATATTAAGAAAATCACAAGTAATACTTCCTTGCGCAAAGAGGCTGAAGGTGAGTGAAACAAGGTCTGTGGGTAAAATAAAAGATAATTGCATGTCCCATGTCACAAGATAATGATTAATGACATTTCCTGCACGTTTTTTTTATGCAAATGTTTTCACATATACAGTGGAAGGAAGGAGGGAAGGAAGGAAGGAAGAGAAGAGGGAAGGAAGGAAGGGAGAGAGGGAGGAACGAAGGAAGAAATGAAGGAAGGAAGGAACAAATAAACAAACGAACTAATGACGGGAAGGTGGAAGGGGGAAGGGAGGGAGAGAGGGAGGGAGGAACGGGCGAAGGGAGGGAAGAGAGAAGAGAGGACAGAAGGAAGGAAGGAAGGAAGAAAGGGAGGAAGGAAGGAAGGAAAAGAGCAGCAGGAAGTGAGCAGCATATTTGTCTCGTGGTATTGTGAAAAGTTGATTGGATTGCTTCGAAGCGATCACAAAGAAGAGGCAATGAACCGACACTCTGAGGGGTGTTAATCATATTTCTTTGGTTATTCTGACATTAAATGAATCATAGCCTGCACAATTGCTGTGCAACTTTCTGTCTTATGATTTAAAGCGTGTACACTCTCTCATGGTTTCGGCCTCTTCAGAGCACGGTAAGAACTTCGGGAGATGTGTTGGGTGGCCACGGATTTTCACGAGTTATGTTGTTGTAATACATTAAATAAGTAGTTGCTGTGTGATCGAGAGTGGATATGTAACCCAATATTGGGTGTTGGCGAGGGTAGGCTATGACTTGGAGGATATTTTTGTTTTTATCCTACAGATGCTTTCGTCCACCTTGTTGTTTAACAAGGGGCATACACGTGATGGGTCGTGAGAGGGCTGCTCTTGGATTTTTTTTTTGAGAGTATCCTAATGCTTCACGTCGTTAGTGTAGCTTGACCTGGACCATTTGATGAGCAACACGACAGCTCAGTGACTATCGCGGTGCTGTGCAGATACATGGATTTGGGCCTGTGTCTGTGGGAGTTTGCGCATTCTCCCCGTGCTTGCGTGGGTTTTCTCCGGGTGCTCCGGTTTCCTCCCACATCCCAAAGATGTGCTCTTAGGCTAACTGGCAAAACAAATTCTCCCTAAATTGTCTCAAATTTGGTTTTTAATCCATAGATCTATAAACATAGACAGGGATCACGGGTAGAGGTGGGAACATTGGGAGGCGGCGCGGGCTCGTTGGGCTGAAGGGCCTTTTTCCCGTGCTGTTTTGTTCTTTGTTCTTTATATAAGGTGCCTCTGAATGTTTTTTCAGATAGTTGATGCTGTTGGTTGGGAGTTGCCGTGTGGCTGAAGGAAGGGAATATAATTGAAGTGTTTTTTTTTAAGTTTGTGGTTGTGATACGCAGGCGTTACATCTCTATTTTACTATTTTTTTTCCAAATTACCTATCGTACATCGAGAATCCAAAACATCTGATGTTTTGATGTGCACCACAGTATCCTACTTTGAAAGATATAAAGATGGATAGTAGTAACAGGTGGGCTTTCGTGTCTGCTCCACCATTTATTATCGTCATGTCTTACTATCCAAATCAATAGCCTGATCCTACTTCCACTACATCCTTTCATTCTCATTGCCCTAAGAGTTGTATACAATTCCTTCTTGAAAACATGTAATGTTTTGGCCTCAACAGCTTTTGTGGTGGGGAAATCCTTGCTTACTTGCTTCTTAGTGACAATAATGTGGCCTCATTTCATTCCTAAACGCATACCTGCTATCTGTGGGCATAAGAATGCTTCTGGACCCCATCGGAGGCAGCCTTCCTGCATTTTTTTCCTAGTCCTTCTCGGATTCTATAGATTTCAATGAGGTCCCCATCCCCCAATCCCAATTATTCTTCGAAACTCCATGCGAATAAATCCTGACCAACTCAACCTCTCTTCAGGCCGACTATGTCAAGAAACAGTCTGTTATTCCCTTTCTGCAATCCCTTTGTAGCAAGACCTCTCTTTCTCTGAACAAAAACTGCGAACAATATTCTACTTGTGGCCCGATTAATGCTCTATATAATTGCAACAAGGCATTCCTACTACTGCAATCGAGTCCTGACGCTATGAATGACAATATATTATTTGTCTTCTTTACCGCCTGCTGCACCTTCAAACTTATCACCAGCGACTAAGATACAAGGACGCACAAGTCCAGTTATATATTTCGCTCTCTTAAAATATAGCCACTTAGATCATGAAATTTTCGTCTTTTTTCAGCAAAGTAGATAATCTCCACAGTTTACAGCGTCTGCCATTAATTTACTGACTCAGTCTCTGTTTAAATCAGGGTGAACATCTCCCTATTCTCGTCAAAACTTAGCTGCCTATCCCGGTTACTGTCAGCTACTAACTTGGTGATAATGCATTTAGTTCCTTCATCTAAATGATTAATATGCATTGTGAATAGTTAGCGTCCGAGCACGTTTCCCTGCCTTATTCCTCTCGGCACTGTTTCCAATTCATATAATGACCCGTTTATTCCAACATTTTTTTTCACGTCTGCCAACCAGTATTCTATTCATCTCAAAACACTTCCTCTATTCCATGCGTTGTGGTATATTGTGATAGCCTTTCCGCAGGCCAGAGACCAAGAAACACAATTCTAGACCATTATACAACATTGTTTTTGTCTCTCATTGCGGGTATGACATTTGAAACTGTTGTCGATTATAACCTGACAGGAAATTCAACTGCAAAATGCTTACCAATGTTAGCAACAAGCACGGATATGGAATCGGGCATGTTTCTCAGCTGTCAGAATGAATTAGTCAAGTCAATTGAAACCAATGTGGAAGCCTTCAGTTGATCGCTCTTAAATGCAAACGTGTTAACGCAACACAATAATGGCCAATTAATTAAACATCGTTTAATAATTTCGGTTCTTCTATTCAAACTTACTAAAACATAAATATGTATCATTTTTAGAAGAATTGTACACTGAAATACAAAAAAAATCGAACGCATCGTGGACCTATTAGAAAGGTTTGTTGTTAATTATCAGAGAGTTAACAGCCAATGTTAGCTTGTCTCGCTACTGTAAATCATGCTTCCTTTTGAATCGTGTGTGCAAGCACACTGCGTGGTGTTTGATGTCATTGAAAAATTGAATCCTTACAGTACAGACAGAGGTCAGTCGGTTCACCTAGCACACACAACAGTCCCGGCTAAACCCCACCCACATATTTATCCCGTAAATCCCTTTAACCTAGGCATCTAGGCGCAGTTTAGCACGCCCAATTTGTGGACTGTAGGAGGAACCCGGAACGACCAAGGGAAACCCACTCAAACAGACACCCAAGCCAAAAATTGAGCCCAGGCCGCTGAAGTTGTGAGGCGGCAATGCTACCTCCGCTGTGCCATCGTGCTCTCCTCACTCTACTGGTTTCAGTAATAGATATAAATTATTTCTAATGACTTTTTCTTGAGGCTATGATTTAAAAAAAAACGAAACCTCATGTCACATAGATGTCAATTGCGTGTCTACCACAAAATGCTGATAATGTCCTGGTCATCGGAAAAAAATTGGTTCGAAACTAAAAGCTGTGCTCAGGTAAGTCCTGCCAGACTCGTATTTCTCAATTACAAAATTGTGTAATCTCCTGTAATGGAACATACACGAGATTTTTTTTCTTTGGCCGATGGATATCTTCGGAGTAATCTTGGCTCAATTTTTTTTTAACCATTTAGAAATTCTTATTTAAACAAAGCAATGGATATTTTCACGATTACTGTGCAATATTCAAGGGCATTTCTAAATTTGCATCGCATAGCGGCTGCAATTCGCCCATGACCACCCAGAACTTTTCTGGAGGGTCAGGCCGAGAGATGCAGGTGTCGGCCATTTTCGCAGGTTCCCCGTGGGGCGGGAGGCGAGGGGCGAGCCGGGGCGGGGGACGGGGGGTGGTTCTGTATTTCCTCAGGACTGGCTGGATGAATTTCCATTGGGGAGTTCCACTGTGTTCCCCCCCCCCAGCCCCTCACACCTCCCCCTCCCAAAACATAGAGCACTGTTGCTTATTGTAGGAAACAACGTCGAGGGCTCTCACTCGCCCCACCACTCACACTCTCACTGCTCCAAGCAGTGTTGAAGCTGACTGTGAGAGGCAGTGGCGAGGGCTCCCGCTCCCCACGCCCAGCTCTTTCAAGAAGTGTTGAAACACATTATGGGAAGTTACTAAGGGTTTCCACGTCCCGCCCCATTGTTGCAGAAATTTGCAGTAACAAAGAACTCCTGCAGTGTACGGTCAGGGGGTCTACTAAGTGTTGCTGACTGAGGCCTAACCAGATGAAGCAGCAGCTGCTCCAGGCCAGGTTGCAGAGCTTCAGGCATGGATTACATGAAATCTGCTGTCAAAGGGTACATATCTGGTGGTGCATTGTGATATGAACCAGCAATACATGTCCGTTACAGATGCTGCAGTTGCTATAGCTCAAGGGTGCGCATTCTGCACATTGACCTGTATAACTCTGATATAGCTTTTGACATGATGGGAATCTCACACAACCCTTATCGGACCACACATGTCACAATGGATTGTGTGGGATTGCATGCTCTCATAATTGGGGATGCCGGCCCAAGTAAGGTATTGGGGTAGTACTGGGTCTATGCAGCCGATGATAGTAATCCGTCATTATACGCTCTTTCCATGCCCCAACATGCAGAGCAACTTCTATTTGTTTGATTTGGAGCTGGCCGTATTGGTCGCAGCAGGGACAGAGAATGAGGAGTAGGCAACGGTTCAGGAAGTGGCAGGCGTGGAAAGACAACCACAAGTGCAGCCACTATCAGACCCTCATGAAGGAGGGCAGGGGGCTGCCACTGAAAGACAGGATGTGGATGAGCAGGCTCCCAGGAGAGTGCGCAGAATGCGAAGGCCAAGGGGGTACAATCCCTACAATCCCTTCTATGAACACTTGGTGGAGATGTGTCATTGCTGACAGTACTTTGGCAAGACTACAAGTAATCACATTTGGGAGGTGCTCTCATACCTGGCACCTCGGGGAAGCAATGGCTGTGCGCCGCCTGTGGCGTGAAGATGACGCCAGCCCTCAATTTCTAGGCCTCCTAGTCACTCCAGTCTCCCAGTGGTGACGTAGCTGGTATCTTCCAGGACTCCTGCATCGATGAGTAAGACAGGTCACAGGTGCACTATATGCCCAGCCAAATCTGTCCATTAATTTAATATGGCCTGAGCACAACAGGAAGCCCTGCCTTTCAGCTTCGCGTCCATTACCAGGATCCCGAATGTAACGTGAGCACAGTGTATGGCACGCAAATCGCCGTGGTCCACACCTCCTTCCCCCACCTCCATGCAGGGCCACAGTGATTTGTGAAATTGTCTTTGACCATGGTCTCAAAGTCATGCAAGTTGATGTACGCCATCGAGCGAGTGTCCAGTAGAGCTTTGTGATCCAGCTGTCGGACAACCCTGTGTTATTCGAAGACCCTCGAAGGCTCCCAGGATGGCTAATGGCCAGCAATGGTTATACACCAAGGTTATGGCTGTTGACATCTGTATGGAGGCCCCAGGCTGAAGTGGAGACCCATGCAGCCACCCGGTCCATCACTGAACTGTGCAATAGCCTGCTGAAAGATGGAGTTCGCTCCTTGGACCACCCTGGGAGGGCCCTCCAGACTGACCCTGTGTATGCTTTACTCATCATTATTGTTTGCTGCTCTCTGCACAGCATCGACCAGCAATGGGGAGATCTGGTAGAAGGGGAGGAGGAGCAGCAGCGTGGGAATGAGGTGGCCGCCCACTACATAAAAAAACGGAGTTAAGTCTGTGGGCTGCAATGGCAGGTGTCCTGCAAGGAAAGACAGCAGGGGACAAAAAGCGTTTGATAAGGTGCCTCACAAAAGATTGCTGCAGAAGGTTAAGGTGCAGGGACTCGGGGGTAGGGTGTTAGACTGGATAGCGGATTGGTTGTCTAATAGGAAGCAGAGGGTCGGTATTAAATGGTGCTATTCTGATTGGCAACTGATGACTAGTGGAGTGCCCCAAGGTTCGGTGGTGAGGCCTCAACTATTTACCATTTACATAGATGATCTGGAGAAAGGGGCAGAGAGCAGTGTGACGAAATTTGCTGATGAAACGAAGATGAGTGGAAAAGCAAATTATGTGGAAAGCCTGCAGAGGGATCTGGATAGGTTGAGTCAGTGGGCGAAGACCTGGCACATGGAGTATAATGTTAGCAAGTGTGAGGTTATCCACTTTGGTAAGAAGAATGGTAGGAAGGATTACAAATTAAATGGAGAAAAGCTGTAGCATGCGGCGGTGCAGAGGGACCTGGGGGTACTTGTGCACGAATCGCAAAAACGCGGTATGCAGGTGCAGCAGGTGATTAAGAAGGCGAATGCAATGTTGGCCTTTATACCTAAGGGGATAGAATATAAAAGTAGGAGGTTCTGCTGCGGCTGGTGAGGCCGCAGCTGGAGTACTGTGTGCAGTTTTGGGCGCCGCATTCGAAGAAGGATATATCGGCCTTGGAGGGGGTGCAGAGAAGGTTCACTAGGCTGATACTGGAGATGAGGGCGTTGGATTATAAGGGAGAGACAGAATAGGCTAGGTTTGTATTTTTTGGAGTTTAGAAGGCTAAGAGGGAGTCTTATTTAAATGTATAAGATAATGAAGGGGATGGATAGGTAGAGGTTGAGAGACTCTTCCCGCTTAGCAAAGATAGCCATGATCTTATTGAATTGCGGGGCAGGCTCGAGGGGCTGAATGACCCACTCATGCTCCTCTTTCTTATATCCTTATGTTCTTATGACAACTTGATTGCTGCCTGCTTCACCGAGCTGTTGCAGTGCAGTGAGGGGGATGCAGTCAACACACATCCACCACAGCCTGGGAGCAATTGCAGGCATTATTCCCCCTCCAAATCAACCTGGGCCCTCACCCTTTTGCTGTTCCTGTGTATCCCAGCACCCTTTTCTCCAGAAATATCCAACCAAACCAATGGGCTTGGGCTGGCAATGATTGGAATTCATCTTCAAGATTGCAGGATGATGACGCGTCATTTTTGTGCACACTGGAATCCTGCCGCTGGCGCAATTCAAGTTTGACTCCTACCTGAAATCGAATGAATATTTCCACCCTTGCCCAGGTAACTGTAAGAGTTGAGGGCACATGATTTTTGGCCAAGGTGGGGACAGTGGAGGGAAAGGATGGGGTGAAGTGGGGAGGGCACTTGCATTAAGTGTCTGGTGGATGTTGGGGAAGGTAGTTCAAGCACTCTGAAACATGTAGTTGAGTCTGCAAGGTCCAGTAGACAGCATCTCTATGTTTGGGAGTTAGAAGATAATCGGAAATGCATTAGTCACAGCATGGTATAACAAACAGTTTTTTTGTGCTCTTAACTTAATTGATTACTAAACCCTGAATAGTGTTGATCTTCATTCGTGACTTCCAGTAAATTACACTTCTCTAAACTTTTGACGTCTGTGGCTTTTCCTAAGTGCTACCCTAGGATAGACAAAATAAATCAACGGAGAAACTTCAGAATGTTCTGAAATGCATAAAACTTGGTTGTATATTGTTAAGCGTGTCAGAATTGTATATGTTTTATCAATTAATTGGCATGTATTTATTTGAACCTCATTCCACTAGAATTGTATTTTATTCAGTACGTTAGTTGTTTAGTTCAATTTTCTGTTAAAAATACATTGTTACGTCTTAATCTTAAACTGTATGTCAGTTATTTCTATTAATTAAAACTAAACGTTACTGAAAGACAGTTCACCTCCCCACACATTTTTAACGGATTTCGAGGTGAGGTATTCCTGTTTGACGGATCCGGCATTACTTCTTTAGGGGTCAAATTTTGCTTCAGAACAAGATCAAAATTTTAACTATTGTAATGAAAGTTCAAGATAACATAAGCGTTAACTCGAACCCCCGGTTACTATTAAAAAATTAACACTTTGACTATTTCTGAATTATTCTTTAAAAAAACAACGTATTCTGCAATCGCATATGCATTTGTATGCTATGTTTCCAGTAAGCAAAAGGTATGGAAAGTGCAACATTTGCAAGAGTTACCAACGTCTAATCCAAAGCTACTACACTAATTGTTCATTTTCGAGAGTGTGCTGATAATGTCTAAACATTCTCGCCATCTCTGGCTTGAAATGTAAGTTTTTTAAATCATCTTCATTGTTCCATTTCCATTGCATCATAGTCATATGACAAAATGTTGGACTTGTTTCTAAAAAAAAAGCTGCCCGTGTCGGTACCATGCACACATATATTAGGACAACTTTTGTTTTTGGAACTTTGTGCCAGACAGTGATGAATACGTATTCTAATTTCTTGATGTTGCAGATTGTTTTTAAGTATATCGTTGTACAATCTTATTTCCTTGTGCTGCCTTGTGTTAATGTCTGTCTTTTGAATTAACATGTTGATAACATTGTTCGTATTTAATCAAGCTCGAGAAATGCACAAAACCAACCTTCGCAAAATGAACATGATGATGAGTGGAACAATTTCAGGAACGGGAGAATGCAGAGAATATCCCTTAGATGAAAAGTACATTAAGATTACAATTGTTTCTCCTTTGCGTACGCAAGAACTTGTGGAAAATGAACTGCGAGCACAAGGGAGAGCTCGTGCAGAATTGCAAATGGAAAACTTGAACCATCTGAAAGAAATTCAACTCGAAGAGTTATTGGGAAGCAGATGCTCCAGCATGGAAAACTCCAATATCAGTTTCGTGTTTGGGGCGACCGGAATTGGAAAAAGCACCATGTTACAGAAGATTGTCTATGACTGGTCCATTGGGAAAATATATCAACAATTTAAATTTGTTTTTCCTTTTAAACTTCGATACTTGAATTCAATAGAAGGAAAAACATGCCTGAATAATCTGATACTTAAGTCATTCACATACTTGGATAATCAACTGAAACATCTGTGGTCGGAACCTGAAAATATTTTATTTATATTTGATGATTTTGATGAAATTCAGCCACCCATCAATTTCACCGGTGCAAATAGAGACACAGATCCCCGAATTCAATGTGTCCATCCGGAGTACTATTTCAAAACATCTGACCTTGTGTACTTCCTGTTAACGGGACAACTGCTGAAAGGGTGTTCAGTGCTTGTAACAAGTCGACCTTGGAAACTTAAAACGTTAGCAGAGGCACAAATAAACCTAACTGCCGAAATCCTGGGATTCAATTCCAAAGGGACAAAACATTTTTTTCAGCAGCATTTTGGTGACAAACAACAAGCTGCAGAATTATTGAATTTCATTCAGCAAAATGAAACAATATACTCCCTATGTTTCAGCCCTCTCTTCTGTACAGTGCTTTCTTCGTTAATGGAAAATTTGCTAAAAGGAGGTGTGATGCCATCACACATAAATAGTGCAAATGTCTTCTTTTCCTACATCACCGCTCTCCTAGAAAAAATCGATTGCGGCATTGAGAATTCATGCAGCGAGTTGCTAAAAAGTGGGGGTTTGGCCTACGAGGGAATTTGCCGCAATGCTGTTATATTTAATGAAGGACAATTAAAGCAGCACAATCTTCAAGCTTCTCGTTTAAGATCACGTTTTATGATAGAAATTCCAAGCAACAAATCAGGTGATTTTGTGTACGCTTTCACCCATTCTGGTTTGCAGAGCTTTGTCGCCGTACTTATGAAATTTCAAGATACACCGGGAAATATACTGATAGATCAGCTCCAACATTGCAGTGACGACAGATTTGAGCTGTTTTCACGATTTCTCTTTGCTCTCTCATCACGACATGTTGTTCATCCTTTTGATTTTTCATTTAATAAACTGTCTTTTGAAACACACCCGCTTATGTCGCAGTGGCTCAAACAAAACTGCGAAAAAATTGCTGCTAAATTGGAAGAAAGACAATGCCAATTAATACTCTTAAAATTATTGCATTACATTATTGAATTTGGAGACAGAAATACGACGATGGACGCATTATCACAGTTAAACGCAATGCAATTCACAAAGTGCCACTTTCAACCATCTGATTTCGCAGCTTTATCAGGGTCACTAATGGAAATCGACACCCTTGAAGAGCTTAACCTCAGTGCCTGTGGTGTAGAACTCGAGGGTCTTAAACAGCTAAAAGATGTCCTGCATAAAATCAAAATTCTCAGGTAATTCAGCAAACTATCATTTAATCAATAACTGTGTTACAGTTTTGTGATATTTTCTGTCATCCATGTGCTGCTAAATTGAAGGATAAAACATATATCAGCTTGAATGTTTGTGGAACACCTAACTCATCTTTCACCCTTTTTAGTTCCTTTTACATGTTGGGAGCATCAGTTCTGTATCTTGTGCGTATTTATGTCACATGTATCCCTCGGTTTTCCGGTGTTATGTATTCCCCTTTTCTTCCAACAAAACATGTTGGATTTCACGGGAAACATATATATCGCAGAATTGCAGATTCCGACTGCAGGAGAGAGGAAACCAACCTGGTACTTGTCAGCGCTTTGAATTGTTAATCAATTAGCTTTTCAGCAGAAGTAAACGTTATTTCGTCAGCCTAATCGTCGAACTGCATTTCAAAATATATTGGATCGTTTTACACTGGAAGTATGGATAAAATATTTCAAAATGCAACGTCACGACATAAAGAGAGAAATTTTCATCCGAAATCGCAATTTTAATTTAATCTTACTCTGAAGTAGATTGCTTGTTCCATATGTTCCCTGCCAACTCTTAAAATTCAATCAAGTCAGTCCTTTCTATCTTTCATTACCTACTCCCATGGGCGTTTATTTCCATAAAATGCTTATAAAATATCCTTTTAACTAATGATCGCCGCTTCACAGGGAGGAAGTGTGTTACATGTCATCACTTTCCCAGTCGGAAATCTTTATTCCTCGCATTAATAATACATATTCAAAATAATCTGCGTACCCCTCTTCGTTAAGGATCAGCGCTTCGGAACATCTATCTCCATGTACCAGATCCAAAGCTGCCTTGAATTTTCTGCTTTACAATATCTACATTCATTTCTTTCCATATCCCACGCAAAGCATAGCAGGCGATTGAAGATGACCTTGCTAAAATGCTCATATATGAGACGATTCTAGTATGAAGGCTATACATTCTCTGGTGAATGCCAACAAAATTAAATTCGCAGTGTTATCGTTCAGTGCCGTGCCTTCCAGCATTTGGGCAGGATATCAATTGATCGGCCATATTCATAGAATGATTGAAAGTGCTCGTTACGGCATGACATTTTTCAGCTTTTTGCACGACATAACGCAAGTAGCTTCGTCAAACGTAATACAGATTATAGAAATCCATAGCACTTCCATTTCCCCTGTAGTTCTACAAAGAACAAAGAACAACACAGCACGGGAAACAGGCCCTTCGGCCCAACGAGCCCGCGCCGCCGTCCTAACGTCATAATGACATATAGAGACCAATATAGGGTCAATTTGTTACCCAATCAGCCTAAGTGCACATTTTTGGGATGTGGGAGGAAACCGGAGCACCCAGAGAAAACCCACGCAACCACGGGGAGAACGCGCAAACTCCCGCAGACACAGGCCCAAATCCATGTGTCTGCACAGCAACAGCAATAGTCTCTGAGCTGTCATGTTGCCCATCTGATGGTCCAGTTTAAGCATACACTAAATCCAATTAATTTTTCAACACAAAGAAACTTTACCTCTTCAGGCTAATCGTCTCATTGCATATCAAAGCATATTGAATCGTTTTATACAATAAGTTCGCATAAACTTTTTCACAATGCAATTTTGTGATACAAGATCTACAAACATTTAGAAACACAAAGACTGATTTGGGGCAGTCGGCAAGGCTTTGTGAGTGGAAAATCGTGTCTCACAAATTTGATTGAGTTTTGTGAAGGGTATAACCAAGAAGGTAGATGAGGGCAGGGCAGTTGTTGTTGTCTACATGGACTTTCGCAAGGCTTTTGACAAGGTACCAAATGGGAACTTATTGCATCAGGTTAAATTTCACGGGATCCAAAGTGAGGTAGCCAAATGGACACAAAATTGTTTTGACAACAGAAGCCAGAGGGTGATAGTAGGTGTTTGTTCTTCAAACTGGAGTTCTGGGACCAGTGGTGTGCATCAGGGATCCGTGCTGGGTCCACTGAGATTTGATATTGATATCAATGATTTGGATGATAATTTAGGAGGCATGGTTAATAAGTTTGCAGATGATATCAAATTGGTGGCTTAGGGAACGGTGAAGAAGGTTATGTCGGATTGCAACGGGATCTTGATCAATTTGGCCAATGGCATGACGAATGGCAGATGTAAATTCATTTAGATAAATGGGAGTTGATGCATTTTGGTCGATCCAAGGCATTGGAAGAGTTACAGAACAAAAAGATCCCGCGGTACAGGTTTTAAACTCCTTGAAAATGGAGGCAAATGTGGACAGAGTGGCGTAGAAGGTATTTGACATGCTTAGTTTCATTGGTCAAAACATTAAATAGAGGAGTTGGGACGTCTTTTTGAAGTTGTGCAAGGCATTGGTATAGCCGCATTTGAAATACTATGTTCAGTTCTGTTCCCCCTATTATAGAAAGGGTATTATTAAACTAGAAAAGATGCAGAAAAGATTTACAATACGCTACCAAGACTTAATTGTTTGAGTTATAAGGAGAGGCTGGATAGACTGCGACTGTTTTCTCTGCAGCGTTGTAGGCTGAGGGGTGATCTTGTAGAGCCGTATAAAATAATGAGGGGCATAGATCACATAGATAGTCAATATATTTTCCCAAAGTTCGGGGAGTGTAAAATTTAGAGAACACAATCTTAAGATGAGAGGAGAGAAATGCAAAATGGTCCAGAGGGGCAAATCTTTCATGCAGACGGTGATGAGTGTCAGGAATAAGTTGCCAGAGATAGTAGGAGAGGGAGATTCAAATTTGTCTTCAAAGAAAACATTTAAAAATTTGCATGTGTATGATAGGTTTGGGGAATATGGCCAAGCACGGTGTATTGGGATTTGTTTAGCAGTCAAAAAAGGGCAGCATGGACAAGTTGAACCGAAGGGTCGTTTCTATGTTGTAAACGTCTGAGTTTATGACTCTATGATTTTAATCGAAGCCTTGTGATACATTTAACGTGGTACAGAATCTTCCCTGATAGACTTACTGTCCAGTTTCCTTGCATCAACTCCCAGCTTCGAACTTAATAAAAAAAAGTTTTTTTTTAGCTTTATCAATAATATACTGATGAAATAAACTTTTCTGGACATATTGAGAGAGATCTTCCCCTTGCATACGCTTCATCTTATCATTATTTGAATCCGTATTTGAAAACATTCATCTCTAAAAATCAACGCTGTAAATGTTTTTGAGAGACACTCTGATGTCATAGCTGAGTTACTCGGATAATTATTATTCTTCCAACTCAGTCGCAAAAAATATCTCGAGAACTGTCATCTTGTTCTTGTTTCTCAACGTAATTCTCAAAGATGCTCTACACTTCAAAAAAAAGTGTTTCATGTGAATTATAGATATATTGACTGGACGCATTGTTTAATTAAATATTTATTGTCAACTCCATTCTTTGTGTATTGTTCCTTTCCTCGAGTCCGCTAAATCTTATTTCCAGACATTCCTTTTCTCCTAACCAATTAAAAATGTTCACGTTGTCTTTATTTGATTCATTGAAACATTTCCTTTCAGCTTCTTATTGCACGCTGTGTGCATCGTCTTTTGTTTCTTCTAATGTTACCCAAAGTTCCATTGCTTTATTCCACAGGTTCCTTTATTTTATAATGGTCCTGACTCTCTTGCAATATCACCATTCTCAATCCACATTCGTAGTTTTCACCGTGCACATCTTTGTCCAATTATTATTTCACTGCACTTCGCTCTCCCTTCTCCCTCCCCACCCCTCACACACTCACTCTCTCTCACACGCACACAAACACACACACACACACACACACACGCACATACACATTACTATAATGGTCCATTCTACACCACTATTCGTTATCATTAGCAGGAAAATGTAATGCGGATGGTCGAGATTGAGAGTTGCAGCTAACTCCGAAGATTCCTGCAAGCCGTGAAATTTCCCAATGTTCCATTCGTTCACCAAACAATGAACACATCATTTGCTGCCCATTGTGTGGCTTCCTTCAGAAAATTTTGATCCATATTGCAATAAACCTAATTCACCGCAGTTTTTCTTCAAATTAAGAATTGCTGCTTGTGATGTATGGTATTTGGTATAGATGCCACAAGTGGCCCTCGCAGATGCATGTCGCGTCCCAATGCCCTCAATATAACAATTGAAAAAAGTAGCGTTGAATTATCATCAGTGATCTAATCAGTAATTTTGTTAGCTTCTTTTGTAACTTAATTTGAACCAGGTATATATCAATACACTAATTAATACCTAATAATTAATGCACTTTTTAAAAAATCGTAGCTTCATTCTTGTAAATTCCCTTTAGCACCTATTATGCCAGTAGAGCTTGAAATTTAAAACAACACCTTAAAGTTCGAGATTGCCAAGTTCATTTAGTATATATAACTTTGAATCCAACACGAGAGTGAAATATGTGCTGTTGTTTGAAATCACTGCTTACAATTCTTAAAAAAAAAGCCAGACAGATCGCCTCATTAACTGTCTGCTCTCTGAACCTTTGCTACACTGTTCAGATTTTGGCTTCATTTGCCCACTCAATCGGACATACCCTTATCTGAATCACAGTCAAACTGAGATTGATTTTTTTTATATGAAATAAAATTCCCCAAGTTAAATACTACATCGAATCAATTAGACACTGCACCTAGATATGTGAGTTTCGATCCTTGGGGAAGGAAGTTATGTTATCTTTAAGCTTTCAGACATGGGCAGCATATGTGAAACCAGTTATCTCTGCTCCTTCATAATTGTAGGGGACTAGGTTCAGTTCGGGCCCATCGTCTGTGAGGAGTATGCAAGTTTGCCCCCTGTCTGCTTGCACTTCTGATAGGTGCTCCCGTTTCCTCCCAAAATGTGCAGGTTAGGTGGATTAGAATTTAATTTGACTGGCAAATATTATGTTCACTTCTGGACGACTGGCCTTTCTTCAGATAAACATAGTACTTTTCCGCTCTTAATTTTGTTTATTTTATTTATGAGCAGACTGAATGAAACTAGAATTGGAGATTATGGAGTGAAAGTGCTCTCTTCTGTTCTGACGAAAGACGCTTGCAAAATACAGACACTTGAGTAAGTGAGAAAATACTTACTTATTTTATTCTGAAACACAAAATCATACTGCCTGATTAATATGTTTTATTATCAAACAGACAACTATACAAATTAATCAGAATATGTTCCTGATTTACATTAAGACCACAATTATTTCGATGTTGAACAAAATAATGAATACTTGCATGTGCAAGTTTTTCCTACGACTTTCCAAATTCAAAGCAATTATTTCTTAATATCATATCATTTTCGCGAGTCTGTTCTTCATATAAATCGAAAACATGATTATGTTCACAACAGGTTGAAATCTAACAAACTTACGGATGTTTGCGTGCAAGACTTGGTCAATGGCCTCAATGGTAACCGTTCATTGTTGAAATTGGACCTGAGCAACGATAGTCAAAATGGCGAACTGGCTAACTCATTGAGCGACGAATCTATTTCTGAATTGCAGAAAATCGACCCCATCAGAGCAGTGATCAAAGAAATTAGGTGTGTTTTGCATTATCTATTTCTTACTTCCATACTGTTCAAAAGTTAAATATACGACTCTACCATGATCATACCAACGTTTCGATAAGCAATCATATTATTTCGTGATAAACTTATTTACAGGGTGAGGATCGTAGTGGTGATATTTTCTGATTAATCGTTAAGGGCCAAGCGTTCGGAGTTACCATTTCACCGCATAAGTTGGAATTAAAAAAAAACAAAATAGTAAGGGTAGATTTGTATTGAAGAAAATAATGTAAAACCAACGCACATCACTTCATCCAAAATTAAAAATAAGACAAGGAGCTAAGTGTTGTACTACTGTCCCTCATAGAAGGTAACGGGCCGTCAATACCCGCATTCGCCAACATGTGTTGTATAACTTACGCCAGCATATTTCAATATTAATTGGCAGATAATTTGAGTTGTCAAATGTATATCTGCATCAACACTGCAAAACAAATTTTGTGAGATTCTGCAAATGCATTTTTTAATTAATGTAATGGTGTTTGCCCCCAAAGAAGAAGAACTAGCTAAAATGTTCATCAATGAACAGCAAGACTGATACATCCACTTATCACTGAGTGCATGAAATAGACATTTCAGGAAATCGATGTTAAATCTGATGTACAAGAGACCCCACTTCCAAAACGTCAGTCAAAAGATGACCTATCAAAATTAGTATGATGATGAGCAAAATCAAATTGATGATGGCTTCCCTGAATTACATAGCTACTAGGTTAAATATTGACATGAAAAAATATAATATTTTCAACCGAATTTTTGTCATGTAATTTCCTCGATGCTTAAAGGCTAACATGGCCTTTATTTTCTTATTTTCCTTGAATTCATTGGCATACTCGAATATTTCAGAGGGCAATCATGGAACAAGCTCTGTATGATTGATCTTGTGTCACATATAGACTTGTATAGGAGAGGAGAAACATTTCCTTCTATAAAAGACAATAGCAAACCCGATGCCTTTCTACACCAATCGATGATCATTTCTTGATCATTACGAATATGAATTGCCTTCAATTGCAGATTTAACATCTCAATTAAAAAAAAACACTAGTGCCCAAGACTAGTAGCATTATCCTGGGCAGCTAGATTACTCAGTTACACTATTCTTGCAAAAATGTCACCTTCATATCAGTTGATATTTATGTACTTCTGTTGAATAAAGCTTCCAGACATAAATTTCTAGTTCAAAGTCGCCGATTGCAGGTTTACGAGGATACGCTGGAATGTTTGGCGTACGTCAGTTTTAGAATGCTGGTGAAGATAGGATAGGTTGATTGCTCTCGTTCTGCACTGCAGAATGTCTCGGACATTCAAAGGGGTATCTACATATAGTTATGAAAGCTGCACTGTTAACTAATTTAAATCATGATAATTATGAATTGTTCGGCTAGGATGGATAAGAAACCAATGTTTCATCTTGCCAGAAAGAGCTTTAGTGTAAGTCGACAAGATATTCAACCAATTTGTAATTGACTTGGAACTTGATGACATGTTGCATCACAAAAGTAGTAGTACAGAAGTTCACACACATGCTTTGTATTTAAGCACTTCATGATTACAAGACTTGTGTTGTGAAAGGTTCACGTCTTTTAATCTTTAGCACAGGTTCACAAGACTAGAAAACCTACAGTGAAGAACAGTTTATAATGTAGGTAATGGCAATGATTATTTGTAGGGAATATGTGTGTCTGTCGCCGAGGCATTACCATAAAGAATGCGTGAAAGAAGTTAGTAACGGTTTGCTACCAAATTTTTCTTCCAAAAGTAAATGATGAACTTGAAAATACTAATTTTGAATGCAACGTTATCACAGTGCAGAATAAATGGCAGAATGAAATCGGTAATTATTAATTTATCATATTGTTACTATGTATTTCAGATTGATGCACAATCAATTTTCATCAGAAGGGCAACGCATGCTCAAGTCACTGAAGTTTTCAGATGGTTTAGTTTTCGTCATGGAATGAAAATATTTTAATATGTTTTGTTCAAAGGTTTTAATTATATTCAATAGAAGTAACTCTATCGAATCAGAGTATTGTGTGCATAAGTTTATTAGACTTGCATCAGGCCGGCAGGATTATTGTATGAAACATCTGTATCTTGACTCGAATCATTAAAATTAAAACATTAATCTTGTGATGGAAAAAAGGCAGCATTTTGATTTCCTTTATCATTATTTTGTTTCATATCTTTGTCCTTGAGATGCGGGTGAACACAGGCATAACGTTTAAAATGTTGTTTATTTAACTCCTGACTTCCTGCCATTTTAGTTGAGGCCGTTATTCCCGTCACAACCTTGTTTCACTTCCATCGCCAATTAATACAATGTAGTTTACTCAACATGCAGTTCTCAGAACCTAGTAAACTGAGGTTCTGACCAATATTTTCATTTTGTGTAAAGGGATATTCTTCACAATCTTGTTTCAACAGTAAAGAGCAGATTTTGTTTTTGTTCCCTGTCGAATGCTATTGGTCTACAAATGATGATAACGAGGTACGAACAGTGCCACGAATCTGAAGCCCTGAAATGAAGAGCAACTAAGTTATTGGTTTCATTCAATTCTTCAATGTACGTTATGAGTTAGTTTGTTATATTTGCAGATCTGTATCATTGTACGATGAATGGTAATTATCTGAAATAACATTGAAATGCATGTAGCATCTTTGCAAAAAGTCATACCGAAGTACGCATTAGACTCTTGAACAGTAAAATAAGTATTGTAAACTATTTGATAAGCGGGATTAAAACAATGCAAAAACCATATTGTTCGATTTTTTTAGCATTATCGAAACAAACAGCGAATTTATCGTTGATGAGACTGTTTCACTTCTAACATAATTATGCTCAGTTCAATTGGTCCTTGAACAGAACCCCCCACCCCCCGCCCCACGTAAATAACAGCCCATCCTACCAGCATACGCCCTAATCTGATAGAAAGTGCCCTCACTTTAGCCATTTTTCGGTTAGCT
Source organism: Sphyrna mokarran (assembly GCA_024679065.1). Lineage (NCBI taxonomy): Eukaryota > Metazoa > Chordata > Chondrichthyes > Carcharhiniformes > Carcharhinidae > Sphyrna > Sphyrna mokarran. Next base: position 5,570,183 of record JAGIQG010000014.1, on the reverse strand, counting down.
TGTTTGACTTCATCTAAATTAAAATGTCTCTAAAAGTAGCAGCCCGGATCATAGTTAATGTCTGACTTGTGGTAGATACTGGAGCATACTTTTTCTCTCATTTTGTTTTAACCACAGACCCATGATGCCAACAAATGATTCGGATTAATTATTTGTGGTGTTGGTGTGTTTTCTTAAGTGTTCTAGGCAGTTCAACACCACAAATATTGCTTCCAATTTTCAACTTATTCCTTATCATCACATAATCTATTTTCAACACTCCCTTTTCTTCCTCGACATCTGTCTCTTCTTTTCTAAGAACAGCCTTCGAAATTCCGATCAATCTTAATGCAGTAACATCTCCTGCCAACTCAACTTCGTGTTCTCACACGCCATGCCTTGTAAGTATCCCATTCTCATAGTCAAGTTGTTTCATCTCAGTTTTTTTTTTTCTGTTTTGAGGATTCAATCGCCCGCATTATCAGTACACCAAATCCACGTTTCTTTAACTGATTGTTCACAGTAGTATTCTTAAAAAAGATGTTTGGGGGAAAGGTTGTTTTTTTATATATATAGGGACTCTTCTTTGCATTGTTAGACTTTTGCAGTGAAGCATCATTTAAGGGAGATTGGCTTGACTTTCCCACGGAAGTCAAAAACATTTTGCTAGGGTCATACTGGAAAGAGTTGTTTAGTTATTTAGGGCTTGGTTTAAATGTCAACTCTACTTCGTTCGTGCGCAGAGAAGTTAGATCATGAATAGTAAAACGAGGTTGACGTGAGTAGCAGTGATAGCTTAGGAACAAGGAGATTTTATTTTAATTTTTGAATTTAGGTGTTACCTGAATTTTTTTTGCTGTTGAAGAACGACTGCAAACAGAGAAGGCAAAAACATCTCAATTCTGTCTGAAGGAAGACTGGGCAGGGCAAGAAGTTCTGAAAAGGCAGACTTACAGATATCGTACCGATAATTATGGAAATAGGACAGTAAGAATTCCATACGGAGGTTGGAATTAATTGAATAGAGCCAAATCTATTGATCATAACAATTCCAGGGAGAAGCAGAAAAAGTGTCGTAAGTGGAAGATATATCTATATTGAACAGAACGAAAGTCAGGGGAAAAAAATCACCAGAGATCATACAAAGGTTTGGTGTAATTTTGTCATTGTTTTTGAATCGAAAGTAAAAACAATCGTGAAAAACGTATCCAGCGTTCCAGACAAATAAATATTTAAGGGAGAGTTGTCAAACCTGAAAACTGGATTCGTTGTAAAAAGTTCATCTGACACTTTTGGAACGAGAAATTAGGAACACTTGGATTATGTATACATAATATAAATTTGGTGGAATGCCTCTAACAAAATGTGATCCAAATCTTTTTTTGTTAATTTGGGGCGTGAGTTGGCGGAGGAGAGGCGCGGTCGCAGGAGTAGTGACGTTTGGAATCTTTCATGCGATATTCATCTCGACGGATTTTCAGGAGACATTCATACACATTCACTTAGGTTTAGGGTTTAGAGGGTCCTTGGCAATATCTAGTCTGTGTTTTGAAAGGAAATTTATGTCACCAAAACAAGATCAGAAAAAAATCTTATAATCCATGTTAATCTCTAAATGCGTATGCATTCGTTAATTCAAGAGGGAAAACATGGGATTATTGATTTGATTTTATTTGGTTTATTATTGTCACGTGTATAAACTTGCAGTAAAAAAGTGTTGTTTCTTGCGCGCTGTACAGGCAAAGCATATTGATCATTGAGAAGGGAACAAGAGAGTGCTTAATGTAGTGTTATAGTTATACCTAGGGTGTAGAGAAAGATCAACTTAATGCAAGATCAGTCCATTCAAAAATCTGACAGCAGCAGACAAGAAGCTATTCTTAAGAAGTTTGGTACATCATCTCATGCTTTTGTACTTTTTTTTCTGACAGAAAAACCTGGGAGAGGGAATATCTGGGGAGCCTAATGCCCTTAATTATACTGGCCGTTTTGCCGAGGTAGCAGGAATTCTCATAAAGTGATCATGTGTATATTTAAACATAAATCTAAACAAATATATTTTACATGCCACATTCGCATCACGTGCATGATGTGAACATCGTTTCCAACAAACTAAAGTCTGATCATCTTCCATTGGTATTCACTTTCATTACTTTCATGAAATGCTCTGGTACTCTACGTCCCAAGACATACATACTAACTAACACTGTTGATTTAATGTGAAAAGATATCTCAAACAAAAAAAGACTCTCCATTCTGTGGCAGTGTGATGTACCACAGATTTCAAACACAGAAAACAACAAATAGTACATGGGAAAATCAATTCAATTTCTAGGATTGCCATAGATATAACACCAAAACTGCTCGAAGAGAACACTGAAACAATTGTCGTCCTCAGCAAATAAGTTATATCATTGCTATTACTACTTTTATTAGTAATGTGAAGAAGAAGAAGAAGAAGAAGAAGAAGACGAAGAAGAAGGATGAGGAGGAGAGGGAGGATGAGGAGAAGGAGGAGGACGACGACGAACAAAGACAAACACTCGTGGAAGCACATCGAACCTAACAGCAACAAAGTAAATGAGCAAGTTTTCAAAATATTCGACTTACCACGCCAATAGTTGTTTGTGCTTCTAACCATAAACCCTTCAAAGCAGATATGTACAGCTCATAACGCAGACCAATGTCTTGAATTATTGCAGGTGACCTCTATTGCTCTAAATAGCATTGAAAATTTTACTGTGTTTGCTTCAAATTCACTTATCCTTTATCACATCGCAGCATGGCTGCTTGAATTTAGTTCCTTACCATTGCATCTAATACCAACAAATTTCACAGTAACTAGAATCATTCGTTAATTTTCAGTCTCAAACAATATACATGGGCACAAGCATCACCAAAATCTCGCAAGATTGAGACAACCGAAAGATTGTGCAAAATATTTCCATAATGCCAAGCAATTTCCAGGATTTCCTTCATTATAGTCAACAAATGAATAACACAATTAAAGATGGTGGCACCGTATGCATTCTACTTTCTTGTCAAAAATACCATAATACATAACTTAAAAAGAGAAAGGTTCATCTGTGATTTCCACTTGTCTTTGCATCTTCAGTGCAGTTCACATTTTCAAACTTTGATGAATAAAACAAAACATTTTGTGACTACAGATGGTTTTGTGGACACAGATTTTGAACAGTATTTATCAATCACTGAGGTTAATAGGCTGACATAAACTCTAAACCAGAGATATGACTTCTTGATAGAAATGAACTCGAGGGGAAAATATTCGCGTCATCCATTTAGCTGTCAGTATATGATACAGGAATGATTAGGGAAGTCAGTCATTTGAGTTTCATAGAAAAGCGAGTTGCATCATGATAACGTTAAGATAACAATACAGAACCAGAAGTTGAATGAAGAACTCAAACTATATCCAAATATCTTTTTTTTTCAGTTTAAACATAAATGTGAGGAAATGATGCTTCTCTTCCACTAATGAATAAGGCATGTTTTCTGAAAGCAACTTCAATCACAAAACAATTTAATCATAACTTCAACAAAATAAAGCAGTTCAATGTTAACAGATAAACTGCATTCAGGTATGAAACAACAGTTCTAATTTCTAATGTATCACTATTTCAGCTTTATATAAAGAACATTTCATTTAGGCTCAAGATCTACTGTAAATGCAGCTACTTGACTTGCTATGAATTGTGTTACCAGCCTGCGAGGTTGAAGGGAGATTTTTTGCTGAGGGAAAGAGTGCAGACATCGTTGGAATCCCAACGATGGAAACTAAACTTTGCGTCTCCACTACATAATTGGTTCCTCCAGTTAGCCATATTATCACATATGGTTGCAAATATAAATCTATTTACACTGCTTTAAAAAATGGAAATCGTTGTAAACATCACAGGGCTACAATGAATAATGTATTGCGTCCAGGCACACCGACCCCCCGTCGAAATTAAAAGTCGAAATAAATTCATCCTAAAATAGAACATTAAAAAAGTAATATAATGCATATTAATAGCACAGCATCATCATATTGCAGGCAGTGTGTAAATTTGTAAATGTAACCCTCATGTAATTGAAATTGAGATACTGAAATGGAAAGAGGGAGTGATCGTTAGAATTATGGGGGAAAATAATATACCATAACCAAGTCTGAATTGAATTAAACACTTCAGAGTTGTAAAATAAAATGCAAAATAAAAATGGTCCAGAGAATTAATACTGTTAATTCAGAATGACAATCTAGGGAAAAAATATAATGGTTTGTAAAATATGTGACGTAAGGATATTCAAAAATAGCACAATTAATGATAGAAATAGAACATATTGGAAGTTACAAATTAAGGTCAGAAAGAAAGCAATTTGAGTAATTTTAGAATAGCGCTTTCTCCTTCTTAATAAAATATGGGATGACAACTTCAATGCTGAAATACAGGAACAATCAACAAAGAACAAAGAACAAAACAGCACGGGAAACAGGCCCTTCAGCCCAACGAGCCCGCGCCGCCACCCCGATGTTCCCATCTCTACCCGCGATCCCTGTCCATGTTTATAGATCAGTGGATTTAAAAACCAAATTTGAGACAATTTAGGGAGAATTTGTTTTGCCAATTAGCCTAAGAGCACATCTTTGGGATGTGGGAGGAAACCGGAGCACCTGGAGAAAACCCACACAAGCACGGGGAGAATGCGCAAATTCCCACAGACACAGGCCCAAATCCATGTATCTGCACAGCACAGCGATACTCACTGAGCTGTCGTGTTGCCCATCAGAAGTTCCAGGTCAAACATACACTAACAACGTGAAGCAGTAGGATACTGTCGAAAAAGATCCAAGAGCAGGCCTCTCACGACCCATCGCGTGTATGCCCCTCGTTAGACAACAAGGTGGGCCTACGCACCTGTAGGATAAAAACAATTACATCAATATCATCATCATCTATTTACACACTTCCCAGGGACTCCCAAGGCACATGATCCCTATTTTAAATCAGTTTTCTATACCCCTCCATTCCTATTCTGTTCATGTGCCCATCTAAGTATTTCTTAAATACATCCAGAGTACCTGCCTCCACCACTTTACTTGGCAGCGCATTCCATACCCCCACCACCCTCTGTGTGAAAAAACTCCCTCTAGCATACAAATTATACCTTACCCCTTCACCCTAAGCCCGTGACCACTCGTGCTATTTGAGTCCATTCTAGGAAAAAGCTTAACCCTGTTTACTCTATCAATCCCCTTCAAAATCTTGTACACTTCTATCAGATCTCCTCTAAGTCTACTTCTTTCTAAGGAAAACAGTCTCAATTTGCCTAATCTCTCCTCAAGTATTTGTCTGCAGGTTAGAAGAGGAACCAAAACAATTGTTTCCATGAAATATGTAATTTATATGATGGCAAGGAACCAGCAGCACAACCTAGAATTATTTTGACAATATAGGACCATATTTCAACAAATAAATTTAGTTATTTCGAGCTACTTCTACGAAGACAATTCGAAGGAAATTTACTGATAAAGCATACACCAAGCAAAATATCTCTTTCAAGGCGAGCTTTTGTGCATTTTTTTTTACTAAATTCGGGAGAAGCAAATGGTCATAATATCAAATAAAGTGGAATAAAATGTTAAATGGATGCGGATTGTTGTTTTTTCTTTCGTCTTTCTGCCCTGCTGTGTATTTTGAGAAAGTTAAAATGCGCCTTTCAACCGCCTTGTTAAATTGTCTAAAATTGTCGCAATAAAAATCTTAGGATCCTTTCACCAATTATTACTTTAGTATGTGCCTTGAAACTACATATTTGACTAATTCTTGTTTGAATGTTTTTTTAGATATTGTAATAGTTCCTTTTGTCCTTTCGTGGCATGATTACTGCAGCTCAGAGTCATTTGCGCAGAATTGATAAACAGAAACATACTTTTATTTTCGAAACTAAATTTCGTTTTACGTCACAGCATTTGAAAATACATTTATTGCTAGTACTGACCCCGTATTCTGAATTATGCTTTTCGTCACTGTAATAAAGCGTAAGAGAGTTTGGAAAATAGTCTGTGGAGTATATTGGACAATTGTCAGTGTTATTACAATCGTTTTTTTTTTAAAGACAATCAGAACGCTGCCTGAAAATAATCGTGCAAAAGATGCATCACAAATGATTTTCGACAATGTGCTAGAAAAGGGATCTCGAGAAGAAAGAATCATCTGCCTGCAGCAGTTGTAGATGCGCCAAGTTTGGTGGCGTTTAAGAGGTTAGTTGATAAGTATATGGAAGAGAAGGGAATGGTTTAGTTTGGAGGGGCATTGCTTTTTATATTGGTCGGCGCAACATCGAAGGCCGAAGGGCCTGTTCTGTGCTGTAATGTTCTATGTTCTATCTGGATAATATTATTTCAACAGCCGATTGCAACATCTAAGCTATACGGGGCATTAGAAATGATAGAGGCACGCTTCCCGGATGTAACAATAAATCAACAAGGTAAGCATATTGAAAAATATCTTGAAAAAAAAATGAAATTCAGAAATAAAAAAAATCATTATTTATTCAAGGAACGTTATTTCACGATGAAGGTTATGTTGTTATTTGTCTATCGGCACTGTGGTGCAAACTATTTGATTGCTATTCCCAGCAATTTAAACACAGCTCCATTTGTGTCTTTGGACTAAATGTCTGCTGGACATTAAAGATTCAGTCAATTTTCTTTTACTTTGAATATGTTTTCAGCGACAATGCCGAAGATACCAAACAATTTTATTTTATCTGCAAAATTACAAAAATAACAAATCAAAGCATATAAATGGAATATAATGTCACTACCGACAATTTAAACTAAATCCGCAAAGTTCCATACAGTTTCCATAAATTGCTCATCACAATTCACGTAATATCTTAAATAAATTGAATGCATGTGTGACATAGTGCATAGTGGACAGTCGCAGGATTGTTGACATTTCGTGCAATAATTCGAGTGGGATGGACAAGAATATAAATAATTAAGTATCTCAAAAGTGAAGCTCGACTTACCCTTCGAGGAAAATCTGTCACGTTCTTTTTGCCACGGCCTATCCACTATGGAACTACATTCTTGCCGGCTTTTTTTCCCCGCACTTTTCCAATTTTCTGTAAATATATGACATTTTCATATTGGAATCAATAGTTTTAAGATAATTGCATTGCTTCAATAAATTCCATATGCATATTCTCAAGAGGAACAATATAAATCAAGAGTGAAACTAGTTGTAAAAACAATCATAATGTATATACAATCATTGTATATAACAATCATATTTTTTCTCTGAATCGCCATACGGAAGTAAAAAGCTGGCGGTTTGTCATATGACTGGTAATTCTTATGCTATTGGCACGAAATTTTGATTCACTGAATGTCAGGCGCTCTTGGCAAAATTAGGATGAGAACTGTAAGACTGTAGGCCAATGATTGTATTCTAATACTTTCCGCAACTCCATAAATGTAAAGGTTTTCAATTTCACATTTGCAAACATGTATCTGATTTGTGAGCATTTAGATATCATGCATATGCATGCTGCTCCAAAACATTTTGATCTGATCACAAAGGCCCATAAGTATCAAATGCCATCAGGGAGAAACGAATATATATAGAAGTACAGAATGAAATACAAATAGATATCACATGATTTCCGTCTACTTTGGGGCCAATTGCATTTCTGACAATAGAACTACTACAAGGTGAGAACATTCAAATTAAATGCAGAATTTATTGATTAAATCAGATGTGCTGAAATAAAATGCAAACCCACTGTTGGAATGGGAGATAATAGATATATCTGAGAAGTTTATCTTACGACATGAAGCACCAGATACAACTGATGCAATTCTGAACAGCTGTGTGAAACGTCAGAAAAAATGTCTTGCCTAATTACAAGATCTTAAATGATCGGACATTGCAAATAAACTATACATCAGTTATGATGTAGAACTGCCAATAATAAACAATCTTAAAAACTGCCGATGTTCTTGCGAAAATAATAATAACAAAATCATCTGTTTATTACAGGTGTTAATCAGTGAACTTTTATAAGACAATTGGGTATCAACAGTAAATGCTGACCTGTTCAGCGATGTATACATTCTGCAAATAGATAAACAATTAAAATAGAATATAGGAGACAGGATCCCAAAGAGGTGCTGAAAGCCGAATTTAAAACTGAGTACCTTATGTATTTGATACAGCTCTAATAAACTATGAAACGCGTAAATCATCTGACGACATCTAAACACCTGTAATCACCAATACATATTAAGGTTTAGCTGTGTGTCTACTTACATTATTCGTAGAATTATAGAATCATATAGTGCAAAAGAGGTCCGTCGGCACATCGAATCCGCACCAAAACATTAGAGACAGCTGAACTTCCACCTAATGGAAGGCAGGCAGAGTAAGGTGGCGGACCCGGAGCTAAAGGGATTGGGGGGGGGGGGGCGGAAGGGGGGAAACCTGACCCTTACAGGTGGATTACTGTCAGGAAGGGGAAAAAGGAGAGGGGAGACAGTCCAAACACTTCCCCAGTGGCAGTCCCCCAAAATATCGAGGGCAGAAGGGTTAAAAAGGTCAGGCAGAGGGACCGGAGTACCTCAAAGGGGAGGAAAGGGGCTAAAAGAGAGATAGTGGTGGGGGATGGGAGGGTTAAAGAAATAGATAGGCGCTTCTGTGGTCCAAGGCGCGACTCCAGGATGGTCGTTTGCCTCCCTGAAGCAGGGGTACAAGATGTGTCTGACAGGGTTTAGGGCATTTTGAAGGGTGAGGGGACCCAGGTGGATGTGATTATTCACGTAGGAGAGAAGGATGTAGAAAGGAAGAGCAGAGAGGATATACGAAGGCAGTTCAGGGAGTTGGGGGATAGGCTGAAGAGCAGGGCCTCCAGGGTGGCGACCTCAGGGCTGCTTCCAGGGCCAGGTAATAGCAGAGCCAGGAGAAATGAAATCCTACAGCTGAATGTGTGGCTGAAGGACTGGTGTAGGGCAGGGGGTTTCATATTTGTGGATAATTGGGAAGTCTTTGTGAAAGAAGGGCACCTGCATAGAAGGGACGGGCAACACTTAAATGGGAAGGGCGTGAATATCTTAGCGGGGAGGTTAGCTGGACTGTATCGATTTAAACTAATATAGAGGGGGGAGAGGCTGAGACCGATAGCTCGGTAGAGAGCGAGACGGGAGATAGAGTAAGTTTGGATGGAAAGAAATACACCAGGGAGAAGGAGGTTCCGAGTGGGCTTAGAGGTGTGGAGTGTGTCTGTTTCAATTCGAGGAGCGTAATGGGAAAAACGGATGAACTTAGGGCCTTAATGTTTGTGCGGAACTTGGATGCGGTTGCGGTGACGGAGATGTGGTTAAAGGAAGGAGAGCAATGGCAACTGAATATTCCTGGGTATAAGTGTTTCAGGCGTTGCAGAGGAGGGTCCAGAAGAGGTGGTGGAGTGTCGTTGTTAGTTACAGAGAGCATCACGGCGGTGCAGAGGGATGACAATACAGAGGAGTTAGGAGTGGAGTCGCTGTGGGTGGAGTTGAGGAATAAAAAGGGGGTGATTACTATGCTAGGGGTGTATTATAGGCCACCCAAGGCCCGTAGTTGAAGAAAGCATATATAAAGACATTTTGCAGAAAAAACAGAGTCGTTATAGTGGAAGATTTTAATCTCCCTAGAATGGATTGGAAGGTGTCTAGAGCTGGAGGTTTGGACGGGGAGGAATTTGTAAAATGTGTACTGGAAGGATCATTGGAGCAGTATGTGGCTAGCCCGACTAGAGAAGGGGCTATATTGGATTTAGTTCTGAGTAATGAGCCAGGGCAGGTGGTTGATGTTAGAGTAGGGGAACATGTGACAAACAGTGACCACAATTCTGTCTATTTTAGGACACAGCTGGGAAAGGATGGTTGTTGCCCTAGGGGCAGGGTACTGAATTGAGGGAAGGCTAACTACGGTCGGATTAGGCAGGAACTTACGAAAACTGAGTAGGAACGGCTGCTCGAGGGTAATTCCACGCTAGGCATGTGGGACTCTTTCAAGGGAATACTGAAAATGTTGCAAGAAAGGTATATGCTGGCTAAGAGGAAATATGGAAAAGGTAGGATTAGAGAGCCGAGGATTACTAGGGATATTGAGGAAGAAAAGAGAGGCGTATGATAGGTCAAAGCAGCTGGGAACGGAGACAGCGTTGGAAGAATATAGAGAGAGTAGGAGGGAGCTCAAACAGGGAGTTAGAAGGGCAAAAAGGGGGCATGAAATGATTTTGGTGGATAGGATTAAGGAAAATCCAAAGGCTTTTTACTCCTATGTTAGGAATAAAAGAGTGGTTAGAGGAAAAATCGGACCTCTTAGGGACGGAGGAGGGGAACTGTGCTTAGAGCCCGAGGGAATGGCGGAGATCCTGAATGAATACTTTGCGTCGGTATTCACGAAGGAGAGGGGCTTGTTGGCAGCTCCTGTCTCTGAGGGAGCTGAGGACCAGTTGAGGGAAATATCCATACCGAGGGAGGGAGTGTTAGAGCTTCTAGGTAGCATTAAAACTGATAAATCTCCTGGGCCTGATGGCATTTATCCCAGACTGCTTAGGGAGGTGTGAGGTGAAATTGCTGGGCCTCTGACGCAAATCTTAGTCTCTTCCTTGGACACAGGTGAGGTCCCAGAGGACTGGAGAATAGCTAATGTTGTACCATTGTTTAAAAAGGGTAGTAGGGATAACCCTGGAAATTATAGGCCAATAAGATTGACGTCAGTGATAGGGAAGCTGTTGGAGGGGATTCTTAGAGATGGGATGTATAGGCACTTTGAGCGTTGCGATCTGATTAGAGATATGTAGCATGGATTTGGTAAGGGGAGGTCGTGCCTTACGAATCTGGTAGAATTTTTTGAGGAGGTGACGAAAACGGTTGATGAAGAGCAAACCGTTGATGTCGTCTATATGGATTTCAGTAAGGCGTTAGACAAAGTCTTTCATGAGAGGTTAGTCGAGAAGGTCAAGGCTAATGGGATACAAGGACAGGCAGCTAGATGGATAAGTAACTGGCTTAGTAATAGGAGACAGAGAGTAATAGTGGAAGGGTGTTTTTCTAGTTGGAGGTCGGTCACTAGTGGTGTGCTGCAGGGCTCGGTACTGGGACCTCTTCTATTTGTAATATATATAAATGACTTGGAAGAGGGAGTAAGTGGAGTGATCAGCAAGTTTGCAGACGATACAAAGATGGCTGGACTTGTGGATAGTGAGGAGCATTGTCAGGCGATGCAGCAGGACAGAGATAGGTTGGTAGCTTCGGCAGATAGATGGCGGATGGAATTCAATCCTGATAAATGTGAGTTGACAAATTTTGGGAGAAAGAATGTAGGGAGAAGGGATATGATAAAGGGTAGACCTATTAAGAGTATAGAAACGCGGAAGGACCTGGGGGTGCAGGTTCACAAGTCTCTGAAGGGGGCAGAGCAAGTGGTTGTGAAGAAAGCATATAATATGCTAGCCTTTATAGGAAGGGGTATAGAGTACAAGAGCTGGCCGTTAATGTTGCAGTTGTATAAAACGCTGGTTAGACCTCATTTGGAATACTGCATCCAGTTCTGGTCGCCTTACTACCGGAAGGACGTGGAGACTCTGGAGAGAGTGCAGAGGAGGTTTACCAACATGCTGCCTGGTATGGAAGGTCTAAGTTACGAGGAGAGATTAGGCAAATTGGGACTGTTTTCCTTAGAAAGACGTAGACTCAGAGGAGATCTGATAGAGGTGTACAACATTATGAGGGGTATAGATAGAGCAAACAGGGTTAAGCTTTTTCCTAGAATGGACTCGAATAGCACGAGGGGTCACGGGCTTAGGGTGAGGGGGTGTGGTGGGTAAGGTATAATTGGGATGCTAGAGAGGTTTTTTTCACACAGAGGGTGATGGGAGTATGGAATGCGCTGCCACGTAAAGTGGTGGGGGCATGCACTCTGTAGTTATTTAAGAAATACTTAGAGAGGCACATGAACAGAATGGGAATGGAGGGGTATAGAAAACTGATTTAAAATAGGGATCATGAGCCTTGGGAGTCCCTAGGAAGTGTGTAAATAGATGATGATATTGATGTACTTGTTTCTATCCTACAGGTGCTTTGGTCCACCTTTTTTCTAACAAGGGGCATACATGTGCTGGGTCGTGAGAGGCCTGCTCTTGGATTTTTTTTTCGACAGTACCCCAGTGCTTCACGTCGTTAGTGTATGCTTGAACTGGATCATTTGATGGGCAACACGACAGCTCGCTGTCTGTGCTGTGCAGATGCATGGATTTGGGCCTGTGTCTGGGGAGTTTGCGCATTCTCCCCGTGCTTGCATGGGTTTTCTTCAGGTGCTCCGGTTTCCTCCCACATCCCAAAGATGTGCTCTTAGGCTAATTGGCAAAACAATTTCTCCCTTAATTGTCTCAAATTTGTTTTTTTAATCTATAAATCTATAAACATTGACAAGGATCACGGGTAGAGGTGGGAAAAGTGGTGTGGCAGCACCGGCTCGTTGGGCCGAAGGGCCTGTTTCCCGTCCTGCTTTGTTGTTTGTTTCTTGTGTACAGGATAAATATGGGCAAATTGCAATCTTGCTCGTTAGAAGCCAATTATCAACTCTTCTGGAACAGCTTGGGAATGGCGCAGCATGTTCTGGAACACAAGTCTTCAGTACTATTGCCGGAATAGTGACAGAGTCTGTAAGATTCACTGCATGCTGGGACTTCTTGGTATCAACAGAAAAACTTTTGTGATGAAAGGGACATCTGGAAAAGGCGAGATGGATCATGCACTAGACATTGCTGTTTGAACATTATTGCGTATGTTGCCACAATAGTTTTTACACTAACATGTGGGGTTCTTCGATATTGAGGACGGTGATGATTTGTGAAGCCTGCTCCTCCAGCAAGTTGCTTTATTGACCGCCACTTTCACGGTTAGATTTGCCAACACTGTGGAGCATAGGACTGATCCATTGGTTGTTGCCTCCATAGTTCTGTGGCAAGTCCAGTTTAGTTTCCTGACAACTCTTCACCTATGTTGGATTCTTATATGTTAGACCTTGCTATATCAGTGGGGTAGTAGGGGGGAGGGTGGGGGGGGGGGATAGAGATGGCGGCCAATATATTGAATTTGATGATAAACCATGCTTACAATGAATTGCAGATCTGGCTTGAAGTGCAACTTGGCCTACTCCCGCTTATATTTTCTATTTATGTTTCTCTGCCTATTGATTGTGGTGGATTTGGCGTTGGCAAATAGCATATACATTCAAGGGGTGATGGTTAGATTATTTTACTTGGTCCTGCACAAGTATAGCAAATGCACTTTTTGTCCCTTCTACTACAACCCAGGACATCACTTAGACTTTTTTTTTGCGTTTGGAAATGATCTACTTCGTTATCTGAATATTTGCCAATGGAACTGAAGATCGTAGAGGCAGTAACAAGCATGCCCACTTCTGACATCCTGATGGAATTGCCAGCGTTGGTGAAACAGTTGAAGTTGATTAAGACTCAAACACCAATGAAGAACTCCCGAACTTATGTCCTGAAATTGAGATTTTCGACCTCCAACCATTACAATAACCTTACTTTGTTCCAAAAATGCCTCCAAATTGTGGAGATTCTGTCCCCTGTTTCCCATTGACGTCAGTTTTACTGGAATACTTGATGCAACTTTAGGTGAAATGCTGAAATGATATCAGGAACAATCGCTCACCTCTCAACTGTGGAAACATGCTTATGTGTCCTATTCGAACCAAAGCTGCCGTACGATCATGGGTTTAATCAAACTTGCTGGTTGATAGTTCAATGTCTCGAAGCCGGATATTTCTAAGCAACAATCGCTAATTCGTTGCATTGTTTAGCTGATGAGGGAGAATAGGTTGATGGCGTGGCAGTAGACGTTTCTCCAACATTTTAGGTGTGCAATGTACATAAATAATGTGACACATTGCCTGGTATGTAGCGTCATATTCAATGTATCATGGACTCATGCAGTTCAGTAAATACCCTTCCGTCCATTCATCTGGTACAGGAAAGATCTACAAGTGAAGACGCCCTAATCCCATTTCCTTACTTTTCTCCCTATATCCTTGAATATTTTGATATTTCATGTGTTCATCCAAAAACGCTTTTGAAGGTGTTAAGTTTTCTTGGCCGCGACTACCTTCTCAGGCAGAACATTTCAAATTACCACAACGCTCTCAGAGAAAAAGAAGTAGTTTCTTCAATCCCCCTGAATCTCCAGCCCCTGAAAGTAAACTATGCCCCCTAACAATTGATCCCTCAAACATGCGGAACAGCTGTTCCCTATCTCTGCCCATACCCCTTATCATCTTATACACCTCAGTCATGTCACTTTCTAACCTTGCTCTGCTCTGCAGAGAACAACCTAAGCCGAGTGAGAGAATCTATGAGTGTTCTAGAGCAGATCCATTCCAGGAGCACAAATGACCAGAACTCGTGCCAGAAGACTACCAGTGTCCCTGCATTTTGCCTTCAGACTTTTAATTGATCACACAGTTTGATTCGATTGTGAGACTTAGGTAAAAATTAAACAGTTGATAATACCACTTAGAGAGATGCTGTTTGGTCAGATATTCAACTGTGTATTTTTTCCATAAGCAACCTTTGACTTCTACATCTGGTCTGGTTACGGATATGAGATTTTGCTTGGTGTGCTTACATAAGGTGAGAGATAAGATAATGATTATGAAAAAGGTAGACTCTGGGTGCATCAAGAATAGCTTCTAGGCAGATTGTGTTGTTGGTTTTTTTCTTCTTCGAAATTCTTGCACTACTAACTTGCAGTTACTGAGTAATCTGAATCTCTCTCCTGCATGCTTGCAATATGTTTGTCCTAATTAAGCTTATTTTGAGATTTGTCTTGCTAAAGAGAACTATAATTACAATAGCAGTGCAAATCTAAACTGATGGCTGCTTGTTACGCTGTACAGAAATAAGCTTTTCATTAATACTGTCATTTTATTTCGTTTGATGAAACACCATGCGGACTGGAAATAAACAAGTCAAAATTGTATTTGGTTAAAATTTTAAAGTTAAGTATAAAACTAAATGTTCCAGTACATCCAACTACATTAATTGTCATATCGTGCAGAGTATTAAACTGGGTAACAATGAATTGCAGGTTGTTTTAAGATATTGTCCATGAAACCAAAACAAAATGCATGCAACATTGTTTACAGCTGCATCCAGGACAAAGCAGCTCACTTGATTACTATCTCTTTCACGGCAAATCACTCTACCCATAACCTACGGACAGTGACAGTCGTAATTACCTTCCACAAGATGCACTGATGTAATTCATCGAGTTTTTTTTTTTAGGTAGCAACTTCAAAACCCATGATGACTACCTTCACTAAAAAGTGCACTAGGTACCGGAGAACATCACTACATTAAACTTTCCCCTCCAAGTCACTCAACATCCTGACTTGGAAATATATCTTCGCTGCACCTCTGTGTCTGACTCAAAATCCTCAAATTTCCTTATATGAACACTGTGCATGTAACCTCGGAGACAGCAGAGGTTAAAGGTGATTGATCAATTTCTGAAAGGTGGCTCATTATGGGCAGCAAAATTTCACCTTGCCTCTGGGGCACACTTTCCATAAAAACGAGTTAAAATAATTTACTAAGCATTTAAAAACGTCGTTCCCAATTAATCTGATGATGAGCTATGAAGAACCAAGTGGCCTAATCCTGCTGTTAATTTCTATGTTTCTGAGAAATTCAGTCCCAATTTAGTTGCCTTATTAAACCCAGCAGAGGGCGAAAAAATCTTCAATTTACATTCCAACAGCAATTTAATTGCGTTACTTTTTAATTAGTGGGATTACATGTTGAGGTTATACAACAGTGTATTTTACGTGCGTACACCGGGTAAGATTTTTACACTAACAATGCTAACAATGTTGCAAAAAGAAATTCATGGGACACAATTTATTCTTGATTGTGCATTTGACTGCGAATAAATACACTGCCAGTCGAAAACGTATTCACTAAATAATTATTGAGAAAAATTGTCGCTAATTGAAGAACGTGCTGCAAAGATAAAATATTAATTTTATAGCGAGTCCATGTTAAAAAAAAGTCCAGAATACAGTCGAACGTCTGAGATAAGAACAATATGTACACTTGCTTCTTCAGAATCAGATTATGTTGAATTGTGATATGTGCTCTTGAGCACAATGATCGATCCTCTTACACATCAAACAGCACTCAAAATTCAGTTGCTATTGTCTGTCTGTTAATTGGAGATCAGGGATGCTGTAATAAAGATTTTAACACAAAAAATCCATAAACACAGTATGACTTTGAAGAGCGAAGGGATAACATGTTTTGTCAGTCTCTGGCATTCCTCAACGTGGCATTTCAATATAAGGGAAATATTTTCCAATTAAGATACTATGTCGGGCAGATTTCGATCAGCGGTTCAGATTATATTTCACTTTGCTTTCCTGAGATAGGCTCATCACTGTAACAAAAATGAACATACTGTAAAAATTCAGTGTCCAGCAATTGACAAAATTATTCCAAATGCAGACAATTATAGATATAAAGGGTTTAAGATGCAAAGACCATTCGCTGGCCTTTCACAATATGAAACCTAATGGAAACTGGAAAACAAAACCTCATCTTGCGATGTGGCAGACAGCCTTCTGGAGTCAATACTGAGATCTGCAACTTCTGCATGTGAAATTTTATTTTCTTCTCATTGACCATATAGTTGTGTTTATTCCAGCACTTATTTCCAACAGGCTTGTCTATCGTTGTCTCCTTAATATTGTTTTGACTGAGCAGTGACCTTTGTTTCTTGCTCTATTCGCTCTGTGTTAACGGTAGGAATTTCGTTGGAACTCAATATTACATTAGCATTGCTTTTATTTTGTGTCCATGTCATATTAGTCAATCTCATATTAACTCCAACGTGTCTTCTATTCTGCTTTCTACTCTGCCTTACCTTCTCCGCTGCGCTGCCCCACTACCTGAATAATCGCATGAGTATGGTATTCAGATTTGAAGTAGAGTCATTCACACTCGAATCATCAACTCAAATTATCTCTCCACAGATACCAGAAGATACGTTGCGCCAATCACACGTTTGATTCATTTCATTTAGACACAATAAACAGAAAATCATCAGTGGAACTGAGACAGAAAGAGGGGAGTATAAAAAGGATGCCTTGCAGGATAATATAACAAACATGTCAGTAATGTACTGATAGTAACAACGGGAAGGAATTGGTGGCAGAAAAAAATGAAAACTAAGAGGAAAAAGAGAATGAAATAAAGAAGAAGAAGAAGAAGAAGAGAAGAAGAAGAAAAAGCATTTGTGTGGCAACGTGTCTGGCTTTCTGGTGCTGAGTGGCCACTATGATACCTCTGCCTACATTTCAACTTTGATTTGTGACAGCACGTTGCTATAGTGATTAATATTGCTGCAAGACCCAGAGACATTTGTTCAATTCAGGTCTTAGATGTCTGACTGCTGAAAGTTTGCACATTCTCCACATGTCTTCTTGGATTTCCTGTCGGGGATTCCCGTTTTCTCCCTCAGTCAAACACGAACATGTTAGGGGCATTTGTCATTGCCAAATTGTTTAATAGCCCACGATTTAGAGATCAGATTGGTTGGCCTTGTTAATGTGTTTGCTATTGCGGATATGGCAGAGTAAGATTGTTTTCTTATGTGCTACAATGTTTCACAAACATGGCAGGGTAGAGTGCCTGCGTAAGTTATTCTATCTGAGAGTCGGTGCAGGCTGGCCTCTTCTGCACATTAGGGATTCAATGATTCTATGACTGAAATGCACAAGTTTCTGAAAGGGGGCATCTGCTCAGACGCTGAGTGATTGTTTCGGTTGGGTAATCTAAATCATATAGCAGTCGCGGGACAAGGCAACGATTATTTCTGATCAGAGACGATCTCCAAGAATACTCCCCTGGTGAAGGAGTAAGGCTCAAAATAATCGTGATTCCAATTAAACTTGCTGGACTTTAACTTGGTGTCCCCATTCTTATTCCAATTTCGGATTGAGTTGATGGGAAATTCATTCCTCAAAGTACTGTGTTTTTCTTTAATACCCTGCCTAAGAGTTTTTCGGATTTCCAGAAGTTAATATGTATCGGATGGCATGTCAATATTTTGCACTCCCAAGTACGTTCTGATGTGTGGAGTGGGGAGGGGACTGAATGCGGATGAGAGATTAGACATGGCGTTATTGGATGGCATGACAGTCACCATGGAATTTATGGATTATCCTTCAATGTTTTCCTTCATCAGGTCAATAGAGTCCAGCCCAAACTATCATAATTCAATCACATCATAACAATGTATCTACTCTCCTCTTGTTTTCTTTTTACAAACAAAATCAACTCGCAAACGAAATTAAAAGAAAAGGAAAAATAAGTAATCATGAGGGAAAAATGCTTCACTTGTTCAGTTGTTATAAATTAAATAATCCATTCTTGAAACAATGCTATGATACAATATTTTTCCAAACAATAAATTAAAAACGTTTCCATCCTAGTAACAAATACATTTTTTAATGAAGAAACAATATTTACCTTGATTGAATTTCAATACGCTGTTTTTTACACAGATTATTGAGCTGAGTAACTGACTTGTCACTGAAACTATTAACTCTTTGGCCCGCTTTTTCTGATGAATATATTTGTAAATGCTTCAGTGATGTGTTCATGATGATTGCCGAGCAGAGTTCATCCATACAAGCGTCTGTGAGACTGTTGTTGGCCAACCTATATTACAAGTAGCACCAAGATAGCCTTGTGACTGAGAAAATGTTTTGGTTCAAACAAAAAATCTTGAGTTAAAAAAAGCACAAAATAATAATGGTCCGATAAAATTGCAGACAGCAATAAAAAAAACCATGTTTACGATTCATGATTGAATATTTAAACTGAAATTCAACAATAATTTACTTACTGCAATGTTTTTATTTTGCACTTTTCGTTTTCCAATGTTGTAAGTAATTGACGCATTCCAGAATCCTTCAAACCATTGTCGTTAAGTCTGAAGGCAGAAAGTCGAAATTTAACAATTGCTCTTACAAATCATCATTGTTGATTGTTGCTATCTTGTGATCAAATATACAGACGCGTGTCTAATACAAATATGTTTTATATTTTTTTTTGAAAATACAATTCAGCGTTTTTTTTAAGTGAGCAAGGAAAAATAAAAGCAGTTAGCCAAGCAGACATCACCTTGTACTGAACAAATACAGGGAACTATAACTAAACCAGGGATTTTACTATTTACTATTGCAATTTTTAGGCCAGAACTAAAGAGTTGTGCACCATTTGACATAATAAATGGTGTGATTTTCTTGGAGATGGTGCAGAGGGGGTGTACTGGATTTCGCAAAGGGCTTAGGTAATTCAGTTGTAAGTAGGTTTAGAGAGTTTTGGAATGTTCTGTTTGCAGATCTGGTATTAGGGGATGGAATTGATAGATGTGTATGAGATCACAGAAAGTTTAGGCGAGTTAGACAATTTAAAGCTGTTCCTGTTAGCTGACGTTTTACAGACAGATTTAAATGTTTCGGGAAGACTTGAGAGGAGCATGTGTGGAAGTGTTTTTTTCACCCACGTGCGTTAATGACATATAATCATTTGTCTTTGCGTATGATAGAAGCTACACAATGAAAGATGTCCAAAGGAAATTGTGTGGGTTTGTGAGATAAATTCATGATTACAGAATTAAGGCGATTGGGCCAGATTGGGTTGTTGTACAGAATGTTGACATGTAACTGGCACGCCAGGTTGTTCTCTTATGTGCTGCAATGTCTCACAGATGCTATGGCTAGAGTATTATTACACATTGGGGTGAAATTGAATACAATTGCAAACGGCCAATATGCAAATTCGCATCGAGCAGTTCCCTTATGTGTGAAACGAAGAGTCGGAAATTTGATAACAAAAATCACGAATGGCTGTTATTGTAACAAATGGGGTATATTGCCGAACTGTAAATCCATCTCTCAGCAGCCTCTGCCCTTCAACTGCATAAGAATGAAAGTATCATGTTGAGACCAGTAATGTTCTTATGAGGTGCTGGATTACTCTCCACCATGAACGGTTGGATATTTGGTGCATGGCATTGCATGAATAAATGTATACACGGATTATATAATTGTTAGGTTGTTCATAACTTCCTGGGTATAAAACAGCTATATTTGTTGAATGTGGAGAAGTTGATGCACCTTTTAATTTACCGAAGTAAATATTGGACATAGCTACTGTATATTCATTTTTGCTTATAATGACTCTATGTTTAGTTAATTAAATCTTTTTTTGTTCAATCACGTGCTGACTTAAAAATAAATTAAGTTTAATTACTAATTAAATATGGAAAACATTACTGTGATTTCAAAGTAAACTGCAAATCTAACACGCCAAAAAATTAGGTGGATATTATGCAAAATGAAAAGATTA
This sequence comes from Sphyrna mokarran, assembly GCA_024679065.1. Taxonomy (NCBI): domain Eukaryota; kingdom Metazoa; phylum Chordata; class Chondrichthyes; order Carcharhiniformes; family Carcharhinidae; genus Sphyrna; species Sphyrna mokarran. Next base: position 5,549,708 of record JAGIQG010000014.1, on the reverse strand, counting down.
AAAAGATGTCGAGTTTAACAATCAATTGAGAGGCAGGCACAAACAAATACATTTCCCTTAAGAATGTTGTGACTTAAGGCTCTTCAAAGAAATTTTCAATACTTGAATATGATTAGGCTCGGTTCTGAAAAAAAGGTTCCTAAGCAGCTATCACCAAGGAGAAAAGATGTTTTGTTTTTGATATTGTTTTGCCGATAATTACCTGTACTGGCAAAAGATTGAGCTTGAATTTTCTACTCCAAATCATATGCAATCCTTTTCTTTTAAGCCCACATGAAAGAAAACGGAAGAAGTCAGTATAAGATGTCATTCTGCAGGAGTCGTTCGGAAAGCCCTATTTGTCACGATTTGATGGTGTTTAATTGAAGGAAGAATGATTCAGAGTTTTGTGCGCAATAAACAAAACCTGGCATCTTAGCACTGTACGTTGGCAGATCAAGTAAGAGAAACGAAACTTCTAACACCAAGATTGCAAGCAAAATTATCTCTAACCTGCACAATCTGAAACCTCTTGGCCCAGCATATGTCTCCGACGGCATTACCGTCAAGCCGGGGGGGTCAAAACGTGTTCAGTAGAGGATGCAGGGGAACATTGGAGGAGCAGTACCAGGCACAATCTGTAAATGAGTTGTCAACTTAGTTAAACTGCCGAAAGGTCCACTTGCAAGCCAAACGGCACAAACGCAGGTAAGAGGCAGAGATAAGTGATTCCATAGTCAACGGATCAGATCCAACATCTTCAGCCCTGTAACATCCAATCGTGAATGGCGATGGACAACTGAACGACTTACTGTGAGTGATGGTTCCACAAACATTCCATCCCCAGTGTTGGAGGAACCCAGCATGTTAGAGCAAAATACAAGGCCTAAACATTTTTAACAATCTTCTGACAGAAATGCTGAGACAATGATTCAACTCCGCTCCTCCAGAGGTCCTCCAGGGTCACCGATGCCAGTCTCCAACCGATGTAATTCACTCCATGTGATAGCAAGAAACAGTTGGGAGCATTGCATACTGCAAAGGCAACTGCAACAGGCAACATTGCGGCAACAGTACTGAAGAATTGTATTCCAGAATTCGCTTGATCCCATATACAAGCAACCAATACAGATACAACAGTGGCATCTACCCAACAATTGCTCAAATATATCATGAACACAAGACAGGACATATCCAACCCAGACAATTGCTGCTCCATCAGTCTACTCTCAATCATCAGTGAGGTGACGGAAGTGGTCATCAACAGTGCTACCAAGCAGCACCTGCTTAGCTGTAACCTGTTCAGTGATGTCCACTTTGAGTTTCGCAACGTCACTCAGCTCCCCACCTGAGTACAGAATTTATTCAAATACGATCAAAGAACTGAATTCCAGGCTTGAGCTGGAAGTAGCAGCACTTGACATCAAAGTCACATTCGACGGCTTCATGGAGCTCCAACAAAAATGGAATCAATCAATTTAAGGGGACAACCTTTCTGCTGGTTGGAGTCATACCTGGTACATAGGAAGATGGTTGCATTTGTGGGGGTTCAAGCATCTCAGCTCCACGATATCTTTGCAGGAGTCCCTCAGTGGTTGGAGCTAGGTTGCCCTAGCTCCAACCACCTTCAACTACTTCAGAAATGATCTTCACTCTGGCATAATGTCCAAAGTAGGATGCTGGCTGATTATTGCACAATATTCGGCAATATTTGTGACTCCCACGGATATTGAAAAAGTCTATGTTCATCTGCAACAAAATCTGGACAATATTGAGGCTTGGGCTTCCAAGTAACAAAACAATTTTGAGTCACATCAATGCCAGGAAAAGAATATTAGCAACAAGGGACATTCAATTCAGCACCTTTTAACATTTGAGTAGTTAAAATGCCATTGAATCCCCACTATCAACAACCTTGTCGTAAGTGTATAATGTAACTCTTATAACTCTTGAAACTCGACCAACGTTGCCTACCTGATATGCTGCAGGAAAGCATGTCCCGAAACATGGTACATTGGTGAAACCATGCAGACGTTACAACAATGGATGAATGAACACTGTTCGTCCATCATTAGGCAAAAGTGTTCTCTTCCTGTTGGTGAACACTTCAGCGGTCATGGGCATTCGGCCTCTGATGCTCTCTAAGGCGGTCACACGACACCCAACAGCGCAGACTTGTTGAGCAGAGACTGATAGCCAAGTCCCACACACATGAGGATGGCCTCAACCGGGATGTTGGGTTCTTGTCATACTATCTGTAACCCCCATGAGTTGCTTGGACTTTCAAAATCTCACTTAGTGTCCTGTCTGGAGATAACGCACATCTCTTTAAAGTGTGCTTAATGCACTTTCCACTAAAGGTTTGTACCTTTAAGACTGGGTTACCTGTAAAGAGTCGCATTTCAATCATTATACTGTAAATTGAGTTTGTGCCTTTATATGCCCTGCTTGTGAAAATAACTCCCACTCATCTGACGAAGGAGAGCGCTTCGAAAGCTTGTGCTGTTTTCTACCAAATAAACCTGTTAGACTTTAACTTGATGTTGTAAGACTTCTTACTGTGTTACTGTTATAACCAGGCCAGAAGTGATATGTGTTATTTCAAGCCAACCTAAACTAGAAGTATTGCATTTTGAAATTTAGCACGCATTTCTTCCATGACATCACTCCGACCCAGAAACCACATCATTTCACTTCTTATTAACGGTATTGGGATCTCCCCAGTATCGTGTTTTCAAATCTCACCGGGTCGTCTGAATATGTATAATTGTACGGTCAAGAAACGGTACATGGGTTTTCCCAAAGTCACTCTCAGCCAAACTGACGACTGGGTCCATCCCTTGACGTTGATAACAAGTCTATCAAATGTTTCAAATGTTATTTCCATGTATGACCAAAAATCACCAGGTTGTCTATTTACACCGCACAATAGGGTCATCAAGAAATTGAAGGTTAAGTATACAGGGTGTTCTTTTTTTAATTGTAATAGCATTACATGCAGCTGCATGATGCATAACTATTCTCATACGTCCCAACTTATTCTGACATATTTTTCCTATGTGGTATTCATACCTCTTTCAGGGTAATTTCGATTATCCTCTGGAAAGCAACTCAATGAGTTAATAACTTCCTCATAATTCAATTTAATTTGAGAAATATTAAATTCAGAGTCTGTCTGGATTTGGGAATTCACTCTGAGTTACAATGACCAAATCATGCTGCTTCTGCTTTCCTTCCCTATTGAAATACCGTTTAACATATTCACATGTCATACGCTGTGACTTTTCCTTGCATCTGGCGTTTTTATCGAATAATCACCTCACCCTATTTATTTCCAATTTTATAAAACTAATTGTACCTTGGTTTTAAGTATTCACCTATTTCTGGTGGCAACACAGAAACGTTATCCCCTTTAGCAATACGACGAATTCGTACCCGCACCAGTTTCATCGTATGTGATGCCGCTTTAAAATGTTGTCTAGCCAATTCATCTTCACTATTCAAGCTTTCCCGAAAATTTGATACATAATCCAATAATCTAGTCTCTGATCGCTGACTCGCTAATTTCTCTATAATGAGTTCAAGTAGTCCTCTTAACTGATGACCAAAACTCCACTCAAATATACTGAATTTAGTTGATTAATTCGGCGCATTCATGATTCCAAAGAGTAACAATGTAAATTCTTTAGCCAATAATCCGGATAATCGTGACAATAAGCCCTGAACATTGTCTTTAACGTTTGACGCCACCGTTCCAATGCGCCTTGCATTTCATGGTGGTAAGCGGTTGATTTAAATTGTGATACTCCCAAGTTATCCATCATCTCCTTGGATATCTTTGATTTAAACTTGACGCTTGGCCTGATTGTATTTCTGTGCATAGACGAAATCTAGTAAAGAAAATGTGATTCCTCCATAATCCTTTTAGCTTCGATGTTGCATACTGGCTTTGTCTCTGAAATCTATTAGGCACCTCAACTATGGTCAATACATCTTGAATCCCACTTTTCATTATAAGACAGAGAACTACATATTCAATTAAAATCCTTGCAAATTTCCTCAAATGTTCGTACTGGTATTAAGGATGTTGTTTGCATTACCATACAAGGGTCGCTATTACCTGACTTGCATGACGTATCACTAGACTGGATTAAAGTCCCACAGTTTTATTTGGAATCATGAGCTTTCGGAGCGGTTTTCCTTTATTAGGTGAGTAGAGGTAAGTTCATTAACACGGCATATATAGATCAAGACACGATTGTGAGTAATATTTGGAATGTGGGTCTTTACAATTAATCAGATATTTACATGTGTGAACATTGTGGGTGGAGAGAAGAATAATCACAGGTTAAAGAGGTGTGAACTGTCCCAAGAGATGGCAGTAGGAATTTTCAAGCCCAGGCAGTATTACGGGGGATATAAGTATAAGTGACATGAAGTCAAGATCCTTCTTGAGGCCATCCTTGTGAGCAGAACTTGGCTTTTGGTTTATGCTCTGGCTTCCACATTGTCATGAGTCTTGAAAGCTGCCTTGGAGAACGCTTACCAGAAGTTCGAAAACTGAGTGCCCTTGACTACTCAAGTGCCCCCCCATTGGAAGGAAGCCCTCCTGTCTGGCGATTGTTGCATTGTGTCTATACAACCATTGTTAAAATGCCTTAATGGTTTCATGGATGTACCATGCCTCCGGACATTCTTTCCGACAGTGTATGAGGTAGAGAACGCTGGTCGAGTCGTATGAGTATGGACCATGTACCTGCTAGATGGCTTTCAGGTGTGTTTGTGATATTCACGTTGATGATCCGCACATCTTCCAGAGGTTGTCGTGGCAGGGTTGTGTGGTGCCATGGTCAATAACTGGACATGTACCACGAGAATGTAAATTTTTAACCACATCTTTATGCAGTCCACGACACTAAAACGTTTTTTCTAAATTTTTAGTATTTTTCTTACTCCCATATGATCTTTAAGTAGCGCCTCAGGTGTTGTCTGCAATAATTGATGAGCAATTGCACATTTCTCGTCCACCTGAATAAGCAGGGTTTCCATTTCTTTCTCACGGTGACGGCACTCTAAAGGTTATAAGATATCGGTATACACTCAGATTCCTCCTCCACGTATGTTTTCCGACACAGCAGTTGTATTTCTTTATTGAATACAGGTGTTGAGACATCTTGCTGAAGTTGTACAAGACATTGATATGGCCATACTTGAAATATTGTGTGCAATTCTGGTCATATTATTGCAGAAATGATATTATTCAACTAGAAAGAGTACAGAAAAGGTTTACTACAATACTACGGGGACTTGATGGATTGTTTTGAACACCGATGGAAACGATTTGAACACTGAGACCATCGTTGAATATTGATGCTTCACTTTGCAAGGGTGGAGGTGCGATATCCCTGTGCCTTTCAAAACTGTATTTGCATCGTGCTTCTCTGCAGTTACTTTAAGAGTGTCTGGCCTTTTGTGATTGTTACCGTACCTCACGTCTGAAGTGTAACAGCTTATGACTATGCAAATTCAAAGTGCAAAACTTATGGCCTAGCATGATTTCATCAGAAGACTTAAGAGTTTTTGACTGAAATGATAACATTACCATTGATCAGGAACTTAACTAGACTCGTCACATATTAACAAAATGTGCAAGAAGTAATCAGATGCTAGGAATACTGTGGCGAGTAATTCTGCATCTGCCTCTTCAAAGTCTGTCCACCATCTACAATACTCAAATCAGGAATGTGAAGGATTGTTTCCCTCTTGCCGGAATGAGTGCCACCCGACAACACTAAATAAATTTGACACCATCCAGTACAAAGAAGCCCACCTGAATGCCACAACATCGGCAAACATCCACTCCTTCCATCACTAATGCACAGTAGCAGCAGTGAGTACGTTCTACATGATGCACGTTAGGAATTAACCAACAATCCTTAGACAGCACCTGTTAAATCCAAGAACATTTCCAACTAGAAACGAGAAAGTTTCATTGTCCTGGCCAATGAAACCAAACATGCCAAATGTTTTCTTCGCTACTCAGTCCACCTGTAACTCCACTTTCAAGCAATTATGAACATGTACCCCTGTTGTTCTGTAACTCTTCCCAACGCCCTACCATTAACTGAGTAAGTCCAGTTCTGGTTCAATCTACCAAAATGTATCACCTCGCATTTGCCTAAATTAAGCTCCATTGGCAATTCATCAGTGCACTGGCCCAATTGATCAAGATCCCATTGCAATTGGAAAAAACTTTCTTCACTGTGCACTGTCGTTGCCTTTCAATTGTACTAAGTTTAGGAGAAGGACACAACGGTATAGAGAAATTATTAGTTCCAAGTAGAAAAAAAAATCTATATTTCCCAATGCTTGGACTTCCAGCTCAGCATTTTCTGGGGAAAGACAATCAACCTTGCCATACAGGTCCTTGAGCTCCATGATAAATATATAATATTTCAGAATTACCTTAGCAAAAGTATCTATCACTGAAAAAAAACGATTTACCAATTCTTTCAAAGAATAAAACGAGATGTGCGGACCAGGGTATGGAGGAGAAGTGGGAGGGTGAAGGAGATTCTCGTCACCAACCAGCCAAAGAAATAAGTTAATCTACAATTATATGTCAAAATAAGTAAAAATACTTCTTTAATGGCTAATTGCAATTAAAATCAGGAGCATAGCTGCTATTAAGTATGGATTCTGATCACGAAAATTTGAGAGAAAATGCATTTAAACAGCCTATGAAAATTGGTGGCATAAAATAATTCGCAGATAAGATGGTGATACGT